>OX411712.1:25667830-26867830 GCA_948252095.1 Dicycla oo | reverse complement strand
CACAATGTTCCAAAGTTGCAAAGAAATTATATCCAAAGAGTGGCCCGGAACCAAAACTGCTCCTGCGTTTGTGTCTTTTCTATTGATCTTGAAGAGATAAAGGCTTTAGGCCTTCTTAGCTTTAGCCCATCGTATTTTTATTTTGAATTATGTATTAATTGATCATAGTTCATTATTCTAATAAAAGACGTTATATCGACTATAAAATGTTGACAAGAATGACACAACGACCTACAACGACTTTAGTGTCTATTTACTACTTATATAAAATATACCTTAATCGCTTTGTATCTACTTATTTTCGTAGTAAATATAATAAAAAATAATATTATTTACAGATGCGTCGTACAGCCGAGTTCAAACGTGACAACGCATCATTGCTCGATAACTTATTGCCTGAGCAAGAAAAAGTAGCGTTTCTCGACCACAAGGTCGTGAACGTTTTGAAGGGCCGTGACCACAAGGGCAGAAGGGTTCTCGTCGTTAACGTCGGAGGTAAGCTGTTCACTCAACTATTATCTAAGAAAAACACCACTTTGTTACATGGAACTTTATTTGAAAGAATAACGCTGATCTGCAGATAAACCACGTCGCTCTCCATTGATTGTTATTTAATCTTTGTAAGTAATTTTGTGTGCAAAGGGCTGGAAAACCGTTACCGTTGATGCAATGTATCGACCTTTGAACTCAATGAGTAATGTTTATACTGAGACGTTTAGAGGTCACGATGAAAAAGCTATCCACTTCAACACAACTTCACTCAATCAATATTTAGATTCACCAAAAAATATTCCAAATGTGATTACCTACTTAGAAATTGAATAACATTTGTTTAAAAACAAGATAACGCATTGAAAATACGAATTCTACGTAGTATCAGTCACCGGGTGAATAAGTAGATTTGGTTCTGTCAAAATAACATCAATCGCGTCGTGATTGCGTCGTGCTCGTGCGTAAATCTCTGTCCTATAACAACAATAGTGTTAATGATTAATCGTTTGACTGTACTTGCAAGACAATACATAGAAACTACGAGAACACTTTCTATTTTTGTGTTCGATGATACGATATCTCCGAGGTGTATCGAGAACAAAATTGGTAAAGATTCCACAATTTTTTTAGGATGATGCCATCTTTCCTGTTTTCCTTTGATAGGTATTACGTGTTTCTATTTAGTTGTCTTTTGTTAATGTAGCAATTCATACCCTATTTCAATAGTGGTTTGATTCGCTTTTTCTATATTTTAATTTTCAGTCTAGTAGCAAACAAGTAGGGATAGGCGCCAACAGAACTGTGTCTCTAGTGTGATTGCTCTAAAGCGACGACGTCTAAGTCGTTCCGTATTCGAAGCGTATGCGCAATATGCATAAATAGTGACAGTCCACCAGTGTGCCGCATACAAAACATTACGAAAACCCATTCTCTCCAGCTGACATATAACACAAGACGAAGACATGAAATAATGATCTTAATAGTCTTTTGCCCTGAATACACCGATATTTCTTCGGAAAATTAATTAATATCTTTTAACAAAGTAACTAATGGTTGATAGTGTAGCTGTTTTTTTTCATATAACCCCATAAGGATTTGCTTTTCAACAACGCAGCCGCAACCTTGGCAGGAGATAACGCACAGCCTAAACTGCTTTGTCTAGAAACATGAAATTTTGCTTAAGAATTCCTTTTATAACGAAAGTGAGAACTAAGGAATGATTTTTGAAAATTCATTCCCTAAAGGGGTTAAATAGGGGATGACAGTTTGCATGGAAGTGCATACGGTTTGTAAATACTTAGGTAAATTGAATCCCGTCGGGCATACGGCTCGTAAATACTTAGGTAAATTAAATTCCATCAGGTATACGGCTTGTAAATAATTAGTTAAATTAAATCTCATCGGGCATACGGCTTGTAAATACTTAGGTAAATTAAATCCCAACGGGCATATGGCTTGTAAATACTTAGGTAAATGAAATCCCATCAGGCATACGCCTTGTAAAAACTTGGTACATGAATTTTTGCACAACCTAAGATCGCTCATGCTCCTCACTGTTGCCCAAATATTATTTAATATTTAAATACCTTTGTACTCGTACATGTATGTTTTAAGTTTACATTTATAGTAAACTTAACTAACGAATGCTATTAATCTACCAGGCTCATGGGACCCAAAGAAAGTGAATGCTGACCAGCTGTTTAGGCTGTTCTACCTGATCCATTTGGCAGCCACGTTGGAGCCCGAGTCTCAAGTCAGAGGCACCGTCGTCATCATGGACTTCAACGACATGGGATGGACACAGGTCAGTACAGCTCGATCCTTCATGAATTTACTTTTGTTCAGACAGCTTTTTAACTAAGTATATTTTTCTATGTACCTGGGTGCAAGCAAGGTATAAGCTGTATACCTAGGTGTTTTAGCGTAGAGGTTATACTGGTGAAATATGATAATTGTCACAAATACTTCCATAATTTTAATTTTCAGCATACATTTAATTGCAATGCGTAATATCTGAATTAACCCCTTTTTTTTTTTTGTGGATGGGAAATCATCAAATAACTTCTCCCGCTCTGGGTGGAGCGGAAGGGCGTGTCAGACTTTTACTGACTAAAACCCACCCGTGTTCCTTCAGTTGCCTATGCCAGGGCCACGGTATCTTTTTCAAACAACCCGCGACCCCAGCGGCATCGGCCCTATTGGACCCCATCTTTTGCTGACATCTCTTTGAGGCACGCGTGGAACACAACGCGCCGTCGACCCGGGCCTGGTCCTCACCGGACGGCGAGCTACCCACTACTCACCGTCCGCAAGCCCGCACCTACGGTGGCCGGGAATCGGCTATCAATTCCCGCCGCCCAGGGCGTCTCCTGCGGCGACTGAGGGCGTGAGGCTGCCTCTCCCTCACGCGTTCCGCCTCCTCCTTCGCGAGCATTACCGCTTCGCAGAAGGAGGTGACGGCCTCCCATGCACTCTCGCTCCGCACCATGGCCTGGACCAGGCTCGGACGCGAGAGATCGCCGCCGCCGATCGCCTCCGTGAGAACACGGCGGTGCTCTGCCCAAGCCGGGCAGACCTCCACTGTATGCTCCACCGTGTCCTCTGGGCGATCCACACAATGGTGACACCCGGGCGTTTCCTCCCGCCTTATGCGAAACAGGAACCTCCCGAAACAACCGTGTCCGGTGAGGACCTGCGTCAGGCGGAAGGTGAGGACGCCGTGGCGCCTCTCTAACCACTCCTCAAAGAGGGGACTTATCGCCGCAATTGTGGCGTGCCCAGCGCTGGGCTGCGACAGTCGCACTCTCCATGTCGCCATAAGATCCCGCCGGAGTTCTGTCCGCTGTACCGTGATTTCTCGCGGCAGCGGAGTTATGCCCCGGCGTTTTGCCTCCTCGCGCCACTCCCACACGTGCGCGAGGACTTTCGCCTCCAGATCCCACGGCGGCAATCCGGCAAGGAGGATCTGAATTAACCCCTGACACGTGGAACGCACACCCGGGTGTGCATCAGAAAAGTCTCTTTATACAGACTGTAGTGTAAACAGTGTCAACCTTCTAATGGTCATTGTACTCATCATTATTAACTACTCTTACTATTGGACCAAACCTGACATTTTGACGAATTATGCGAACATAAATTAGTACTGAACAGCAGATTTTTTTTTCGCGATTTCCGGTTTGGTCCCATAGTAAAAGTTGTTCATAATTGTGAGTAAAATGATCCCTTACAAGGTTGCTACTGTCTATACTTACACCCTGTATAATATGTATACTGGTTGACTTTTTTTACCGTTTTGAAAAAAATGGGTTACCAGTTTTTTGGGATATTGAGCACGACCAGATTTTACGTAACGTCTTGTGCATAATATCATTGTTTACAGCAGTCGATTTCCAAGTACAGACGCCAGCACATCAAGCTACCCGAAACTGTCAAATTTTCCCAATCAATATTGAACCTAATCCTTTAGCAATAAAGTTGAAAATCTATTAAAGAAATTTGACAAATTCTAGTAGCTTGATGTGCTGGCGTCTGTACAATACTTACGGGTTTATTTACAATTTTTGTGCAATAACAACGCAGATGGTATTTCAACTGGTCACGTACCGTAAAAGTGAGTATTGCGTTCAACGAATTGAAAGTGTAACCCATTAGGCCATTACCCATCTCATATCATTCATCTTTCGAGTTTACGTCAAGCGCATGCGTGGAGTGCCGACTTTTTCATGTCGAAATTATATGTCGCTATTTGTGCCAACTAACTTGTCCTGTCGTCATAATCGTCCAACGATTTATTCGCTAAAACTAGTTTGTGCTTTAATATTACGCAGTTGCTGCAAATGTCGCTGAATCTTGCGGCTATTGTATTAAACTTCATTGTTGTGTGCACAAGTGTTTTGGCACAGACAGCACCCTGGCTTTTCAGGAAATTACCAATACAAATAATTCAGTAATTCTAGGTCGTTGTTTTATCCTTTATGGGTCTGCCTCTGCATACATAATGTTCATTGTTCTTTATTATTGAAGTGGAAAATGGAAACTTATTTAAAGTTTCCATTTTAACGAGGAGATAAAAGGTGAAAATTAGATACCTGCTTGAACTGAGTGCATTGTTTGAATTGTAAATGCCTTTTAGAGTTTTGATTGGCAGATATCCAAACAATGTGCAGATTATCGTATTGATAACGTCACTGTTTATTTATAGAGGTACTAAATGAAAATATGTGTAGGTATAGAGATAAAGGCCATACTCGATATCAGCATTGGAAGTGGACGGATCACTTTCACTGCGCGTGCGCTGATTTGAATTCATCGGCATCGTAACGAAGTGACAGCGCCTGCGCTCTGTGACCGTGTCACACGGCCATGTTGTGAGACAGAATACCATTTGTTTAGGTTTTTATGGTTGATGATCGATTAAATACCGATTCATTTAACTTGATTGTTGTTGAATCATAAGGCTTGATATTGTTCAATGAGCACACACTCTTTCTTACACTTACCAAGTGTGGTGTGTGATCTTAGACAGTCTTTGTTTAGTCTTCAGATTCTAAGTTGACGTTCTCCTGTCAAAACTATGCGAAATATAAAATAAAAACTTTTTAGTTTGGGCATTGTACTGAAAATTTAAATATTACTTATTGTTTCTACAACCGCACGTCTCCACGCCAACTGGACAACCTGATGAATCATGAAGTCCCTAAAACAAAGTGTAGGTACTAGCTCAAAGTACAACGAGCATGTTTCTGTACGTTACTAACAAAGAAATGTGTAAAGTATGTCTTAGCGTGCCATCGCTCTTTGCATTGTTCAGTTATCTTTGTTCTGCGTAGTTACGAAATAATAACATGTGCATTAATACTCCGCATATAAGTCGTATTATTATTTATTTGGCTTAACAACAGGACCTTGTACTTATAAATATTTCATGCGGTTTTATTAACACGATCTCGAAGTCGAGGAATCGGTCGAAGATTTGTTATGATGTAGCATCGGTGTGAGTGCGAATTAGAAGATTCAATAAATCGCGATTTTTCAATAATCTGTCACCTACGTATACCTAACATATTTGAGGAGGACTTTAGATGAATTTAATTAATAAATATATAGTCAGGTACCAGATAAAAGCATTGCGCAACGCGGCTCCATGCAGATAATGACAGTCATACATTTAAATAGGAATTAGCAAAACGTTGCGTATCTGCTGCACTATGTAATGTAATGCATTGAATATTATTATATTTAATTGTATATGTATGTACATAAACAAAACGTGTAGCTTACGACATGTACTTAGTACTTCTAGCTAGATTAGATTGCTTTGTAAACATTGAACAGGATCTAGCCTATCAGCGAATGTTTATCTTATCAATATTGTACGTAAGGTAATCTATCATTTGTAAGCA
Organism: Dicycla oo; assembly: GCA_948252095.1. Taxonomy (NCBI): domain Eukaryota; kingdom Metazoa; phylum Arthropoda; class Insecta; order Lepidoptera; family Noctuidae; genus Dicycla; species Dicycla oo. Next base: position 26,861,933 of record OX411712.1, on the reverse strand, counting down.
GAATAGCTTTTATTAGTTTTCCGATATTATATCATCTAAGGGTTATTGTTGTGTGTTACTAATTATTTGTGCGTAAATTGGCATAGTCGCAACGATTGTATAAAGCCTCAATTTTTTATTTCTTTCTGTTTCATTGACCTGAATAGAAGGTCGGCTTTTAAAATGACAAATAAACGGTCTCTTCCTTCCGCTAGTACTGTAAAGTCTAAATTCCACGAAGCAAGGAAGTGTGTTTACCAATATACACAATTAATACCTTTGATACTCACATCACGATCGGTTGAAAAGGTCGACGCTGTAAGGTGTCCCGGCTGCTTTATATATTAGGATCTGCGAAATTAATGCACTTTGTTCACCAATCACGTAGTCGGCGACATGATTGTGAGAACATATTGGTATCATTACACCCCGTGTGAATCGCTACTACCGCGTTCCTTATCACGTTAATGCAATTGTTTAGGTCAAGTACGGCGAAATTAAATTAACGTACGTGAGCTGTTATTAATTTCCTCAGTTCAACAGACTGTTTGATAAATCGGTCGAATAACAATGGCTAAAACTGAAACGTACTCGTATTTTCAAATTCCAGCGTAAAGTTACGTTTAAGAATGTCACGTGTACTTGCAGCTGAAACTCTTCCAAACAATAGCGTAGTTCATTAAGATAATCAACTGGAGGTAACTAATGCAGATTATATTCTGAAATTCTTAAGAAATTAGTCATAGTTGATTAATAATAATCATTGCCCACAGGGAAAACGTACTTGCTCAGGGTTTTCTCTCAAGGGGCGTCACGTCCGAGGCTGTTGATCACTCCGCAGATTGGAACACAGAACATAAAGATCCTTCCATCTTGATAGATTTATGGGCCCTTCATTAGAGACTTTAATACGCTGATTTATTAAATATAAAACAATGAAGTCTATCAATCTCCTATTTTGGGATTGGTTCCAGTCTAACCGGGTGTAGCTGAATATAAGTATTTTACATGGAGCGACAGCCTATCTGACCTCCACAGCCCAGTTATTGGGTAAAACGACACCACAGACAGGTCAAAGATTTCTGAATGACAGTCGGGACCAACGGCGTCACGTACTTTCTGGGGCGCCGAGGGGTCTATGTAATGAATGGTCACCCATCCACGAACTGACTGCGGCAAGCATTTAGCCACGAGTCTCTCCGAAATCTAAAACAACTAAGTAACATGTTGTTATTAACTAACCGCAGTATTAGTTTTTAATAAGGAATGTTACGAAAATTGGAGCGGAAATTGGGCCAGCTCAGCTAGCCATTGATTATTAAAACTATTATAATGTGAACCTCTAGTACCTACTACGTCCGTGATACCATTTAGGACAACATAAACATTTAGCTTATACGAAGATCAATATTTTAGTTAAACATCCTTTGTTCGATATGGGAGGATTGAAGGAAATGGGTTTTCCTTTACCTACGTTTGTTAAGGACGACGGTAAATACGACACGGTCATTGAGTAAACAGTTGATATCTTGGTTCCACTTGTTTGCTCCTCAATCCGGAGTTCTCGACCTTAGTGGTTAGGGCATCCGCAACTGGGTCGTGAAGTATTGACACTATCTAGTGTCTAGTAGGGATGCAATCCTCTTGCTTTATGTAACTACGCTGCGCAAGTGGCTCTTCATTGCGTAGACGTACTTACCAAGAAATAAAGACACATGTGTAAAAAACGTGTGATGACGTATGATAGTGATTTATGTATTAGTATTAATCCTTTTGATAAATCAATAATACTAGATGTAGTAATAAATTATTTTATTGCACTAATTCCTCGGGAATTAAAAATTATCTTTAGATATCTAGGCTTTACGAAATGAAGAAGAGAATTGTTACGAAATGGTGATAACAAAACGCATATGGTCAGGACTGATGATTAATTTAGTGTCTAGATAATATTCTTGTATTTATTGCCCTTTATCACGAATATTTCATACATATTTCCGCATGTAGCCGACGGTGACGTGCAGTTGCTATGAATCAATTTTGATTGAAAGATTTTCTTCCTTTCGTCATTGTTGGTTTGTCTTTTTTACTCAAGGTCTTTTGTCAGTGTCTGTATTTAATATTTTAATTTCTTTGGCCTCGATCACTTTCCTTGGCCGTTCTATTTTGAATCAAGCTAAGGGTAATCATTCATTCATGACAGCTCTCAACCAATCCGTCTATACTTCTTCGACATTGCACCTTGTTGCATGTAGAAGTTTAGGTACCTATGTATTACTCATAAATTAGCATAATAGTTTGGAAACATGGTGCAATTATTATGATGAATTATGATATTTAATACACAACATCATATCACCTTGATCGAAGAGCTATATCACTTATTAGGGATCATAAAAAGGAATATTATCCCTTTATTAATAAAGAACATAAATCATTCACTTCACGTCCAGCCAAGTTGTAGGAGTCAATGAGGAATCAAGTTACGAATGAATACATCTTCAGAATGCTTTGTAATTTATGCATTTGATACCGAACAGAACCATATTGTTGTTTACGAATATCCTTCATCCCATAAATGGGAATACCGTGAGGCAGAGTAACGACAGACGCATACAAAATGTATTTGAGAGCTGCGATTGCGCGGATCACTGACCGACGTCACCCAAGGCGGAACCGATGGTTGGTCGCGCTTGCCAAGCCGTAGGGCGTAGGTTATCGCCTATATTCGGTCACTCACCCACCAACTTCGCCAAATGACGTCTAATCGAGCTAACCCACCAACTTCGCCAAATGACGTCTAATCGAGCTAACCCACCAACTTCGCCAAATGACGTCTAATCGAGCTGATTAAAATTACTCATAACGATTTATTCTCTGCAGAAGTTCCACGCGTTATCGTTTTAATGTTGACATAATAAGCTAAAAATAAGAAGAGTCGCTTATCAAGCCACTGCAATATGAATAACCCTCAAGGAAAATTGACTTCTATTCTTAGAAACAGTGGGCTACTTATCCAACGATATGTTAATGTGTACGAAGAAGAATTTCTTGCGGTGATGTTGCGGTTACTATCAATACTGTGGCCTGGAGGTCAGGTGTCAATCATTTCTTGAATATTCAGAAACTTCACATTATCATGGAATAGGAAAATAGAGCTGTAATGGGATCCTTTTGCACAAAAGAGTTTGATGATATAGACGGGATCGTTAATAATGACATTGAAATCTCTAGACCAGCAGATTTCATCGATAGCGTTCTTAATGTTCAAGGTTCAGAAGTCCAGTCTAAAGTTTTATTCATATAATATACTTATTTCCTATTCCAACTCGTCCACAGACAATGGGTCTGACGCCAGCGTTCTCCAAGCGCCTGCTGATGTTCATCCAGGATGCAATGCCTCTTCGGCTGAAGGAGGTGCATTTCGTGAAGCAGCCCATGATCTTCAACGTCGTATGGAATATGTTCAAGCCCTTCATCAGGGAGAAGCTTAAGAACAGGGTAAGTAGCATAAACTTGACATCGTTTTCACATATCAACTCGTAAATTGAATACCAAGGTTTGCTAAGACCGCCATACAGGAATATACTGAATATTTATTCAAGATTCAGAGATTGCAGTACTTATATTATTATGAAGCCCTAGAGAATGGACAGCAATAAAGCCTCCTACTTTGTTGCTGTCCATTATTTAGACGTAACTAAGAAATGGCTCTCATCGATGTAGTATCAATTTCAGCAAAGATAACTTAGCTGCGATAAAACAAGATTTCTCTGGGATAAAATATTTCGACCATTATAGTTTATGAATATTTTTACACAAACGTATATAACGTATATAAAAACTTATATACCTATGTTTTAATGTACATTAAAACATACGGAAATGAAAACAAAGAAATTTCAAGTTCATTTAGAGTATAAGTCGTCATTTTATCACTTTGCTACTTAATATTCACGATGGGATTTTGTTGAGTGGTTCCTCAAAGCTGTCAATGAACCCAAGTTTGGTAAAGTACACACGATTGTGCTATTTGTACTTTAAGTCTTTGCGGAACACTCTTTGCTCCTACATATTATTTAAATTGCACTTGAGTATGTGTAATTAAATAATTAGCAGTAAATTCATCATTGTGGATATCAGAAATAAAATTTACATTCAAATTGTATGCAGTTGCGTTGCCTTTTACTTGCCTTGCATTAGAAGCTTGCGCCATGGTAGTTACCACGGAGCAAATAATTTGCTCCGTGGTAGGTACACTTGACTAGGTTTGCGTAAAGCCGTTTGTAACGTAACTTATAAGATTTTCATTAGCATAAGAGTTAACGCCATCTAGCTGTAGTAGGTGGAAACTTCTTCTCAACCTATGTAGAGTCGATTGTTTGCTAATCTAAAATAATATTTAGATAGGTACTGTTGCGTTTTGGGACCGATGTTTCTAGATTAGATCCTTATAATTTAGACTGTCTTTAGGGGTCCAGTTATTTTAAAATATCAATCATTTGATGCCATTCGCAACAGTTTTCATGAAAGAATCTTTAGCCGGAGTTATTATAACTTAAACATATTCTTCCATCTTTCCAGATTTTCTTCCACGGCTCCAAGATGTCGTCCCTCCACAAGCACATGGCGGCGACGCACCTGCCGTCCGACTACGGCGGCGAGCTGCCCGCCATCAACTACTCAGGCGCCGAGTGGTACCCCGTCATTAACGACGTCTTGCCGCACATCAACAACTGGAACACTTACGGGTTCGCCAAGAAAGCGTAGGAAGAGACACGTCTAGTAGACACGTTGAGTTGTGACTGCCATCTGGGGTTAGAGGCGAAGATTTCAGATCAGTTTTTAGTACAACATATTTATGACCTCAGGGGTTTTCTGATTTGAGATATTCATTCAATCTTATTTTCCTATTCTATTTTCGTGAAATAATCTTCCAATCAATTTCCCAACTGCATTTCTTCTTATTCTTTATCAAATAAAAGACATTTCTACTGAATCACGTTTGGCAGATCACACCTGTTTATACTATTCTCAATGTAATTTAGTTTTATAATTTCTTTAAGACTTAAACAAAGTGAAGTGCGTGTTCGAATAGCCGCTGTTCTTAAAGGTTATCCTTAGATAATGCCATGTGCCTGAGCACCAATAGTATATACTTGAGCTCTTCCATAATCAGGGTTCTTTATTATGTAAGTATAGATATGACCAAATTTAGAATTAAAATGAAGAATTTCAAAGAAGACAGTTAGTAGCTTAACTTAGATCCAAAAATTAAGAGTGTGATGAGTGAATGAATAAGAAATATTATGTGATAAATATTGACAAGTAATTTAAGGCTATAATTTTAAGGCTATATGTTAATTGAACGACACAGGCTAGATAGCTGCGGTTGAGCAATCAATAGTATGTTTCATCTAAGCAGGTTTTAGGTAATTTTTATATGACTTTGCAACGACTGGTTGGTTCATGTTATATTTAGAATAATTGTTTGTATGTGGTATTGTGGTACATAAGGAATGTTTATTTCCATGGGGATGTGAGCGAATTTCATGACATATTGGTAGGAACACTTTGTATCGATGACAGTGTTTTAATTTATTTAGTTATAGACGAGGCATATGTTCCCGTTGATTGTGCACAACTCGCAAGTCGATAAGGCTGTGATATGGCGCACGGTGCCAGTTCTGACTATTTCATCACCAAATGTAGGGTAATGTTGAGTACATTGGCTGTACGTTCGTTAATATTTAAAGAAATTGGGTGATTAATGATATGTAAATGACAGTACACTTTCTTTGATAAATTATTCATTTCAATTTCAAATATGCCATTGTCAGGGATATTTATATTTTGTAAATTAACAGAAGCTTTTATAGAACTGCTGATGCACCGAATAGCATTTTGTCGTATTTAATATCCATCAGATTGCGAATTATATGTGCCTGTAGAATGTTCTCTAGTTAAAATGTGAGTGCCTATGCAAGGGCCTATTCTCGACTCTCGTGTGATTCAATGATTACGTTTCCTTTGCGGTTGTAGGGGTGCACATTCACGAACCTCTAAGAAGTGTTGATATATTTAAATGTAATACTTTTGAGCATTCAATGAGTTACTATAGTAATTAAGTATAAGTTTTATTGCGATATTTTGGAAGTCTCGAGAAAAATGTGACATTTGTATGGTTTCTCTTGTGACGCCTAATGTGCCTTTAGTAGACGCATTCCAAACATTATTTTTGTATTGTTTTATAGCTTTGTAATACTTTTATTGTACGAAAGATGATAATACCTGATTTGCTCAATATACATATGTTTGTTACGAAATCCAATTCCTTATGTGTTTCGTTTAGGTATTAATAAATAAAATTGTAAAATTACTTTTTTGTTTCACTTGAGTTCCTTCAATTGGCACACTCCTTTCCTCCAGATCACATCGATGGGTGCCATTCCTCACCCATGCCCAACGTTGGCACATATAGTACGTACATACTCACGCAAACAAGTTTAAAAATATTTTGCTGTTGTTTTTAGTATGTACGTACCTACCTACCTACCCACCAAAGTACTGCCATCTGTATAAAACTAGAAAAACTACCCTAAGCGAAACTCACTTTATTCACAATTATATTCGAAAAACAGCGAGAGACGCGTAGAATTTTTACTATAGATAATTCTAAAATTATAAATCAAAAGTAAATCTTTGATTGGGTGACACATTTTAATGGTTAATAAACATGCTAAACAGCTGGAGCCGCGGGAGCTAGTAGTTAATAACAATGTCAACCAAATGTCGTAACTTCGATACTGAATATTACTGGTAATTATAGAGTGGACGCAATGCTCAATGCTATTTTTTTTAATTTTTACATCACCATGAAGTCCATGAGATAAACACCACGGAAACCAGCTTCCGTTGGGCTTATCTTTTGTGCAACACAATTGTTGATTGTTTTGATTTTCATATACATCGTACATAGTAGCTTGTAAATAGCCGTCTGTAAAAGTAAGAGTTGAGAGTCGATTAAGGACAATAGTGCTAATAGTAATTGCAAGGCAGTCATTATAATCACTTGAACCACCACACTTAGAATTCGATATAAAGCAACTCGTCAATTGTGGTGTATTAAAGCTAGTAAATACGTAAACTATTATTACTCTACGATTTATCCACATAGATGGACAGGTAACAGTAGATTCTCTAACGGCCGAATCCAATAACGTATCTATCAAAATTTTGGCGTACTGGAGATAGAAAAATCCATCTATCTCTGGTTTTAACGTCCCAATAATCTATCAGTGATTAAGGAATCTTACCAGCTCACGCTATGTATCGATGGGAGGGTCTATCGCTTACTACTGATAGATATTTGTATGAGAAAGCCAAAGTATGCGTCCCGATAACATGTTGACAGCTATATTTATTTCATATTTATTTGACAGGACAGTTACTAAAGAGTCTATCCACCGAATTGCAGGAATAAACGTATCTATCTAAGCAATATTTACATAAAAAAACCGGTCAAGTGTGTGTCGGGCCACGCACAATGAAGGGTTCCGTAGTTGGGATGAATTTATCGCAAGAACAAACTTAACATTGTAGTTGTAAAACATGCTCTCCCGTATATTCCAACTCAAACCAACATTCCTCCAAACATTTCCCTTTTTTTTTCTCAAACATTCCTCCTCTCCAGCGTTAAAAATTTGTTCAGCGAAATGGAGTAAAATCTTGCATAATCTATCTACTAGCGTCCTTACTTAAATATATACTTAAATTATAACTTAATCCAGTCACTTGCGAATTTAAAAAATAATGAAATTTTTATAAAAAGGTTGTTTTTAGGGTTCCGTACCTCAAAAGGAAAAAACGGAACCCCTATAGGTCCTCTTCATTGTCCGTCTGTCTGACTGTCTGCAAGCCCCTTTTTCTCAGGAACGCGTGGAGGTATCACGTTAAAATTAATATCAAAGTAACTTGGAGCTCTAAAAAAATCAAGCTTCTGATTAACGCAATAAAAATACGGCCTTTTGTGCGACATATTTTGATACTATAAAATAAATCAAAAACCTATAGGGTACTTCCCGTTGACCTAGAATCATGAAATTAGGCAAGAAGCAAGGTTTCACAACACAAGTACCTATAGGAAAAGTCCGAAATAGTTAATTTGTAGTTTTATCACATTTTTTTTTTGCTAGTAAGCATAAACTTACATTTGCAATGGGGAATAAAACTGTCAATTAGTTCGCTTAGTATTTCTACAGTCAAACTCCATAGAAATTAAACAATATTTTGTGTTTTGTGACTTTTATCAATATAATGGGTCGTTGCGTAGCCATTGGATGCAAAGAAATAGGCATTGGCAAATTCCCAATTCCCAAAAAGTAATTTTCGCATGAAGAGAAAGTGGAAAAAGGTACCGAAATTAAAAAAAAAAACTTAAAATCTAGTGATTTTTCGAGGTTATGTGGGAAACATTTCAAGCAAACAGACTACGAGACCACTTCTAAGACGACACGTTGGTACCATACCTATTATTATTATAGATGTCTTTTTATTAATAATAGTAAAAAAGCTTACAATCTGTGAAAAAAAAAAGGTTTCCTTTCAAATAACCATACATTTTGTAACAAGTAACTTTACATCTTGTTTATCATTAGTATCATTAAAAAGAAAAAAAAGTAATGAGTTAAGTTTATTTAGCCAAAACCGTATAAAACCATAAGATTGTACAGAATAATAACATGTTAAATATTTAAGACAAGTTTGGCTTTCCTTCCATAATGCGATACACCGCTTTTTTTCAACTTCTCCTTCAACTGGGCGATTCGCCAGGTAGAATACATTGTGAAGCAACACAAATAGATGAAAAAAGACACGCAAATACAAAAACTTTGACAGCTGGATGTTTTTTACACAAAGTGGCGCCGCAAGGTGGCGCTGTATGTTTGTTGCACAAACATACAGCGCCACCTTGCGGCGATGCTTCCGGAAAACAACCCCATTGGAGAATTGACCGTGATGGGAGAACATGTTTTTCAACTAATTGTAGTTGTTATGTTTGTTTTTGGGATAAATTCATCCCAACTACGTAACCCTTCATTGTGCGTACTTGGTCGCTTTCTTTAAAGTGAAGTTGGTTATAACGGGAGGGAGAATCCTATCATTTGTTTTCGTTAGATAGATAGGTAGTACCTACCCTTTATCGATGTTTGTGAGACGTCATACAAGGATAGATAGAAATATACCTACTGTCTATAATCAATAGGTAGCGATTTATCGTTAACTGATGATAGGTTATTGGGTTCGGCCGTAACTAAACATCTCTACGAAAATCGAAAGGCCGAGGTATGAATCCGCGATAGTTATGTCAGTTTTCGAAAACAAATGAGTTTGCTTTTCCTAACAACACTACATTTGAGTGAGGTTTGAAGAATAGCACTGCAACTCTATCTTATTGAATTTAAATGCTACAGCAATCTTTCCATCCCAAGAAAATGGCGAAATGTGGGAGTACTATACGCACACCTCTGCCTAACCCTTCTTCCCCTTTCGGGGATAACAGGCATGATGTTTGTGTTATGTATCACATGAGCACGTAGGGAAGGTACTATAACAGTCAGAAGTCGACTAGCAATGACCTTCTTCTTTAAGAACGTTTGACAATACTACACATTGGCAACTTTGGCAGCCCGTATAGCGCAGGCGATAATGGTCATTGCGGTGTAAGTGGACTTCTAGACGTTGACTGTACATTACACACCTATAAGAAGTGGAATCTATTCGACTCCAGCAGTATACGATTGGGTGACTTGAGGGAATTTATTTATTTTTTGTCGTTGCTTACCAAGATTGGTTACTAGGCTTTGGTCAAAAAATAGTCCTCGGTTTTTTATTAACAAATTGCCGAATCTATGGAGTTTGGTGTGGACTGCCGAATCTAGGGACTATTCTGGAACCTATGAATATCATTTAATTTCAAGTGTGACGTGGGCTTATGCTTGTCTTAATAAATTAGTTTTCTATCTGAGTTAACCATATCAGTAACAATACATAGTTGCTATTGTGTCCAACGGAAGAGCACCATTCTACGTTGGCGCCTAAGCATATGACCTAGCTCCCATAAATAAGCCTTGTCATTATAATAGGATTAAATAGAAGTAGGGAGTTAACTATTGGAGACACTGCCGAAGGTTTTTAAAAAGAAACAAATGAGTCTAGTCGCGAAGACGTTTTAATGTAGACTAAATAATAGCTAAAACTTAAATCTAATACAGTGTTCTTAATACTTGGTCATTATCTCTACGGAAGCGTGTCATCTCATAACATTCCGACCCTACCGCGAAACCTGTATCAGCGTAGGCCGCTCAAGGCGCGTACCAATATTACCAACTAACACGACGTTATAATATTAGGGGTTGATACAATATGTATAACACTTCCCCCCCTAAGTTCGAAATTATCGGAAGGATGATTTATCATTGGGATGATTATTGTCACTCCGATTATTTCGACAATATAATATTTTATGGTTCTTCCGTACTTACGAGCTATGAATACTAGTGACCGACCGAAACACGATTTTCAGCCGAATTCGAAACGACCGTTCTAGTTTCGGCTGAAACCGAATAAGTAGTTAAGAAAAAGTTAGTTAGGTATTTAAATGATATTATTTTATAAAACCCGTCGTTTTCGTAAATTTGCTAGAAATAAAAGGGCTGATATTACAATTATCAGATTCCTTGTATCCAAAGAAAAAAGTACTTTTGCCAGAATTTGTGTGATTTTTGAAATTCATACAGTTTTCTGCAAGATTTTCAAACTGGCGATAAAAAAATGAGCCCTAACTTTAATAAGGGAATTAGCAGATGTGCTACTGTTAGCTTTTGCGAGTAGCGATTTAGTAATTTTTCAGATGCTCGATCAACTCTCAACACCGCATAATCTTAGCATTAGCAATCAGCGATTTAATCGTTTTCGGAAGCGCGCTTTACCTAGTTTTATCTCTCTGTCAAACAACAGCATCGTTAGAAAACGCAATTTTTAAACCGTACTAAAAATCTTTAATGGAACGAGTCGGAAGTAATCGCTGAAACGTGTGATTTTGCTATTGTGACCGAACGCACAGTCGATAGAAGATCCATCTACAGTTGCCCTTAAAGCTTGTATCAGTCTTCCAGAAAGCAAATAAATCCCTACTCGCTGAAACTAAAGCAGCATGTCTGCTAAGAACCTAAATGACTTCTATATTTAAATCAACAATTTTTATTGGGTTTTGTACAAAAAAAGGTGAAAACGGAACCCCATTACTAACTCTACGCTGTTTGTCTATCTGTGAGTCGTTCGTATTCTATCGGGTTTGCTAATAAGTAATGAGCGTTTTAGTTTATAATTTATAGAATTTTCGGAAAGGTTCGAGAACGTTCCGTAGCAGAGGGTATATAAAGAAGAACTCGAAGAACTACACGTGATTTGGCTGTTCAGCTCGAGTGCTCTCATGGCACCATAGAAAATCATTTACATGGTTTGGGAAAGACTTTGTGTACAAATTTGTGTACAACTTTTATCTTTCCGCCGTACATTTAATTGGTTAGATCATCTTGTCACTGGAGATGAAAAGTGGGTTCTCTATGTTAATCACACACGCAAGCGCGAATGGCTGGGATGTAAAGAACAGGGAAAACCAACGTCAAAAGGTGATCTTCATCCTCGCAAGGTAATGCTTTCTGTCTGGTGGGATATACATGGAGTAATAAGCTGGGAATTCCTTCCTACTAATACTACGATTACAGCAACAGTATATTCTGATCAACTCGAAAAACTGAAGCTTGACATCCATCGCAAACGTCCATAACACGACAAAATATTTTTCCTGCACGAGAATGCCCGGCCGCATATTGCTAAGAGTACCAAGCTAAAACTATTGGAGCTTATTTGGGAAATAATACCCCACCCTCCATATTCGCCGGACTTAGCACCAACTGATTTCAGCTTGTTCCGATCACTTAGTAATAATTTACGGGAAAAAAGCTTTGACGATGAACCACACTTGAAGCAATACATATTATTATATGACTTCTTCAATTCAAAATCAACGAAGTTCTATGCGGACGCCATTCACTCTTTGCCAGATCGATGGCGAATGGTGGTAGAAAACGACGGTGAATATATTATTAATGATTAATAATTATTCGTTTAATTAATAAATACAAATAAAATAGTTGTATGTCGCTCATTACTTATTAGCCAACCCAATATTAAAACCGAGCCATATATTCGGGCACTTTTGGCTGAAACCGAAACTCCGGCCGAAACTAGCCAAAACCGAAACGGAACCTTCGATCGGTCACTAAAGAAATTACAAATGCTTAAGACTATAATTAATATAACACGCTAACACTTTTCACGTTAAATAACTTTTCACTATCATTTTTCACTTCACTTTTGTTAACTTCTAATAAGTTATATAAGTTTTTAAACCGACATGGTCACTAACATTATTATTACTATTATTAAATATCGGAAACTCGAAATAATTAATATACATGGTAAATATCTGGCTTCCGTTGTAGGTGTGGCTCGATCGATGGCTGTTACAACAAGGAGATTGACAATAAGTAGTTTCGAAGCGCCAATTTTACTCGGTGTGGTATGATTAGATTTCAGGGTAACTACGAGTACCAATCTTGACATCGCAGTGGCCATCCAAGGTAAGAGAGTAAATTATACCTTTTATTTTTTATTTCGTTATCTCACTATTGCAGATCTCTGATAGTATGCTTTCGGCTTTACTATAGATAATATTCCAACGCCTTTTCCTTGCAGATTCTATCTCGAGAGTGTGAATTTCAACTGGTACAGGATAACATGATTACAGGAGCTCGTGTTTGAGAGAATCTCATTAAAGCGGTTATGCAGATACCTTCCATTGGGACTCGTCCTCGTAGCACAGGAACTCGCTGCAAGCCTGGGGAGCGAGACTACTTTAGAACCTTTTACTTGAGGTATTTGGGAATAATGATTGTAGTTTGGATAAAATGATTGGTACTCGTAATAGGTATTGGGATGATGAACGTTATATGACTTCCCTTCGAATAAGCTTTTATTTCATTACACTGTTCCAGTTTAACTACATAGGTTATCATAGCTTACTGGGTATACAACTTTATTATTAGATCGTTCTATGAATTTTAATGGTTTCAACAATTCATCAGAGTTTATTAGAGACTGCTGTAATATTTTTAATTTACTGAATGTGACGGCAGTTTCAATCTCATTCAGTCGACTGTTGGAAATTGTGTAAAAATAGATTATTGAAAAAAAAAAAAAATAAAATTATGTATCATAATGTTGATGCTAGTTTGATTAATTAGTTTTCTCATTTCATTTAGTTTTCAAATTTCTTTTTCTATTTTAATACAATTATTCTTAGTAGAATTCGTTAACAAAAGCTTTAGAAATTTCTTTTAACAACGGTAACTAAGCAGAGCTTATTTACGTACTATGGAAACCAGATAACTGATATACTACATACACTACTTTTTTTTTGTAAATACATATATTTATATTTAAGTAGATAATAATTACATCCAGACTCAGGACAAACAGACATGTTCATGCACACAAATGTTTGTCCTGGATGGGAATCGAACCCACGACCAGCGGTATGATAGGTGGTATCTTATCCAATCACGCCATCTGGCCTGCCATATTAGATTCTAGAGGATTTACAAATCCGCGTTTATTCCTCATCGATGGGGATAACTGCTTAAATTTTTCGATGCTATTGTTCCTAACGTTATCCGTTTAGAGTTTTACATTAAGAAGCTGATAATTCGAGGTTTCATTGCTCACATGTTTCTGTACGTAAACATTTAATAAGTTTGTATACCTTTTAATATTTTATTAAGTTCTAAGTCCTCATGAATCAAACTTAAATCTTAAAATTTAATAATAGTCCACTTATTATAACTTACGCTAGCCTTGCCTTGTTTCAGAATCAATTCGCCAGGATTCTTATCTATCCTTTGAAGTTAAATGGTGTGTATCCTGGTGGTCAGGGCCAGGAGCATGTAACACTTTTGCGTGACTATTATTTATTCTAACAGGACCAATGTTACTAACGATTTCACTCGAAATTTGTGCTTTTTGAATACGAGGTTTGTCTTTGTTAGTACTGGCCATCCAGTACCAATTGACACTGCATGTCGTTTATGGTTTTACCTTAGTTACCAATAACAGTCGTGTCAAATAAAAGCGATATCAATGTTCATGCGTATATATTTATAAATGAATCCCTCACAAATTGGTAGCAGAGCGTGGTTATTTGCAAGGTATTTATATCGTTATTTGCAAGTATGAAAAATGGCATCAACTACGAGTTATCGTAACATAGAACCTTTGACCAAGTCAAACTATGATTCGTGGTGTTTGCAAGCACAAGCGGTCCTGATTAAAAATGACTATTGGGATATCGTAAGCGGCGAGAAAACATTACCACCAGCTACGGATGCGGCGGCGAGATTGGCGTTCAAGAAAGAGGACTTAAAGGCAAGGGCTGAAATCCTACTTTTATTGTCACCATCAGAATTAAAACAAATTAAAGTCTGCGCGACATCTAAAGCTGTATGGGACAAGTTGAAAGCTACTTATCAAAGCACTGGGCCTGCGAGGAAAGCTACTTTATTAAAACAGTTGGTTCTAAAGCGAATGACCACAGGAGAAGATATACGTGACCACATAAATAACTACATGGACATAGTGGACAAACTCGCAGATATGGATATAAAGGTACCTCCAGAACTGCTTAGCATAATGCTTCTCTACAGTTTGCCGACAACTTTTGAGAACTTTAGAATAGCCATCGAATCTCGAGACACCCTGCCTAAACCGGAAGATCTGAAAATAAAGATTTTGGAAGAATACCAAGCACGGAGTGGAAATGAACAGCCTGAAAGCTCAGAAGCATATTATACCAAGAAAAACAGGCAAAGGTTGTACTGCAAGAGCTGTAAAAAGAAAGGCCACACTATCGAGACATGTTGGGGCAAGAAGAAAAACACCAATGAAAAAGACAACGGAAGCAAATACAATTTCAACGTTTGTCTGAGCACCGCAAATTCAGATGCTGATAAAAATATCTGGTGTCTAGATAGCGGCTGCTCATCACACATGTGCGGTGACGAATTGATGTTTTCTTCCATGACACCTGAAAATGGCACCTTAAAGTTGGCATCAGATAAATACACTAGTAGAATTCAAGGTAAAGGAAGAGTCACAATCAGTACCGATAAACACGGCTACAATTTCAATGACACCTTGTATGTTCCCGATATATCAGTAAACCTTTTATCCGTCGCCAAAATAACCGACAGAGGAAATAAGGTTATTTTTGAAAAAGAGAAAGCCTACGTTGTAGAAAAAAGCGGAAACAAAATACTGACTGCTCGAAAGAGAGATGGGCTTTACTACTTTGAATCTGGACGAAAAGAAACTGTAAACTACACACCAAAAAATGACAGTGACATTATGGAATGGCATCGCAAACTTGGCCACATAAACGAAAAAGATTTAAAGAAGATGGCTAAAGATAACCTTATGTATGGCTTAAATTTTAATGATGAAGACATGGAAACATGTGAGACCTGCATCAAAGGCAAAATGTCCAGGTTACCGTTCATAAGGCATGATGATCTATACTCAACCGATAACTTGGAAATAATCCATAGCGACATTTGTGGACCTTTTGAATGTGAAACATTAGCAGGATCAAAGTACTATGTTACTTTCACAGATGACTATAGTCGCTATTGTCACGTCTATTTTATTAAAAGAAAGAGTGATGTATTCAACGTCTTCCAAGAATACAAAAATGAAGTTGAGACGTTCCATAACAAGAAAATAAAAAACCTGCAAACCGACAATGGTACAGAATATCGGAACAAGGAATTCGATGACTTTCTCAAATCGCATGGCATCCGAAGAAGGTTGACCACAGTTTACACCCCTCAACAAAATGGGATTAGCGAGAGGAAGAACAGATCCTTGCTAGACAAAGCCAGATGTCTGTTAATCGAGGCCAAGGCACCTAAAAAGCTCTGGGTGGAAGCGGTAGCAACTGCAAACTACCTTATAAATCGTAGCCCTTCCAAAGCGCTGAATGGCGAAACACCTTTCAAGAAATGGCTAGGCCGAACACCATGTGGACATCATCTTCACACGTATGGAAGGAAGACCTTTGTGTTGAAAAAGAACAAACGGGGCAAACTCACCCAGAATGCCAAAGAAGGCGTATTCATGGGGTACTCGATGACTTCAAAAGCTTACAGAGTGTATATACCTGAAGACGATGATGTAGTAATAAGCAGGGACATAAAAGTCATAGATAAGATGTACTTCGAAGAAGAAGAAAGTCAGAACTATGATAAACTTATTAACGAAAAGGAACAATCTCGGAAACCAGAAAAAGAAAACAAAACTAAATACAATGATAAGAAAAGTAAAAGGGTACAACCAATAGAAGTTGAAATAACAGAGAATGAAAAAGAAAATACGTTACAAAATTCCAACGAGCAAGAAGATGAAGTTTCTTCGGTAGAAGAAATAGAATCTTACGATGATGCATCAGATGTTGTCGAAATACCTGAAAATGGGAGGCCGCAAAGAGAGAGGCGTCCGCCCGCGTGGACTACAGATTTTATACTGGACCAGACTGAAGAAAGTCACCTACTCTCGGAGATCTCTTATATATCGGATGAAAATGATGATGATGAATACTGGCATGATGCTATAAAAGCCGAGATTAAAGCACATGTTAAGAATGGAACCTGGAAAATAGAAAAGAAGTACAAAGACATGAAAGAAGTGGACTACAAAATGGTTCTAAGAAACAAAATAGGACCTGACAACAACATCACAAAGAAAGCCAGACTTGTAGCACGGGGCTTCACTCAGCGACCAGGCATTGACTACAATGAAACATACGCTCCTGTAGCTAAACTGAGTTCGATAAGATCTGTTGTTGGAATAGCCATGGAAGAAGGCTTGAAATTGAACCAGATGGACGTTACAACGGCGTACCTGAATGGCGAACTAGAAGAAAAGATAGTTATGAAGTACCCTGACTATTTAGAAGAATATCTGACTGAAATCATGGTTGAAGAAAGTAAACAAGAAAATTTAACTTTGTACGACAAAACAATAAGTATGCTAAAAGACATAAAAAATAATCCAAAAGGGAAAGTTTGTAAACTCATAAAAGCTTTATATGGACTCAAACAGGCAGGGAGGCAATGGTATAAGAAACTCGACACAGAATTAAAGAACATAGGTTTCAAAGCATCGGAAGCTGACCCATGTCTATACTTACTAGAGAAAAGAGGAGTTAAAGTCATAATAATCATATATGTCGACGATTTATTAATTGCCTATTCGTGTCCTAGAAGGCTCCAAGAAATAAAAGATCTGTTAAATAAGAAATTTGAGTTAAAAGACTTAGGAACACCTAAACGGCTAATAGGGATAGATGTTACCTACAAGGGAGATGAAGTCAAACTCAACCAGGAGAAGTTCATAGAAGACACTCTTAAAAAATTCAAAATGGAAGATTGCAAAGCCACGTCTACACCCATAGAACTAGGTCTTAAACTAGAAAAAGGAAGAAGAGATGAAAGGAACGATCTGCCCTACAAAAATTTGATTGGATCTCTCATGTATCTGGCAGTGGCAACTCGACCCGATATAATGTTTGCCATAAGTTATCTCTCCCAATTTAACGACTGTTACGGAGAAGAGCATTTCAAGTGTGCAAAAAGAGTACTGCGATACTTAAAGGGAACAAAAAGCATCGGTCTTATATTTAGAAAAACTCGCCAAGAACTATATGGCATGGCTGACGCAGATTGGGGCGCATGCAAGCTCGACCGGAAGTCCTTTTCGGGCTGCTGCTTTAAATATGCGGGAACGGCCATAAGCTGGATGTCGAAGAAGCAAAAGACTGTAGCGCTATCGACTGCCGAAGCGGAATATGTCGCTTTGACCGAAGCTGCAAAGGAGGCTATTCACTTGAAAAGTCTATTCAAAGATCTTGGGGCCAACTATGACAGCATAGTTATATTAAACGATAACCAAGCGGCCCTAAAGTTAAGTCAGAACACAATGGTCACTTCCAAGTCCAAACACATTGACTTAAAAATGCACTTCATCCGAAATTGCATAATGGACAGAGTAATACAGGTCAGATATCTGCGAACCGAAGATATGGAGGCAGATATCCTGACCAAAGCCCTAGCCGGCCCGCGGCTGTTGAAACTGCGGAGCAGCTTAGGAGTTTCCTGAATACTCCTGATGACCATGACGATGCCGTGAAGAGGAGTGTTAGTACTGGCCATCCAGTACCAATTGACACTGCATGTCGTTTATGGTTTTACCTTAGTTACCAATAACAGTCGTGTCAAATAAAAGCGATATCAATGTTCATGCGTATATATTTATAAATGAATCCCTCACAGTCTTTACTTCGTCTAATGTTAAAACCATTAATCCCCTACTATCACCTATCGACATCGTAAACTTGAAACTTTGAAACTTTTGGGTTTTCTGTAAGGGTATGTATATAACTTGGTCGTGTGAGCTACGTGCGTGTGCGAAACAACGTCAAATAGTTCGATAAAAAAGTAGTAGTAATAGTTCGTTAAAGGCAGAAAAGTATTGATCCACTTTTAATGAACTAATAAAACTTATTGTACTTCCGGTGTCAATTATTAAGCGGACATCAATTTCCGGAATAAAGATGTGTGGTTATTGGTTTATACTATTGCAATTTAAATTTATGACTTCGGGTGATCGTGTCCCTATGCTACTTATAGCTCTCGAAATCGCAGAGACCAGAATCGACTAGTTTTTTATGACACTCCCAGATTGTCCAAATACAGCAAAAGTTGTCTAACTATGTGTGTAAGAATTTATAATAAAATACCTAGAGAACTTAAAAACTTAAATGATAGACTGTTTAAGAATAAATTGTTGGAATGGCTGAAAGCCCACAACTTCTACTCCCTGAAAACATTCTTCTAAAATAAATTATGACTCGATTTAAGCTATGACTTCATTGACTTATATATTACTTTATCCTTTTGAAATCATTGTATGACTCGATTTTGCATGCTATAGTTCCAATAGCTAAACATGTTTGTACTCCTGTTTAATTGTAAGACCTATAAACACCATGTTTTAAGCAAATAAATAGTTTGAGTTTGAAAATTTACGTATTCTACTTGGTCGGGAGGCCCATTGGAACCGGTTCTACATTTTCTAGATATTATTGCCATTGACAGTGTGTTCGTAACTTTCAATAAAGTGTAAATTATTTTCACATTCTACGTAATCGAGCTGAAAATCCTGGTCTTGGAATATGCGCCTTTCATTACAAGTAAAACGTCATGTTATTATCAGAGTTATTTGCAATCATGTTATTTCTAAGGAGACAGGCAGTGCGCATAGAAACATCAGTGTCTCGTGAATGGGGTAAACCGAATTTGAATTGCTGGTTTGTTGGAAAATTGAGGCTATCCTGTGCGCTATTAAATTGAGGTCTAAATCCTCGTTGAGGTACAATGCCAAATTGGAAATTGTTCTGGTTCTACGGATTGCCGGATTTATAACCTTGAGGCTGTTGCATACCCGGTTTGAGGAAAGTACACCAAATGTGGTGTAAAATCTATAGTTGTTATTGAAAACAGACCCAAAATTATTTTGGGGTGAATGCGGAACTCCAAACTTGAACTTTTGGTATAACCGGATTGCCGAAATTATTTGAGGCTGGAAAATTTGGTATTATTGGAGTCTGAAATTCGATCTGATTGAAAGTTATTATTAGTAAGCTCCAGGCGGTCGGTAACTGGTATAGATGCATCTTGGAAAGTAGGAGATGACTGAAACTGGCTCTTTTTGGCAGTGAAAAGACAGTGTTGCCAAAATAGACCAGATTGTCGTCACCCGACTGGGAAACAGAAAAGGTCAAATTCGTTCGCTCCACCATGGCCTCTTTAAGAGTTTTTCACTCACTTACACACTCCTATCGTCATTATTATCATTACATGTAACGAGTATCGACAAAAGATGCTGTTTATTTTAGTACAGGCGTTTAGTTCTTTACGTTATACGTTCATGGCCTCCTCCTCACCTACTTACTTTTTGCATCCAGTTTAACTTAGTTCAGGCTCTGAGTTACTTTTAATCATGTATTTACTTTAATGAAACCATATAGGGTATGATTAGTAAATGCAAAGGAATTCAATATACCTACCTATAAACTTATACATTTGTACCTTGTTTAAGTATATGGCGTCCTTATAAAGAAAGGAACAGGTAAGATGTGCTTGTATATAATTTGGTTTATCTGTTATAGATCCTGATTTCATGAAGCATCGCGAGGAACCTTTTGTGAGAATTTACGTTTATTTGTTTCTATGTCAACAGCGGGAAACATAAAGAAAAATCTTCAGTAAACAGGAAATATAGGAAATAATATAAGTACCTATAGGTAAATATATTATTCAATTCAGAGCACGTATTTACATAGTGTATGTTTTAAATGCTATATAGTGCATTGAGAATAGACGCTTAGAGAACAAGTGAACGGCGCCGCCACCATGGCGTGGTGGTGGGATACCGTTAATATGGGCTTACAATGGCCTCTGCAATAAGCACAATATCGCGCCAGCCGGTGCGTGGACGCTCGTGTTTACCTTTATAAAAATATACAACTTTTAATCATCGATTTAAACGCTTCAGTAACTTAGACGCGAGCGCTACAACCACATAGTTTTTTTTTTGTTACGCTCATGTGCAATGAGCATAACAGTATAGCAGTGATAACTAATTATTTTAATCTGTCGCGCGTATAGTAACATTGTTAAACCTGTGTTGAGTGTCCGACGGACGACATTCTGCTGACTCGAAACAAGCCAACAAACAACACATACGCCTGACGTGGATAATCTGCTAACACCAACAACAGTGCGAAGTCAGAGGTTTTGATTTACTTATAGTGAAAATTAATAAATATAAAAATGGAAATACAGTTCGGATCTGATGGCGTACCGTTTGTGACATGGGGTGGTAATAAAATAATGCTGGAGCTGAACCCGATAGACGATGAAGTTAGTAAGGAAAAAGCGAAAAGAGAATTGAGAGAAACTCCGGAAGTGGTCGAGCAAGCTTTGATAGAGCTACGACAACTTTTACAAAGTAAGTCAACAAAATGATTTAATATTTATTTAATTAATACAATTTATGCTTTATTTACATTTGGGAAAGTAATTATTTATTTTAGGAAAGTACATTTACTTAGTGTCCGTAGATATGATTATCATGTTGATTACTTTTTATCAATATTTATGTTTAGCTATAGGTATGTTATCTTATTTAGCACCAATAAACATCAGTTTTTCTAAACTCTTTGAGGGCAAGTTTATTCTTTAATCTGATTATTTGGTTGAGTAGAGGATATGTCTAAGTTTAATAATTAACTATCTGCAACTATATACATATAAATCTACGCGTATGTGTTGCTTGGAAGTACGTAGGTCATAAGAACGTTAGTAAAAGTGACTATCGGTAATTTTTATAGTTTGGTATCTACTTAGTTGAGGTTATTATGTGTACTAACTTATACAGGGTGACATTGAATTCATGGGCAATATTTTAAGGTGTTATTGTACTCATCATTATGAACAACTTTTACTATGGGAACAAACTTTAAATCGTGAAAAAAAAAATCTAGTGCTCCCTACATTTTGACTTATGCGAACATAAATGTATGGAACGGTTGTTTTTTTCGCGATTTCGGGTTTGGTCCTATAGTAAAAGTTGATACTCATCCCATAATGATGAGTACAATGACCTCTTAAAATATTGGCCATGAATTCAATTTCACCCTGTAATATTTATAGTTTATACTTTATACTTTAGTATTTTGCCTTTCTGTTCTAAGATCGAATATTGATTGATAATGTAATTATATTAGATTATTGTTAAGTTCAGTAGTTAAGTTAAGCTTAACAATAATATAAAGTTAACTAAATATTAATGCAGAAATACGAAATGTTAAAATGTGAGAGTAAGTGAAGCGAGAGTTGGCAGAAAACAAAGTGCACGCATGTATAAAACGAAAGTTAGTATTAAAATGAGATTTTATTGCTTTCCCTTTCACATCTCCAACATAAATGATATAAAAACGAAATGAAAGAACGTTCCTACATTCTCTAAACGTTTACGCAAACTAGACAGAAAGTTGGAAAATTACTAGTCTATCAACCTACTATCCGTACATACATATATATGTGTACATACATCAATATGTTGTGTAGGTATGTATCTGTTAATTTTACCTTGCTTTACTTTTAATATCCAAAACCACAAGTAAAAATCTACATCAGAAAACAAAAAAATCAATCAGTCTAGCCTTTTCCCAACTATGTTGGGGTCGGCTTCCAGTTACATGGAGCGACTGCCTATCTGACTTCCACAACCCAGTAACTGGCTAATTCGATACCCCTTGGTAACCCGAAAGTCTGACAACCAGTTGTCAGACTTTCGGGCTTCTGACGACCCGTAACGACTGTCAAAGATCCACGAATGACAGCCGAGACAAACGGCTTAACGTCCTTTCCGAGTCACGGAGGAGTCTCAGGATGTAAAGATGGTCACCCATCGACGGACCAACCGCAGCAAGCGTAGCTTATCCTGATCGATTGACCCGTGCGGCTGTTATTACTTAGGCACGAGCTCTGAGCTACATCAGAACAACAAAGATTTAATACTAACATTCCCCATAAAACATTCAGCAATATTACTATCGTTGTTGTTTTGTAAAATTCTGTCTTCATCAGGATTACATTACATTGTGTGAAGAAGACTTTTTTTTTTCAAAATCCAATTACGTCATCATTGCATTATGCATTTAATAATGATTTTTGTTAATATTATTAATATGACAATGGTGATGTAATTGGATTATGTGTATTTTGTTAAAAGGATTATGAAGCTGTAAATTTTTAAACAAAAAGCGATAACGTTTTTCTCCCCGTAAACATAGACTAATTTTCATAATTTTTGGAAATGTTGTAGGTATAATAAAAAACTAGGTCTGTACGTTTTTATTATAAAGAAATATTGCATACGATATAAGTTATTAGCATTTATATATCTATATTTTTGACATAAAAACTTTCTCGAGCGTTTTTATTTACGTAAATTAAATTAAATTGAATTACTAAAAAGAGAAAAGTACAAACCTAGATTAAGGTGTACTAAATGTAATTGTCTCATTTCGTAAAGGTTTAGGGGGGTGAAAACGTTATCGCCCGTAACAATATTTATGTAAATAATTTTATGAAATGTAGGTAATTGCCTCCTAGACTCGCGCCGCGTATCAGCACTTCACAATCCTCTTAATAATGATTTATGATACAATCCTCTTAATAATGATTTATGACGACAATACCTGCATGTAAAGTAACTAATTATTTATCCAAATGATAGTTATAAGTATACAACAAAGTTCATATTTATTTAACGATAATATTGTGAAACGGTAAAGTTAAAATTAAGGAGGGGGAGCTAACCAGCTGCACAGGTCGATCCATCAGGTTAAGCTACGCTTGCCGGAGTTGGTCTGAGGATGTGTGACCATCATACCGAGACTCTACCATGCCTCGGTGGTCACTGCTGTTATTCGTGAATTTTTGTGTCGTCAGTCGTTAATTACAGGTCGTCAGAAGCCTGAAAGTGTGTCTGGTTGTGGAGGTCAGGTAGGCAGTCGCTCTATGTAAAATACTGGTATTCAGCTGCATCCGGTTAGACTCCGGTTGGAAGCCAACCCCAACATAGATGGGAAAAGGCTAGGCAGATTGATTGGTAAAGTTAAAATTAAAATAATATTTTTTACAATAAGTATCACTCTATAGTTATACACGTTAAAAAGACGTAAAGGCGATGGACGTGAAATGTGTAAATATAATGTATCCTCCATCCTCCATCAGGTTGAGAAATACTTCGGTTTTCAACAAACCATAACTAATCAATTAGAATAAAAATGAAAGGAAATAACGTAATTAAGGAGATTCGAATAGATTACGTGTGGGTACTTTTAATTTGTATGTGTGTGTGATATACGACGAGTAGTTTAGGAGATATGATATGAGTGAACAGATGAATATAAATACCTAACCTCTTAAAATCATAACCCTCCTTTGGCTTTGCCGTAGTCGGGTAAGAAAGAGGGGAAAGAATCATAGGGTATCAAAATATTCGTCCACATCGCTGTCAACAGGAAAAGTGCCTACATACTTACATATTATTATTATTCTAAGGCGATATGCTATTGTAACACGTTATGGTTTTTGCCTTAGTATGGCCGTACGGAGCATATAGAATTTAAAAAATATTTATTTTTATTTTAAAATATTTCTTAAAAATATTTATATTAAATATTTATATTATTTAAAAAAAATATTTCTTTTTAAAATTCTATATGCTCTGTTGCATTAAAATATACCCATAATCCTCTTATGTGAACGCGTAGACGAAATTTTATTGAAATTACTTTCATTACAATAAGAAACTGCGATTTTTTGTATCGAGCCAAATTGCGCCAATCGTGTTTTGGCCCTCATAATTTATTAAAGAAAATCTTCAATTTTTATAATCATGAAAGAGAATAAGGCAAGTTTGTAGTTTTTGAGGAAAAACATTTATTTTGCGTGCAGCCGAAATGCATCAAAATATCTGTCTTTGGGATTCATTTCACCTTAAATCTGTTAGTTTATATATTACTAGCTGAACCGACAAACGTTGTCCTGTCAAAATTTCAATAATTCATACAAAATTCCCATATAAAATGCACTTTCAGTTTCCCGAATTTTCCAATTTTCCCGGAAACTTTTCAAAAACTTTTCTTTCATACAAACCCTGTTCTAACAATTAAAAACACAACAAAAAAAGAATTATCCAATTTGGTGCAGTCGTTCGGAAGTTATGCGCGTACATACATTGCGGCGATTCATTTTTATGTATATAGATGTAAATATTATCTTGTATATATTATAGAAAATCAATACAACTAAATTCTGGGCAACTTTCCGGCGGTGCACCTAAAACCGACGTTTTCAAGAACTCGACGCTAGTTTACAAAACTTGAAAGTACTTCGCACATTAGGAACACTGTTTTATAATTAGTTAACACAGTAATCTGCAATACAGTGCTCAGTACTTTGTAGTTAGTGAATCGTTTGGGTTGAAGGAGCAAGATTTCTCTTTGTTGTTAATAGTCTCTCATGTTTCACAATAGGTATTATATTAAACCCGTATAATTATTTTTGAAAATTCTACCTACCTACTTAAATAGTTGTGTAAGAACGTTTTGTACAACAGAGAAGATCTTTATGTCATTGTCATGTCAAGCGTAAGCGTGTCAGCCGCCGACTGTTATGGACCCCAGATGAAAATTCATGGAGTTCGAGAAAACCCAATTATTATGTATTTTTTTAAATTTCCCAGAATTCGTCACTAAATATTACTTTTCTTTAAACTCTGAAATTGAAGGCATTCATTGCTATTCCATTGGGTACCTAATACTTTAACAAACCTTTCACTGTAACCAAGCTTTCAGAACCATCAAACAGTTTGATGTTTCAGTTTGTCCATTGTAGACTTTCTCTCTGTCACCTCTGACCTAGACTATAGTCTAGGCAAACCCATCTCAAATAAAAAAAAGAAAAATGTTAAAATTTAAAGGAAGAAGTTTATTAACCATTTTCAAAAATCATCTACGTACATGAACTTTGACACCAGTTATCTCAAAATTATATTGTGTCATTAAGCGTACAAATTACGAGGATGACATTTTCAAAGGAAGAAGTTTATTAACCATTTTCAAAAATCATCTACGTACATGAACTTTGACACCAGTTATCTCAAAATTATATTGTGTCATTAAGCGTACAAATTACGAGGATGACATTTTCAAAGGAAGAAGTTTATTAACCATTTTCAACAATCATCTACGTACATGAACTTTGACACCAGTTATCTCAAAATTATATTGCGTCATTAAGCGTACAAATTACGAGGATGACATTTTCATTTCAGCTTCTTCGAAGTACAAAAAATAAACAAAAAAATATTTAGAGGTGCCGATGAAACAGCTGATAATGCTGGCAAACGTTGAATTACAAATTGTTGAATTATTTAAATTGAGTTTTGAGTTTTTAACATGACTTACGGTGGTCGACACCGGTGCCTTCAGTAGAAGTACTAAGGCAAAGAATAATACATGCAGTGGAACACATAAGAATTAATTTCACTTGAAAAGTTACCTAGACAGAAGTTACAAGAAGAGAAAGGGCTTGTTAGGGCCTTCCAATACCCAGTAACCAATAGCAATCACTAACGAACAGAAATCAGGTTCAGGTTTAAATTGTTTAAATAATTGCCAATTGTATTTTTTTTGGCATTATCGACTATGGCCCCCTCTATTTTTTTTTTTTGTTTCGTAGGAAGCTTTTTCAATGCTTCCTACGTTTCAAATAAATTAGCATTGAAGGCCCTCCAATTTCATATTTTAAGGAATTCATATTTTATGACGCATTATGGGAAATTTTCTGAAACTAAGCCCAATGACTATAAATAAAGGATTTGTTTCAAAAGCGTCGTAAGTCGACGTATAATAAAAGTAGTACGTGCGCTATGCTTAAATATTAGTAGAGGATTCGACTTAGACGACCTTCGCCCACCTGTTTAATCGATGAAAAGTATTTTATATATGGGATTACTAGTATCGACTTACCCGTTTATACCAGGACTTACCTGTTTATGTCAGGAAAAAAATAGACAACCCAACGTTTGCATATTACATAGGCATCATACTTTCGATTGGTAGTTTTATTCATTAAGCATTAGAATGAGTGCAATGTTTAAAAAAGTCATTATTGTTTTTTTTTTGTCTGGTCAGAAATTTTTTAGCCAACTCGCGATATATTTTTTAACATACTAAAGAACAAGGCGGCTAATTATTTGAAAAAAAAAAGTTTGTTCTGAAATAGAAAATATTGTAAAATGTTCGTTACTAATTCCTAAATATATTAGTGAAAAGATATTTTAAAAAAAACTGCGTGGTTAATAATTATTGACAGTTTCATTCTTTGGTTTTTTTTTGCGGTAAATATGAATTTCAAAACAACTGTTACAACAATGTTGCCAACTGAATGCTTTTCGCGCCAGATCTAGCACTTTTGCAGTACAGCACAGTTATATCTGAGAAATACCTACTAGGTGTTGGTGTGCTAAATAACTAAATTGACATAAACAACATACCTATTTATTTTTAATGCTTTGTCATTTGAAAGATGTAACATCTTTTTTGTGTTATTTGTCCGAAAGAATGATAAATATGGCGACTCAGACTTTGCGTTCTTAGCAACACTGACAGTGACAGATGCTCTCGAGTTTTATAAGAATATAAGTACTCTGTGTTCTCGAGCCGCTGTTGTTGTCATTGTTTGAGTTTCGGGTGTTTTAGATTGGTTGATATTTTTCGAATTTGAGATGCCGAGAATTTATTATATTTCCCTGGAATACAGTACCTCATTTTATTCGCCCTGGAACATACCAAATACGTAAAGGTCGCTCGTATTATGGACAGCATGTACAGACGCTAGCACATCAAGCTACTACAATCTGTCAAATTTCTTTAATAGATTTTCAATTATCAAATAGGTTCAAGGTTGATTGGAAAAATTTGACAGTTTCGGGTAGCTTGACCTGCTGGCGTTTGTTCCCATAACAATAATAATATATATAATAATAATAATAATATCGTTTACGTATCGTAACTAGCCATGAAAATTGCCGGCAATATTGCCAAATTTGCCAAAACTGCCGGGAATGTTTCCAAACTTCCCGGCAACATTGGGCAAGAAACGTATAAATAGAAACCAACTTTTACTAATATAATTTCTTAGTAGGATAAAATTGCGGTCTGCAGGGTGGTAGTTTTTATCTTTGTCTATAATATCCAACCGAAATTTTAGTTTTTACATTTATTTTATTACTGATAAACTAAAGAAAAGACACAAGCTATCCATGATAGTTCATTGGTGATGAAACCATAACTATTTTAGAGATATAGTAATTATTTTTTTCTACGTTCTTATAATTTAACTTCACTTGTATGTAAGAAAGTATATACATTTATATACATACATGTCTGTATGTATAAAAGGGTCTAACCTTGCAAGACGAATTGATCAGCAACAACAAGTTGACGTTTTAACCGACTTCAAAAATGAGGTTATTTATTCTATCAGAATGTATGTATATATGTATGTTTGTATGTTCGCGATTATCTCAAAAACTACTGACCCAATTTTGAAAATTCTTTTGACTTCACGATTTGTGCTATATAAATCATATACTACACAGTTGTATGATTTATATTTATTTCATTTGGTATCAATACCCTCTTTCTTTTTTTATACAATTTATAAGTAAAATTCTAAAAAAAACTATGGGGTCAGCTATCATGAAGTTACCAGTGTCATAGTTTAACTTTATCTTCACATATATGCATGGATAATTATAAATTAGTTATAATAAACAATTAATTAAAAAGGCTTACTAGTATTACGTATAACTACACCATTATATAAAACCCCATGAGCGCATAAACGTTGAAAATGGCATTTGAAAAACCCTATGTAATCCGGCAACTTTGGCAACTTTCCGGCAATATTGCCGAATATTGCCGGGAATATTGGAAACATTCCTGGTAAGTTTCGGAACATTCGGCAATTTTCATCCCTATCGTAACGGATAAACCATTGATCGTATATGTAGTGAACCCATTAACACAGAGCAATATAATGTTAGAGGCAGTGGTAATACGATAAGTGGTAGAATTAAGTCGCGACATATAACCAGGCGAACTTTGTTTATATTATTATTGAAAACAATATTCCTAGTCGTACTGGTATAACTGAATACTGCTGTAATTGTCTGGTGGGTCGGCGAACAGTCGGGTGTTGCGCTCATGTCATGACGCTTTTATGGTATTTATCTGGGGTGGGTTAGGCATGAAGAACGTAGGCCCCGGTTCGCATCCGCAGTTTTTCGATGACGTTATTGTTAGAGAAGATGATGAAGAATAAATGTTTGTTTTAAAAAATACTTGTTTTATTTCTTTATTTATTCAATAATTCATTATTTTTCATTTATCAATAACAAACAAAAATTCACACAAAAGTCAAAAACTTAATACATACCTAAAAGCTGTTTCAAATTCAAAAGTCCCGCCAAAAAGACTAAAGTCTCAATATTTATTAATAACGGAGTTTGTTGTTGAAAATGATTTCTGAACTTATTACGAACATTTTTTACTTCAAATAAAATGATGTATGGGCACCTGCCATTGTTCTTTGATATAAAATACTTTTATATACATACTCTATACAAATAAATAAAATTGAAGTCTGTTTGTAATGTCAAAATAACACCTTTTTACTATAATAAACGCGTATGAAAGTACGAGTATGTACGGTACTTATCGATTTTTTTTTTAATTTTTGTCGGTCTGTCTGTCGGTTTGTTCCGGCTAATCTCCAAAACGCCTGGACCGATTTTGACGGGACTTTCACTGGCCGATAGCTGATATTATAAGGAGTAACTTAGATTTATTTAAAAAGAATTAGGGTTCCCATGAAATTGTGAACAAATTGACATCCACGCGGGTGAAGCCGCGGGCAACAACAGCTAGTTATAAATATAATCAGATGGGTGAAGGCCGTTTCTAGGTCGGATCATAGGCTATATGATTAACGTGTTTGTACAAACTTACTTACAGAAATAAAATCATTTATCATAAATAAAAACATGTCGAATGAATTACTCTTTCAGACACTGTGCAATGTATTCTAATGATAATTAATATTTATCAGCGACGCCCTAAGTCGAGGTTCGTAACCCACAAGGGAAGGCTTTAGCCTGCAGCGTGCGTCGCTGGTTTATAAGTTTTATGCCCAGGTTGGAGGCTTTGAGTTCCGCAGGATTGACCGGTTAAGTAGTCACGGCCTCTACAAGAAACAGGCCAACTACAAGAAGCCATACAAAAAAAAAAAAAAAAAACAAAGCCGATTCCTGCGACCTTGGTTGTCAATTATTTTTATTGTTTCAGCTTCCAAAAACATTACCAAAGAACATTTTACAAAATAAACCTCCAAGGTTTCAAATCCGTCAATTCGAACGTCTAAGGAATCCATAGCTTTTGAAATAGAAATACAAATAGCACAGAAATTGTAGTAGAGGAACTTGGAATTTTAGAGCTAACATTGATAACAGCAGTAATGCCGTACCCGTACACTGAAATGTATTCTAATGATAATTAATAATAATTGTGTAGCTCCAGCCGTTCCCTGCGGCCTTGGTTGTCAATTATTTTTGTTGTTTCAGCTTCATAAAAAAGAACTAATTTGGAATCAGTACACAAATCATGTTTAGATTTGAGAACAAAAAGGATTGTGTATAATTTAATGTTCCTGATTTTACACGTATAAAAAAACGTTTAAATTAAAAACACCATTTGAGATGTAGCAGGTAGCTAATTACGATATTTAGTCATCGAATCATTATTGATTGCTTTGCTGGTTATTCACACTTAACCATTTGTGTAGGATCTGCAATATTATCTGCATACTTTGTATTTTTCTTTAGGTATTCAAGTCTGGTTTTAAAAAAATATGCTGACTCATTCAGAGGCATGGCTGGCGTTGGTTGCCTATACTTTATTTTTTATCCGAATTGGGTCATTTGGCAGATATATTATTACCAACATAACATCAAACGAGTCTTCAGTTAAGTTTTATAGCCATTTAAAAAATCATAAAGCTGTTTTAAAAAAACCCGAGAAATAATGATAATGTGTTAGTGTCGCGTGTTGCCATTATAAATAAAAACATGCTTTTATTACTCTTTCACATATCATGTCAAACATCTATTTGCCTTCATAGACAGCAATGTATTCTAATGGTAGATATGTATGTAGTTAAAGGTTCCAGCCGTTTCCTGTGACCTTTCTTCTTTCTTCTTTGTTATTGTTTCAGCTTCATAAACAAAGAACAAGGTGGATCTAATTTGGAATCTGCACACAAATCATGTTTAGATTTGAGAACAAAAAGGATTGTTTATAATTTAGTGTTTTTAGTTTTACACGTATCAAAGGTCTCAATTAAAAACACCAATTGAGGACATTTAGTAGGTATTGATTGCGTTGCTGGTCATTCACGCCGATCCATTTGGGTAGGATCTGCGACATATCTGCATACTTTTTATGTATTTTTTTTAGGTATTCAAGTTTGGTTATGTTACTCTTAGCCTAGCTTACCTCTTTACATTATTCGTTTAATTTGGATTTAGACACCGATAAGAAAGTTGAAAATAAATGTTTATTTTAATATTAAGCCATTGTGGCAGTTTACATTAAATACAGGATGTCTTTGAAAACATGCGACAAAATTTAAGAGGGTGTTCTACCCATCAATATTTATAACGTTTGCTATGGGACCAACTAAGAATTCGAAAAAAAGTCGACCTTCCCATATAAAAGTATTGTCTACATACCTACCCGATTGGATCATTTTGTATAAGGTCGAATTTTTTTTTGCGTATTCCATGTTGGTCCCATAGTAAAAGTTATATAGAAATTTTGTCGCATGTTTTCAAAGTCACCTGTAGATACTACGAGGTCAATACTCGGACAAACACTCAAAAATTTCTGGACATACGTTTCTGCCGTTGTGTGTCGGATAATAGGACAAAATTATTCAGAGGTGGAGAGGTTATCTTTCGGTTCTGCCGAAATGTTGATGATGTATGCTCTCCTCAGATAACGTGACCATACGTCCCATTTTGGGCAGCACAGTCTCACTTTCAGGCTGTCTGTCCCACTCTCCCCAGCGAGTGCAAAAACGTCCCGATTTCGCAAACAGACCGAACGATAAATTAATTTTAGTATCTACTGATTATTTTTGCACTCGCAACGCGACAGATGCAAAAATCACTAGCTGAAATGCTGAGAATGTTCCTGAAAACCGTTGGGTGGAATTATTCCAGTATCCCCGTACTAAAAACCATAACTGTACGAACTTTCGTATGATTCTTGAGTACGTTACGTAACGTACGTTACGGCTGGAAGTAACGCACGTGTCGAAAGATTTTTTTCTAGAATGAATAAAATATGGACAAGAGACAAAACGCAATTAAGTGTCGCAGTATTGACAGCCATTTTGATTACTAAGACTGACATCAACAAATCATGTAATGAGCTCCATCCCTACTTGAAAATTAGAACCGATATTTTGAAACTGATCAGCGGTGCTATTCTGTACAAATCTCACCGTGAAAACTTAGGTGAGGTGAGCGTGGAGTGAACTGTCAATAGTGTCAATCCCTAGCATCAGCTGGAATAACATCTCACTCTAAGCTTACTTCACCTAAGTTTTCACGGTGAGATTTTTACAGAATAGACCGGCTGTTCCGCCGACAAATACGAAACAACTGCTCCTTAGTTAGACATGTAGAAGTCATGTGACTAAGCCTTAGTAACTCAACTAATATCTACTGAAAAGTTATATTGTATATAGTATTTAGTGTTTTGTAATAAACGCTAGTAAACTACCGCAAAGTTTTTTTTTTTACATAATTCAGCTGGTATCTCGCTCTGACGAAAAAAATAAATGGCCACGGCCTTAGTAGCAAATGCAATGGCAAACCATAAAATAAGTTTCTAAAATAATCTGCCCTAGTGTTGGTATGGAGTTTATTTAGCTTTTACCTATTAAATGAACAACTGCGATACAAGTTATCACGCAACATAGGTACCTTATTAACTTGAATCGCAATATCATTGAAAGGAATTATCGCACGTTACTTCAGTGGCCTAGCAAAGTTACTTGCATCCATCAGACTTGCATCAGTGTGGAGACATACAATAACGTTAATAAATAGAAGGCACTGTATTTATTCATTAAAGCAACTCTTTATTAGTCGTAATTGGTAAGATAAGATTCATTAGTGTTTATAATATTGGTCGTATCTTGTCGTTGGATGATTTTCTATAAATAGTATTTCTACCATATATTTAATAGCGGTTATCTCAACTTCCATGCCTTCTTTGTAAATAACAGCTATGTATGATATGTGTATGTATGTATGAGGTGTAAACAGATTTTTGAACGCTGATGGAATCACTGGTCCCCAAGTCACTGGCTATAAACCCAGTTTGGGAGCCAGGAGATATTTATGTAAACATTATTATGTAAATATGTTAAAACTTCCTCCAACCTTTGTTGTTTTGGCTTTATGATTTTTTGTCAAAGTACTTCTTAAAATAACCAATAGGTACTGTACAGCTTCCATGCAACGGACCTTAACCTTATATTGTACTGGCTGACATTCGATTACTTGCGCCGGTATAGAATGCTCTTTTTTAAATAAATAAAAAAGATAGTTCGTATGTTTTTTCCAGGCCGCACTTCGGATTTATCTAGGGTGTTAGGTGCGCGATTTTATCCGAAGATTGTATTGATTTCCTTTTGATTATAATATGTGTAGTCAAACTGCTATGCTGCCTTAAATCTCTATTATTTTGAGTAGTCCAGATCCCGAAGTAAAGTGACGCTGACGATCCCTTCGGAGATACACATATATGTGTTTATTATCAATGTATTGTCCGTGTATACACTTATGTGTTATTCGCAAATAATTACAATGTAATAAACCGTACGTTGTACCCGCAAAGGCTAATTTACTCGCGAGTAATAATTGTGTTTTTGGGGTTCCGTACCCAAAGGGTAAAACGGGACCCTATTACTGAGACTCCGCTGTCCGTCTGTCTCTCCGTCTGTCACCATGCTCAGTCTCATGAACCGTGATAGTTAGACAGTTGAAATTTTCACAGATTATGTATCAGTTTTTTTTGCTGCGTTTACACAATAACTAATACGCGATTCAAGGCAGCTCTTTTTGTTCTAATGTGCTGTGTCTACTCGAGCAGCGGGTTAGAACACTAGCGGCAAATTGACTTGCTAACTTGCCGCTAGCCGCTTTTCAGGCTAATAATAATGATACGATAATCTCTCTTTTCAGAGGAGTCATCCCTTTACGTTCCCATTGAGAAAGATGATTACCTTCTGAAGTTCCTCAGGCCATGCAAGTTCTACCCGGAAAGTGCTTTTAAAAAGGTTTGTATTTACTACATTACATACATCTTAGGACATGCTTCTGTGAAAGTGTATACCGTAGGTACCTATACATAATCTATAATCTACACGTATAATCTATACTAATACTAATAATATTATAAAGCTGAAAAGTTTGTTTGTTTGTTTGGTTGAACGCGTTAATCTCAGAAACTACGGGTTAGAATTTTAAAAAAAATATTTTAATGTTGGATAGCCCATTTATTGAGGAAGCCTATAGGCTATATAACATCACGCTACAATTAATAGGAGCGGAGCATCAATGAAAAATGTTGCAAAATCGGGGAAAATTTATTCTTTTTGAGAGCTTCCGTTGCGTGCGCTGCGATAAACGGTTAAAGTTACGCAACAATCATGTATGACGGAATTGTTCCTTTTAAAAAGTTTTAAAAGAGGTTGGCTCACTATAACTTTTTTAATGGCATTTTGTATGAATCGTTGCACAAATGGTCTCTACAGGTGGGCCGCATCGCGCTTTTTTTATTGAAATGAGCTGAACCAAAATAAATAATTGCATATCGATTTTTGTAAATACAGTTAATAAATATTACATGTATGTAACATTTTTGTAATTTCAAGAGTGTTTTAGTATAAATGAAATGATGACGTCATAGACAAATACTAACTGTTTTGTAATTCTAAGAGTTCAATAGCAATGTCAGTAATGATGACGGAAAAGTTACCTATTAAATAAGTTTGCAAAAATTACAAAACTTATTAGTTTTATCATTTTAACATATACGTTAGTAATTTCAAGAAAATCATTTGTAAATATAATGATGTATGATGAAAATACAAAACAGTTTTTTTTTTATTTCTGGTGGCCTCTTTTTTCTCCGTGGTTGCTATTGAAAATATAGTTCGCGTCAAATAATTTGCCGCTCTGAGACCAGGCTTCCCGATCCGCATGGCATGGTGCGCTGCTATTTTAGTATAGATAGGCATTGACTACTGCGCAGTCATTTGCGCGAACTTCAGAACGGCAAAGTTATTTGACACGAATTACACTTAATGTATTGTTTTTGTTCTCATACTAGATACAAGCATACTACAAGTTCAGGATAGCACACGCGGACTACTGTCGTGATCTGCTACCCTCAGCCGTTCGGGCGCCATTTGAACATTCAATTGTTTCCATCTTGGCCCCACGGGACCAGCATGGACGTCGCATTATTTTAATTGAATCTGGAGGTTCGTATTAATTACATCCCTTGTTTACATATTCTTTAATATTTTAGTAGCCGGGAAAATGTTGTGAGGGACTTCTCTACAAATGTGATTAGAGAAGCACAAAGATAATTTCGGCTCGATAACTCAAATGACACAAGATCGTTAGGTTAACAACCCTAACAGTCGGATGGCAAATAGAAGACATAAGAAAATATCATTTGGAACTGTTCTACAGTACCTCAATACAGAGTTTAAGCTTAGCTCAAGTTTGCGGTAAACCACTCATCATTGAGTTGCTTTGCAATTTCCATACTTGAGTAGGGAATCATAAATCTACCTACCTTGTCTACAGTTCAGGTAAAAATCCATATCCATAATTGATTTATATCAATGATATCCATACTAATATTATAAATTCGAAAGTAACTCTGTTTGTCTGTCTCTCTGTATGTTACCTTTTCACGCCTAAACCACTGAACGGATATCAATAAAATTTGGCAAGAAGATAGATGGAAGCATATAGCCTACTTTTTGTCTCAAAAATAATCCTAATACAGTCGACTATCGATAATTTGAAACTCAAGGGACCAGATAAAAATTTCAAATGAATAAGAGTTCAAAATAACAGGAGTTTTAATAACCAAGAGGGAGGGAGGAAAAAAATCGAGTAAACAAGCTGACTCACTTTAACGTTCACAGGTAGACTGGAATGCGAACTGTAAACTCACTCATATCTTATTTATGTAAACAATCGACAGGTCTGTCCATGTAAACAAGCGATAGGTGCATGATAAACGCATCAAATTATAGAGAGTAGGGAAGCCCGGACTTCAAATTATTGCATGTTGACGAGCAAGATACAAGTCCGTCAACAAACAAACGATAGGTGCATGATAAACGCTTCAAATTGCAGAGAGTCAAATTATTCCATGTTGACGTCAACTTCAAATTACCGAAGCGACCAATTAACATTGATTTTATTCAAATTCTCGAGTATTTTTCAAGGGACTAGAAAACAAATTCAAACTATCGAGAGATTCAAATTATCGAGCGTCGACTGAATATCATATAGGGGATGAAAGCTACAATTTCTTAATTTAGGATATGAAAATTCAAACTTATGCTTCTGGTAAGAAATAAAAAATTACGTGTTTTAGCGTTTTTGTAAAATCATCCCCCCGGGCAGTAAAATAGGGGATGATTTAAATTTTTTGTGTACTTCTTTTCAAGAGATTTATGGGATTGGAAATATAGTCACATTCCGTATCTTGAAGTATCATTTAGTTAACATTTCTTTATTTCATTAAAATCGGCCTACTTTGGAGTACTTATCTGTGTTATTTTTCGAAAACTGCACTTATAACATCTGTTTTCAATCGATATATAATAATATGACGAGATAAGTAAGAGCCAGCGATGCGAGCTCGAAAATTTTTGCACAATCTCGGATAGGTTAGGTTAGGATAGGACTTTCTTTGACCATCTTTCTTTTCCCACGGTATTAGGCGTTACTTTTTCGACTAATGCCATATATTAATACAGATGGGACACTCCGCAAAATTATTATAAATAAAAAGCGACTCTTGATACGACACAATAAAGTGCAATTCAGGCCGCACAACGCTTAATACCTACAGTTATATTCACCTACAGGTTGTCTCTCTTTCTTATCAGTAATGAGACACTTGGTTTACGTTTTATATTTTTTATTATTATTACAATACAAAAAACTTAGTCAATGATGTAATCACCATTAGCATCTAAGACTTCTTGCCAACGATCCGGCAATGTTTGGATGCCTTTCGCCCATAACTCTGATGGCTCTGCCTCGAAAAAATTGTTCAACTCCGCCTCTACATCAGAGAAATCATTATTGTTTGCCCCGCAAATGTTGTTTCAGGGCTCTAAACAAATGATAGTCTGATAGGGCGAGGTCTGGGGAATAAGGACATCACAAGTACCTAGAATGTTCTATAACATTCTAGAATATTATCGAAAATAATTAACTTGAAAAAGGAAACGTATAGAGTTTTGTAGAGTGTCTCATTACTTTTGTGCCAACCCAATAAACAGTACATAGAAATAATAATGAACATTAAATTCGTCTTTTGAATATAAAAATACCGAAAATGTCATCGACTTTTACTGGTATTAATTATTTTGCGACGGTCTTTTATTAACTCAGTAAGGCTCAGGCAGGTTCAGGATCGTTCTAACATAACCTAAATAAATATTGTGCTAACGAAACCACTTTAATGTTGTGAAATACCTAATATAGCTACAAATCCGGTTGAGCTGCTAATTCATTTGTTACACTACAATCATTTGTTTTGTTTGGATATGTAAAAAATATTTTCATAATCTTTAATAAGGCACGTGTAGGTATAGTGAAAAACCGGCCAAGTGCATGTCGGACCACGCACAATGAAGGGTTCCGTAGCTGAGATGAATTTATCACCCCAAAAACATTGAATTACATTAACATTGTAGTTGAAAAATACATATGTTCACCCACACATCGATATACGACACGGTCAATTCACCAACTGCAAATGTAAGTTTGTAATCGGAAAATAATATTTTTTATGTGGCAAACCTACAAATTAACGGTTTTCGAACTTTTTCCTTTACTGGCGCTGTGAAGCCTTGTTTCTTGCCTTTTGTGATTATAGGTCATCGGGAAGGTTGGGTTTAGGTTTTGATTTATTTGCGAGTACTCGTATTAAAAAATGTCGTATAAATGGCCTTATTTTTCAGCCCCGGATCTAGAATTTTTCGAGGCGGGGCATAAACTTCTGTCTGCCGCCCCCCGCCTCGTCTATCCTTTAACCTTTTCCATGAAGCCTTTTTTTAATATAGGACAGGGTAGGGTTTTAAATAAAACGTGAGATAAGTAGAATATTAGAATTACCTACAATTTTACTAGTCAAGCCTTTTGTTCTGCAAAAAAATCGATGGCCTTGACATAAATTAATATGTTGTGAACTTCGATTTCCGATTGCTGATCGCAAGACTCGACTTATGCAGAAAAGATTGACAATCTAGATTGTACGAGCGAGCAAAACGAGCGCGAAAATTTTAGCACTCTGCCTCAGATAAGTTTGTTTTTTTAATTAAGTAGGTATCTAAACGACTTATACAGAAAAGTTTTAAGAATTGAAGAGTTGCTAGGCTGCAAGAGCAAACGCAGCGAATTCGAAAATTTTGTCTAATATCTCAATTGTATCTCAATTTTTTAGAGCTTCAAGGGACCGTATACCGAATTAATTTCAACTTGTTAAATCCACGCGTTTCTGAGAAAAATGGTCTTGTAAGACTGACAGATAAACAGACAGACGGACAACGAATAGATCCTATAAGGGTTCCGTTTTTACTTTTGTGGTACGGAACCCTAAACAACAAACGATGAGGGTGCCAAGTTTACGTGTTAGAAGGA
Organism: Dicycla oo; assembly: GCA_948252095.1. Taxonomy (NCBI): domain Eukaryota; kingdom Metazoa; phylum Arthropoda; class Insecta; order Lepidoptera; family Noctuidae; genus Dicycla; species Dicycla oo. Next base: position 26,823,041 of record OX411712.1, on the reverse strand, counting down.
GTGTTGTAATGCCAACGTGCTGCATATCTAATATCTTTGTAATTTTCCAGAGAGATGGAACCCACAAGAGGTGTCCCTCAAGGAGGTGTTCCGAGGCATCCAAGTGGGGCTGGAGGGGGCGATGGCAGAGCCTAGGACACAGATCTGTGGCGTCATCAGCGTCTTCGACATGAAGGGACTGTCCTTCAAACATATCATGCAGTTCACACCGTCTTACGCGAAGATGGTGCTTGATTGGATACAGGTAAAAACTAAAATTGTAAAACAGCTTGTAAATATTAATTAAACATGGATAACCTAGTCACCAGATAACCATGGATAGTCATAATCAGGTCTCGTAGCAGATGGATTGATAATCGCACTACGATCTTGATATTTAACCCCAGAAAGAATAGATTTGACGTAACTATTGAATCCTTACATAGCTTTTCTTCAGAAATTCAGACCTAGAAGATGGCGGGACGAGCTTGACGCCTACAGACAGGATTGGTCCACGCTAGCTCAAAACAGAGAGTAGTGCAAAGGAGAAAGGGAGGCCTTTGCCCTCCATTGGGACACAGCCGTAAAATAATAATAGTCGATTTTCTGAATTTTTTGGGAAGATGACGGGAAATCCTTATTTCTCGTGGGACATTCTTTGCTCTTGCTTTGGAAGCCGTTGAATTGAATAATTTAGTCACGCACACCTGCATATTTTATCGTTCTATATTGAGTAGCTCGACTATTGGCTATCTACTTTTAATTCTATGATCGTGTTCAAGGACGGTGAAAGATTACTGTAATTACAATAGTTCATCAATAAAAACTTTGTAGCAAAAAATAAAAGCGACTTCCATATCAAAACACTACAAAGTTATAGTCGGTGTCTTTGGTTTGGTATTTTGCTACCGACTTCCGAAATTAAAGTTATTTTTCACTTTGTAGTGTTTTGTTTTGGAAGCGGTATTATTTTTCGATAAAAAGTTTTTATTTGTCACTTTTTAGTTGTGGTACCTACCCCACAAAAAGTCGAATACCACAACCTGCTATGTAAATAACAGTGATAGGAAGTTATTAAAACATCATTCACATAAAGTATTTGTAAGACATTGCATTCAGTATTTTCACTTTCTATTGAAAAGAAAGGAAATACAATGACTTATAAGCGCTTGACAGGACAGAGACTCGAACAAGAGAGACGCAAGTGGCGTAATATGAACTGGTTATAGACGAAATCTCAATGGTTTCGTAATGTAGAGCGAAGGATGTTGCCCTTAATATTGGGCTCGGCAGTTCGGTTCACAAATTACAGGGTACAACGCTGGATAGAGCTGTCATAGATTCAGGGAAAAAAAACTTCTCTAAAGGCCAAGTATATGTAGCTTTAAGGCGAGTAAATACCCTAGAAGGAATAGCATTGTGTGACTTAGAGGCAAATAAATTACTCAACAGGCTGCATGATGAAAGAGCTTTGGCAGAAATGGTAAGAATGCGTGGACTTATTTCATCATCCTTGGTGTATTCTCAAAGAAAATCAGCTGACCAATAAATACATTGTATAATTCAAGCTTTAATACTATGTGCTACAACTAGCTTCCAGTCTAACTTTGATAGAATAAAATGAGATTGTGTCCTGATATACTGAATACATCTGTGTAACCCTTTCGAGTGTACAGGCGTGATGTTATGTTGTGTGATTGCGTAAACAATGCATATACAGTGGATTTCGGGTATAACGACAATGAAGGGACCACTCTATTTTCGTCGTTATATCCGGAAGTCGTTACAGGCAAAGGTAAAGAGATACAGACACGCGTCTAGCAGCCATACTTATTCAAAAGTTTACTAAACCCAGTTGCTACTCAGAATATCACTTTGTAACTGAACCATAAAAGCTCCAAAACGTACACGCTTCCCTACCTACTTAGTTGATATCTATAAACAAAAGGTAAAGGTCTCCACACTTGCTGACCATCTGTGTGCAATGGATGTAAACAAAAGATAAGAAATGTTTGTGTAAGAAAAAAATCTTTGTGTCTTTGGCGGCCGACTCCGGTCGCAATATCTGCATGGGATTTCTAGGAATTTGTTACAAATGATTCATTAAAAACAGTCGCTACACCCGAACTCGGCGTTACATCCAAAGTCGCTATAGCCACATGAATTTTGTACTAAAGTATGCTTTAAATTCAAGGGACTTAGATTTAACGTCGCTATAGGTAAATGGTCGCTACAACCAAGGTCGTAATAAATGAAATCCACTGTATATAAAAATAAATAAAAAAAAAAAACTATTTATTTCAGGCAATATACCCATAATATTGTTAGTATACAACTTAAAAACTATGTTAGTTACATTATTTAAGCAGCATTACTATGCAGCAATCGCGGTTGATTTGCTGTAATTTTTTGAAGAGTTCCGTTGTCTGTCTCCGGAATCCATCATCAAAGTCAAAGTCAAAGATCTTTATTGTGAGACAGTGGTTTCAGAATTGTTATTGTTATTATTACATCAGATCTATATGAAATTTAAATGGGACCATTTTGGAATAAACCTGTCTATATACGACGGAGTTATGCCCGAACATACATAAAAAAAATATAAACTTTCGAATTGATAACCTCCTCCTTTTTGAAGTCGGTTAAAAAAACAAAGAGAAAACAGAAAGAAGAGGACTTCTGGAAAGTTTTTAGTCTTCAAATATCGGTATTTGCGCATACTTTGGTAATGAATATTCTCTAGCGTTTGACGGTCTATACAGCGCATTTTTTTATAAAAAAGTTGCCCCGTATGTATAGCTTATACAGGGTATATAGGGAAATTTTTACCACAAAATCCACTGACAGATGATGATTTGAAGTTGATCTTATGTGCAGGAGCCATGTTAATTCGTCTCCAGGCTCGTAAATTCTTTGTAGCGTTTCATTACCTAATAATATAAAACCTAAGTAATTATTATATCTGCTTAACTCGCCACACATTCAGATAGAAACACAAATTTTTACTATTTCTCACCAGTTATATGTAACGATGTTAGTCAAAACTTTATTAGGTATATTGCTGGTCGAACGGAGGCCGATGACCCATAGTGTAATACATTACGCAATGGAGGCAACGCGTGAAGTGGGTTAGCAGACAACTACCTGTTCGACCAGTCAACTATATTTCTAGGTCATGTTTCTATAGATTTTATTCGAGAATTTGGAAAGTAGTTTTGTAGTTCAATTGAGAACAGTTATCTTACTAAAATTATTTTAGTAAGTTTGTTGAATGTAGGTAGGTATGTAGGCACTGGAAATACGTATATAATAATAATAATAATAAGTAGTAGCAAGTATTCCAGTAAGGTGCTGGTAGGGATCTTGACCGTACTTCCGGGATTGTCCTGATAGCCGTGGGATACCTCTCCACTCTTCAAGCACCTCAGGAAGTGTTGCCCCCTTGTCGCTACGTCACTATGTGCTAGCGGCCGTTTCCGGGGGCCCATTATTGAGTGTGTCACCCCCTGCCATTTTATCCGTGTGTAATATAACATTGGTCAGGCAGGGGACATAGTTCTTCCATAGTTCAAGTTACCCAATCCACATTAGCCACCCAGACCCATAGCCCAATATGTTTCGTTTCCACGCACAACAATAGTCCTGTACCAACCGGGGGTTGTCCTTGGGTGCACTTGCATAGTGCATACAGGGATAATCGTCGGTTGGTGCCTCCTTATCATTTAAAATTATTTAAGGGGCCTCTGTGAGTTGGCTTCGGCTCCTCGTACGCCTTCCAAAGGTCCGGGACCCCAGGGTCCCGAGAAATGTAAAAAAATAAAATAATAATAATATACTGGGACATTCCACACGCGGTCATTTGATCCCAAACTTAGCAGAGCTTGTACTATGGAAACCATACTACTTTTTTTTTGTAAATACATACTTATATAGATAATTACACCCAGACTCAGGACAAACACATGCACACAAATGTTTGTCCTGGATGGGAATCGAACCCACGACCTGTGGCGTGATAGGCGGTATCTTAACCAACCACGCCAACTGGCCTGTCAGTATATGGCGCAGTAAGATGGTTGCAGCCGTGATATAGATGTTATATCCCTAGGGATATATACCGTAATATAGTTATATGAAAGCGGTTCACAACTGTCGGGGTGCCCTAATTTGTTATTGCGACCAATTAATTACGACGAAGCGCTCGCCGGCCGCTACCGCAACACCGCGCGCTTCACTCGCTCGGCTCTCGGGTCACAGTTCTAACCTTTTTTTTTTGTTCCGGGGTGGAAAATCTCCTCATTTATGTCCCCCGCCCGGTCTGTCAGACTCTTACTGACTAAAAACCATCCCGGTTGTTCCCTTCCCACACTTGGACCGGGGATCATGGGAACTTGTGCGCCTTCCACGAGTCACAGTTCTAACCTAACCTAAGTCGCGAGTGCTTTAATAGTTATATTACTAGATCGTGCTCGTGACATAGTTATACCTATTCGTGCTATTCCTAGAAAGACAGTTACGAACAGCTTTCATATAGGGAAGGTGGTACAAAATGATCCCCTTAAGAAAAAACAGCTCTATAACTAGTGTTTACAACTTTAAGATAAACTTAAAACATTAAATGAGTAGCTATTTAATCGAACTATAAATTGAGTATGCGTCGAGTCGCTTAAGCTATAAGAAATAATTCTTATTAATATTTTCGTAAAGGTCTAAGTAAGGATCATTTTGTACACCCCTGTGTCCAAAACGATCCCCAGTGTGCGGGTAAAATGATCCCCGGGATCATTTTACCCCCATCATTTAAAATTCAAGCAAGAAATGAAACATAAGTCAAATAAAAGTAAAATAAATATAAGTTTCGAACAGTTTTATTGTAAAATCAGTTTTAGTATCAAAAACAAATAATATTGTTTAATTTTCGTAAACCTTTATAACCGTAACTCCAGTTTTATCGTATTTATATTATTTATATTATAACCACCTTAAAAATAATATTCAAATAAAAAAAAAAACAATAAATTATGTTTTTTAGCAAATAATATCAACTGCCGTTACGGCCTTAATAGTGTTTCCAAAATAGAATTTTAAGCAATCAACGCTCTTATAACTATTAACATCGTCTTAACAGTTTTAATATAATCTCAATCAACAATGCTTTATGCTCTCTTATTGACTAGTGCACAGTCTTAATTGGTAGTCTTAAATTATTTCAAAATGTAAAGTAGTTTTTTAACAAAGTTCTCTTAGTTACCAGTATAGTTTACCGTCTTGATCATTATAATAATAGTTCAATTTACGCTGTCATGACTATAGTCTCAGGTTTTACAGTCTTAATTGTTTCCGAGCTCTAGCAAAGGGATTATCGGCACAAAAATCACAAGTGAATTCGTCAGCATCATCGGGATCAACTCCAGCGCAAGCATCGTGGCCCCATCTTAAGCAAACACAGCATTGGATCCATCCTTCACCTCTATTATTATTTGAAAACAGCTCATTACAGAACAAACATTCTGCATCATCTTCATCTTCTGAAGATGATTCATTTATTGCACTCCTCCTGTTTTTAGGTTTTGGTCCCTTAATATTTTTTGTCACATTTTCCTTTCCTTTTCCTTTTAAAGAAACTTTTGCATTTGTTATTTTAGAATTTAATTTAGTTGTTTTCTTGTTGTCGTTGCGTTTGTTTTTCTTGCTTAACTTCTCATTTTTTTTATTCATTTCTTCTTCTAAGAAACTTTTATAAGGCGTGCTTGTAAGAATCGCTGTGGAGACCCGAGCTTTGTTGGTTTTTTGACGTACTCCTGTCATTTTTGGTAAAGGTCGAATCTGGCTTGGAGGAATGCTAAAAGACGTGGACGCGATTGGAGATGTCAAAGGGCAGCTATTGTTTCTACAGAAAATGTTACAAGACGTTTGGGCGGCTTCTGCAACAGATGGTGTTACAACATTTCCGAAAGCTGTATGAGATGGTCTTGGTGATGTAAGCGATCGTGTTGCTTCCATAGATGTTGAAGGTGAAATATTGTCATAGATGGAAGGTATTTTAACTGGTGTGCACGGCAATGAAATGGTAGGTAAGCCGAGATCCATAACGGCTGCTGTCAGGTTGCGATCCATACGTTCATCGGTATCAGGTGGAACAATTATGAAAGGTGGTGGTTCAAGAGATTCGCTGTTCTCTGTTTGATCGTACGCTACACAGGACAAAAGAATAGAAGGCGACACAGAGCCTTGGATTGTTATATCTTCAACTGGTAGACTTGTCGATGGATCCGCATGAAGATCGGGAGTCCTGAAGGTTGGACCTGCTAAGTTAGTATGGATGCTTTCATCGGTAACTTGGGTTCTATAAGGCATTGCAGTTATTGTCGGATGGGGCTCCACGATTTCGCTTCTCAATTCTTGATCAGTAGTGTTGGCAGCAACGAAGTCTACATCACTGAAAACGTCTGGATTGAGTGGCCATATTCCACATTTTTCAAATCCTTTTATAATGTTTAAGGGTACTGCAGCTTTTAAATATGCTTCTCCAAAAATTTTACCAATTTGAAATACTGTAACTACACGACCCGCATTATTATTCATCCATTTTTCTAAAGCCTGATTATGGTACACGCTCAGTGGAAACATTACGGCAACATCGAGTGGCTGAAGTTTGTGCGTGCAGTGTGGAGGCAAGCACAAAATTGTGACGTTGTTTTCTCTCGCTTTTAATATGACGTCTAAATTTCTGGTGTGTGAAAGATGGCCGTCTAGTATCAGAAGTATGGGGTCTTCTGAAGATGGTTTAGTATGCGACAAAAAATGTTCAAACCATTGTGAAAACACCTCAATATTCATCCAACCGGTTGGATTGCACGCATAAACTGAACCTGGCGGAGTCCCATCCATCAATTCTATTTTCATTCTCAAGCGACGAAAAATTAACATTGGTGGAATGAAGTTTCCTCCAGCTGATCCACAAATTACTGCTGTAGTTGATTCGCCTCTTTCAGCAGACGTTATGCGAGCTACTTGCTTGCGCCCTTTCTTAGCAAAAATTTTGGTATTTTTGGTCGGGACAGTGTTCAAACTGGTCTCATCGACATTAAAAATGCGATGAGGTGGAAAGGGATGCTTCTCATGAACTTTCCGTAAATTGTCATAAAATTTATCAACAACCGGCTTATTAAAAGCTCGCGCTCGTGCCGCTGAAGTTGATTCCGGTGCACGTAGAGTGATATTCGGATGTCTTTGTCGAAACCCCCTTAGCCAATCTTTGCCAGCTTTTCGAGATGTAGTAGAAAACGGGTGTTTTATGTTATTTCTTTCAGCTAACTCAAAAGCAAACTTAAGGACATCATCAACTGTAAATCCGTACATAGTCTCTTCATTATCTTGAATATGTTGTACAAGTTCCAACTCTTGTTCATCTGTAAATACTTTTTTTAAGCTCCCTAACACTTTAGAAGCACCCACAGCGTGAACGTTTTTTCCTTTAACTCTTCTTTTAAGTGCCATAAGTGGAACTGAGAATAGGCATGATGACAGTAACCAAGAATTATTACAATAATGTGTTTAACTAATGAGATATGATTAATAGATTTTGAAAAATGTATTCATTTTCATATTTAGGGTAAGATTGATAATTTATTTAATAAAATAAAACTACAAAATACAGCAGTCCGCCATGATAACTTGTACACCAATCAGAGTGAATTACGTCACAAGTATGTAAACATTGTAAACGTCACTTTGTTTCGTACGAAGTTCGAGGATCTCTGCAGTTTTTAATTGCTGTTACTTACGTTTTTAAAGTATTTATTTCGTGATTTTCATCGATCAGTTGCTTCTCAAAACATGGAACAAGGATTTACCATGGCAAATAGCTCTAATTTGCCTAGAGTTGATTTGTTAATGCTGGGGGAGTTTTTGGCATCAAACAAAGACTTTTGTTCAGCAGAGTTTAGAAATGTCAAAACTACAGTGTAAGTATAATATTAATTTAATTAAATGTTCAAAACCCGTAAAATCAATTTTAATCAAAAGCACTTCTTGATAGAGTGGTTTAGAGGTTATGTGACTAAAATATTGTTTTTATTAACTCTAACAGATGCTTACATATTGATTTTCTTTGTTCTAGATCCTCCAGGCCTTCTTATGGGGATGACGCAGTAAGCTACGTTCAGCTTAAACGCGATGGAAATTTCTGCATAATAAAAGCTAAAATCTGCCCAGAACACAAGGTCCATGCAAAGTTGTATGGAGTGACGCTAATAGTCGACACAATGGATGAAGCAGTTAAATCATTGGAATGCTACGACTGTGTTGCTTCACAAGGAGGCTGCAAACATGCCATAGCATTGCTTATGTGGGTCCATCGCAGGAGTGAAGAGCCGTCCTGTACTTCTGTTCAATGCTATTGGATGAAGTCGAAACTATCCAAGGTCGGATCTACCCTAAAATATATAACAGCAAAAGAACTGTCTAATGGTAAGCATAGCTTGCAGTCTAATAGTGCAGTACTTGAAAAATTTCTAGAAGAAGGGAAGAAAAGGGAACTCAACAATTGCGAGTTAGTAAAATACCAGAAAGAATATGTTTGTGATACATTGGAAAGATTATCCATGCACAAATTGGTGTTGAAATACAAGGAAAAGTGCTGTGACACTTTTTTGCAAAAACTTGTATTGACTGATGCAGATGTTATAAAAGTTGAGGAAGAAACAAGAGGCCAACATCGAAGCTACCTTTGGCATGAATTAAGATATGGCAGGGTGACAGCTTCACGAGCATATGAATTTAGTAGGTGCAAAACCAGTGATGGAACTCTGATCGCTTTGATAATGGGAGGAAAAATCCCAGACACACCGGCCATGAAACGCGGTAGAATGTTGGAGGAAGAAGTTAGAAAAACAATCAGTACCAGACTGGGGAAAAAAATTGAAAAATGTGGCCTAATGCTCTGTAAAAAATATCCCATGGTAGCAGGTTCGCCTGATGGAATCTGTGAAGCCAGCATCATAGAAATTAAGTGTCCAATAAGTGTAAAGAATTTTAAAAATTATGTACAAAATGGAAAACCGACTCGGAAGTATTATGTGCAGATGCAGCTACAAATGTATTTGACAGGTCTTCACAAAGGTTACTTCTGTGTAGCTGATTGCAACTTTAGTGTAAATAAAAATGTAGATATAATAATTGTTACATTTGATGACAAATATGTATCAGATTTCATTAAAGTGTTAGTCTCTTCTTGGAAAGATAATGTGTACCCATTACTATGTCAAAGTGTTTTTTAATTTGTGGGGTAAATAAAACACATTATTATAGTAAAATTATTGTGGTTTTATTTAATTAAAGAATCTTGCAAATTTATTAAACCACAGGCAATGGTAATAACATCATCAAGTAGTTTGACTAGACTATGATTTACACATGCATGTGGCTTTAACATACTAAATTCTCTCAAGCGACGAATGACTCTCTCAACATGTATCCTTAAACTGGCAATTTGTTTGGTTTCCCTTGCTTCAGTTTTTGATAGCTTAGCCCCAGTTGCAACACTTGGAGGTCGCACTAGTTTCACTCCATGTTTAAGTAAATAACATTCTACATGCTTGAATCCCCTATCAGCCATCACACACATACCCGGTTTCAAACATTTTATAAAATCACATGCTTCAACCAAACATGTGTCTGTAATTCTTCCTCCATAACCTGGAGATATATAATTTACTAAACCGTTTGGTGTACAGGACACAAGATACTTGATAGTGTTAGCCTTTTTGTATTCTGACCATGAGAGAGATTGATTCAAGGCTTTCGAAGGCTTTTGCATCTCAATCTCTAGACAGTCAATGATGCAAGTTACATGATGATATTTATGCCTAAAAGCCATGGGTAAATTATTTTTTATGAAATCATTATTTAATTTTACGATAAAAGGACGCATTACACTAGCTAACAAAGGAATATTTTAAAAAAATATCTTGCTAGCATAAGTTGGGGTCATAGAAAAATCATCAGCTAGCTCTCTAAATGGGTTATTTAATCTAATTTTTTTTAAACACATAAGTATATGGCTAGCAGAAATATTTGTATTTTCTTCAATTAAACCTATTAAGTAATAACAGTTTTTAACAACACCAATGTAAGAACGTGGATTCCTGATAATTTTAATTAATGTATATTCCAGAATTTGAGATGCCTCTCGCTCTTTATCATCTTGCATCAACTCACTACAATCTGAAGTTGATTTCATTTGAATAGATATAGTTGATGGTGATGATTCTCTGTGCATTACAGGCAGTGTATAAGAAATATCACTATCAGATTGGTCTTCTATTGTAAATATTTTCCTTGAAGGTATGTGTGAGGTTGATATAGATGGGTTGGAGGTAATACTGCATCTTGTAATTTTAAATGGTGATGTACTAACAGATTGGAGATTAGGTTTTAAGGGTGATGTCATCTGGTTTACTAATTTAATTTCCGTTTGGATGGCTTTACTTCTGAACTTGTGTGTCATGTGTACTTGGATTTGTTTATTCGCAGTCTTAGGTTCTTCTTGTGTAATATTTTCTTTGCTTCCATGTGAAACTGAAAATAAAAAACCACATTAAATATAAAAATAAAAAGAACCATCAATTACTCAATAAAAACAAATTATTGAGATTGCACTTATATTACCAACAATGGGTCACTCAACAAAGTAGGTAGTATATTTATTCTCTTGCAATAGTTTGTCATCAATATAAATCTTTTAGTAGGCCAAAATATTAAGGACAATAACAGATAGCTATGTTGTTTTTAATTACTACTGTTTAATGTTGTACATTTAGATGTAAATACTATCTATCATTTTACCACTTTATTTATGATTGAATAGAAACAAATAGGTAGGTACCTGAACTTCCAGAAGTCTCTCTAAGCTCCAAATGTTTTGTAGTAATACTTCTTTCTTCTAAGTCGTTTATACATTCTTCAATTAAAATATTTCTTTGTTTCTTGAGAATATAAGGTCGTTCTGCGGTGTTAGACGTTCGTTTTCTTCTATCTGGTTGGCACTCAAATTTTGTACCTTCCCTAGGTAACTTTATTACTGTACATAACTAGGTATATCCCTAGATATCCCTAAGGAAATAACTGTCAAACATTTTACTGCGACATATACACTGATTGCTTCAGAATTTAGTCAGGTCTACGTCCTAGGTCTATAGGCATTATAAAGTTACGTGTTACGTGTATTCCAATGCAGTAGTTTGACTGGAACTATTTGTGAGTGTATCGAGTTTTTTGCAGCAGAAACGATGTGTAAAATGATGGCATTTTTACACATCGTTTCTGCTGCAAAAAACTCGATTTCCATAGACAGTCAAGTCGAAATTGAGTCTATTGAGTCATTGAGTCTATCTCCCTCACAAATAGTTCCAGTCAAACTACTGCATTGGAATACACGTAACACGTAACTTTATAATGCCTATAGACCCATTGACGTATATGGTATGAGAGTGGTACTTGGTATGAGAGTGGATTTTGCCCTGCAGTGACCATTCACTGCAGGGCAAAATCCACTCTCATACCAAGTAGGGAAAAAAGAACTAGTTTTCTATTTTTATATTTTAATGTATGTACAACTGCATGGAAATTTTAAATTATGTAGGTACTATGAATTTATTTAAACATCTACAACTTTGCATCAAGATATAATTCTAAATTTAAAATGTCAAGTTTCCTTATTTTATTTTATTTATTATGGGACAATAAACAGCTACAATATAAAAAGGTTACAAGTAACAATAATATAGGCTCATAAGTAGTATTAACAATATTGCAGCCCATACTTTATCCGATTATTATCATATTTTATTTTATTTTTGACTTAACATTTGCACAACCGAAAGGTTATATATACACATAGTGTAACAAACAAACTGTATAATACCTAATGTACATCCTATATTCTAGCAAATAAAGGTATCATTAATTCAATTCTATAACCTACATTATCATTCCAGGAATCCGTGCCAATTCGCGTAAAAGCGGTCCACATAATAAACCAGCCGTACATCTTCAACATGCTGTTCGCCATCTTCAAGCCGTTCATGAGAGAGAAACTTCGCTCACGCATCCACTTCCACGGCACCAACATGAGCTCATTCATGGAGCATGTCGATCCTAAGGCGCTGAGGAAGCGGCATGGCGGTCTGCTGCCTGAGCCGGAGATCTCTGGTGATGTGCTGTGGAAGATGTTGCGGCATTACGAGGAAGAGTACAAATGTGAGTAATTTGAATACCTTTTTTTGGCAAATGCAACTGTTGAGTGAGGGAGGGTTTGGTCCCTGGGACGAGTAAAGTATTGTTGAATTTTTCTAAAATTCTCTGCTCGTCCATTATGGCATAGGCTGGGACTTATAATAGCTCTGCCTAACACTTCTTGGTATACTGGCGTAATGTTATGTATGTGTATATAATAATAATAATACCTAATAACAATAATCATTTTATTATCAGGCAACTAAAGCCCATAGAAAACATACACAAAATATATAAACAACAAAAATAAACTAATACATATTAAAAACCTTATTCAACTATAATATATACACGTAACGTTGTCGGCGTCATGTGTCGCTGCGCGGTGTCGTGTAACCGTCCTCGGAAACGTCGATATACGACACCTTTCGGCCAAAAGTCCTCTTTCAAGCAGGTTTGTAGATGGTGAATTGGAACTCGCACTCGGTTGGGAGGAGCTCGTGGCTAAGTAATAACATCCGCACGGGTCGATCCATCAGGTTAAGCTACGCTGCCGGGGTTGGTCTGTGGATGGGTGACCATCTTTTCATACCGAGACTCCTCCGTGCCTCGGAAAGCACGTTAAGCCGTTGGTCCCGGCTGTCATTCGTGGATCTTTGACAGTCGTTACGGGTTGTCAGAAGCCCGAAAGTCTGACAACCAGTCTTACCAAGGGGTATCATATTACCCAGTAAATGGGTTGTGGAGGTCAGATAGGCAGTCGCTCCATGTAAAATACTGGTATTCAGCTGCATCCGATTAGACTGGAAGCCGACCCCAACATAGTTGGGAAAAGGCTAGGCAGATTGATTGGGTTGGAACTCGCGCCACGAATGACTTAAAGTTGATGTCGTGGCGCGATACCAACCTTTCAACCCTCAGAGACCAGTTGGTCTTTACTCTCATATTCTGCACGACCTCTTCAACTGTCGTGGAGTAATGCAGACGCGATACGTACAACTGCGTCGTAGGCACAGCAGGGCGCAACAACATGTTGGGTCCACTCGGTGCAGTACCGCACAGGTTCCACTTTCCACTTTAGTGAAACCCTCCTCATCAACTCGGCTCGTCCTTGGCAAGGAGCCACCGACCGCAGTCTGGGCAGGTTGATGAGCCCCCTCCTTAAGTTTGCCCCTTTTCTAGTTTGTCGCTTAGGCTGCGACCCATCTGTGTATATCATTTATCACTGCAAGTACCGCAGTTATATATGAAAGCTTGGGTTTTCCCAAGTGAAACTGTGATTGGCTTTTCCTGGCAAAATTTTGTATGTAGTATATGGTGACTTTGACCTTTGTCTCATAATATTGGTGTACTTACATTGTATAATAATTGCTGTCTAAATCTATCCCCTTTTGTGAATCCAGACGTGACTGGTATTTTTAATATTGTTTTGTCTGAGATATTCTATCGCCAGAATAACTTAAAAACTTCTGCGTCAATTGGCGCGTTTTGGCTTGGCGATGACGCGTGTCCGAAAGGCGACACAGACGTTAAGTGTCCTACGTCTATCTAAAATGTAGGCTGAGACGGCAGTAAACATAAAAATGAAGTATTTTGAAAGCATATTCTATCTATTATATTTATTTTAAAACAAGCACGGAGATGTGGAGACACTTGATTGAGGCCTATCTCCAGCAGTGACCGAGTTTTGGCTGAAATGGTTATGATTGATGGTCTACTTTAAAATAGACGTTATAAAACTTAAACTTTCTGTTTCAGTGGCGAACTCCTTCGGCTACGTCCAGAATGTGAACAATAACAAGGCGTAGAACATAATTTGTCGCTGCAGTACAAAATGGAACTCAAACGCTCAAATACTTTTAAGGACTCGCGAAATATTAATTAGGAATGTAATTACTGCATTTTTAATAATAAGGCATAGTAGTGCCTCCTCATAAATTAAAATGGTCTAAGAGGGAGGGCCTTAGCGCTCTAAGGGGCCTCCCCCCTAGACTTGAGTTGGCTTTGGTCCCTCGTACGCCTTCCAAATGTCCGGGCCCTCAGGGTCCCAAACATATGTCAAAGGCACATTAAGATATTTAGGTAAGAAAGTAGGTATGCTCTACGATTTTATATGGGTCTTACGGTGAGTTGCACGAAACCAACATTAGTTTAACGGAGGCTTTAAATTCATGCTGTCACTTTATTTTTGATACAAAATGTAAGGATGGCATGAATTTAAAGTCTCCCTTAAACTAATGTTGGTTTCGTGTAACTCACCGTTAAATAATTGAATAGACTAAATAAGAAATAAACCGATTTTATTTTTTAAATGATATATATACCTAACTTAAAGTACAACGTGGTTGGTATTATTAAATAAGAAACCAGTTTTTTAAATATAAAATGGTTTTATTACTCACTCCATTTATAGGCCAGAAATTTAAAACATCATAGGTTGCAAAAAAATACACTGTACTGATTTTTTGGGACGTTGTTAGCATAGATATAATTATAAACTTTTAAGTCAAAAACTAAAAGAAGTCCGAAAATTTCGAGGTTTTTCGACCACCACGTAGTTAGCACAGCGGGCCTAGACAAAGTAACATTCGATTATCCAGGACGCTAGTAGAAAAGACAAAATGTATGGGATTGGCATAAGCTATCGAAATGTCACGTGATCATAGGTCAACGAATTGACAGCTTCCGACGATGACCTCAATAGAGATGCGTCGATGGCGATTGTAGAAACAGAATCGCTCCGTAGCGAAAGCCATTTGTCTAGGACTGTCTTTTGAAACTGCAAACTTAGTTTTACACTATTGATATTTATCGTAATAACATCCCAAAAAATCAATAATTTGCAATTTTTAATACTAACTTAATAAAGGGATAATTTAAATGGTATAATATTACCCTTTTTTAACATAATATAAAAGTAATTTTATAGAATAAGGATTTATAAAAATAGGTATAACTTTTCATTTTTACATCCTTCATTATACGAGTATAGGGTGACTGGTAATTAGTGACCGATATTTAAACACATGATTGTACTCATGATAACAAACGACTTTTACTATGGGACCAAACCAGAAATCGCGAAAAAAAAATCAGCCCTACATTTAGGTATGTTCGCATAACTCGTCAAAATGTAGCGAACAACAGATTTTTTTCGCGATCTCATGTTTGGTCTCGTAGTAAAAGTGGTTTGTCATCATGAGTATAATCAGGTGTTTAAGGGCCGGTTTTTGATCCGTAGTTAACGAATGGTTGAATTTTGGCTAAATGTCAAAGGCTACACATAAAATGTTAACTCATTAATTACTATGTTTAAAAATTGGTTGAGTCCAACTACGGATCAAATAACCGGCCCCAAGTATCGGTCACTAATAAACAGTCACCCTATATAAGTAAAGTCTTCCTACAATCTACATATTGGTAGGTACATCTCATGAGTGGTGAAGTTACAAGCTAAACTTGTCTTAGAAATTACCCTTGACGTTAAAATTATGTACTGTGTTTTATATAAGTTGATCAAGTTATAATCATCAACTTACTGATATAATATCATTTATTTTTGTCATGGACTCTTATTTTGCAAGCGTTATTAAAAACACAGCTCCAGTTTATGGCAATATAAATTATAAATTATATATTTTTTCAACGTTATTGTCCATTATTGATTTAGGTACTAACATAATATTTTGAAAGATTTATGAATAATTATTTATAAGCTCAGAATCATTTTGCTTGGACTTGAAGCGTTTTCAAAAATAACGTATAAATTTTAGGAAATCACAGCCTGCTTTTTACGAAATGTTTTTTTTTTTTTGCGAATAGTCCTAAATACGAGTAACTTGTAACCACGTATTATGACACTTTCGTATGATATTAATAACAAATTGCCGAATGCGAATCATAGTTCATATTTTCACAGCTTCAAAAAAAAAATGCATTGGGTAGATATGTAGATAATATTGAGCTTAAATAACTTTACCATAAAACGTTAAAAATCAACTAAGTAATATTGGTCCAAGTACTACGAAATGCATAAGCATATGAAACCACATTCATAATTTCAGCCATCTATAATTTAAAGTTTAATATCAAATAGAAATTATCGACTAATTTATTTCTACACCATTCCTACATACCCGAAAATGCCAATGGCTAAGGCCTTAAAACTATGGTTTGTACGTATTAAAATAATCTATATAAGTATCAATATCACGATATGCATTATTCATTATCACATTGCATTAACCGTCCATATCACTCTGTGCGCCCGCGCAGGATTCACTTCTTCTTGTATCCATATGAGTTGATCGCTGAAACAAAATTCGCGACATTTAGTTTGGTAAGGTATGAGACTACATACAATGGTGGCACTTTACGATAACTTGTGAAGTTATACTAAACTACCGCAGGAACTTCGTCATCAAGGAAGAAAAGAAGTCAAGAATTTCGTCATGATCATCATCATTCTTCTGCCCCTATCCTACTACATCATTTATCGAAACAATAAGCTATTTATACAAGATGTAACTTAAATAACGCACAACCTCTTAAGGGGTCATTGTACTCAAATTTATGAACAACTTTTACTATGGGTTGGTCCCATCTCAAAATGTAGGGAACAGCTGTTTTTTCCCCGCAAATTCATAGTAAAAGTTGTTCATAATGATGAGTATAATGACCCATTAAGAGTTTGTGCGTTTGTTTTTTTTTTCCCTGGGTTGTGGAGGTCAGATTGGCAGTCGCTCCATGTAAAATACTGGTATTCAGCTGCATCCGGTTAGACTGGAAGTCGACCCCAACATAGTTGGGAAAAGGCTTGGCAGATAGAAGAGTTTGTGCGTTATTTAAGTTACACGTTGTATATTTTTATCATTTCAAAACTGTTACAGGCGCCATCATGTAATTAATTGAATTATAGTTTAAATATTACCTAATATATAATGATTGTCACGTTCATGCGCTTACTCGTAAGTATCAAATGTTTGGCATGATTGACTCGTCAATACATCCATCTTCGGACCGCAGTTTCAGCCTACAAATTACTTATTACGAAGAATCGCACTTAAGACTACTCGGAATATTTACAATTCTAGTTTTATTACTTTTTATATTGTTTGCTACTGGATGATGATGACGAAGATTAATTCTGAAAGAAGATCTTTTAAAACACTTTCACATGTAAATATTTTGGTCAATATTTTAAAATTAAAAAGTTTTCACATGATCTCATCAAGATTATGTCAGGACTTTAAAAGAGACTACATTTTATTTTGATTACCTCTGAATTTGTTTCGGCCTTTCTTTTCAGAGTAAACGCTGACCTCATCTAGTTTTACTTACATTACAACTATTTTCTCAATGTCCCTCGCATCGCATTTCCGAATACAAACAAATTCTAATTTCAACGTCCATAATTATTAGATTTATCAATTATAATAATTTTAATTCAGAACCAAGTACTTTATTGTTGTTCAAATAAAAACAAAACAGTTCTGAATTCAAATTATTATTCACGATAAATCTAATAATTGATAGACATGGATAATAGCATTCGTTTGTATTCGGAAATGCGATGATTGCCGAGGGATATTAAGAAAATAGTTGTACTGTACATAAATAAAATCATTTATCATTTAATGAAAGGAATTTTTTGTCTGGAAGGGTTTTTTGAAGAAATAGCCATTGCAGCTTTGAATTGTCTTGTTCTGACAGACGGCATGCATGCATCACTTACCACTAAATTCCTTATCGCACATGAGGAGTAGCTCGAGCCACTGTCCTCCTTCCACACTTGGAATGTTCATGGTGCCGCCATACTTGTCGGGCAGGCACTTTGGACTGATGTACTCGTGCAGCATCTTCTTGTCGCTGCCCATGAACACGATGCGGGAACGAAGCTTCTCCTTCAGGAAAGGCTTGAAGAGTTTGAAAACCATCTCGAAGATGAATGGCTGGTTGATTATGTACAGTCCTTTGATGCGGAGTGGGATGGCTTCCTGAAACATGCAAAAAGAAAAAATAAGACTTTGTACTGCAAATTTTTTTGGATTCACTTTGTAGGTAATAAAGGCGATGTATCCAGATGCTGATGATGGTGATGTGGGATATATATCCAACATATATCGCCTTTATTACCCTGGACTTTACCTATTAAGGGTTTAGGTATCTCAATCCATCTATCACAATTCCATGGCACCTTTTTAAACCAGAAGATATGTATAAAAGTCTCATCATCATTGTGCAAATGTTTGCACAAGTTTATCCTATAATTGAACTATATAGCAACCTGTAGCCACTCGACGATCCTGTTGGCGAAACTAGGCGTGAACTGCAACACGTGCTGCATGGAAAGACCGTCCATGTCGAAGATGACAACGGCGCCGCAGATCTGCGACTCCGGCTCCAACATGGCCGCCTCCAAGAACAGCACGCAGCCCTTGAACACCTCGTCCAGGGAACACTTGCTTGGCTTCCATTTCTCTGTAAGAAAGAATGGCAAAAATTACTACGACAACTTCGCAAATTACTAGTTTACAAAACATAACAACATCGCGCCTAAAGAATCCCGTAAGAGTTACGTAGAGGAGGACCAACATTTCACCAGTTCTTAAGTCCCTTGTAATAGGGGGCGAGCCTATTGCCATCAACCGGACACAAATCCAGACTCCGAGTTGCTACTGAGAAATTACAGATGAAAAACTCGGTAACACTTTTCTCGACCTGGGAATCGAACCCAGTACCTCATGCTCAACAGTAGCGCTTGCGACCACTAGACCAAAGAGCCAGTTTACGACGAAAAAAAACGATTCATGTTTAAATGTAGGTATCGGCTTGCATCATTTACGGGAAAGGCCAACAGAGTGAACAAAACAAAGGACACCTTTTGTAATTTTGACTCGTGCCTACTTGGTCAAAATTTTATTATAATAAACCAATAAGCTCAAACACCAAGGAGGTCGTGGCTAAGGAATAACAGACGCACGGGTCGATCCATCACGTTAAGCTACGCTTGCCGGTATTGGTCTGTGGATGAGTGATCATCTTTACATACCGAGATTCCTCCGTGCCTCGGAAAGCACGTTAAGCCGTTGGTTCTGATGTCATTCGTGGATCTTTGTTACAGGTCGTCAGAAGCCCCAACGTCTGACAACCAGTTTTACCAAGGGAATATTACCCAGTAACTGGGTTGTGCAGGTCAGATAGGTAGTAGCTCCATGTAAAATACTGGTATTCAGCTGCATTCGGTTAGACTGGAATCCGAATACAACATAGTAGGGAAAAGGCTAGTCTGATTGAATAAACTCGAACACCATGGCGCTGTAGATGTTCCCAGGCGAGGCTTCTATAGTGGAAAATTTTTGCAACCAACAATCTATTACAAATCTTAACTTAGAAATACATGCTCATAGACAGAGGTTACACGTTCAGTTTGGCATCAGTTCAATCCGTGATTGATGTCAGAATGACGGGAAACTGATCGTGTACGCGCGGGTTGATGGATTAATGGGCCGGATTGATGGTTATTTAAATATTTTTGTCAATCTGGTGTGATTGACGAAAAACTGAACGTGTGTTTACTTGCTATCAGTCTGCTGTCAGTCACCGCTTAGACAGCGATGGAGTCGCACGCCGAGTATTTTCTACATTATTTTCTGGGCTGATTGACTTTCTCATGCAGGTGTCTTGTTTAGTTAGGTATGGTTTTACCTTTTTCATTCGATAATAATAGGCATAGTCATCTTCTTCTCCTGTGTCTCTTATCTCATTCAATAAATTTAAAAAACACAGGAGATAAATAAAAAACACACGTGATGACTATGCCTATTATTATCGAATGAAAAAGCATGTTTTGTTCATTTGTTGCAAATGGTAAAACCATACCTAACTCAACAAGACCTGCATGAGGAAGTTAATCAGCCCAGAAAATAAAGAATAAAATACTCGGCGTGCGACTCCATCGCTGTCTAAGCGGTGCCTGACAGCAGACTGATAGCAAGTAAACACACGTTCAGTTTTACGTCAATCTGATCAGATTGACAAAAATATTTAAATAACCATCAATCCGGACCATAATCCGAATAACCATCAATCCATCAACCCGCGCGTACACGATCAGTTTCCCGTCATTCTGACATCAATCACGGATTGAACGGATGCCAAACTGAAGGTGTAACCTCTGTCATAGAATTAGGGAGCCAACGGAATTTTACTTTTGAGTTTTCCACAAGGACAAAACACATCGGGATATTTTTAATTAAAAGAACCTGCAATTTTTAGGTTTTTCTGTGTCTCATCAATTGCTTACCTAAGTGAATTGTTCAAAATGATGATTATAGCTACAATGCGTGACGTAGGCATGCTAATGAGTTAGCTACTACATCCGAGTGTGGGTATTGTATGCAAACGTATTATTTGTTCATCATTATCTCGGGTACGATTGCGTGACTATTTGTGACTGTCCAAGACAAAAGGTACCTTATGCTCGTTGGCACTTACGACATTGTGCTTATTATAAGCTAAGTAAACTTGTACGATTTGTATTTCTGAACGACTTAAGCGCCAATGACCATAAGGTACTTTTTCTTGTGGAGTGTCACATTTGAGTACACAGAAATTCTAATGCGATCTTACTTATTATCTACACTATAAAAGATTAAGCAAATTTTGCATACATGATGAATAATTATTTATTAAATCTGATAAATCTTGATTACTATGGTTGATGCGGAGGTCATCTTTTGTGACTTAATTTCCAGCAAAGTATTGAGTTTTTTTAGGTCGCAATTGTTTCTGCTCAGTCAAAGGTAGAAATATTACAAGACATTACTTCCTGTGCTAGTGAGTGGTAGCCTTAGTTCCCGTTCCTTGGTATGATATTTCTATGGGTCTACTTACTTAGGTACTTCCGAACTCCAGCACTAGAATTCAGCGCACAACTTGGTTATACTGGTTGCGTGTGGGCAGCACTGTCAGCACGTTCTGGTTGAACACGTTCATCTCTGTTATACAACTGATCAGTATAGTTCTACTACTACTTACTTCCTAGCTCCAGCACTAGTACTCGCCGACCATACTGGTCGCGTGTGGGCAGCACGGTCAACACGTTCTGGTTGAACACGTTGGTCTCTTTGCTGGGAATGAGACCATCGTAGTGCTTCGAGTGTTTGAGTTTGAACCCGTAGTAACGTTTAATCTGTAACAGTAAGACATTGAAGTTAAGAAACTGTTTCACAATACCTGAAACAGATTTTAATCTGTTTCAGGTATTCAGCAGAGCAAAAAGAAAAATTCATTGTCACAGATATTCCATAAACTACTATATGGTATTCCATAACGACGTCCATCGTTTCGGAGCCACATCGTTTCTCTTCCCAAGTTAAGAAACGTTTTCCAACAAACATGGAAATTTAAATAATTTGCGGCGTCCAAAACAATGGATGTCCCGCACATTATGCCGTACAACTGCGAGAACACCTGCACAACGCCTATCCAGAAAGATTGAATGGACTCCTGGGAACCATTCTGTGGCCACCCCGATCACTGTACCTAAATCCATTGGATTTTTTACTGGGGATGTTTGAAAGAAAAAATTACAGGACAGAATTGAATTCGGTTGAGGAAGTGCGTGAACGGGTGTGAATTGCTGCTCGAGAAATAAAAGCAGCCGGCTTTCCATGTCACATAAACGCGTAGAGGATGCTTCAAACGTCCCCTACGTCGACAGACGCATCAGTAGACGTCACAGATGCATCAGCAGATGGATCACCATGAGCCGGCCACACGTCTGTATGTCGTTCAGACTGTGTTAAAGAAACTTAAGGATTCCGATGTACTTATAGTTATTTGAACAGTCTTGTAGTCTTACTCGCCAATGGATAGTATGGCTAGATTGTTCATTAGTAAAGTTATATGAATTGTATATGCTGTGGATAAAGTTGTGAGTTTCACATTTATATAATACCTTTGTTTATATTACTTGCGCAGATATAATGTGTTACTGTTTGTTTGTCCCAAATAAATAAATAAATAAATGCAAGTTTGTACGCACAATATTCCTCAATATTTGACCATGTTAATTTAAGACCATATACTTCTTATAGGTTTTCCTGTAATCTATAGATTAAAGGATTTGAAATATTTTCTGTATTTTTTTCAAAATTTTAGGGCGAGTACTTTTGGAGATAAGGGGGGGAATGGTCAATTTTCGTCTATTTTCTTAAATAACTTTAAAACAGTTTATTTTAAAATTATAAAAAAAACATATTAGAGACCCTCACAGTAAGCCCTTTCATTAGATATATAACACGGTAAGGTTTGCAAAACTTCTTTTTAAAATTGTCTTATTTGCCCCCTAAAATTGACCCCCATGTTCTAAATTCATTTATTTACGTTACACGTCCGTGTTTGGGTCACAGAAATTGTACCAAATTTCAACTTAATCGATCCATTAGATTCCAGATTAGGTGACAGACGGATAGACAGACAGACACGCGAGTGATCCTATAAGGGTTCCGTTTTTACCATTTGTGGTACGGAGCCCTAATAATGGCGCATACCCATCCACTCAGGGGTTTGACAATTTTTATATTATAGGGCTAGGGGTATCCCACTCGCTGATACAGGGATATTCATTATGGGATTAAATATAATGATCACCATAAAATACTTTGATACCCTAAGCTTTTTGCACTTCAAATTGTATTCAAACACCAAATGTAGTAAATGATCACCAAATCTAGTAAATGATCACCAAATCTTAACGAGCGAATTATTGCGTTAGGTTAGGTTAGGTTTTTTTTTTTATATTTGTTTGATTTGCTTTTAATGTTCTTTCTAGGTTAGGTTAGGTTAGGTTAATAATGATTAGTTTGTAGTCTAGGATAGCAAGATGTTAAACATTTTGTTTATAATTTCACAATAAAATGGAGTTTTAACTTTGGTGATCATTTACTATTTTTGGTAGTATTTTACTTTATCTGGTGGTAAGTTAAACATAAGCCATTCATTATTAACGCCACACCCTGAATATGAATTTGCGTTTAAATAATTAATAAAAGAGAACTAAAGGAATTAGGCTCACAGAAATGAACTCAAAATTTATAAAATTATTACGGTATTTATGATATTTTATTTGAATTTAATTTTAATGGATTAAATTATTTAAGTAAACAACGATGTGTTTTTTAAAGGTTTATAAAATTATGTATGTAACAAGGGCAACCTTGTTCATAAACCACAAGGTTTAATAACATCCTGCCACTTCTAAATATTACAGTTGTATGATTATATTGATTATATATGAATCATACCAGAATCCATAGGTAAGTAGAGAAGAATTATCAAATTCAGGAACCTGTACCCTAATTGTGTAACACAATATCAATCGGATCAGAATCATTGTGAAGCAAATTGCTAATCCATTGGTTCATATATGTTCGAAAAAGTCTGCTCGTCATCGTAAATAACGCAATGAATGTTGTTGAACTGTCAAAATGAAACCGATTCCGACTGATACGCAATTGCCCCGCGGGTTGTCGAACCTTGACCTAGATGGTATCTAGTTTATTAATCATCAATTGCTACAACTGCATTTGTTTCCTTTACAAAGATTTTCACTAGGCTGCTTGCATTTATAATCTCTACAGCGTGTGACGGAAAGGATATATTTAACTAAAAGGGGTATAGATTATAGTACCTCTATGCAAACTTTCAGCTCAAAATAAATTACTCAAAGAATTCATACCAAATTTTTGGTTTCGGGGACTCAAAAGTTTTGAGTCTAGGGATGGGCCGCGGATGACTGAGACATGATGATGTTTACGGATTAATTACTAAAAGCGTAATGATGCTAATGACATGAAACCCTATATTTATACTAAGGAGGGTATTTGCAAATTACCAATATGCAGCGCGAGACAATAATGACACTCGAAGGTACTTAGGCTCAAAAGTTTTCAGCCGCCCTGGTACATAGGTAATTATTATATGAAACTTTATGAAGGTTTAGGTACTTACCAAATCGTGGGCGCTTTCAGGATAGAACTTGCAGGGTCTTAGAAATCTTATCAGCCAGGCTTCACTATCAATTGGCACTAATAAGTCTTTATCCTCTGAAACAGAAAACGCATAATACGGTGAGTTGCACGTTTAACGGAGACTTTAAATTGATGCTGCCACTTTCTTTTTGATACAAAATGTAAGGGATGGCATGAATTTATGTTGGTCTTTTGCAACTGAACGATAGTCTGTTAGAGACAGATAATTATGTAGGTAGGTTTAGATCATCATCTAGCTTAGCCTTTCCCAATTACGTTGATGGGGTCCGCTTCCAGTCTATCCGGATGCAGCTGAATACCAGAATTTTACATGGACCGACTGCCTATCTGAACTCCATAGATAGATAGATAGTTCATTTATTTGCATAAAAACATAGTATAAGAGATGTTACAAAATTAAATATAGTGCATACATGTTTTTGCTTAACATTATACTTAAGCCAGTTACTGGGTAACACATAAGGCCTTGGTAAGACTATAGGCAGATATAAAATTAACTTTGTCTTGGTTGATCGTGTACTATTTGTTTCCTGATTTATGTTATAGGTACTTTGTAACGACTTTTTATATCAATTTTAATTGTCAGTGTTCATCAGTGGAAACATGTAAATGGCCTTAAGTTTCATATTGTTTAAGGTCACTGTCTGCGTTAGCTGTAAGTCTCCCGAATAAAGTAAAATAAAATAAAATAAATAAATTTAGGTATAACTAAGTTTATGAACCTGTCTGTTTAAAACATCATACACACGTCACTACGTTTGTAGACAACAATAAGATACATTGAAAAAAAAGTACACTTTGACACAAGATAGACATCTCTACGTTAAAATGTGAGATTTTTAAAATTATTATTATATTTAACACGTATATATTTGGACAAGACAATGCACATAGAAAAACTAGTATTTGCCACATGAGAGACACCTCTAAAAATATGGTCGTAATTTAAATAAAAGCTAAACAAAGAGGAAATTACACATGTAAATCAATGGCAGATAATAATGCACCTTGGTTACTACGTACTTACATATTATGTCAAGTCCTTGAACCCGTTGTTTACATATTACGATATTTTTAATATATACCTCAACATTTCCATAGAACACTGAATATTAAATATCGATAAACGTAGGTACCTACTGATATTTGTTTGTTATTTACCATACTGATTGCTGGTTTTTCCAGATCTGATCATCTATCAACATTAGTTTAACGGAGACTTTAAATTGATGCTGTCATTTTCTTATTGATACAAAATATAAGGGATGGCATGAATTTAAAGTCTCCGTTAAACTCAATTGCCATTTATAGAGCCTCTTGACTGCTCATACGGGCGACTCAGGCTCACGACACATAAATGAAATTTCACTTATATTAGATGACAATATGAGTGGCCATTTTAGTTTTGACCAGTTATTGGATACGCGCACACGCGATTGTTTTGATACTTCTTATAAACATTTCTGTATAAATAAAAATAATGATGAGTTCCTGTTCAATTAAATGGCATGGAAAATCATCTAGACCATTCAGCTATAAATAAGATGACATAACTTTTCATGTGTCAGTAAAATATATTTATAATTTAATAATAATATATTATGAATAATTGCAGGGCTCAAGCTAAACTGGTTGTTTACGTAAAAATGTATACTGCGTTGATGTCTTTTTGAAAAGTCTCTTTCTTTCACTAGGGTATTGTACACGTCTGTCCCTTTCTATCTGTAGGTACTAATACTGTAGTGTTGTGACAACTTCGAAACAAAGTCCTTATTGACGATAATATTATCGATGTTTCCTAATGATAAAAAAGTAATATTACCTACTTAATATTTACATTTTAGATTTCCAAATATTCCGGAACTTAAAGAAAAGTGGATTAATGCAGTTCAAAGGGAAAACTGGTTTCCAAAAAAATTCAGAGCAAATGAAACGTATTAACGTTTCAAAGCAATTGCACCCAGTTAACACCCCATCAGTATAGTTTAAAAAAAAATGTAGTTTTAATAGACGTCGATTTTATCGATATCAATATCATTGTTACAAAACTGACGTGTGCATCACTATGTTTGGAATATTCGTCCTGACATTGTTGCATCGGCCAATCACAACCGCTGTATTTTCTTCGTCCCCCGGCCCGCAGTGGTGAGTCGTGTTCCTACACGAAATCGGTGAATCAGCTCTCAAGTGGCTTTAGTTAAACTAATGTTGGTATCGTGCAACTCAACGTACAAGTATCAATTTTTATAAGTTAGATTGTAAAGGTGCTCCCTCATCAGGAGCATTCGCTTGTAAAGCACTAACTAGCAGCTGATGGCCTGAGTAGTCTACTTACAAAGACTTAGCCGCTACAGTGGAATCTCGGATTGTTACATTACAAGCGAATGCTCCCGGTGAAGAAGCACCTTAAAGGTAAAAAAAAAACTGACAGAGCTTCCTTAAAATACACATCAATTTTGTGTAGACTGAATTTAAATAAATTACTGAATTTTAATAATATATACATATACTGGATGACTTTTTTAACCGTCTTGAAAAAATAGGGTATAATAGGTGAACGGAGTAAATAATATAAATAAACTAAAATAGAATAATCGCACCCTGCGTAATGCGTATGATTTGAATTTCGATATTTTTTAACGATCTATAAAGATTTTTCAAATTTTCTGTTTATATTGTTCTAGTTTACTTCAAATGTGGTGTTTATTAATAGAGCAATTTCTGTCTAAACTATTGAAAAAAACAAAAACAAAAAAAAATGCTAGGTGTGCCATAGGCTTTTTACTCTGTTCACCTATTTTGTACCCAATTTTTTTCATGACGGTAAAAAGTCATCCAGTATATAGGGTGACTGGTAATTAGTGACCGATACATAACAACAACAACCGATGATAACAAACAACTTTTACTATGGGACCAAATCTGAAATCCCGAAAAAAAAAATCAGCTGCTCCCTACATTTTGACGAGTTATGAGAACATGAATGTATGGGAGCAGCAAATTTTTTTTCCCGAATTCAGGTTTGGTCCCACAGTAAAAGTTGTTTGTTATCATGAGTATTATCATGTGTTTGAGTATCGGTCACTAATTACCAGTCACCCTATATAAGGCTCGACTTGATAACCTCTTCCTTTTGCTTCGTCAGTTAAAAATTCAAAACATATTTACAACCAGCACCATAACCCGACTACGAAATACTTAAATGACTGGGATCCTTCCTCAAACATGTAACAAATAGCTAACAAGTATTAAAATTACATAGTTATTGTAGAAAAAAAAAAACGTAATGCTAAACATGAGATCAATTAATATCCACTAAGATTGCAGCCTTCGAGCACAGATTAGAAACGCAGCTATTGATATAGGCTAGTTATTAGCTTGTACATACAGTTTGTAAACTTGACCTTTGCTTTTTAACTATTGAAAAACCAATCTGCCTAGCCTTTTCGCAACTATGTTGGGGTCGGCTTCCTGTCTAACCGGATGCAGCGGAATACCAGTATTTTATAAGGAAAGACTGCCTACTTGACCTCCACAACCTAGTGACCACACTGGGAAATTAGATACCCCTTGGCCCTTGGTAAGATAAGACTGGGTTGTCAGACTTTCGGGCATCAGACGACCCGTAACGACTGTCAAAGATTCACGAATGACAGCCGGGACCAACGGCTTAACGTGCCTTCCGAGGCACGGAGGAGTCTCGGAATGTAAAGATGGGTAGGTATACCCATCCACGGACGAACCGCGGCAAGCGTAGCTTAACCTGATGGCCCCGTGCGGCTGTTAGCCACGAGCTCCTCAACCAACGAAAGACTACGCGCCATTATAATCAATTTACAGGCCAGTTGGCGTGGTTGGTTAAGATACCACCTATCACGCCGCAGGTCGTGGGTTCGATTCCCATCCAGGACAAACATTTGTGTGCATGAACATGTCTGTTTGTCCTGTGTCTGGGTGTAATTATCTATATAAGTATGAATTTACAAAAAAAAAAAAGTAGTGTATGTAGTATATCAGTTATCTGGTTTCCATAGTACAAGCTCTGCTTAGTTTGGGACCAGATGACCGTGTGTGAATAATGTCCCAGGCTATTATTATTATTATTAATTTTATTATTATATTCTCTAACAGACAACGCACAGCCTAAACCGCACGGTTTAGAAGCATGAAAAAGTTCCTTATAAATATTATATAACGAAAGTGAGCACTACGGAAGGATTTCTGAAAATTCATCCCCTAAACATGGGTGAAAATTTGTATGGAAGTTCGTAATTTTTGCCGTTGGGGAAACTCATAGGGCTCACGGCTTGTATTAATTACCTTACAGTGAATCAATTAACATAAATTGTTTGTACAAGTAATTTTCGTTCATATACTATGTTTGTTTTAGCACGTACACTGAAACTGCTTTCTCGTGTATGGTCTAATAAGGTATAAATAAGTACTATACCTAAATAGCCCACTATTCTGTGTGTCGTGACAATCTGATTAGTTCTCAAATGTTTTTTTTTTTTTTACATAAATGGTGGGTGAAGGGGTCTATAAAGAACTTTCTATGCCACTCTGTGATCGCTGAGAAAGAACCGGCAATTTCTTTTCTCTTTTAGTGTGATGTCTTTTACATCACACTATGGGGTCATATCAGGGGGATATCAGGGAAATAACATGCCAGCTGCCATGAACTTGTGCACTAGTTATGCGCAGTCCGATCCGTTCGACAATAACGTCGTGACAAACATTTTTTTGGGTCTTCATAGCTAACGGTGAAGCGAAGAGGAGCCCGAGGAGGGGCCGCTCGTCAGGGCTTTTACCGGTAAGCCGATGACGTAGCGACCAACAAGTAGGTTGCGGTGCTGCTTAAGCGACATCGCAACTGTGATCGCGGTCCGCCTCAGAGGCGGGCCGGGCTGATGGTTGGAGGCCGTGGCAGGACAGGAGTGCCGGTATTGCGGTGCGCCGCTCTCCCTACCTTCTGTGGCCTTGACGGGGTCGCCACTGTCTGATGGTGGGCGCGGTAGCCGTAGGGGAAGATGAGTGTCGGTATGGCGTTGGCCGCTCTCCCTATCCTCTGCGGCCGAAAAGTGGTAGGCGGACGGGCCACTGACCCGACCGGTCGCAGGGGACCAAGGGTGCCTAGACACGGGGTCATCTGGTGCCCATGTGCTGCTTTGGTCCCTGGGGTGGTCACGGCGCGCTGTGTATTCTGGTGCACCGGTGATGACGGGAACTCCCCAGAGGAAAGTCTGGTAACCAACGCGTGCCCGTGTTCCCACTACAAGCGGCAGAGGTGGACACCGTGGAGTTTTAGTGGTTTAGAGTCCCACATAACTGCAGTATCTCCCCGTGGTAGTGCAGAATGCGTGAGCCCACGAAAAAAAATTGTCACGGTAATATTATCTACAGTATTATTGATGACTCGGCCCTATTCTTTAAATAATAATAACAGCCGCGCGGTACGTAAACACGTGATAAAGCTGCCCGCCTACAGTATTTTAATTTCATCGACCTAGGCTATGCAGGTGCTTGAGTTTCTTTCTTGTAAATATTATATTTTTTATATTAAAAAAAAAAAATCGTGAATGAAATAGGAAATGTTCAATGAAAATACATGTTGTGTTTTTTGATTAGTAGATTTAATATAAAAAACACCCTTATTTTAGAAAATAAGTAGCTTAGTACATAAGTAGATAGCCTAGCCTAGGAACCTACCTACTAGTTTTCTTAACGGGTAGCGTAGGTAGGTCACTCATGTGTCACTTGTTTCACCCTATCCACTTATTTATGTATTAATCCAGGTTTTTTACTCGGTGGAAAAAGCGAAAAACCTACCTATTAAAAAAAGAAACAAATTACGTACTAGTAGGTACTTGTACTTATTTCAATGAATATTTGTCACAAATTGCATGCTTTCTGCTTACAAAACCATCACCGTCCGTTCGTCACTGCGGCGCATTCGCGACTGTTTGGGTAGGTACCGAACTCGAAGCGAGTAGGTATGACTCGCGTTTCGGCCGTTTGTATGAAGATAGAATACTGCAGATAACATTACCGTGACATGGCCCTTTGCTAGTAAATGAATGAGATTTTAGAGATTTCATAATCAGTGTATAATACGTTAGTAATCACTACCAACTACCAAAGTAAGTATCAATTACGTTACCTTTGCGTAGATTCCCCGTGACATGTCACCGTCAAACCTAACTGATGATTACCTACTAGTTTGTAGTCTTATTGACGTAGGTAATGTGACTTCCGTAATCTATGATCATTTTCTATTTTTGGTTACACAAAAAATAGAAGTGCTAATCCACAGACCAAAAATAAAACTAATGACCGTTGATTTGTTTTTAAATGGTTATTTTATGACGATCACCATTAAGTTGCTGTTTCAATTTTAAGAATAGATCAAACCCTATTATAATAATATCGTGAATACCGGCTAGTATATACTGCCTGTCTCCATTTTCGTCAATGTGATGGCCTATCCTATAACTAAATATTGTTATCGCCAGTGGTTTTCTATGCGTGGTCTGTTGGCAATAACATTCATTGTCATAAATCTCAGATTAGCGTTCTGTTGGGATGCCTATGGTCACCGGTGAACGTCAATCGGTCGAAGACCCAAACGGAATAATTACGAGTGACTCATAGTGTACTGTCACCATTATACAGGTATATTCGGAGTCACGAAAGTCACGAATCACGATCATAGATTATGTTTCGCGTACGTTACGAGAGCAAAGTACTTTTTTTTGAAGGTTTAAGAATGACAACGTTGCAAAAAAACTTGAATAAAATCAACATTTTTCGTGTTCTTGTTAGTGACTAACCTGGTGTGTCAAAGTTTTTATGACAAATGTTTGTATTAAGCAGGTCTCTCTGTTGTCCTTTTAGGCTTTGTTAAACAAACCCTTATTTGAAATGATTCCATCACTGGACTGGACCGCAATGCAGCCTTTGTAAACGCGCCCAGTCAATGTGGTATTGGGGTTTTCCATTAGAACATTCTCAATAGCAGCTGGGAACTGAGTTTGTGCCCGGTTAGTCATTGGCGCCGATTCCCTTGTTCACAAACTAAACTAAATGTAAGTTCAGTGTATCTTTTTCTTTCTATTTCATTAAGAAAAGGGCAGAAGATAAATATTACTTTAGTCCTGCTACTTAATGGGACGAGCCTGTCGCATTAAGGCTTGTCCTCCCGTAAAATCACGGTCATTGTCGGACTGCATAGAAAAGAAGGGACGCGCGATGACACAATACTAGTAATTTATTGCAAAATATGAATTAATTATATACAAGTGGTAGCCCAGTGGGGAGCAGTGAGCAGTGGTGGCCCAGTTGGGAGCTGTGTGCAGTGGTGGCCCAGTGGGGAGCAGTGAGCAGTGGTGGCCCAGTAGGGAGCAGTGAGCAGTGGTGGCCCAGTGGGGAGCAAAGAGCAGTGGTGGCCCAGTGTGGAGCAGTGAGCAGTGGTGGCCCAGTTGGGAGCTGTGTGCAGTGGTGGCCCAGTGGGGAGCAAAGAGCAGTGGTGGCCCAGTGTGGAGCAGTGAGCAGTGGTGGCCCAGTGGGGAGCAGTGAGCAGTGGTGGCCCAGTAGGGAGCAGTGAGCAGTGGTGGCCCAGTGGGGAGCAAAGAGCAGTGGTGGCCCAGTGTGGAGCAGTGAGCAGTGGTGGCCCAGTTGGGAGCTGTGTGCAGTGGTGGCCCAGTGGGGAGCAGTGAGCAGTGGTGGCCCAGTAGGGAGCAGTGAGCAGTGGTGGCCCAGTGGGGAGCAAAGAGCAGTGGTGGCCCAGTGGGGAGCAGTGAGCAGTGGTGGCCCAGTTGGGAGCTGTGTGCAGTGGTGGCCCAGTGGGGAGCAGTGAGCAGTGGTGGCCCAGTAGGGAGCAGTGAGCAGTGGTGGCCCAGTGGGGAGCAAAGAGCAGTGGTGGCCCAGTGTGGAGCAGTGAGCAGTGGTGGCCCAGTAGGGAGCAGTGAGCAGTGGTGGCCCAGTGGGGAGCAAAGAGCAGTGGTGGCCCAGTGTGGAGCAGTGAGCAGTGGTGGCCCAGTAGGGAGCAGTGAGCAGTGGTGGCCCAGTGGGGCGCAAAGAGCAGTGGTGGTCCAGTGTGGAGCAGTGAGCAGTGGTGGCCCAGTAGGGAGCAGTGAGCAGTGGTGGCCCAGTGGGAAGCAATGAGCAGTGGTGGCCCAGTGTGGAGCAGTGGTGGCTCAGTAGGGAGCAGCGAGCAGTGGTGGCCCAGTGTGGAGCAGGGAGCGGTGGTGGCCCAGTAGGGAGCAGTGAGCAGTGGTGGCCCAGTGAGGAGCAATGAGCAGTGGTGGTCCAGTAGGGAGCAGTGAGCAGTGGTGGCCCAGTGAGGAGCAATGAGCAGTGGTGGTCCAGTGTGGAGCAGTGAGCAGTGGTGGCCCAGTAGGGAGCAGTGAGCAGTAGTGGCCCTCAGCTCGACCCTACGACCTACAACTGGTAGGTCACGGCCGTTACGTGACCTACCAGTTGTAGGTCGTAGGGTCGAACCCTGACAGGACGCGTTACTTTGTGTAAATTATTTCATCATCACTGCTCTCAAAACGGCGAAGGAAATCATCGCGAGGAAACCGGCATTCCCTTACAGAGAGGAGGCCTGTATCCCAACATTGGGAACATTATATATAGACTGATTATATTGATGACTAAAAGTACCTGTGACCTGTGACCTCTGCCCTTCGAGAAAGGGCGTGAAAGATGCAATAATGATAGACGTGTCAAATAAAGGTCAGTTTAATTACTTATCATTGGTATGATTAACAAATGAATTTATATCAGATCACTTCTGCCTTATCAATATCAATTAAAACGTCGATAAAACACGTCCATTGTGTGATGATTGCATTTTCAATCATCATAATTATTTTATTAACTTTTATTGGAGGTAGGGTTAATTTAAGTTAAGCAGTTAACCTAAGTTAGATCTTTTGTAACTCGTTCGTTATTGAATACAATTATTGTTGGTATGTATGTACATTAATTTTCAGTCACCCACGTTTTTATTAAACATGATTGATTCTAGTCATCATCTGCCTAGCCTTTTTCCCAACTATGTTGCGAGTCAACTTCCAGTCTAACCGGATGCAGCTGAATACCAGTATTTTACATGAAGCGACTGCCTATCTGACCTCCACAAACTAATTACTGGGTAATACGATACCTCTTGGTAAGACTGGTTGTCAGATTTTCAGGCTTCTGACGACTCGTAATGACTGTCAAAGATCCACGTATGACAGCCGGGACCAACGGCTTAACGTACTTTCCGAGGACCCATGGACTAACCGCGACAAGAGTAGCTTTTATTTTAAACATGATTAATTCTAGTGATTACCGGATATAGAAACAAATCATTTATGTGATTATTACCTACGTATGTATTATAAACTGTAAGTACATATACTTAGGTATATATTATATAATATGTTTATAAAAGTTAATTATAACTCAGAAATGTTAATGTAGACGTTGCTTGTGCATTTGAATGTTACTGTTAGTCAAGTTTATAGTTCTTACATCGCTTGTCAAACAAAGGGAGCAATGCGCAAGCGCAACATTAACATTGATGTAGTACAACCACACAAATTTTTGATAATATGTAATTCGGGCCAGCTCTGGTGACTTTTTTAGTATTTTCCTTTGGTTTTAGTTTAGGTAACCTTCGATTTAATAATGAGCAAATATTATCATTCCATTTTATATTTGCGAATATTTAGTTGGTGTATGTTAATCAGCTCCATTCGTCATACACTGTGCTGACCTTCATATCAGTTCAAATTCGAACAATGAAATAAAAGAATAGTTAAAATCGAAGCTAATTGAACCAATACCAATAAATCCATTACCTCAACTTATCGGGGTGCACTGCGGAAAACTGACCTATGCTAAGGTGTCACCACGACTGGTTTGTTCATCCATTAAAAGACGAAACAAGAAGCGAGGTAGTCCTGAATAATCTTTTCCCAACGAGAAGTTTTAAGTTTTAATATACGTACTGTCCCACTAAAGGCGTGGTCAAATTTAAGGGTGTGGGCACAGACCATCAAAATGAACAACTTCCTCCATGGGATCAACATCGTAATCGAGAAAAAAATACCAGCTGTCCCGTACAATACCTACTCGACCCAAATGCATGGGACGGCTGATAATTTTTTTTCTCGATTATGATTTTGGTCCCATGGACGAAGTTGTTCAATTTGATGGTCTGTACCCACACCCTTAAATTTGACCACGCCTTTCTGATACACTCTGTATAGCCAAAAGTCTCCCTCATACTTTTCCATTCATCTTGGTCTGCTGCCATTCCGGCCAATCAGTCATGAACGAGTCTTGGTCGTCGTGGCAGCGTTTCTTCGGCCTGCCTCGGTAACTACGACCGTCTTCAGGCACCCACTGCGTGACGACCCTGACCCATCTATTTTACAGACAGAAAATTGATGAGGTAGGTATACCTTCAAGCAGTCTCTTAAGTTCTTCGACAGCGGGTTTGACAACCTCAGGCGTCTCCCGCAGCTCTTTCCTGGCGATCTCACGGACCGACTCCCGAGGCTCGTCCAGTTCGAACTGCAGCAGGAAGTCTCCCAACTGCACTCCTGGGATCTTCTCCAAGTCTGTCAGCATGTGCTGTGATACTGGAAAAGAGAATACACGTGTTAAAGACTTGTTGAATAAAGGTCGTGAGAAGCTGGAAGTTGTAGGTACTTCCTAGTCTCTAAACAAAATGTAACCTTTGCTTTACTGCTCTCTGTCCATCGCAAATAGCTGTGTGTGTGTGTGTGTGTGTGTGTGTGTGTGTGTGTGTGTGTGTGTTGTGTGTGTGTATATATGTGTGTGTGTGTGTATATGTGTGTGTCTATACTGTTATGTATTTCTACATATTTAACAATTAAAGCGAAAGCGTCGAGAGTTTTTTGCAATTTACAAGTCAGTATTAGGTTGTACGTTGATCAAAATATGATTCGCCACTGTAACCAGTATGTATTTACATAATATTATAATCATTAAAGTCATCAATACAATTCTATATGTTCATGTTACTCTATTGAATGACTATTTCATGAAATCTTGACATTTGAGGTATTTTCTAACTTATGAAGTTGTATTACTGATTCTAATGATTATTATCCTGTAAATATAAGTTTGTTACGGTCGCGAATTATATTTGATTTTATATTTTCTAATACTGACCTGCAAATTGCAAAAAACTTAAGAATATTTGAATTTCGCGGGCCACCTTAGCGCTTACGATTTTACCACCTTAGAATAAATAGGTGTTTCCACCAATGCCGTAGATGGCAGATGTAAAAAAAACACGTCAAAGTGAAAAACTTTAATTTCGGAGTAGTCTTTGGATTGTATTTTTAGATCTGTATTTTAGTTTTTTGGCACAGAATTCCGAAATTAAAGTTATTTTTCACTTTGTAGTGATTTTTGGTGGTCGGTTGTTTTTTTGCACTTTTTAGTTAATATAGTTGTATGTAATCAGCTCGCAAGCTTCCTTTAAAATTTGGTCCACAGACGAACATAATAACTGTTATAACCTCCACCTTTTTTGCAGTCGGTTAATAAATTAAATTGGTATTTATTTAGCAAGTTGTAGGAACTTCTCTCATTTTAATTGCTTAAGTAAATCTACATATATATGTAAATAAGGAAAGGTTA
Organism: Dicycla oo; assembly: GCA_948252095.1. NCBI lineage: Eukaryota > Metazoa > Arthropoda > Insecta > Lepidoptera > Noctuidae > Dicycla > Dicycla oo. The sequence continues at coordinate 26,787,102 of OX411712.1, read as the reverse complement.
ACAAATTTTCAGAGAAGGTCCAATATAACAAAGGTCCCTCAATCTTCTAATTGAATTCATAAATGAAATTAAATGCATCCACTTAACAAATTGTTTTATGAGCAAACCGATTTGTTAAGTGTGAAATGCGTCATTTGATCACACACGAACTGTTTGTTAGGTATAAAGTAGTATCTTAATCTCTTGAACCACAACCTCAGCTTAATTCCAATTTAATTACAGTGGAATATTTGTCTAAAACCTTCCGTACGAATTAATGATTATATCATCATCTAATTGAGGAATTAGGCATCGGATTAATTTAGGTTTTTTGTAAGTAATTATATATTAAGGAAATAATGCGAGAATCTCCTATTTACTTATTTTTTGTTTACATAGAAGCAGTGGCGTAGCTAGTCAAAAGGGGGGCCCCTTTTGACTAGCTACGCCACTGCTTCAAAAAGTAAAAAGGGTCCCCTTGTGGGGGGCTCTTTTTACCCGACTGATTGTGAGAAACAAAATAGCGTACTGACACTGATAGGGGACTGGGACGGGATAAGCTAGGTTAACACGTTCTATGCGGCCAACGCGCATGCGCGATTTTCGAACGTTCACCATGTGCTGGCGGCGCTTATGCGCGTCCATACAATTTATATAACTTCCTTCGAATGCGGCGCACCGCACCTGTGGGTTTTTTGTGCATCTCTATTGTTATTAGCGTAATTGTTTTATGACTCATAAAACTGGAAAATTTTCAAACACACATAAGCGTCTCGCCGCACTTGGGACAAGTTTGTAACGCCGCACATATGCGCCCAGCCGCACTGGGTAGAGTTTCACACACGAAGTATTTTTTGGGCGCGCATGAGCGTTTGCCGCACAGGGTTTAGTGTATCATAAAGCAGCACTTGGAGCAAATTCGCCAAATAATTCAGCAGTTAATGTGTTAAGCTGTTACTTTCATATTTTCAGCTCTTATCAATAAGAATTTGATCTTTTAGATAATATTTTGAGAATTTTTGCTAAGACACGTTGCGTAGGGGGCCCCGTATCATAGATACGGCGGTAGCTACGCCCCTGCATAGAAGGACCAACTTTATTTGGTGCGGAAGTTTTGCTTGAGGGCCGTTCCAAGTGGGTAGTTAGGTATATATTTTTTTTTTATACGAAACCAAGTGCAGCGTAAATTATGCGACTTACAATACAACTCATAAAATTACGCTCGTTTGGCCTCAGTCTGAATCACAAGATTTTTAATAATAAAAATAAATAAATAGAAAATAAGTCTTACCTACGTACGTTTTACTTCGCGGTATTTTATACAGTGGAAGTGATATGAAATTTATTTTACTTTGCAATCTTTTGTAATATTGTAAATAATTATACTCAATCAATTTATTTTGAAAAATCGTAAATACAATATACAATACAAGCAAACACTAATAGTAGATTATTTACTAAGGGGATAAAGCAGTGTTTTAATGTTCTCGGGCGCTCTTTTGAATCATCATCACAATGAAGGTTCCATGCAATTTAATCTGCTACAGTATTTTTAGGGTTCCGTATTTCCGAATGAAAAAACGGAACCCTATAGGATCACTCGTCTATCTGTCCATCTGTGACATGGATGTGTTACGTAAATAAATCAATTTGAAATATGGGGACACTTTTGGTAGACAAATAAGAAAATTAAAAAAAAAACAATTGCCCGCTGAACTATGTGACATATAGGTAAACAAATGATAGGGCCTTACTGTAAGGATTTCATATATTTTTTACTTTTAATAATTGAATTTCAAAGACAATTGCACGCTGCACCATGTGAGATATAGGTAAACAAATGATAGGGCCTTACTGTAAGGATTTCATATATTTTTTACTTTTAATAATTTTAAAATAAATAGTTTTAAAGATGAAAATTGACTATTCCCCCTTATCTGCAACACTATTGAGCTTAAATAAAAAAAAATAAAAAAGTACAGAAAACTGGTCATGTAACAAACATGTAACAATGTAACATGTAACAACTTATTGCTTACCTATGTACCACAATAAAGAATATTTGAATTTGAATTTGAATTTGGTCACAAGTTCTATTCTTATAGATTACAGGAAAACATATGAGAAGTATATGGTCTTAAAATAACATGGCAAATCTCCCAATAATGTGCGTACAAACTTACATTTGCAGTTGGCATGTACGGAAGAACATGTTTTTCAACTACAATGTTTATTCTTGGGATACATTCATCCCAACTGCGGAACCCTTCATAGTGCATGATCCGTCACGCACTACTTATTGTATAGGTAGGAAGTTCAGACTAGTTTATAGACTACATTCTACACAATGTGAATGTAGGTAAAAAGTTTTAGATTAGGTTTAATTAAGTCAGTATACAACGTGTTCCTTTTGATATCCCATAACTCTAGGGTATTATCATTAATATCATTAACTCCAGGGTATTAATTTACTATGGGACTAAACCGGAAATCGCAAAAAACAAAAATATCGCCAGTTCCCTACTCGTACATTGTGATCTCTGGTCTCTTTTAACGCCACCACCCAAACTCCTACTTTTAGGGGTACATCTGTTCCCCGGCTTGAACTCCTTGACATCTGGTCTCAACTTCGGCGCCACCATCCAGTACAAGGCCCAAACAGCAGCCAAGAAGCTGGGCATCCTAAATAGGGTGAAGCGATACTTTACAAAGCGCAAGTCCGTTCCGTTTGGGATGGATCAGCTAAGTACCAACTAGACGCGCTTGACTCGGCGGAACGCAGAGCTAAGAGGCTCATTGGAGACGTAAAACTGGTGGATGCCAAGCTTCACAGCTTGGCTCATCGCCGCAAGGTTGCCTGCTTGTCGGTCTTCTACAGATTGAACTCCCGTGAGTGTGCCCAAGAACTCCACGACCTCATTCCACCAGCCCCCTTCTACCATCGGACATCTAGACGCACTGCCTGTTACCATCCCTACCTAGGTGCTATTCCACCAATTCGCACTAAGCGTTTTCATGTCTTTTATAATGCGCACAGCAAAAGTGTGGAACTCACTACCTGCGTCTGTGTTTCCGAGCGCATACAACCTTAATCTCTTCAAAGTAAGAGTGAACAGGTTTCTTCTGAGTAAGCTTACTCCATCGTCGACTTTGTCTGTTACCTCTGACCTAGACTAGAGTCAAGAGCAATACCCATCTCAAAAAAAAAAAAATTATCTTCATGACGATGAAGATGAAGTCACAATGTAGGCGACTGGCAATATTTTTTTTTTTTTTGACCTAAGCGAACATAAATGAGGACCTTGCAGCAAAAGAAGGGAGGCAGATCCAAATTTCTGCCGTTGCTGTTTTTTTCACCTACAATTTGAACAAAAATTAGGGCTATCGTTTGATGCATGAACGTGGCAGATCCGAAGAAAAACAAGCGCGCTATAAAAATTAAATAAAATTAATTATAATGAAATTATTATTAATTAAATTAGTAATTTTTGTTAAAAACTCGTTCGTTTTTGTTTTTGTTTTGTTTGTTTAATCTTTCAGGTGCTGATAAATACTTATTGAATTCAAAAAATACTTATATTGAGTATTATATTAATTACAAAATAGGGTAGTATTTTTCTTTAATTTTGGTGAAAAACTGAGGCAGATTCAAACTTTAAAAAATCGTAGTAATTTAAAACTTATTTATTTACCTAATAACTTTAGTAAAATATGTTTATATTATATTATTCGATATAACTCTTAGTGTTACTAATAATTTTTTAAAACCTTTTTTCTTAATTCCTGACATTTTTTTAAGCTTGGACTTGCCTGCGTTTTGCTGCAAGGTCCTCAAGTGTGAACAGCTGATTTTCTTTTCGCGATTTCGGGTTGGGCCCCATAGTAAAAGTGTTCAAAATTATGGTCTCATTAATACCCTGGAGTTATGGGATATAAAAAGGAACACGTTGTATAAAATGTAGATACGTATGTATATGTGACGTTCCACTGGAAAAGGTCACCTTATGGTGTTTTTTTAGTTTCAGAGATATTAAATGTTTCGTAAAAATATGTAAGAATTTTTTTTTTAAATTTTTTATTGCTGTTTCGTAAACCATGAAATGTAACATTTATTTTCCTACTTTTATTTCATGTGATGTAAGTTATTAGCCCATAACGTGGCTTCAAAGTTTACTAGAAAAGGTACCTTATGGCCGTGTGTTATGAAAAATAAGAAAATAATACTTGAAATAGAAAAAATACGTTGAGTTTATTAATACAGTTTTTTTATTGTTTTATAGATGAAATGCTTTTTTCGTTCCATTGTACCCCACTTGTCCCTAAGTTTTAAAAAAAGTATAGGTATTAAAATTGACATGACATATTGTTTGTTAAGTAATTTCCATAGATTTAAGAAAAGGTACTTTTCTTAAATGTATGAAACAAAGACTGTTATTGTAATGCAAGTAAGTTTAAGTGACTTAAAAAGTTAAAAATAGTCTCTAAATGCGATATTATCAGTTTTATTATATGCTAATGAAAGAATATTGTGATGTTGTGTGCAAGAACTTATATTGTTTGTTAAATTAAAACTTAAATCGTTAGGTTTTGTGATTTTGTATGAAAATGTTAAACGTCATTCTTACCTCTATTTCTTGTTTTTTTTTTTAATCTAAATTTTTATCTAAGTAGTAATTGTTTTCTAATTGTTCAGTAAAAAATCAAGCGTTTTCATTGTAAAAAATCGTGAAAATTAAGAAAAAAAAATCATTTTTTAGAAATTGGTTTTAGGCATATTCATTAGCCCATATCAAGGTTTTGATTTGTAATACAGAACTTATCGCAACATTTTTTGAAGGACAGGAGCCCAAGAAATTGGTTTCCATAGCCGACTATGTAACTTACGACAACATTGTTTTTGAGGTGGCTAAACTTAAACTGTCTGTTTTGTAAAATTGCACAGTTTCCAATACAATCTTTAAACAAATAAGTATATATCTCCGTAACTGCACATCATAGGAGCTTGATCTTTTTTGATATCGGATTATTATGGTATAGGTACAGACGCCAGCACATCAAGCTACTACAATCTGTCAGATTTCTTTAATAGATTTTCGACTTTATTGCTAAAGCATTAGGTTCAAGGTTGATTGGGAAAATCTGACAGTTTCGGGTAGGTTGACCTGCTGGCGTCTGTACATAACTCAATACGCACCATAAGGTACCTTTACCTGTGGAACGTCACATATTAGTACCTTACTTACCTACCTATTTAGGTCCTAAATTCGATAAATCTGAATGCTATACTAACTATTTAGACAAGAACATTTCCAAAAATGATTAGTACCTTAATAATATTTACAAAATGATGTTTGATGAAAGTACTGTTTTTGAGCCAAACAGCTAACGGAACGCGTAATGTGTAGGATAATTGTCATTTTTTAGATTACCTACTTTATTGTGTAAAATATAATCTCATAAAAATGGCTTAGTAGAATTACATTAAAATACCTATTTACTTGAATGTACCTACATGGGTATTTAATATAACACAAACGACTATTCTCACTGCATTTGCACTATTTATCTACTTATAAACAAGAAGTGGCAGTAAAGCCTAGATGTTAATGAATGAAAGGTGTGCACATTATTGTCGGGTACCTATGTTTGTTTATTATAATGCAACCTTCAAAACTGCTGACTCAAATATCACGTTTCCGAAACTTGGTACATTCTATCCAACTGTCTTTTATTTTAAGATTAAAAGTATAGTAAATTTTACTCACTTTTCCCCATTGTTACAAAGTTATCGATGTATTTTCCACTTATTAGATACGATTCACAACACGACGTCGCTGTAAGCGCTTAACCACGAGACTGACTTTCGGCTATCCAACATTTGCTTATATTAAGCATCGAGTTTAAACGAACCTACGTTCGGTCAGTATTGCTCTCATATAGGTATACTAATTTATATACTGGGTGACTTTTTACCGTCTTGAAAAAAATAGGCTATAATAGATGAACGGAGTAGAAGCCTATGGCGTACCTAGTTTTTTTAATATATATTTTTTTAAATAATATCGAAATTCAAATCATACGCACTATGCGCCCTGCTTAGTGTGTATGATTTGAATTTCGATATTTTTAACGATCTATAAAGTTTTTTTAAAAATTTTAGTTTTTATTATTCTAGTTTACTTCAAATGTGTAGTGTTTATTGATAGAGCAATTTCTGTCTAAGCTATTGAAAAAACAATTTAAAAAAAACTAGTTATGCCATAGGCTCCGTTCACCCAAAAAAAAATCATCCACTATAATAGAAGGTATTGCTCCACGGACATTTGTTACTAAACGTTTATTGTTCTCTAATGAGAACACTATCCCAAATTACTCGATTGTCACTATTAAGCTAATGCTTTTAATACTGAGAATCAAGTAATGAGGGGCAGGTGTGTGAAGATTCGTCATGAATGGCCGTGACGTCACAGTTATCGGTCGTGTGGTCAGTAGATCGTGGCGTGTGTGTTCGTAGTATTGGAGCGAGGCTATCACATGGGCTTGATTTGTGTTATGCTGAGGCCAGATCGCGCCAGGCCAGGCCGACACGCCGTGGGAACCTTCGCATCCGATGAGCCCTGCAGTGGCCTGTCGTCGGAATGCTCGGCACGGGCCTGGCGGGGCCTGTCAGTTAACGGGTCTTGGGGCTGCAGCTTTAGTTAGCCGGGTAGGTACGAGATGCAAAGTATTCGGTTTAGGTTGCATTGCATTTCAAAAATCGGAGGTATTGTATCCGTCAACATGACTGAATTTTATAAATAGGTATGAACATACATTACCTACTAAGGTATGTCGATGTCGTAGAGATAAGGCTAGGCGCAAAACGGGCCACCGACCACAGGCACCGGTGGCCAGCGACTTTTTCATATATGTATTTTCTATAGACGTATCGCACACGCGTAGCCGGTGGCGCCCATCCGCTATATCCGTCCTCAACACTGCAAAAAGAGGAGACAGCAACCGGTGCTGTGGTCGGTGGCCCGTTTGCGCCGAGCCTAAGTAGTCACGACCTCTCAAGGTCAACTACGAGATGCCATACATAAAAAAAAAACCTCATGGCGCACTGTGTGGTGGTCGTGCCGCGCGCTCTGTCTTGCGTAGTGCTGTATAATGGCGACGCGTGCGCGCACGTTTTTAGAGATAAAGTTACGAAAATGAAAAGATCGAGAAAAAATAATATCCTAACTTAACTAAAACGATTAAAAAACTAAAATATGGCGTCGAAAAATACATCCACATCGCTGTCGACTGGTGGTACCTAATGTATGTACCTAAGAGGCTGGCGGCATCGCCACACTGTATGGCAATGCATAGCCTCTGGCCAAGGTAAAAGCCAGCTCTTACGTCACGGGAAGTGTCAATCAGCCGTTTGGAGATTTCGTTGAACAAACCATGAGCACTCGGACTCCACGGCCCGAGGGTTTCAACCCCAAACGATTCGAAAATATAGTTACCGGTAGGGTTTTTTCGCAGCCGCAGCAGCAGCGCCAGCACAGCACGCTGTGCCAGGAAGATGGGATGGTGCAAGAGTATCGACACACGTTGTATCCCACACTAAAGGTCTTCCCACCTTCCATGGAAATAAAGACATGCTGTCCGGTCTCTTACCATCGTCGCGTGCCAAGCCATTGGGTTCTACAGCTGGGACGCCGACGGTGACAAGGGCTCGTCGGATGGTGTCTTTAATGTTCGCAAACCGCGCTAAGCGACCCGCACTCCGGCTGCAAGCAGGACACCACGGGTGTCCAAGGCTGTTGACAACTTCACCACACTGACAGCGTTACAAAATTAAAGATTTTCATCTTCTGTTGAAGATGTGAAGTCTAATATTGCTATCAGAGCTGATCGAATCTTTAATACCTATTTGTAGAAAGCAGCCCAGTGACACGAAATCTTCGCATCGCTCACACCGGACCAAATTTTGAAGATTATTAAATAAAAGGATGCCTTTTTGTAAAATGTTATCAATTAGCGAACTAGTAGATAATATTAATTCAATAGGTAATTATTAAAAACACAAATTTCTACTGTGTTAAGTAGTATTTAATGAAATAATCAGCTCAAAAAGTATTATGATCTGTTTTTGAAATAAATGACACAATAAAAATGTGTTTTTAATAAGAACCTATTATTTACTAGTTCGCTAATTGATTACATTTTTCAAAAAAACATCTTTTCATTTAACATTCTTAAAAAATTGGTCCCATGTGAGCGAGACAGGTGGCAAAGCGAAATAGCTATTTTACATCTAGATTATTTTTAGATTAACTTCTATTAATTAAAAATAAGTCAGAGACAAGGGGTTCCTACTGTTTCCGGTTATTAAATCTAGTTGACTTTTGAATACTGATGCTTTAATTTAATATTTATTTTATTTCCTGTCACTGTTATATACCGTGATATGCTATAACAATGTAGTGCGGTGGGTAAAACCTTTTTCATTAAATTAGCACGTTACGTTTGTCCATTTATTTCTCAAAATATTTAAAAGAACTGTATGTTGTCTAAGTGGCACTAGCAATAAAACCAAGAATCAAAATCGTTAGAAGAAAAAAAAAACTGTAGGTAATAAATATGTCCTCAAATTTCGTTGAAATATTCAACCTTAAAGACTAGGTAAGTGATGTGGGCAAATATAGCTCATGATCAGTGATCGGAGTAGGTAGAGCTATTTTGGTTCAATGACCGCAAACGTTGATGTTAATATGGATATCCCCCGGGATTCTAACTGAAACTCAGGGGTTCGAAAAAATAAATTGTTTTTTATCAACAAGGATAAAAGGATGCTTGTCTTATGTATTGGCAGTGACCGCATGACGTTGTCGAACTAACATCAGCGCAAGTTCCAATGCGAACACGCGCGATGTTGCCGCTCAGGTGTAACTTGCGATGTTTTCGCTCAAATTTATCGCGCGACATGACAAGTGGAAACAAAAGAATGCAATAGCGGGCTGTGCCGCTAGAGCAACGCACCTGTTTTTGTCTGTTTCTGTAGAAACAGACGAATAACGATTGTCGAAAAACAATTAAAATGCTGTTTATGCTGCATTTTAATTGTTTTTCGACAATAACTTGTTGACTCACTCCATGACTTCGGTTCTCATCGGAGGAGGAGGAGGTGGAGGGATATGTGTTCGTTCATAATTCCGTAAGACGTGAATAGCTTTTTACAAAGTAATTTCTAACTTATTTAATAATATATATTTCAAATCCCGGAATTCCGGGAGTGTCCATATTAAGACAACGTATCGCAAGTACAAAAAATAGCTCTACCTACTCCGATCACTGCTCATAATGCACCTTGGTAACGTTGCGCATGAGAAACATGGAGATCATCGCACATATGGCCAGCTTGGTTGGGTATGTTTGGTGCTGAATTGTTTGGGAAACTTGATTGGACGAACTAAACTAACAGTCAAAGTATGGTCCTCTGCATAAGCCTTCGGGAAATACAGGCATGATATTAATTATTATGAACTTTCGTAATAATTTAATGATAAATTGAAATAACAAATTATTTTAATGTGCTATTAAAAAAAACACAAAGTTTAATTTCAAACTTTAAGGTTGAAAACAGCGCCATCTATCATCAAGTAGCACAGTTACGTCTGCCTCGATGAACTTAGTGTGGTACAGGTCAAACCTCTTAGTTATTCTATTGGATGATAGATGGCGTTAGCAACTTCACCCTGGAAATAAAAAGTCGTCCAAGTGCAATCGGACCATTTACAGTGAAAGGCTCCGTAGTTGGGATGATTATTACGAATGCACAGTACTTATTGGTTTTGTCCACCGCAAAAATAAGTTTGTATTTTGTAATACATATTTTTCGATTCAAGTTACTTCTGCAGTTGTAATCGAAAACACTTCAAAAGCTACATAATTAGCAAAATCACAAACACCATGATTTTTTAAATTATGGGATCTAAAAATACCCCACAAGCTTATGTGCCGCTCGATCCTCTCTGCCCTGTCCGCAAATAAAAGTGTAAAGTTATACCTGTAGTGCATATATGTAGTTTTTTTTTTACTTTATAACTAAGCTGTGATAGTTTTCCTTTTAATTTCAAAATAATAAGTCTTTACCTATGAAGTTGCCGTATTTTACAATACTGGCCATTTGAAACATAATTTATAAATAATAATAAATTCTAAATTCAAAAGAATTTTATTTTAAAAATATGGAATTCTAATTTATAAAAAATATGGATAAAATATATAGATTTCAAATTCAGTCATTTGTTTATTGATTAGTGTTTTGATTTCACTACATTTGTATCTTTTTCATCAATATGGACAAGATAAAAATACGAGTAATTATGGAATACGAGTTCCGTCGCGGTAGCAATGCCGCACAAACGGCTCGCAACATTAATTACGTGTACGGAGTGAACACTACAAACGAACGCACGATTCTTAATTGGTTTGAACGCTTCCGACATGGAAATTTTGATCTAAAAAATGAACCCCGTGGTCATTCGACAACTAATTCAGAAACGACGAATGAAAGGCGATAGTGGAAGCTGACGATACTCAGTCTACGGCTGAGTTAGCAGAAGCTTTCAACGTCAGCATCAAAACACTATTGGTCCATTTGCGTCAAATTGGCAAGGTAAAAAACTTGATAAGTGGGTGCCGCACATCGATATATAAGTACTACTCTATGGTGCCGCACGAACTGAACGATCGCCAACGCGACGAACGCATTGAGGTATGTCTTGCGTTGCTTAACAGACACAGAAACGAAGGGATGGTGAACCGCATTGTCACTTGCGATGAAAAATAGATTCTTTTTGATAATCGTAAGCGGTCATCATGTTGGTCACACCCTGGTTCAGCGCCTATTCAATGCCCCAAACGAAAACTTACCAATAGAAAAGTCATGGTTACTGTTTGGTGGTCTAGTGCTGGTATAATTCATCACAGCTTCTTATCACCTCTCTGGCACCAGACTTACTGCGGATGTGTACTGTGAGGAACTGGATACAATGATGCAGAAGCTCGTAAATCTCCGGCCAGCCTTGGTTAATCGCTCGTCCCCGCTGCTCTAACACGACAACGCCCGACCTCATATGGCACAACAGACGGTCTCTAAGCTACAAGAGCTAGGGTTGGAAGTTTTGCGTCATCCACTGTACTCAACAGACCTTGCGCCGACAGACTTCTCATTTTTCCAAAATTTGGACAACTCCTTGGCAGGGAAAAATTCAGTACCCGAGAGGCAGTACAGCCTTTGAAGAGTTTGTTTGCTCCCGTACACCTGACTTCTTCAAGAAGGCATTGAAAAATTACCACTGCGCTGGCAGAGATGCATCGATAGCATGGGTGCATATTTTGATTGATAGAAATAAAAAAGAATATTTATATAAAAATTACTTGACCTTTCTGCATACTAAACGACAATTTCATAGGTAAAGACCTAATACATAGTACTACTGAATACTTTCAAATATTCAAAACCGATTATATTAATTCTGTGTGTGTGCAACGCGACACGTTGCGACCTATGAAAACGCTTGCAACACTACTCACAGGGTTTTCATAGAAATTGTCTTACGGATTTACACGCTGTTTTTTTATTGGCTAGGGAGCTGCCACGATACTGTTGTACTCATAATTATGAACAACTTTTACTATAGGACCAAAACTGAAATCGCAAAAAAAAAACAGCGGCTCCCTACATTTTGACAAGTTATGCGAACATAAATGTAGGGAGCAGCTAATTTTTGTTTTTCACGATTTCAGTTTGGTCCCATTGTAAAAGTTGTTTATAATGAGAGTCACTCTGTATATCATATAATCGCGTTGCACTGTCGCGTCGTGCCTGTCTACTAGTGGGCGTAGGCCCTAAGGCCACTGGCGGCAAGACACGGCAAGGGATTTTTATGTGACTCACAAAAAAAAATACCACTTTAAAGTTTAATATTTGGCAAATGATTCATGAATCGAAGAAATGTTCTTAACATACCCCCAATATTTTTTTAAAGACCTATGCAACGAAACTCCTAGACGATTTAAAAAAAAAAACTCGCTTTACCTGAAATTGTAGCCTAAAACACAACGACGTCACAACTTACTAGGCGTGATTACTACGTATAACCATGTCGAATTACAGTTTTCTAGTACATACAAATGCAATATGGCATCTAAGTTAAACCGCAACCGCGGACAGAGAGACAGACGGACTCGGCGAAACTATATGGGTTCCTTGTTTTACTACGGAATCCTAAAAAGGAATTCAACAGTAAAATTGTAGTTTAAAGTAACCAGTAAACAGGCGTTACCCTACCAGATTTTTTTCTTTAAAATCTTGATGCATATTTTGCTGAAAAAAGTGTGTGTCAGCTCCGACGCACGACTGGAGTTTACTCCTTATGCACGATTGTCTTTGAATATAACGGATTAATTGACCGCTACAATAAAGACAGGCCGAAAAAACACAACAAGTACAGACGCCAGCACATCAAGCTACTACAATCTGTCAAATTTCTTTAATAGATTTTCAACTTTATCGCTGAAGCATTAGGTTCAAGGTTGATTGGGATAATATGACAGTTTCGGGTAGCTTGACCTGCTGGCGTCTGTACCTACATACATGATTTCAAAGTGAAAGGTGCGCAAGTACATTGCGCAGAAAAACGTAACGCTTTTGAATTGGTAACGCTCGAAGGTATGTATCAATTTCACTCATCATTAAATTTCCATTAATGCCTTATATGAAAATCGATTGATAAGGAGTAAACTCCAAAAGAGGACACTAGTCCTATTAGGTAACTGTTATTATTAGGTAAGTCCAGTAGTCTGAAAATTGAAAACATAATAATATAATGTTATGATAGATACATAATAAACAAATAGGTTTATCTTATGCATTCAATTCGGATCACCGGACAGTGATCCAGATTATTTAGGTAAAATCTAATATTTTATATTGGACCAATATTGGACGTTTCTGGGCCAGCACCCTAATTGCGTAAAACAGTTTCAATCACAATACGAGAGTTTAGAAGGATATTTCTAATCCATTGCTTCAAATGTTTAATAAATTCGTCTGCTCAACAACGTAAATAACGCAATGAACGTGGCTTAACTGTCAAAATTAAAGTTCAATCAGTTGTCAGTTTATGTGTTACGCAATTCCTCCACAGATGACCTTGAAGCGTACCTAAAAAGTGTACAACTAAAAAGCAACGCAAAAACTTGATCGAATGACAACACTGACGATCAACACTTTTTTTGCCACCGGCCTAAGGCAGTTGTCTCACCGTCGGCAAGGAAGCGACTAAGTATCGGCTATTTTCTCGCTCAAGAAACGTAACGTGTAACAAAACGTGTAAAAAAAAAGACACCGCGCGCGAGTACTCGTTTGTCGCAGCGACAAGAGCTATCAAAGAGAGTACTCGCTCAGCGACGCTCGCTTGGCGGGCAGAGCACTCGCTGAGAGACTCACGCTTGGTACATACGCATACCAGCGAGTAATCGATTGTCGCCGTCGTTCACTCGCTGCTCACTGCTCGACAACTCGTTTTGAGTTGCTAGTATGTACTCGCTACTCGTTCATCGCCGGCGGTGGGACAAACTGCCTTATGGTTAGTTAAGTTACACAACATTTTTGCAAAAAGGCACGATTATAAAATTAAACTCGTTTAATATTTTCTGTTGTTACAAGATGAAAGTGAATACAATACAACTTTACGCTACAACTTTTTGACCGAGCGAGCGACGCGAGCGAAGAATCTCTGCTTCAAGTCTGGCAAAATTTGCTTTCCTCTGTCAATTTGTTGGTACTCCTCTACAGGTCGTATTTTACAACTGATCTGGATGAAACTTGGTATACAGGTTTTACGACTTTTAGAATTTTTTACACTCGGGGATTTTTGATTGGAGGGCTACTTCCTTCTAAAAGGGGGCTACTGGATATCTGCGCCTTATGAGATCAGATTTCTAGTTTTTCTGGTTCTTTTTTATTTGAAAGGGTTAAACTTTAAGAGGATTGTGAAGTGCCGACACGCGGCGCGATTTTTGGAGGCAATTACCTACATTTCATACAATTATTTACATAAATATTGTTTCGGGCGATAACGTTTTTCCTCCTTTAAACCTTTACGAAATGAGACAATTTTGATCTTATTACATTCAGTATATTTTAATCTAGGTCTGTACGTTTAGTAATTCAATTAAATTTAATTTAAAAAAATAAAAATGCTCGAGGATGTTTTTATGTCAAAAATATAGATATTTAGATGCTAATAACTTGTATTGTATACAATATTTCTTTAAAATAAAAACGTACGGACCTAGTTTTTCATTATACCTACAACATTTCCAAAAATTATGAAAATTAAATTATGTTTATGGGGAGAAAAACGTTATCTCTTTGTGTATGAAAATTTACAGCTTCACAATCCTCTTAAGTTGGTTTCATAAAAATTTGGTGAAGATCTCATGAAAAAAAAAACATGGTAAATATCCCGTTTTAAATAACTGTAGTGGTAATTGTTGCACAATGTTCACTAGTAATAAATACACGTGGGATATATTATGTACGTACGTTGTCTATCTACTTACTATGTATCACCGCTTGGCAACTCCTTACTTAACACTAGGCCAAGTCTATTCCTATTACAGCGTCATGGACGTCATCAGCATACGTATTGATTGAGGTAGTCTCTAGAAGCTACCTCCGAAACTATTTGGACTGTGATCGCTTTGTAAATATGATCGATTAGTTTACAATGTGTTAATTGTTGTTACTCGTGTCAATAATGGATTGATTAGTGTGGATGTGTCAATCAACTCATTCGACTCCTACATTAATTCAAATGTCAGTCAGTCTGTCTGGTTGTTTCGGAATTTTCTGAACCGAGTTGATGAGAGATCGGTGCCTCAAAGTAGATATAACTAAGGAAAATTGTATCACGGAAAGCTTGAACTTGATGTGTTCAGAAGCTCGAAAGCATCTGTGTTATTATGAAAATATTGCTCTAGAGCTCAGACCAAGTAAAAAACCAAGAAATAGCGCTGCTGCAACAGTGACGTGAGGCTGGTTTCGTAAACATGTGTGCACTTAGGTGTAGTTTAGTTGTTGTTTGGCTTGCATGCACAGAGTGAGGTTGTGGCGAGGTGTAGTTTTGCACATGCTTCACTATATTTGTTCGCAGCGCTTAAGGCTGAGCTCTAGAGTCCTTATTATCATTATTCTTTTAGATGTCTTCCTTCATTCTGAACAATATGGTCAAACACGAAACATTCTACATGTGTAGCATTATTCTGGGTCAGCTAGTCTGTCTGTGAAAGTGAGGCTTTGGCATTGCCTTATTCAAATTTTGTGCAAATTAAATAATAATCTCTTGGATTACCTCAGCGTATTTGTAATGCAAGTAGAAGTTGCCGTCATGGTAAATAAGTCTATTAAGAACGGAATTGTTACGGTATGTTGGAATATGATGTGGATTTTTTTTACTTTGTCTCTGTCACCTCTGACCTAGACTAAAGTCAAGAGCGAACCCATCTCAAATAAATAAATAAAAAAAAATATTCCTCCATAAAATCATAGCACATAACATATCACTTTCGGTAAAGAGGAGCTTGAAACAAGTTATGGAGGCGGCTTATTGGTAATACGCAGATGTCCTCTGGAGAATTACAGGGATATCATCCATTTTGAAGTATACAGAGTGCTCGGAAATTAGACATATTCCTTGAAAGGGGTTATACTATAGGTAATTTCTAACAAATTAGGTCCTAAGACTAAGGAGTCGAAAATTAATGGTTTCCGAGTTACCAAAAACAAATAATTTAAAAATAACTGCTTCTCTCTCGACACTTATTTGTGATTTTTCTGACTAATGATAAATGAGTGATCATTTATAAAAAAAAAAAACACATAGATACTATAAATTTCCACAATTTCAGAAATAAAAGGTCTTTCTTAAGTGAAAAAAAAAACCTTTTTTTTTTATTTTACATGAAAAAAAAAAAAAATTTTCGACACCTAGTTGATAGACTTAATTTGTTGGAAATGACTTCTGGTATAACCCCTTTCAAGAAATAGGTCGAATTTCCGAGCACCCTGTATGTAAACTGATTCTTCACGCAAGTTGGACAGGAGTTGAGTTCGAGGCTTGGCGTCGAAACAAATGGTTTCTTCGAAACACCTATGGATGACAGATGAGGAAATGATGCCGTCACGACTTAAGGGAGAGTTGAGAGTTCGTCACAGCGCATGCTTGGTCAGACGCCAAAGTGCTAGGTTAATGCACGAGTGCACGTGCTCACAATACGTACACAGACACCGTCTCCAATCAAATTAATGGGTAATTGTCTAGTCTAAAAATAATGTTTATCACACATCGTTGTACTAACTTGTAGTTTAATAATAAGGTTCTTCCACACAGGAGTTATGCACAGCAGTATAAGAAGTTTAGATGAAGTAAATTTTGACAGTGATAGTGAATTACAAATTGAAGTTATAGGTATGAGTATGACGTAAATAGTTAGCACCAAAACGAATGCCTAAACAAGCTTATGTTCACGGATTACGGATATGAGAAAAAAATCGTCATAATTAATTTATGAATATGTGCAAGTTTAGTATACGTACATAGATAATGGTGTCGATTTTGTTGTGCACAAACTAAACTTAATTTAGGCTATTGCTAACATTTTCTCTCTTATAAAACAAGAAAGCGGCGGACGTAAATTAGAGCTGTCAAATTTAGTTGAACTAATATTATTATTACCATACAAATTTAGACGATATGTCGACTAAAAACACGGTGAAGTGCAAGGCGTAACCTAGTTTGACATCTCTAACTTAGTTCATAGCTATACACGTCTTTTTCTCGCACTGCGTATTAGTAAAAGATAGCGATTCTCTAATTTTAGTTTAGTTATTGAACAAGAGAATCGGCATCATTGATTACTGCGCAGTCATTTGTTTTTTAATGTGTCACTTCAGAGTGGCAAACTTACATGACGCGAACTATATTTGATTCATTGTTATTCACGCTTGTTAGTACACGAGTATATCATACGATAGGAAGGGTACTGGTCATTCGACGCGACGCAGAAAAAAATGTCGACCTAATTTTGCTGTAAACATTATAATGAAATGAATAAAACAGGATGACATTTATCTATGTTTGTGAGCAGATAAGAAATGGCAGTATGTACTGTATCTTCATAGTAAAATGTGTCATTCTCGTATACACTTTGACCGAGGCCTAATGGATGATGTTTAATTAGTCACTAGTTATTGCTCTATGATTGTCCCACGTACCTATTGCATTCCGTTGCGAATAATATTACTTGATTGAGAAGGCATTTTCTTACTTGATTGTAAAGGAAGAAGGCATACTCTTTAAATGCACAAGCGTCGAGAAAGATTTTGAAGCCAACAGGCAGGCGTCTGTATCATTGTTCAGTAGTCAAAGTATACGAGGACTTCGCCTCTAAATTCAAGATCTATTTGTTTGCTTTACTTGCCAAACCCGCTGCTGTGTCGTGCGACCGACCGGTTCTATAGACCCTCATCTTGGAATATTTCCACTGTAGTCGTTTTTTATACAGTTTGGACGGTTGAGGAAAAATTGTAGTAAAAATACGATGAAATGAAGGGCTTGATAGTTATGCAAGGAGCATTTTAATATATGGTTCTCACGCATCCGATTACGGTATCCTTTACTTTCGGATTTCTTATGCGGTAAGTTGGAGGTCTCGTTCAGATAGTCACCAGTTGTACCTAATATGATACATATACTGAGATTCAAAAGATCTTTGTAGTTAGTATCTAGAACTGGAGTTATTTTGCCAGTGATTCTTCACAGGAAACGTCCAATTGGGTCAGTGCATCTAGCTTTTTTAAATACCCATGTAGGTTTATGTGAAATAAAATATTTTGATTTCGATTGAGAAATATGTCTTTAAGTATAACAAATAAGGTAAACGCAGCTATCAACGACCCATCGAAAATCTGTAGTTATTACCGACCTATAAAAGTAATTCGAAATCTTTACGTTTCCAGAACTATTCTAGCTATAGTTAGGCAAAGTTACAGACGCGTTTATTCCTTGAGCATCGTATACTTTTACGTTAGTGTGAGTAGCTGTGCAAAAAAGAGATAAAATACGTCAGTTACTGCGGGGCAGCGTGGACGCAGGACGTGTCTTACTGTTCCCTTGTTCCTTCAAGTAAGTACGTGACTTTTCTATTTAAGACATTTATACAAACAAATGACGTCTATACTTTATCTTATATTACTAAATGTATTCATTTAAGTGTCAACTCTTGATTTCTTACGACATTTTATTAATAAAAAGTAATTTGAAACGATAAAACTTTAAATTAAAATGGGATGGTGTTAGCTTCATCAGTTTTAGTCGTTGCAGCTATCAACGACCCATAAGTCGGCAATGGCAGCAACGAAACTTTTCGTTTTATTTTTCTTTTATGTTATTATATCACACTAACACAAGTATTTTATGGACCAGATTAAATCTAAGCTATCAGTCTTTATAAAAAACTATTAGCGACTAAACTTTTTTGTCTAGTTTTTACCTTTTAACGTTGACAATTTAACCAAAGTTATGATATTTTTCGAGGATCAATATTGAATAGTTACAGTAATAAATCATTGTTTTTGTGTTTAAAACAGTGTGCATTTGTTTATATTTTTTGTGATATTAATCAATTATAATCTATTTTATAATCAGAAGGTCAATTGACTTAAAATAATTATTTTTTATGAGTTGGTAATACAATTTATGTTTATACTTACATACTTTATTACCGACCCATGAGGGTCGGCAATAGCAACTATAAGAAGCTATTACCGATCGTATATAGATTATTTAGTTTCTCACCTACTTTTATGACATAATAGGTACCTATTAATAAATGCTACTTCTTGGCTAAAGCAACATAAAACATACAATTATATTTTTTCCAGAAGCATGGAGCCACAAAAGTGGCGAAAAGTAAAAGAAGACAAGGAAAAAGAAGACAAAGAAAATAATAAAAAGAAAAGAAAACAAGAAATCTTAGAAAATAGGGAACAAAAAAATTATTGAAGAAAACAACGACCTTAAAGAAGAAAAAACCTGTTAAAAAGGGAATGCGGTTAACAAAGAAGATTCTCCTGTAGCAGGACCTAGTAAATATCAATCAGATAGCGAATCCGATTCTAATTTACTTCCAAAGGAAGCAGCAAAGCGTCGCGTGCTTTGTAACAGTGAGTTAGAAAATGAATCTAGAAAAGGACATAAACATTCTAATAGTACTTTAATTAATGATAGAGATTCTTTTGAAACAGAAACCACCGTACGTCTATCAGAGTCAGACTCTGCAAGAGAGACAGTTAAACGTCGAGTCTTATATAGCAGTGAGTCTGATGATGAATGTATTTTTTAAGTGACTTTAATGTTTCGTTTGTAAGCACCAGTTGTACCAAATCATATATGTAACTAATTAGTTGCAATTTATTTCTAAAAAGAGGTGAACCAATGACTGTGATGATTAATATTATAATTTTCAAAAATTGATTATGATCTCAATAGCATAAGGAAATATCTTAGAGTTTAAAATCCTTAAATTAATATATATATATGTGTATTAATAGTATTATGTTGATTAATTTAAAAGTTTATAATTATTTAGTTCATAGGTATTACAAAGAAGTACTAATTTGTTTTATTAAAAATAACGATAATAAAAAAATACGAATAAGTATTTGCATTTTTATTTTGTTTTATTTTATTAAGATCGGTAATCATCATCATCACTAGCTTATATACATTCCATTGCTGGAAAAAAGCCTCCTCTCATATACAATCGGGAATAGCTGCATAAAAATCGTTAATAGCTTCACAGCCGTTTTTATGGGTCGGTAATTGCAACAATCGACTAAGTCACATTGTAAATTATTTTTTACAAGATAATCGTTTATTTAAATGTATTTGATTCAGTAAATACATTTTTTATACATAACACTAGCATATAAAATTAAACTATTAATCTTTAGAGGAACCAGTATACTAAAAAAATATGGTTGATTTTAGCGTAATACCGTCGTTAATACCTGCGTTTACCTTACCTAAGTATTGCACACAGAATTATAAAGGTGTTGTAATAATGACAAACAATACTTAAACTTGTTCTTATAATTCAAATGAATTTAATGATGTTTCTTTTTGTATTTGGCGTTTAAACTTCAAAAAATCTTGAGATCTACAATTTTTTGTGCGTATTGGGCACAGAATCGTTACCTGCAAACCCATCCTTAAGTGTTAATTTGGATTTTAATAATTTATTTTAGTCACTAAAAATAAAGTTGCATATTTTGTAACCTACTTCAAAAAAGAAGGAGGTTCTCAATTTGACTGTATGTTTTTTTTTTTGTATGTATGTTACGCGATTATGAATTGATTTTGATGATTTTTTTTGTTTGGTAGGTCGTCCCGTATACATTTTATTAATTTTGCTTGGGTAGTAGGTATTTGAGTTAGCTTTTATTTTGTTTTATTTCTTGTTTTAATTAAGACGGTTTAAAACTAATTTTAAAAAGTTAACGAATTTTTCATAAATTCCTCCCATTCGTCCGCAAACAGGGCCTCAAGTCTGCTATTACAATAGTGTCAGAATGGTCTATCATTGATTTCATAATTGTTGATTTTGACAAGTTTTGTAATATTCTACTAATATAATGACGTCATTATGACTTTCCAATGGTCAACCACTGACACTCCATTGAAAGAAATGGCTTAAAATGGTAATCTCGTACATAATGACAAATGAAAGAGTGACGTATGCAGTAATCTGCTAAATTTTTGACAGTTCCTTTGATGAGTACCACGATTCTATTACGAGACCATTGACCTACCAATGTTCGACCATTATGAATTTAGCAGTTTACGAACTTTTAGTAAAATGACAATGGGATCGTGTTGGAATGACGAATTGATAAAAAATAGCAGACTTGAGGCCCAGATCGTTTGTTGGACTAGTGTCCATGAGATCTTTAAGTGCGGCCAGAGTACATGGTAGTGAAGACTTAGCACGCGCAACGGTGCGACATACATGGAGACACAACAAACAGCCTGTGCTTTTGAAAGAAAAGAAAGAATGAAAATATGTTTATTTGCGATAAACATGACGCAAAGAAATAGAACAACAAAATAAAATAGTAAAAAAAGCTTTCTACTGCGGCAGTAATTGTCTGGGACAAAGAAGCGAGCCAGCACAGCATGCAGATTAAGCGCGTCAATAGTGCCACGGAGCGACTTACAGGCTATGGTGAGCTGGTCTTTAAGCGGATAGAGGTAAGGATAATAGCCATGTTTACGCTTATAGAGAAACCTAAGGAACGCTTTTGGTACCTTTTCCAATAAAAGCGCGTAGGTACCTTCGTGTGGATTCCAGACGCAGGAGCTGGATTCCAATTTGCTACGCACGAGTGCATTAAATATTATTTTGATGGCATGTGCGCAGAACAAAGGATCTTGATGATGATATACTTCCTGTCACTGTTGTTTACATCGCAAGTAGTGGTATACGAATTGGTATGGAGTAGGTGGTACCACAACTAAAAAGTGAAAAATAAAACTTTTTTTACAAAACGGTCGGTGGCAAAAACGGAAATACAAAACCAAAGACACCGACTTCCGAAATAAAAGTTATTTTTCACTTTGTAATGTTTTTTTTGTAAGTCAGTTGTTTTTAAGGTTCCGTACCTCAAAAGGAAAAAAACGGAACCCTTATAGGATCACTCGTGTGTCTGTATGTCCGTCTGTCACAGCCAATTCGTTCCGAATCTAATGTACCGATTAAGTTGAAAGGTAAACATATAAATTAATGTGACCCAAACACGGACGTGTAACGTAAATAAATTAATTTTCAATATGGGGGTCACTTATGGGGGCAAATAAGAAAATTAATTAACTGTGACGTGTGACATAATCAAATGAAGGGGCTTACTGTAAAGGTCAAATAAATTGTTTTAAAGTTATTTAAGAAAATAGACAAAAATTGACCATCACGGGGGGGGGGGGGAGGCTTACCTCAGAAACTACTGAGCCTAAAATTTTGAAAAAATGACAGAAAATAGTTCTATACCTATACATTATAGGAAAACTTATAAGAAGTCTATGGTCTTAAAATAACATGGAAAATCTCTCAATATTGTGCGTACAAACTTACATTTGCAGTTGGAATGTATGGGAGAACATGTTTTTCAACTACAATTAAGTATTGTTCTTGGGATAAATTCATCCCAACTACGGAACCCTTCGTGGTACGTGGTCTGACACGCACTTGGCCCGTTTTTTTTTTTATGTCACGCGTAGGTCTCCTTGGTATAATGTTCACAATCGCTATTGCTGAGCATGAGGTCCTTCGTTCGATTCCCAGGTCGTACACGTGTTGCTGGGTTTTCCTGTCAGGAATTTCCCAGTAGCAGCCCGGCGGAGTCTGAATTTCGGAGGGCTCGCCCCCTATTACATGGGACTTGAACATAATTGGCGAAATGCAAAAAAACTATACAGTATTATCCGTTGGGCTTATCTGACCACTGCCTGAAAATTTCACCAAAATCTCTCCAGCCGTTTTGGAGTCCATAGGGAATACACACATCAACAAACGTACACACATCGATTTTACGTATACAGGGTTATTTGTAAAACAACAGCAACCTCTTAAGGGGTCATTGTACTCATCATTATTAACAACTTTTACTATGGAACCAAACATGAAATCGCGAAAAAAAAGTCAGCTGTTCAGTACCTACATTTATGTTCGCATAATTCGTCAAAATGTACTGAACAGCTGATTTTTTTTTACATTTTGGCTTACTTACTTTTACTTCAACTTAGGGAACAGTGCAAGTTTACTCGTAATATATTCACATATAATAATTATCATATGTGAATATATTGCAGTTCCAATAATATTCCATACATACGAGTCGAAATGATAACCTCCTTTTTCTTTTTGAAGTCCGTTATAAATAACTCGAAAACGAACATATATGGGATATTTACAAATAAGTACCCCTGGAAAAGAAAAATCTGAATCTGAAGTCAGATTTTTCTTTTAGACGTCACTATTTATTTACATCACTCCACCATGTTCTACCATAATAATGTAGTTACATAACTTTATATATCTTGATTGTTACTATTTTTGAGTTTTGTTTTTCTCATCATCTGTACTTTCAAGATCAATAAACAATTTATTATTATTTAGACGACCTGTATATTGTCGAGAATCCGAATTTTTCAGACAGCAATGGATTAGAAATTTCCTTCAAACCCTGTCTGAAGACAACAACAGGGATCTTCCCACTAAAGTACCACGACATGGATGGATGGAATCTTTGTTTTCAGGACAAAAGTAGGTATGTACAGACGCCAGCAGGTCAAGCTACCCGAAACTGTCAAATTTTCCCAATCAACCTTGAACCTAATGCTTTAGCGATAAAGTTGAAAATCTATTAAAGAAATTTGACAGATTGTAGTAGCTTGATGTGCTGGCGTCTGTACGCAAAAAGTATTTAATTTATACACCAAAGCATTCTAATTACCTGAATTGTATTACAATTATTCTGTAACTATTAATTAACGGATATAAGTAATTATGACTGTTTAGCTTTTTTCTACTTCATTCATTTTGATGAATGAAGTAGAAAAAAGTTAAAAAGGAAATAAGAAAATTTATAACCTTGTGTTTGCACAAGGTTATAAATTTTCTTATTTCCTTTAAGTATATTTTTTATCACATCGACTGGCCGTGATTTTTAAACTGAACGTGACTTTTGTTACTTCTTCGACCTTATCTGTTCCGAACAGCTGACTGATTTTATCTCCATACATTGTAAAGATAAGATGATTAGGGAGGATAAGATGATTTATATTACTTCATCTTGTAAAAGTCACGGAAGTACATGCGTTTTCGTTTAGCTTGTGTCGTATTTAATACTGATTTTGAGATTTAATCGAAGAATCGTAACTATCCTAATCCTAACTAATATTATAAATGAGAAAGTGAGTTTTGTTTGTTACGCTTTCACACTAAAACGGCAGAACGGATATTGATCAAATTTGACAATAGGTAACCTGGAACCTGGAAATAGGCTACTTTTCAGGTTCTCTATTGTGTTTCCTAACTTTTTTATCCATAATCTAAATTTCTTTTGTCCTAATCATTATTTGTCTGAATGATAACTTGTCCGAACCTAATGTCACATAATATCACATGCCATAAAATTGAAATCCCTAAATACAATATGTCCTAAATTTGTTTGTTATAATTATTACAATCAATAATATACAAAAGACTTAAAAACCGTTTTCAATAAGTCCTAAATTCAAATATTTCAATGTTTATTTATCCTAATAATGTTTTATTACGAAAGATCTTCAAGTCTAAATTAAAGTGGTGTCAGGATAGACAATAACCCGGGGCGTTACTCCGCTGCCGCGAGAAATCATGGCACAGCGGACAGAGCTCCGGCGGGATCTCATGGTGACATGGAGAGTGCGACTGTCGCAACCCAGTGCTGGGCACGCCACAATTGCGGCGATAAGTCCCCTCTTTGAGGAGTGGTTGGAGAGGCGTCATGGCACCCTCACCTTCCGCCTGACGCAGGTCCTCACCGGACACGGTTGCTTCGGGAGGTTCCTGTTCCGGATAAGGCGGGAGGAAACGCCCGGGTGTTACCACTGTGTGGATCGCCCGGAGGACACGGTGGAGCATACGGTGGAGGTCTGCCCGGCTTGGGCAGAGCACCGCCGCGTCCTCGCGGAGGCGATCGGCGGCGGCGATCTCTCGCGTCCGGCCCTGGTACAGGCCATGGTACGGAGCGAGAGTGCATGGGAAGCCGTCACCTCCTTCTGCGAAGCTGTAATGCTCGCGAAGGAGGAGGCTGAACGCGTGAGGGAGAGGCAATCTTTGCGCCCTCACGCCCCTAGTCGCCGTAGGAGACGCCCTGGGCGTCGGGAATCAATAGCCGATTCCCGGCCACCGTAGGCGCGGGCTTGCGGATGGCGAGCAACGGGTAGCTCGCCGTCCGGTAAGGACCAGGCTCGGGTCGACGGCGCGTTGTGTTCCACGCGCGCCTCAAAGAGATGTCAGCACTAGCTGAAGGGGTCCGCTAGGGCCGATGGCCGCCAGGGTTGCGGGTTGTTCGAAAGAGTTACCGTGGCCCTGGCACAGGCAACTGAAGGAACACGGGTGGGTTTTAGTCAGTAGAAGTCTGACACGCCCTCCCGCTCCACCCAGAGCGGGAGAAGTTATTTGTTAATAATAAGAAATAAGAAATAAGAAATAAGTAGTTAATAATAATAATAATAACCCCACCGCTGTATCTCTACGTTGACGTCGTGGTGGGGCTTGCGTGCACCGAACTTTAGGTCTGTGCCGGTAGAGTTTGCCGGAAAGGGTATAGGATGAGGAGCCAGACCAAGAGAGATACAGAAACCCGCAGGGCAGCATGAGGCGAGCTGTTGGGCAGTTGTGACCCCACGGACCCTATTTCTGGGAGTTATCTTGTCCTCATCTCTGGCTTGCCTTTATTGGCCGGCTGGAGTGAACACTGACGAGGAACAGAGCTCCCACCTCTTTCTTTCCTTTATTAGCCGGCTTGAGTGGAGATTCGCAAGAGCAAACGTGCTCGGAGTAAGGAAGTATTCCAGGTGCTGGTAGGGATCTTGACCGTACTTCCGGGATTGTCCTGATAGCCGTGGAATACCTCTCCACTCCTCAAGCACCTCAGGAAGTGTTACCCCCTTGTCGCTACGTCACTATATGCTAGCTGCCGTTTCCGGGGGCCCATTATTGAGTGTGCAAGTCACCCCCTGCCATTTTATCCGTGTATAATATATAATATAACATCAGGTCAGGCAGGGGACATAGTTCTTCCATAGTTCAAGTTACCCAATCCACTTTAGCCACCCAGACCCATAGCCCAATATGTTTTGTTTCCACTTACAACAATAGTCCTGCACCAACCGGGGGTTGTCCTTGGGTGCACTTGCATAGTGCATACAGGGAGAATCGTCGGTTGGTGCCTCCTCATCATTTTAAATTATTTAAGGGGCCTCTGCGAGTTGGCTTCGGCTCCTCGTACGCGTTCCAAAGGTCCGGGACCCCAAGGTCCCGAGAAATGTAAAAAAAAATATAATAATATCCTGGGACATTTCACACACCGTCATCAGGTAAAACTGGTTTCCCCGTGAGCGTCGACGGTGTAACTGATCATAAAATGTTTGCTAATTTATTAAGGCAATAATTTACTGTGCAGTCGTCCTTGAGTACTCCGTTTAGTACTGATAGCGATCCCAGGACCATCGTGACTAGAAAACAAAATATCACTTTATTCGCCGTGAAAAATGTATCAAGAACTATTATGAATATGCAAAGGGGAAAATCACCTGGTCACGATGGTCTCAGCATCAAATATTTTAAATATGCTGGTGTGCATCTGCCAAGAGTATTGAAGATGTTGTTAAATCTCTGCTTAAGTCACTCATACTTACCTGAGTCGATCATGCGTACAATAGTGGTGCCGATAGTTAAAAAAAAGACAGGTGACTCGTCTGACAAAACTAGCTATCGCCCCATCTCGCTTACGACTGTAACTGCCAAAGTACTTGACAGTGTCCTAAATGGCATTCTCGAACAACATGTGGACTTACATGATGCTCAGTTTGGTTTTAGGTCAGGATTGTCCACTGAAAGTGCCATTCTAAGCTTAAAGCAAACTGTCAGGTACCATACTGAGAGGAGGACGCCGGTATACGCGTGCTTCCTTGACTTATTTTACGCTTTTGACCTTGTTGTATATGACCTTCTGTTGGATAAGCTAGGAGGTGCGGGTGTGCCGGCGGATACCATTTCCCTACTCGTACATACTCAAACCAGGTGACTAAAACCAGGTGAGATGGACCGGTACGTTGTCGGACGGATACAGGTTGGAATGTTGCGTCAGACAGGATGGGTTGAGTTCACCTCTTCTATTGAATTTGTACGTCAACCAGCTACTTGAGAGACTCAGCACCACTCATGTCGGATGCTATATCGACGATGCCTGTGTCAACAATATTAGTTATGCAGATGACAAGGTGCTGCTGGGTCCCTCAATAAACGCATTGAGGAAACTACTTTATATCTGCGAGCAATATGCAGACGCGCATGGACTAAAATACAATTCCAGAAAGAGCGAGCTGCTGATGTTCAAAGCAGGCAAACATCGACCTACCCATGTGCTTGCAGTATACCTCAATGGCGTTGCACTAAAGCTGGTTGACAAATTTAAATATCTGGGGCATATTGTGACGGATGACCTCTAGGATGACGAGGATATAGAGCGCGAACGCAGGGCGTTGGTGGTGAGAAGTAACATGCTTGCTCGCAGGTAGATAAAGCTCTTTAAAGCGTATTGTCAATCCTTTTACTCGAGTGGCCTGTGGGTGAGCTATGCGCGACGATCTTATGACACCCTGCGGATTTACAGCAATTCGTTACTGTCACTAAAACCTAATTTATAGCAAATGTTTTAGGACTAACAATTTTATTATAAATGAACATTAGGAATACTTAATACACATTATATAATACAATACTAGGACATATGACTTTATTTCATGCAAAATTAGGAGATTCAATTATTATAGTACTCGATATTATAACAAAATGGTTTTAGAAGTAAATTATGTAAAACAAAATTTCGAATTTTTGAACATTATGGTTACTGAATTTTATAGCAAACGTGTTAAGGATAATGATTTTCGGACAAACAATTTTGGGAGAAGAAAGGGAGTACCTACTTTTCATCATGGATCGCAGACGAAGTCGCGGGCAATACTTAGACTGCCTCGTTGGTCTAGTGGTCGCAAGCGCTATGGCTAGTATATCCAGTCTGTGGTGTAAAATGTCGTGTAAAATCGATGAAACGAGACGTAAAAAAGAAACTACGCCATTTGCGTCATGGGTCATGTGTCAGTGTCATTTGTTTTCGTTCATTCCGTTTCTCAACTAGAAATTCTGTTCAGAAGGAGATTAGTGTACCCACACTTTATGGTTACAATAGGTCGAAACTCTCCCAAAACCGAATCGGGGCACCCCGATTCCACGTAGTCTTTTGGCTGCTACCCTTATAGTGTATATAAAAATCCGGAGGTGTGGAGGGAGACCAGCCCCCGCCCGCTGTAACAAAGCATGGCTGCCTATCCTTTGTTACGTAAGGGCGAAAGGGCTGCACTTCCGCAGCGCCGGAAACGTTGCAGAAGCAACTTTGTTTTGACAACAATTGTTTGAGGTTAGGTTACAATAAATTGTTTTTCTCAAGAATGGTGCGTTAAATTTTCATGGGAGTGGTAACAGTGGGGAGGGGGCACTTCCCTCCACTCCCCACCCCCTAACCCCTCCTCCTGCCAAATGATACTAAACTTTAACCCAGTAGCAGCACGGAATATGGATTTGTGCCCGGCTGATGGTAATAGGCTCGTCCCCTATTACATCATCATCATCTCCCTGCCCTTACTCCATGTTACATGGGGTCGGTGCAGCACGCTTTCTTCTTCCATTCTCCCCTGTCAACCGTCACGCTACTCGTATCATTCACTCCCTTCTCTTTCATATCATTCCTCACACAATCCATCCATCTTTTCTTTATACACTTGAGATTATTACGTTTAACTATTTTGTTCTTATCTTTTGTAAGCAACTAGTTTATAGATAGTTAGAAATCATTAAATGTAAGTAAATAGTTGTTTACAAACATAATTATATAGTGGTTCTATATTTAGAATTAAACAAAAACATCTCTAATTGATGTTATGAATGAGGTCTTCTTCTAATTACGTATAATTTATGAGAATTGACACAATATTTCCCTTCCGGTTGTAGGCGTCTATTATGTGAATAATTTATTATTTATTTATTGTACAGTCACGAACCGGGATTGTTGAGCCACTAGCTTATCGTCTTAACTTGGTTGTGTTACACGAATGTCATCCGTATTTCGTTATTGAAATGTCACAAATTTCACGGGCGGCTTTCTTTCGTATAACACAACCAAGTTAACATGATAAGCAAGTGGCTCAACAACTACTACGTGACTGTACTAGCGACTTGGTCTTGGTTCGATGGTGAAAACCGCATTAAAATCCGTTGCTTAGTTTCGAAGGTTAGTTTAAAGAAGAACAACACGGTCACACAGCAGACACGAAAATTGACTTTAATTTATAATCCAGTGTAAAATCCGATTTAAAAACAAACTCCCTAAAACGTCGAAATTACTTGACTTTGGTTGGTTTACCTTGTCGTCCATACAATGATCTGATACACTCTATGTACCGAAGATTCTAAGAAATTCGTTCTTTTTAACCGACTTCAAAAAGGAGGAGGTTTCTCAATTCGACTGTATACACATACATATATGTATATACATATATTTTTATGTGTGTTCGCGGATAACTTCGTCGTTTATGAACCGAATTTGATGATTCTTTTTTTTGTCGGAAAGGAGATATCTCAAGGGTGGTTCCATGATAAAGAACCCAGTTTCTGATGATGGCATCCCAGAGAAATCGAGGGGAACCTTCGAAAATCGTAAGGGCGACTACTGCGTTTCTTATTTTATTATTAAGTATTTTAAAGCACTACAATTTAATGAAGGTCTGGAGTCAATCTGATGATGGAGCCGAAAGACAGTCGAGGGAACTTCTCAACGATTTACAGCAGTTACCTTGTGGGCTTGATTAATTTGTATTGATGAGAACTTTACGCCTAGATGGGTTATGACTGTCATTAGGGGTGTGATGATGAAGACGAAGGACAGTTAAGGGAACTCCTCAACGGTTTACAGTAGCTACTTTGTGTTTGGACTTAATTCATTTATATTGATGAGCACTTTGCACCCATATGGGTTATAAGTGCCATTACAGATCTGAAGTTGGAGACCATAGACAGTCGAGGGAATTCCTCCACAATTTACAGCAGTTACCTTTTGTTGGGCTTACTTCATACGGTTCAATATGAGAAAATGTTCAGTTCGTACAAAAATACTACCTAGTCAAGATAATACGTAATAATACCTAATTAATTATGTATTTACAAAAAAAAAGTAGTGTATGTAGTATATCAGTTATCTGGTTTCCATAGTACAAGCTCTGCTTAGTTTGGGATCAGATGACCTTGTGTGAAATGTCCCGGGTTATTATTATTATTATTAAGTTTGTTACGCGATTACTCAAAGACGGATGGACCAATTTGGAAAAATTCTTTTTTTTTAAAGGTCTTCCTAGATGGTCTCATATAAATTTTATTATCTTTGTTTGGGTAGTTTTTGAGTTAGCTTCAATAATGCCTATTTTTCCCACTTAGTATACGTATATTATGTGGATGATGTTTTAATAACTTCCTATCACTGCTATTTACATAGCAGGTAGTGGTATTCGAATTTGTGTGGGGTAGATACCACAACTAAAAAGTGAAAAATAAATAACTTTGATTTCGGAAGTCGGTGGCAAAAAACGAAAATACAAAACCAAAGACACCGACTACCGAAATTAGAGTTATTTTTCACTTTGTAGTGTTTTGTTTTGGAAGTCGGATTTATTTTTTGCTAAAAAGTTTTTTGTTTGTTGTGATTACTTTGAACGTATTTACTTCGACATTGGCTGTTAGACTGACGTAATACTGGAGCAGCTAAAAACGTCAGACGAAGATAACAGGCTGTACACAATAATAAGCGTTGTTATTTGTATCAATATTAATGTTTGTCGTTTGTAAATTTTATACTTTACTAGCTGATCGGACCGCAGTGCCACCTACCGGGTTCAACTGTGAATCTAGACTCACTCATAAACACAAAAAAAAAAAAAAACATCAAAATTGGTCCAGACGTTTAAGAGGATTTCAGTGACATACAAACGTACAGAAGAATTACATACATAAAGATTAGTAAATACATATTAGAATAGTAAAATAATATTGATTTCGCTCTCTCTATTTGACGACAACTCTCAATAACACTATAAAAGGAGCAGTTCCTATATAGAGTACCACTGTACCTATAGATTTATGTATAATGAATTACAAATGTTATAAGTACTGTCGGCTGCCCCATTTCAAAACCTAGTAAGGGACACTTTTTACAAAAATCGTTTTATTTCATAATCTTGCTTACCTAATAAGTCGCTCCAAATACAAAAAACACAGCGTTAAAAACTCACAAATATTTAAGCATCGAAACCTTAAAGCCCATTCACTGCCCCGTGACTACATTACGTTTTTGTGCTCTCCAGGAAAATTTCATTTTAAGTCCTTACTAGGTATTGAAATGGGGCAGCCATCGTATAAGTACCAACCTATACGAAATACATTAGTACAAAGGCACTGCTTAAAGTCTACCAGCAGACTTTTTTTTAACCAGCAAAATTGTATTTTTGTCAATGAAACTTCATGGTCTAGCACAATAAAAATAGCGACTTTGAAATAAAGATGCACGGACACTGTTGTATATATAAAAGTTTATGAGAGGCAGGGAGAGCAAATGTTCTCCTTTGCCTCCTTAAGGAGGAAGCGTCAGGGTAGCCCGCGAAATTCAA
This sequence comes from Dicycla oo, assembly GCA_948252095.1. NCBI lineage: Eukaryota > Metazoa > Arthropoda > Insecta > Lepidoptera > Noctuidae > Dicycla > Dicycla oo. The sequence goes on along the minus strand of OX411712.1, from coordinate 26,755,480 downwards.
ATTTTCTTACGTTTTTTGCAATTTGCAAGTCAGTATTAAGTTGTATGTTAAATAAAGTATGATTTGCGGCCGTAACAACAATGTTTTTACAGAACTATATACAATATAATCAGTAATACAACTCCTTAAGTTAGTATAATCCTAAAATGTCAAGATTTCATGAAATAGTAATTTTTTGGGATTACCCGGTCTTAAAGAGTTGTATTGATCACTTTAATGATTCTAATTATATAAATTCTAATTATGTGATTAACGTACAATATAGTACCGTTTTGTAAATTGCAAAAAACGTAAGAAAAATTGAATTTCGCGGGCTACCCTGTCGCTTCCCCCTTAAGTTCAGGTTCTTAAGCAATGAATGACAGCTGGTATGTTTTACCGTACCTATTCTGCTACATTATACAACACGCCCCAGAATTAACGCACAACCTCTTAATGGGGTCACTGTACTCATAATTATGAACAACTTTAGGTATGGGACTAAACTTGAAATAGCAAAAAAAAAAAGCTGTTACATACATTTATGTTCCCATAACTCGTCAAAATGTACGGAACAGCTGATTTTTTTGCGCGATTTCAGGTTTGGTCCCATAGTAAAAGTTTTTTTTTCTCTTTATTTATTAGGGACTTGCAACCATAAACAGGCCATGTCAGCCCCATCATATCCTTAAGTATAGTAAAAGTACTTCATAATAATGTTGAGTATTATGCGTTAATTCTGGAACATAATTGTATACGGCGGGACCTTTTATGGGTCCATTGTCGTACAGACTGAGCCAATAAATCATTTAATCATCATTTAATGTCATAATTTGATGTAGATTCATGCAATTTCCTTTGTAAAGCAATTATTACTAACTTAATTACGTGAGTATTAATTAAGTATTGTGAAGAAGGTACATATTATGTCTTATTATCCTTTATGTGCAATCGTTCTAACAATCTTCAGGTAAATTGGCTATCTGCTATATGGCCATGCCTTAAGGAACCTCGGTGGTTAGTTTAGAAATGAATATCTTTGCAAAAATTATGTGCGGTATTTAAAAATACAGATTACTTGCCTTTAAGAATACCTAGGTATTGGTAATGATAATGACGTTTATTTGCCAAAACCAGTGCTTTACATCTCCTTAAAGTCTTATAGCTTGGTTTACATCTACTATACATATAGGGTGACTGGTAATTAGTGACCGGACTGAAAAGTTGTGTGGAAATCGGTTGTCATGGTATGGGCATGTGATGCGGAGGAATGAGGAAAATGTCGTCAGGAAAGTGTTGAGTATGAACGTGGAGGGCTATACGAGTAAGGGAAGACCAAAGAAACGATGGGTGGACTGTGTGAAAGATGATATGGCCAGAAAGGGAGTGACTACCGAGATGACGACTAATAGAGAAGTATGGAAGAAAAAGACATGTTGCGCCGACCCCAAATAAATTGGGACAAGGGCAGGAGAATGATGACTTAAACACATGATTGTGCTCATGACACCAAACAACTTTTACTATGGGAACAAAGCTGAAGTCGCGAAAAAAAAATCAGCTGCTCCCTACATTTTGACGAGTTATACGAACATAAATGTAGGGAGCAGCTGATTGTTTTATTCGTAGATCTTTGAAAGTCGCGCGTTTGGTGCCAAGGCTTCACAGCCTGACTCATCGGCGTAATGTTGCTTACCTGCATGTCGGTCTTCTACAGACTGTACTACGGAGAGTGTGCGCAGGAGCTCCACAACCTGATCCCACCATCGCCATTTTACTACCGGACTACCATACGTACTGCAGGGCACCATCTGCACTTGGTTGATATCCCGACAGTCGTACTCAGCGCTCTCCTCCACATTATTATGCGCACGAGCATAGCCAAAGTGTGGAACTCTCTGCCAGCGTCTGTGTTCCTTTCCAAATTTAACCCATCTGCCTTCAAAGCAAGAGTGAATAGGCATCTTCTGAACACGCTCGTTCCATCATAGGGCGGATTGTCCGATGCTGCGTCACTGGGCCTGCAGTCTCGACACAATAGCGATTGCTTTACGACCGGATTCGGTCGCAAAGTCCCATTGGGGTACCTAGACGGTCAAAATTGCTTGAAAAGCATGTAATTTTTCCGTATTTGTCATGCAATGTTGACCGTCTAGGGACCCCACTAGGACTTTGCGCGACCGAATCCGGTCGTAAAGCGATCGCTATACATGTCGAGACTGCAGGCCCCGGATCGGACTTCTTACGTCTACAAGTACCGACGTACTACGTGGTTAGTGTGAGGTCCGACTCTAGATTTAAGGGTGCACCGAGCTTTTGCCTTTGTCTCTGTCTTTTTCTTTACGTGTGTGAAAGGAAATAACCGCACTTTTCACTTTTTCAATGTTTTTCGTTGTTATTTTCATCATTACACTCTTAAATAAAAAAAAATATCGCGTATAAACGCTCGTGGCTAAGTAATAACAGCCGCACGGATCGATCCATCAGGTTAAGCTACGCTTGCCGCGGTTGGTCCGTAGATGGGTGACCATCTTTACATACCGAGACTCCTGCGTGCCTCGGAAAGCACGTTAAGCCGTTGGTCCCGGCTGTCATTCGTGGATCTTTGACAGTCGTTACGGGTCGTCAGAAGCCCGAAAGTCTGACAACCAGTCTTATCAAGGGGTATCGTATTACCCAATAACTGGGTTGTGGAGGTCAGATAGGCAGTCGCTCCATGTAAAATACTGGTATTCAGCTGCATCCGGTTAGACTGGAAGCCGACCCCAGATGATGATTTTAATAAATAAATCATAATATCAAATTACTTATTTATATAGAAAAGTAGGGAAATAGAAGACAACTTTGCGAATTTATTCTATCGAGCAAACTTTATCAAATCCCCAATAATAGCAATATAATTCTTTAAATGTTTACTACTTCAAACAACTGTTATAAAAACGTGTTTGTGTTTATAAAAAGCTCGGTGCGCCCTTGAAGCATAAGATTATGATTAGGATACTAACATTAGATTTAGGTTTTCTTAACTAATACTGTATGGATGGATCTCTGTGATCTGATAATAAATATTGTATTATTATTTTTTATTATTATAGGCAGACCTCATCCATCGTTTTCCATCAGGCGTGATCGAGGTCAAGAGCAGGCTCATTCAGCAATAATAAAATAAAAATAATTGTCATTATCTGCCTAGCCTTTTCCCAACTATGTTGGGGTCGGCTTCCAGTCTTACCGGATGCAGCTGAATACCAGTCTTTTACATGGATGGACTGCTTATCTGACCTCCACAACCCAGTTACCAGGTAATACGATACCCCTTGGTAAGACTGGTTGTCAGACTTTCGGGCTTCTGACGACCCGTAACGACTGTCAAAGATCTACGAATGACAGCTGTGCTTTTCGAGGCATGGAGGGTTCTCGGTATGTAAAGATGTAAGTAGGCAAGTGTAGCTTAACCTGATCGATCGACCCGTGCGGCTGTTATTACTTAGCCGCGAGCTCCTCGTCCATTCCTCCTTCCTTGATTTTTCTGACAAAATAAATCGAACCAGAGTGATGACACTGCTTAATCAAGCTGGATATAAAAACTTTTCAGCAAAAAATAAAACCGACTTCCAAAACAAAACACTACAAAGTGAAAAATAACTTGTTTTCGCTAGTCGGTGTTTTTGGTTTTGTATTTTCGTTTTTTGCAACCGACTTCCGAAAATAAAGTTATTTTTCACTTTGTAGTGTTTTGTTTTGGAAGTCGGTTTTATTTTGTTGCTAAAAAGTTTTTATTTTTCACTTTTTAGTTGTGGTACCTACCCCCACACAAATTCGAATACCACTACCTGCTATGTAAATAACAGTTGATAGGAAGTTATTAAAACATATACTAAGTGGGAAAAATACGCATATTAAAGCTTACTCAAAAACTACCCAAGCAAAGTTAATAAAATTATACGTATGGGACCATGTAGGAAGTTATACCCTTTCAAACAAAACAAGAATTTTCCAAGTCGGTCCATCCGTCTTGGAGAAATCGCGTAAAACGCCGTCCTGTTGCTATCGCTCGTACGATGATGCGTGCGTCCAACGAAAATGATCGTGCGACCGGGCGTTCAAACATACTGATATCTACTAAATGTCCTATTGAAGGTCGCGCGATCATGCAAAAACTGTGCAGAGCCATTTCGAGTGTCATCGCATCGCTCCAAAACAGGACATACAATTTCTAATGGCGCGAGCGGTTTCATCGCACGAGCGATGGCAATAGGACGGCGCCTAACAAACATACAAAAAAAAACAGTCGAATTGAGAACCTCCTCCTTTTTGAAGTCGGTTGAAAATGATACTTCATGTACAGCCTTATTCTCCGAATTAGCCTAAAAATATAAACTAGTTTTTGCGACTTTTAAACTAACAACAATAACATAGCATGTAAGCACAGTTTGTTACTAACCACTAACTACGTATGGACTGCTTAGGTCTGAAATAAAGATATTTTATTTTATTTTATTTATTATTTATTAAAAATCTGTGTTCAAGGTGGAGGTTCACAGTAGTTCGTTCTGACGCCATCGGTAATGTATCGATTGAGTTATTTTCAGTTAATACTCCTGCATGCTTTTTACGTCTGGCTTTAAACATTATTATTTGCCTTATTTATAGTCATCCATTTGTAAGCTTTACTACTTTGTGTACGTAACGGAATAACTCTACGTTTATTGATTGGGTGTTTGGTTTTTGCATAGGTATAGTTCGCGTCAAATAACTTTGCCGCTCTGACACGGGTGATACGGTGACACGGGGCGTGCCACGTCGAGTTGGGCGGCGCGGTCCGCACTAGAGTCAAACATATTATGTCGTTGCATGAAAGGGAATTAGACGCGAGACGCTACGCCGCACGCGACGCGAGACGCCTCGCGTCTCCATACTAAAACAGCAGCGCGATATGCCATGCGCATCGGAAAGCCTGGTTTCAGAGCGGCAAAGTTACTTGACGCGAACTATACGTTTGATTTTTTTCGAGCAAATACCGATACTCCATCGATTTAGGTAATTAAATAAAGGCAAACATGTTGGGTTCTAGGGTAATAAATAGAAATGACAATTAATATATATAATTTATAATGAATCAATTAATATTATAATAAATATATTTTAGAAAAACTTGGTTACTTATATAGGTACGAATGGATAATAAAAATCGACATGCGGGTGACTTAAAACTATACAAATAAAAATAACCAATCACTGCACACCACGAGTAAGTCGTAGTTCACAAAACTGACGGCGTGGGCGCCACCATCGCAATGGCGGTAGAAGAAAAACCAGGCTCTGGTCGGCCACTCGCCGGCACGCACGGAGCGCTGCGGTGACTTCGGTATGGTATGAAGGTGTAGCTACAAACAAAAACCACGTGACGTGGCTAACCGACTAAACGTAATACCTGTCACTTCAGTTGTCATGCTACGTCCCAGTTGTACTCTACAATTTAGCAACTTTATAATTCGTTGTACGTACCTGTCTTGGTGGGCTCAATAAAGAGATTATAAAATATTATTTTAAATCTAACTAAAATTTGTGCTCTAGCAGTTACATCTACGAATGATAAAGTTTAACATACATTAATACAAGAGGAAACTCCCGTAAAATCGAAAATAAATTTTATTTGGTTATAACGTATTTTTAAACAAGAAAGTGCCATCTTTAAAAACCCTTTTTACGATTTGTTTACCTTTATTTAATTACCTAAACCGATCGATTATAAGTATCTTTCCGTGTTAGGATATGCGAGCTTTTCATACCTTATCAAGATTATAGATGCTGGCGGGAAAATTTCCGAATCATTCCCGTCGAATACTTCGGAAGTATTCCGAAATATTCCGAAACTTTGGGAATATTTCAACGTTTATTCCCATTGAATTATTCGGGCGAAATATTCGGCGGAATCATTCGATTGCGGGGTACGAATCTTTCTCGCGGGGGGGAAAACTTCTCCGGGGAGCATCTCCCCTCTTACCGCACCCCACACCGCCATCGCCTGCACGCACGACTCGTGGCAGTCGGGCGTGCGCACTCCCTAGAGTATTGTATGTTCTGTGGACGTGCGCAGCGCGGCGGCAGCGGACGGCGCACAGGGGCCGCGGCGGTGGCGATCCACGATCGATGCAAAATAAGATTTTTCATTAAAAAAAAATAAAAATCTTAATTAAATTCATTTTGAATAATTCTGATTTAAAGAAACTTTCCCAGAAGTATTCCGGAAAGATTCCGAATTTTTCAGAAGTTTTGCAACTATAATCAAGATATCTTTTTTATCTTAAAAAAAAAAAAATGTAATAAGCCTAATGATAAATAACTTGTTATTTTTACTTGTAGGTAAATACAGGAACATAATATTATTTGGTCGACTGTGTCGGCTGATCAGTTTGTAATACAAGATCATTACAACGACAATGTGGCCAATAGCCAGTCATTAAAGCGATTACAAAATGAGGTCGAATGTGGTCAGCTAGAAAGGCAAGTGATATTGATAGCGACCATAATAATTACGATGATGTTCCGAATAAATAATATTTTATCTGAAATGTAAGGTCGATGTTCGCTGTGCCACCCATTCAGCCAGTCATTAGTAAATATCGATTCATTAGCACAGTCGAATTTCTACTAAGTAGAAAACTACAAATTATTTAGAAAAATTATTTATCCTATTAGATACTATTAAGTGAGCAATATTTTTGTTCTCATATCTGGGAAAATTCGTTTTCTCTATTTTCACCCGACCTCGAGGTAAATAATACATATAGAGGATGAAATTGAATAGATAGGCAACCACGCGAAAAAATCAGCTGCTCCCTACATTCGCAAAACTCGTCAAAATGAAGGGAACAGCCATCTTCTTACATAATAATAATAATAATGGTGTTTATTAGCAAAAATACAAGTTTGACACAATTAGAGTATACATAGTAGTCAACTAGGAGACAGAAATTGATAACCAGTAATAGTGTACAAAAGATGGGTATAGTACAGTCAATACAAAATTTGAGCCCTGACTCCTAAACTAGGAAGATCCTGTATCTTAGGAAGCAGTCTTCGCATAAATAATGGACAAACAAATTATGAGCGTACTAGCGGACTCGAAACATACAAAATATGGACTAAAACGTAGGAAATATATATTTAATTAGTATTTTAAATTAAGTAATAATGTTTGGAATGAGTGTATGTGTGAGGTGTATTTGTGTGGGGAGTCATGTCATGTGCAAGTATTGTGTGTATATATTTATAAAATGGAAAACTGACTGAATAACTGACTTACTCAGGCCAAACCGCTGGCCCTAGAGACTTGAAATTTTGTACATAAGTACCTACCTTATACAGTGTAGGCATCCACTAAGGAAGGATTTTTTACCCCTATCGGGGTAAAATAGGGTATGTAAGTTTGTAAGAAAGTCCGTCAGTTTCGAAGTTAGGATCTTCAAATTTTGTATATTTTTTGTGTGGCGTGTGCTTACTTATAGCAAATAATTTAATTTAATGTTTTGTGCTGCGTAATGTACCTAAATTATTATGCCCAGTGTTGTATAGATGCAATTTTTTTTAAATGAACAGACAGCTGCGCGGCTGGGGAGTTTGTTGCGCCACTTCTTCTCCCCAGCTAAAGCACTAGGAAGTGGTGAAGGGCGGGCGTTTTGGGGGACTGTCTTATGTAATTTTGACGTTCAAAAAGTGCTGATTCTCAGCCTAGTTTGAATAAATGACTTTTGATTTTGTGTTTCCGACTGACGGGCTGACGACTGAAAATTAATTGACACGTGTCTTAGTGTTTTGATAATTCCGGTTTTGAAGGAGTGAAAAGGGGTATGAAGTTATGCAGGGAATGTCCTTCAGTTACAAAGTAAAAATCACTAAATTTATTATTTAGACTTAGACTTATGGTTGGAAACTAACGCAACGTATTTATCGGTGTTGTTGAAATTTCAACCCTTGTGAAAAGGGGGATGACATTTTGTATTTAAGTGGTTCAGTCACCAAATTTTGTATTCAAGTTAAAATAATGTACACGTGTATTGTGTTATTATTAAACCTCTACTAAGGATTTTTGGAATTTCCACCCCTTTTTTTTTTTTTTTTTTTTTTTGGATGGGAAATCATCAAATAACTTCTCCCGCTCTGGGTGGAGCGGAAGGGCGTGTCAGACTTTTACTGACTAAAACCCACCCGTGTTCCTTCAGTTGCCTATGCCAGGGCCACGGTATCTTTTTCAAACAACCCGCGACCCCAGCGGCATCGGCCCTATTGGACCCCATCTTTTGCTGACATCTCTTTGAGGCGCGCGTGGAACACAACGCGCCGTCGACCCGGGCCTGGTCCTCACCGGACGGCGAGCTACCCACTACTCACCGTCCGCAAGCCCGCGCCTACGGTGGCCGGGAATCGGCTATCGATTCCCGCCGCCCAGGGCGTCTCCTGCGGCGACTGAGGGCGTGAGGTTGCCTCTCCCTCACGCGTTCCGCCTCCTCCTTCGCGAGCATTACCGCTTCGCAGAAGGAGGTGACGGCCTCCCATGCACTCTCGCTCCGCACCATGGCTTGGACCAGGCTCGGACGCGAGAGATCGCCGCCGCCGATCGCCTCCGTGAGAACACGGCGGTGCTCTGCCCAAGCCGGGCAGACCTCCACTGTATGCTCCACCGTGTCCTCTGGGCGATCCACACAATGGTGACACCCGGGCGTTTCCTCCCGCCTTATGCGAAACAGGAACCTCCCGAAACAACCGTGTCCGGTGAGGACCTGCGTCAGGCGGAAGGTGAGGACGCCGTGGCGCCTCTCTAACCACTCCTCAAAGAGGGGACTTATCGCCGCAATTGTGGCGTGCCCAGCGCTGGGCTGCGACAGTCGCACTCTCCATGTCGCCATGAGATCCCGCCGGAGCTCTGTCCGCTGTACCGTGATTTCTCGCGGCAGCGGAGTTACGCCCCGGCGTTTCGCCTCCTCGCGCCACTCCCACACGTGCGCGAGGACTTTCGCCTCCAGATCCCACGGCGGCAATCCGGCAAGGAGGCTCGCCGCCTCACCGGAGACCGTGCGGTAACCCCGGACTAGCCGAATGGCCATGACCCTCTGGGACGCGTTCAACTGGCGGACTGGCCGCAGCCTCAGGGAACGCGCCCACACCGGTGCCCCGTAAAGGGCCATGGACCGCACGACCCCCGCGTAAAGCCTCCGGCAGGAGGCGTTTGGACCACCTAGATTGGGCAGGAGCCGCTTCAAGGCAGCCCCAGCCCGCTCCAGTCTGGGAGCCAAACGTCGGAAATGTTCCACGAAGTTCCACCGGCTGTCGAGGACGAGTCCCAGGTACTTCATCGTCGACTCGACTCCAATGCGAACCCCTCCTACCGTTATTTGGGAACCCGACGGTGGCGCATTCCGAGGACCATGAAAACACATGGCCTCGGACTTGTGCAGGGCCACCTCGAGTCCCAACTGCCGGATCCTCGCAACGACTATCGCAACCCCGCGTGTCGCTAATTCAGCCGCCGCCTGGTGCGACCTCCCCTGCGCCAGCACCAGCGTGTCGTCAGCGTAACATACCACGCTGACGCCGCTAGGGAGGTCGGCGCGCAGCACCCAGTCGTACCCGATGTCCCACAAATGCGGCCCCAGGACCGATCCCTGTGGGACACCGCACGACATCTCTCGCCGGTTCCACTCTCCCTGATGACCGGGGTAGATGACGGCCCTATCCGTCAAATAGGCCTCAACCACTCGACAGAGGTAGGTCGGCATCCGGTGATACCGGAGTGCCTCCCTGATGCAACTCCAGGGCAGGGTATTGAAGGCGTTGGCGATGTCTAGAGACACCGCCAAGACGACCCCACCCCGGGCCACAGCATCCCCCGTCGTGAGGGCTCGCACGCGCATGATGGCGTCCACCGTAGAGCGCCCCCTGCGGAAACCAAACTGGCTCTCCGCCAAATCCGGCCCCTCCTGCACCAGCCACCCGACGAGGCGGTCTGCAATAACTCTTTCAAAGAGCTTGCCCACCTCGTCGAGCAGCACGATGGGTCGGTAAGCGGACGGAGAGTCCGCAGGGGAATTTCCACCCCTAAGGGGGTAAAATAGGGGATAAAAGTTTGTATGAAAAATCATATTCCTTGAGTTAATAGACTTGAAATTTGGCACGAATACTAATCTAAGTAAATTAAAAAGTTTGTAATTTTTAGTTTTCCTTAACTAAACAGGCTATTCTACCCATGAATATGAAAAACTTCCACTACGGCAACAACTCCGAAATCACAAAAAAAATCTGCTGTTACATAGGTACAAAAGTTCAACTCGACCAAAATGTATGAAACAGCTGATTATTTGTTGTGATTTCAGAGTTGGTCCCGTAGTGAAAGTTTTTCATAGTTAGATAGACAGCCTGTGAAAATTTGCGCGCCGCTTAAGTGTTTCCTGTATATGGAGGAACTTTAACGCGCGGTCTGATTAACTCGAAACTCAGTATTCATACTTGAGACCCAAAATAAAGAATATAGTGTAATAGGGCTTTTCGAAAATCTATCCCTAACGGGGTGAAAACAGGGCATAGGACAGTTTATATGAAAAATCTTATTCATTTGGTTAATTAACTTGAAACTTGGCACACATATTTGCCTAAGTAAGTAATAAAGTTTGTTTTTATAACTTTTTCTAAACTACCCCTCAAAGGGGTTTAGGGATGTTAAAGTTTGTATGGAAGGAAGAATTTTAAAGCGCGGTCCAATTAACTCGAAACTCAGTATTTATACTTTAGACAGAAAATAAACAATAATAAGTTTTTGGGTTTTATGAAAGTCGATCCCAGAAGGGGTTTAAAGGTGTTTCATCACATTTTTAAGGGGAGAATTTTGCTGCGTGGCTTGATTAACTAAAAAAAGATGGTTTATATAATTTTTTGAGTCGAATTATGGAAACTTCCCAAATGAATTTTTAAAATTCCAGTCCTGTGTGGATTATAAGAGGGGATACAGTTTACAATTGTGATTTTTTTTCTTTTCGTTATTAACCTTGAAACTTGGCAATATTTGCCTTAGTAAATAATACAGATTGACACTTTAAGTTTTTTTAAATGACCCCTCGCCGAGGGTGTCAAAATTACTAAGGAAAACATTTAGCACACTGTCGGATTAACTCGAAACTCGGTACTGATATAGTCTAGCAGTTTGAGTACTTTATGCGGCCTACCCACATGTCGTTTCTTTGATATTGTTGGTCGAATCGTTAAGCTCCTCAGTACCTTACACTGAGTTGAGCTATATGATTACTGACAAATGCTAGCCCGGACTGGACAGGTACACTTAAACCTGTATTATTCTTTTCTCAAAAGACCATTTCAGACGCTAATCTACACATGGTGGTCTTCACATGATCTGACCAAGTCTATGTTTGGACTTTAAAACTGCCAACCCCTGAGTTTGTTTCACCATTTCTTCTCAGGGGTAGGCGGATAGGAAATATTGACTCCATTTAGCTTATTTTTGTATGACGTTCAAAAGTGATTCCGATATCCTGTTCACAGAATAAACTTCATTATAAATCCTTTAATATTATAAATTCGAAAGTAACTGTCTGTAAGTTACCTTTCACGCCTAAACCACTGAGCGAATTTCGATAAAATTTGGCATAGAGATAGATGTTATATTGAGAAAGGACATGGGCTACTTTTTGTTTTAAATCAAAAATAATCCTATAGGGGGTGAACGTTTGTATGGGAAACCTAGCATTTCTTAAGTTAGGGATAAGAAAATTTAAATTTAAGCTTTTGGTAAGAAATAAAGAATTACGTGTTTCAGCGTTTCTGTAAAATCATTGCCCAACGGCGTAAAATAGGGGATGATTTTAAAATTCGCATGTAGTATTGATATTTTTGTGTACTTCTTCTTAAGAGATTTAAAGGATTGGAAATATAGTAATAGTAAGTATCTCGAGATAACATTTAGTCTTTATTTCAATTCATTAAAGTTGGTTTACTCCGTCAAAAGTTATTACAATTTATAACTTGACTAAAGTCATAAAAATAACTTGACTAATACGTACACATTCACTTAAGAGGTCAATAGTCGTCAATCACAAAAATTAATGGTGATCATATTAAAATGAATAATTATTATAATTAAGTTAGACATATAAGTCCCATCACTAAATACGTTGAGCGCTAATCAAATTTAAAACATTGTTCTATTTCTGTCAATAATTTGAAGTTGTCAGGGATGGAATGATGTTCAGCGCTAAATATATTTGCGGTTTTTGGTGCAAGCGGGCCTTGGAATCATGAAAACCTGTTTTATGTATAGAATAAAGATTATTTGAATATATTATTTGTCTGTCTGTCTATTTGTTAGCTTTTCACGCCGTAACCTGGGTTCGGATATAGGATAATTTTTATTCCGGTAGTACGTTCCCATAGGATAGTTTCCGTCTCATACGCGGGCGAAACCGCGGGCAAAGCTAGTAGAAATATAATATCTATGGGAACAGCTGATTTTTTCGGGATTTCAGGTTAGTTTTCATAGAAAAAGTTGTTCATAATGGTGAGTACAATGACCCCTTAAGAGGATGCCCATGAATTCAATTTCAAGTATAATAATTCCATGATTTTCCTCTATGATATTATCATGAAAACCTCTGAGAGATAATTTACCAAAGATTGAGTTTACCAAAGGTTGGGTGCATCTTAGGGCGAATTTCACCGATGAAACTGAACGCTTTCAGCCATTCTAATGAAAACCGCGTTCAGGAGCGGTCAGTGTCATCATTACTGTGGAATATTGACACTGACAGCTCTTGAACGTGGCATAGATGTGCTGATCGCGTTCAATTTCAATGGTGACATTCCCCCAATATGAGTTAATTCAATTGAACGATAGACAACAGAAGCATTTCTTTCAGCATCTCTATTCACTTTAAAACAATTACTTACGTGTGTAACAATAAAATATTCTTGTTTATTTCCCTATTAATGAAACAATAGCTCCTTTATGTGTTGAAGTTATACCTAAGCAATTAACACACGGGTAAACTTAACAATCATTCATGTTTATAATTTAAATTGCCCATGGCGATAAGTATGTTTTAACAAATTGCGTGTAATAGGTTTCAGGGCAAACGTGCGTAAAGACATAGCACTGCGACCAATACAGTGAAGCATGCGCCAAACTACACCTCGCTCTGTGCATACACGCTCAGACGCACTTTATACCAAAGTACAACTAAACTACAACTCACTAAGTGCACACATTTTTACGAAACCGGCCTTACGTCATTGCTGACAGTTCTATGTCTAGGTTGTTTATTTGGTCTGAGCGTACGAGTAGTTCGTTCACTCGCCATTTTATAAGCCGGTTTGAAACTTGTCTCATAGGCTTTGAAGGGGTCTAAGTTAAGGATATAGCATTGAAGTAAAACTGGCTCAATGCTATGTTATTTTGTTATTTTATTTCTTTGCGCCATGTTTATCGCAAATAAACGTATTATCTTTCTTTCTATGTTTGCCCCAACAAATAATACAGATACCTATCAACGGGCTTTTATTACGAGTACTTTAGTAAAGCTGAAATTCTAATGGAGTGAATTAAATTAAGATTTTAAAGATGGCTAACTTTGCCGTTTATCAAAAAAAGAAAAATACCTAAGGTAAAAGACCCAGTAACCGTGAAGATTTGAACTTCACTGCTTTGTAGGTCTGCTATGATAAAACTGGTAGACTTACAAAAAAAAAAAATATATACATATATATAACTAGATTTAAACTAGTTTTAGTGTATACTATTTTTAAGTTTTAATGTTCATTGGGTGATCATCTTTACACACCAAGACCCTTCAGTGCCTCGGATAGCACTTTAAGCCGTCGTTGGTCTCAATTGTCATTCTTGAATCTTTTACGGGTCGTCAGAAGCTCGAAAGTCTGACTACCAATCTTACCAAGGGGTATCGGGTTACCCAGCAAGTGGGTTGCGACAATCGCTCTCTCCATGTCGCCATGAGATCGCACCGGGGCTCTGTCCGCTGTGCCATGATTTCTTGCGGCAGCGGAGTTACGCCCCGGCGTTTTGCCTCCTCGCGCCACTCCCATGTGTATGCGAGGACTTTTGCTTCCAGATCCCACGGCGGCAATCCGGCAAGGAGGCTCGCCGCCTCACCGGAGACCGTGCGGTATCCCCGAACTAGCCGGATGGCCATGACTCTTTGGGACGCGTTCAACCGGCGGGTTGCTCGCCGCCCCAAGGAACGCGCCTACACTGGTGCCCCGTAAAGGGCCATGGACCGCACGGACCCCGCGTAGAGCCGAAAAAAAAAATTGTTTTCTCTATTTTCACCCGAGCAGAGTTTGGTCGACCTGACTGACGTTGATGTCCGTGATGTATCAGTATCTAATCAGCATCCTAATTGAATAACACACTATCGATCGGAATCTGAATCATTATGAAGGAAATTTCTAATCCATTGCTTCATATTCATTCTTCTGTCATCTATCGCGCAGAAAGAAATACCAAAATTTTCCGTTTTTTCAATTTTAATGTATTTATTTTAAAAAATTATCAGGTGAAATAATTGCAAAGAATGTGCGCAATATGGATGGAGTTATAGAATTATGGATGTTTTGACGCTGCGTGAGCGTGCGTGATCCATAGCCACCCGTTCGATGTCCACTGTGCACAGGATGGATGGAAAGCAGCACATCAAGTAATTGTTTGCTCCGTTGGTGTAATTGCTATATGGCGTTCCAGTGGGAGGGTAAATAAATAAATATGCTCGAAAAAATTGTCTGTTCGACAACGTAAATACCGCAATGAATGTTGTTGAACTGTCAAAATGAAACACATTCCGATTGATATTGTGTAACGCAATTGCTCCGCTGCAAAGTTATACAAATATGTTTAAAAAACCAAGCTAGAAAAATAAGTCAATAAATGCGAAAACCAAAGCTCAAAGTAATTTCTACGGTGCGATGTCAAAAACGGAGAAACGAAATGTCACTTTGTATAGAAAGGGTTGTCTACTCTTCGTAGAGATAGACAAGCGGTCATGCTAAGCCCACTGGTGTATAAAATTATTATTTCTCTAAAAATGCTTCTAATTACAATGGTAATTAGAATATTGAAAAACCGTTATGAATTTAAATAGTGGTCGGTTAGAAAATAATGTAACGTTGGAAGGCCTCCCACAAGGGGGACCGATGACCTGGTGATGGCCGCAGGAATCTGCTGGACGCGGGAAGCACAGAACCGGTTGAAGTGGCGGTGCTTGGGGAGTTCTATGGCCAGCAGTGGAAGTTTTTGAGTTCAAATGATAATAATGATGATAAATGATGGTAATTAAAGTCGCTTTTCGTGTCTGACTGTGACAGTTCTCACCATTATTTAGAGAATCTATTCCGGAACTAAATTAATATAAACCTTGTATATAACAAATAAATCGCGAGGTTTTATCAAGTCAAAAAAACGTGCGTAACAATGGCGCGTAAATGAACTATTTATCTCAAAATTAGTGAACTCACAATAACTTGAATAATTACTTATTTGCAAAGTTGAGGCTCAATAATAGCCTCTACTAAATAAATGAGGTGACTAATTAATTAATTAATAAGGTAATTAGTTTACGGATACTTAAACACATGATTGTACTCATGATAACAAACAACTTTTAAACACATGATTGTACTCATGATAACGAACAACTGCGACCAAACCTGAAATCGCGAAAGAAATCAGATGTTCCCTACATTAATTTTTGTTCGCTTATCTAATCAAAAAATAGGGAGCAGCTGATTTTTTAGGTACCAAAATGGTAAAAAGTAACCCTTATGGTGCGACTCAGTCTGTCTCTCTGTCTGTCTGTCCGTCTGTCACAGCTGGATATCTCATAAACTACTTATGCTATCAACTTGAAATTTGGAATAGTTTTAGACGACGTTTGCCCAACTATTTTGGCAAATAAGAAAGATTAATTATGCGGGGTCCGACACGCACTTGACCGGGTTTTTTAGGCCGCATAGTTTTTGACTTTTGCTGAAAATTCAAAAAAAAAACCGTTCCCGCCTTATCTCCGAAGTTTGCACAGAGAAAAATCTGAAATTATTGTATGGGATAGAAGTGTATGTAAAGATTACAGGAAAAATAAAACGATGTCTCTAAATAGCACACTTTTTATATATGATGGAACGGAACCCTCACGATTTCAAAATCAAAATTAAAAGGCCTTTATTCAAACTAGGCTGAGAATCAGCACTTTTTGAACGTCAAAATTACATAAGACAATCCCCCAAAACGCCCGCCCTTCACCACTTCCTAGTGCTTTAGCTGGGGAGAAGAAGTGACGCAACAAACTCCCCAGCAGCACAGCTGTCTGTTCAGTTAAAAAAATTGAATCTATATAACACTGCACATAAAAATTTAGGTACATTACGCAACACAAAACATTAAATTAAATTATTTGCTATAAGCATGTTTGGTCCCATAGTATAAGTTGTTTGTTATCATGAGTACAACCATGTGTTTAAGTATTGGTGATTAAGTACCAATCACCCTGTATTATGTATTTGGTTGTGATACAACAAGAAGAAGAGCCAGTGGGTGAGATTTAGACGAAACGAAGCTGACTATTTTTGGTATTCAGTATCGACCAGTTCCATATAAAAGTACAAATATAGTTCATGGTCTCTGCCTGTTGAGGCCGGCCGGAAGTCGAAGGTGAACTAACGGCTAACAAAGTATAATATGTACATAATCTTATTTATTAGATGCCTTTTAATAAATAGGGACTATTCATAATTGTTGCATATTTTTCTTTAAGCCATGAATTTAATAATTCCCATTTTGCTTTCCTAAAATATTATTGATCACTCTAATTTATAATGAATACGTCTCTTTTAGTGACCCTACAATAATTTAAATTTTGGGGTTCTAAAAATACTTAAAAGCCAAGTGACTACGATCAACTTGGATGTAGCCCAAAAAGAGTTAAGAGGTTCATTAATTTTAAAAAAGCATACATAATTAGAAGACCAATAAATGTTTAGAGGATCTGTTAAATATTTGGGTGAATATTCGAGCGTTTTAACCGCCGTCATTACCTTCCGCCAAAAGTTGATGAAAGAGAATATATTTAATGAAATATTTCAGCAATTCCTGATTCTGGTCCTTAAGCAGATTCTGGGAATTGATGAAATATTTCATTAACGATATTCTCCTTCATCAACTTTTGGCGGAAGGTAATGACGGCGGTTTAAACGCTGAATATTCACCCATTTTCCTTTCTTTCCTAGCTTCTGCCCGCGACTTCGTTAGCGTGAATTTTTTTAAACTACCTACTTATGTAAATGTTTTATAAATAATTCAAGTAAATATAAATTCATTTAATGTACGTATGTCATGATTTTAAAATAGGATGTAATGTTATCATTAATAAAATATAAGTAAAAACCTTTATAAAAAAAGGCTTATGAAGGACGTTCATGTCTCAAGCTGTTAAGAAAATAATAAAGATTAATGTTTACGAAGGTTCTATTCAGTATTTTTTAGTTAATTAAAAGCTTGTTTTTAAAAGGGATTTTACTTACATTTTATTTTTTTGTACTTTTTAGTTTAAATACCTTCATTTGTAACATATGCAACGAGAGCAAACACAAGGGGGCTATCTTGTAAAGTTTAAGAGTTCCTGTGGCACCTTCTGGCTCCATATTAGACCCTGGACAATACCCAGTGTAAAAGTGCTTGTCAAGATAAGTCCCATAAACCAATCTAGTTTACTAGAGAGCTATCTGGTTTACTGAGGAGTGCCCGTGAACACCTGCCATATCCTTCAGCATAAATTGGACATCGCCTGGGGCAATAACACATTGTCAATACATATCCAATGAGTTCAAACACGATGGTGCTATCTTGTTTGGTTGAGGAGTTCCTATAGCTACTTTCTGGCTCCATCATTAGACCCTGGACACCACTTGTTATAATAGCAACAGTCAATATACAGGGTTATTTATAAAACACCAACAACCTCTTAAGGGGTCATTGTACTCATCATTATGAACAACTTTTACTATGGAACCAAATCTGAAATCGCGAAAAAAAAATCAGCTGTTCAGTACATTTATGTTCGCGTAATTCGTCAAAATGTACTGAACAGCTGATTTTTTTTGCGATTTCATATTTGGTCCCATAGTAAAAGTTGTTCATAATGATGAGTACAATGAGTTGCTGGTGTTTTACCAATAACCCTGTATATATAATGAGCCCAAACACGATGGTGCTATCACACTAAAAAATAAAAACCCGACTGCAAAAAGACATAAAAGAGAAAAGCAAGCATTATAATGGTGGAAAAGTGAAAACTCTAAAAGAGTACGTCGAAATCAATAAGATCACCAATTTTCAAAACTCCCGTAAACTTTCTAGGTAACCCCCTTTTTGAGCACCAGATGACTGTAGATACTATAACAAACACGAGTTAATTGATAGTCAATCATACTGATAACTGTACTAGATCTATATAATACCTGCAAAGATTGCGCATTATTGACAACATGGCCGTAATTACACCTGTGATGAAAATATTTCAAACAGATTTTATTACGATAACATGTAGTCGGTTTGTCGCAACGCGAATATCTATAAAGCATTCATAAAGCATTAGGGATAATACATATTGTAATAATTATACGAAAATGACAGGATTCTGTGGAAATCTTAGTAGTTTTAATTTCTGTCTGTTGCAGAAGAAAGACCGTCGATGTCATGATGGGGTAACGCCTCAGTGATTTAACAAATAACAACATAAACGCTCAGACAAGTGGCTGATCATTCGCAAAATACAGGTACTAATTGGAGGTAATATCACGGTTTACTTTGTTTACTCAGGTAAGATTTTAATAATTAGGTACTTGATAACATTTTTATTTACATGACAAGTCACAAAAACCAGACGCACTACCTACCTGGAATTTTTATACCCCGCCATTGGTTGTTGATTTTACTGCAGAACAATATTAATTGATGTTTTTATGGGTAATAATTTATTACAGTTAGGTATATTATTTTGATATTGAACGCATAAATAAACATTAATTCATTAAATAACTTAGAACAAAAACGAAAAATGACGAGTCGTATGTAATTACCTACGTGTGTTGACCTCATAGAAATCTAAATAATAAGGCAACCTAAAGTAGCAATGGACTGAGCTAAAAAAGAAGAAGTCGTATGCTTTTTTTTTTCGATACTGACCTATTGCAGTTGGCTTCCGGAGCCTTTGCTGCTTAACCGAGCATTGGCGGGGCCTGAGCCCCTTGCCGGGTTAGAAAATTTAATTAGTTAAGAGTATGCTCATATCACAGCAAGTTTTATACAGGATTTATGGTTACCGTTTAGGTATCTAAAGTTCGCAAGCAATTTAAGTTAGCCATGTATTTAATCGAACCTCTAATAATTCCCATTTTGGGCTCCTAAAGATATTTTTGAAAACTAATGTATTATATGATTACGCATTTTTTTGTGAACCTCAAATAATTCCTGTTTTGGGGTTCTAAAAATACTGGACTAAATCCAACTTGGATGTAACACTCGCCGGCCGCTGCCGCGGCAGACGATCAGTTAAATATTTATTATACAACAACTCACTTCGTTTCTTCTGCCATACTACACCTTTTTGAGAGAATCGTACCTACTAAGTAAAATCTCCATTCTAAAGAACCTCTAATGACGGGAAGCGCTCATTGTTATCAGGCATGAAACGCGTTCATCGGACTGACCTCAAAAGACGTGTCGTGATATAGGATATCTAAGGTCGTTGCATCTTCCTTGGATCGAAATGAAATTATTGATTTATTAACAACTTAACGTTTATTCATTTATCTTAAATCATTGTAGCCGTTTGTGCTGAAGGCATACTTATTTCGACTCGCCCCTTCTTCACACGGGTAGTCAATCATACTGATACAGTTATCAGTATGATAGACTATCCGTGTGAAGGACTAGATCTATATAATACCTGCAAATATTGCACATTATTGACAACATGGCCATAATTACATCTTGATGAAAATATTTTTAAAACATTTTTTTTGGTTTGACGGTTTGACGCAACGCGAACATCTATGAAGCATTCGTAGAGCATTAGGGATAATGCATATTGTAATAATTATACGAAAATGACAGGATTCTGTAGAAATCTTAGTAAATTTAATTTCTGTCTGTTACAGGAGAAAAACCGTCGATGTCATGATGGGGTAACGCCTCAGTGATTTGAACAATAACAACATAATCGCTCAGACAAGTGGCTGATTTTACGCAAAGTTCTACTAGTTGGAGGAAAGATCACGGTTGGGGTACTTTGTTTACTTAGGTACGGATGTTCCGTTCAAAAAAACCTTTTAATTAATAACCTAATCCAATAAAAATAAACAGGTAGTCACTCAGCTCGAAATTTATTCAAGGTTAGAGCGATTTTTGTTTCATACAGGACGTTCGCTTCGTTGGTTTTCAGCCCAACAAATAATTTGACGACGTTCTAAAATATGTACAAGTAATGACTCAAATGAACTGCTAGTGTATAGAGGCGGCTTGCAATGGGGCTGATACCTTCGGACAGTAGAAAATAAAGCCGAAAAATGGGAGGAGGCATGCCGTGTAGTTTTAGTTACCAATCTGTTCTAATATTATAAAGCTGAAGAGATTGTTTTAACGGACTAATCTCTGGAACTACCTAGTCGGATTTGCATTTGATATCCCAATTGTTGAGGAAGGTTATTCGGCTATTTAACGTCACACTAGGACCCTTAGGAGACGAGCAAAAAGAAAAGAAAGTCCGAAAGAACGGTAAGCGAAAACGAAGTAATAGGGCGGGCGAGCGATGCAATGCGACGCGATGGGTCAGGGGCCAAGGGAGTTCTATAAAAATGTGACTGATATTAGCTCATAGGTGGAAGTCTTAAGATACACAATGTGTATCTTAAGACTTCCACGTGAACGATGTCGCGGGTAGAAGCTAGTTAAACATAACCCTTCGAGTTCCCAGGCTATCTATAAATTATCATTTGAGTAAAAAAGGGGTGTATTGCTATAATAACTCCGGTTGGCATTTCATTATTAGTGCTAGAACTACCTTTTATTAGAATAACTAGCAATTAAAAAAATAACCGGCCAAGAGCGTGTCGGGCCACGCTCAGTGTAGGGTTCCGTAGTTTCCCGTCCGTCACAATAAGTGTTCCCACATATGAGTTTAAAGGTGGGTATCCATTATGTTCGCGCTCCAGCAGCGCACCGCGCTCCTGCAACTGCTCCCGGTAGTGGGTACGTGCGCGAACACGGAGCGTGCAACATTGCACGCTCCGCGGCAGGCGCTCCGACTCGTGACGGTTTTTAGCGCGAACACAAAGGGGAGCGCAGTGTGAGCGCAGAGACCAACCGAACAATTCGATAATACCCGACCCAATGTACCTACAGCGCCATCTCTCGGGGAATTGGGTTACTAATTAATACATAGACGTGCCAGAAGTTTTCGGTGGTAATTTTGGATTGCGAGAACCGATTTTAATAATTCTTTTTTTGTTTGAAAAAAGATACGTTCAGGATAATAAAATATGTAAACGAAGTTAAAAAAATCCTTGCATATACGATTATACTACAAACTTAGTCCAGAAATTATTTTGTACAACTTTTTGTCTTTTTTGTACAAAAACTGTTGTTTCCATCAAGTTCAAAATGATTTTCCTAGAAAGTCCTTATAAGGTTCTACTTTTCAGATTTTTTTTCATATTTTCTAAACTTATGGTTCTAAAGTTAGAGAGGGGGGGGGGGGACACATTGTTTTTTACTTTTGGAGCGATTATTTCCGAAATTATTGACATTATCAAAAAATGATTTTAGTAAACCCCTATTCATTTTTAAATACCTTTCCAACAATATATCACACGTTAGGGTTGAAATTAAAAAAAAAATCACTTCCCACTTTACATACTCGTATAGGGGGCTACCCTAATAAAACATATTTTTCCAATTTTTATTTTACCACGTGATTGATATAATGATGAATATTAGTACCAAATTTCAGCTTTCTAGTGCTAACGGTCACAGAGATTAAGCGAGGACGGACAGACGGACGGACAGACGGACAGACAGACATGGCGAAACTATAAGGGTTCCTAGTTGACTACGGAACCCTAAAAAACCTTACAAGAAGGAGGAAGGAGGAAGCAATTACAAGAACGCAGTTTGTGAACAAAGGCGCATTTAAATGAAGATGTTATATTTGGGACACCTAGAAGCGACTTGCTTTATGTGTAGTGTAGGTCGCAAGAATTGTAATTCAGTACCTAATGTAAATATGTTAAGTAATACAGTATGTTAATTTACGAAAGGTGTCACATTTTGACGAGTTATGCGAACATAATGTAGGGAACAGCAGACTTTTTTTTCGTGAATTTTTGAATGGTTATTTTTTTATCATCTATGGACGCTATGCTATTGCGGGTTAGCGGGAACGGCTTTTAACATACTGTACACATATAGGGTGGCTGGTAATTATAACAAACAACTTTTACTATCGGACAAAACCTGAAATCGCGAAAAAAAATCAGCAGCTCCCTACATTTTGTCGAAAATAAGTGTATGGAACAGCTGAATTTTTTCGCGATTTCAGATTTGGTCCTTTAGTCAAAGTTGTTTGTTATGATGAGTACAATCATGTATCTATTTAAGTATCGTTCACTAATTACCAGTCACCCTATATAACTACATACAATGTACCTATGTGTTTGATACGCTTTCTCCTCTCATGGGGTTATTAGAAAGTGAAAATTTGAAGTTTGATATGCGCACACCAATTAAAAATAAAGTACCTTAATTGGATCCTAATATTTATAATGTGGACCTACACAATATTTGATACATAACACAATATCTTTATTTTATTATATTGTGTTTGGGTGGCTTACAGCTAACAGTACAAAAATGTATAGTGAGGCAATCAACGAAAAGCCATTTACAAGCCTCCTCTTATATGTAAGTGATCTTCTAGGGTCGTTGCAGTTATTGTTGCTTAGGCTCATATTAAACTACACAGAAGAGTTAAGATCTCTAAATTTTGACAAGTGTAACTGAAAATATAAAACAACCAGGCACAAGGCCCAAGGCACAAGCACCAGACAAACGGTGTTCGACAGTATGAACTTTAATGATCATATAACAAGCAAACTGCTCCAAATTTTCTTTTTTCTCTTTTTATTTTTGCATACTGAATGTTGACATGAATATTTACTTTGTAAAGTATTATATTATTTTAATTTATTGTGAATGTGAAGACTATGTAGGTCATTGCTTTTTTTGTTTGTTTTATTTCTTCTCTCAGTTATTTTTAATCATGGTCTGGCAGTTTGAGTAATTTATGCGGCCTACCACAATGTCCTTTCTTTGGTATTGTTCGTCGAATCGTTGAGCTCCTTAAGTTCTGAGTTGAGCTGCGCGATTACTGACAAATGCGTGCACTGACTGGACAGGTCCTCTCAATCTGTGTGGTTCTTTCCTCAAAAGACCATTTCAGACACCAATCTACATGGTCTTCACATGAAGTGACCAAGATTATGTCTGGACTTTATAAGAGACTGTGACCTCTGAGTTTGTTTCGGCATTTCTTCTCAGAGTAGTCAGATAGGAGACGCCGACCTCATCTAGTTAAAAAAAAAAAACATGATTGACTTGTAAAAGTGTTTGTACAAACCTACTTACAGAAATAAAAATCATTTATCAAGGAAAAGGCGAGTGGTGGCCCAGTGATAACTCCGACTTACGAGTTGTAGGTCGTAGGTTCGAACTCAGGCAGGCGCTTACGTTGTATAAATAATTTCATCTCCACTGTTCTCAAAACGGTGAAGAAAAACATCGTGAGGAAACCGACATGTTCTAGAATCAAAAATTGGAGGACTTGTAACACTACCACCACGCACTGGGCCCGCGTGGTAGGTCACAGCCTCGAAGAGAGGCCTGTGTCACATCATCTTATAGGCTGAATATGCTATACCGCAAGGAGACCAATTGAATTCTCAATGTTTTTCGAATTATAATACGAAAATGATTGTGCTGGGTGATGTCACGATGTGTAATATCGAATCACCCATAAGCATCGTTACAAATATGCATGCTCAGAGTGCAACAGTCAAACTTCCTCAATTTCATATGCATTAGTTTTTACGTCACTGGCCCACTGGCAGGTGAACACACCAGTCAAGGGTTTTTTGTTTTGAAATAGGGTGACTGGTAATTCTGCCGTCAGAAGGAAAAAAGACGTATCTGACATTTTTCCGAAATAGAGTTATTTACATATTCGGAATCAGCAAAAAAAGACGCATCTACCAATATTTTTATATTGGTGTAAACTTAACGAAAACCTAATATTCTTACTATCAAAAGACGCATCTGCCTTTGTATTTTGTATTTTAAACAGGACAAAATATTTTTTTTCTCCATTGCAATACTTCTGTATTGCATCTGTCGTATCTCGGCAGAATTAGTGACCGATACTTAAACACATGTTTGTATTCATGATAACATACAACTTTTACTATGAGAACTAATATAAAATCGCGAAAAAAATCAGCTGTTCCATACATTTTGACGAGTTATGCGAACGTAGGGAGCAACTGATTTTTTTTTCGCGATTTCAGGTTTGGTACCATAGTGAAAGTTATTTGTTATCATGAGTACAATCATGTGTTTAAGTATCGGTCACTAATTATCAGTCACCCTGTATAGTGGTCAATTACGATCAGCACCCTAATTGCATAACACACTATATATCGGAATTTGAATAATTTTGAAACAAATTGCTAATCCATTGCTTCATATGTTCGAAAAATTTATCTGCTCGACAACGTAAATAACGCAATGAATGTTGTTAAGCTGTCAAAATGAAACAGATTCCGATCGATAGTGTGTCACGCAATTAGGGTGCAGTTGTACACTTGTACCTTATACTCTAGTTGATAATGCTTAACATTGTTAAATAATGACCGTGTATTAGGTGTTCACATAGGTTTAGGAACCTTTGGTACATCTTACTGGAGTTATGTGCATATATGGAAAGGGAACTTTTTCTTTCTGTTCTTCGCAAAATTTCAGAGAAACAAGTACCTATAACCTAGGTAATTCCTAGAACAAAAGTTAAAAAAGGGAAACTTTGACGTCAACTTCATGTAGTGTTTATGTATGTTTATAATTGGCACAATAAGTGCACGAGACACCATGAGACAGACCGTGGGGTACCCTCTAGTCACAGTGGAGGTCTGCCCGGCTTGGGCAGAGCACCGCCGTGTTCTCACGGAGGCGATCGGCGGCGGCGATCTCTCGCGGCCGAGCCTGGTCCAGGCCATGGTGCGGAGCGAGAGTGCATGGGAGGCCGTCACCTCCTTCTGCGAAGCGGTAATGCTCGCGAAGGAGGAGGCGGAACGCGTGAGGGAGAGGCAGCCTCACGCCCTCAGTCGCCGCAGGAGACGCCCTGGGCGGCGGGAATCGATAGCCGATTCCCGGCCACCGTAGGCGCGGGCTTGCGGACGGTGAGTAGTGGGTAGCTCGCCGTCCGGTGAGGACCAGGCCCGGGTCGACGGCGCGTTGTGTTCCACGCGCGCCTCAAAGAGATGTCAGCAAAAGATGGGGTCCAATAGGGCCGATGCCGCTGGGGTCGCGGGTTGTTTGAAAAAGATACCGTGGACCTGGCATAGGCAACTGAAGGAACACGGGTGGGTTTTAGTCAGTAAAAGTCTGACACGCCCTTCCGCTCCACCCAGAGCGGGAGAAGTTATTTGATGATTTCCCATCCACAAAAAAAAAAGGGTACCTACCCTCTAGTCTGCTTTGCTAATTCGCTAATCTGTTCATGAGTTTCTTTATATCTTTGCAAAACGCAGGAACAGAACTGTACAGTACTGTGCAATAAAAATATTGGACTTAATATAATAATATGGCAGACTGCGTGAAAATTTGTAAATTTTTGGTCAGTTATACACGGGGAAGTTTATTTAGTCAACTATGAATAAAGCGGTACAGCTAAATGATTAATAAATAGACATTAAAAAAATATTCGAATTTATGATAAGTCATTGTGTATTCAGTAATTAGTTTAGTTTTGCCAAATGAGCCAAGATTAAAAATAACCAGATGGTTATTAACACGATCAACAAGAATTAGTTAATAGGTAGAGGTACTTACTCCAAGTTGTTCTAAAGTGAAATCTGACATTTGTGATCTTCCAAATATTGTATGCGCGGAATACATTGTCTTTTTAACCGACTTCAAAAAAGGAGGAGGATGTTTTCTGTTTTATTTTTTTGTATTGTATGTTCCCGGATTACTCGAAGACGGCTGGATCAATTTTAAAAATTCTTTATGTTTGTAAAGGTATACTTTCTAGTTGGTTGTTCTAGTTCTTTAACAGTCGTTACTGGTCGTCAGAATCCCGAAAGTCTGGCACCTATAGTGATTTGGGTATTTTTTATAGTAACTCGTGCATTTGCTTTCGGAAAGCACCATTTGATGAAGTGGAACTGATGATGAAGATCACAGATGGCCACCGGAACTAATCAATAATAAGTATTTCACACGGGTTGCGATTCGACTAGTACTATTAAGAATGGTTGCTAACAATGCATACCTAATGATGAAGTGGATCAGCTCCAGTTTTCTGTATTTACCAGAACTCCTCAACAACAGTTGACATTAGGCTATTGTAACTCAGATAAATTACAAACTGACCCACTAAAATGTGAAAATAACAACCGACTTCCAAAAGAAAAAAAAATCGGACTTCCGCAAAACCAGTACAAAGTGAAAAATAACTCTCAATTTCGGAAGTCGGTGGCAAAAAACTAAACTGCAGATCGACAGATACTGACTTCCGAAAAGTTATTTTTCCCTTTGTATTGTTTCTTGTTTGTTTTTTTTTTTTTTTTTAAATATTGGTAATAATTAATTATACCGCAATAAAAGATTGTAAACGACTGACGCCAAACTAACGTATTTTTTTGAGTCGTGAGTCGCGTAAAATGAGTCGCGGAATTTATGCCACACGGCGACGCAAAATGAGATCAACTCAAAAAAATATTTTCGTATGGCCTCAGCCTTACGCAGGTTACAGGTTCGTCGTCATTTATACAATCAACACACACTAGGTATTGAATTTTCAACCAGCGGCCTTTGGGTATTAGGAAAATCTTGTCAGTTACCTACACTTTGCGTTTCTTCAAACAGCTAATTCTTCAGTGTCCATAGTTCATTGTCAGTTTCCGTACTTTCAGCATCCTTCTACCCCGTCTTTATTTATAATCATTTGCTCAGATGAGTTTTAGATAATGAAAACTCTACTAATTTGGGTTTATTGTTTTAATAACCAAATGTGTTGTATCTTTTGTAATGTTTCCAGCTCAGACTTGACCGCGCCGAATTCCAGTCATTTCGTTCATGCGAAAGAGTTTTTGTTCAAAAGATGTTATGCAAGACTGGCGACCATGAAAACGTTTTTTTTTTTGGCCATGTCTTTGAAACTGACTGGTAGATTTGTTGTTATGGTTTGGTATCCATTTTAGGACCGTATATTGCTCAGTTGACTATTCTTTTAACATTAAAAATATAGTAAAATATATTTGCATATAGTAAAATATGTATATACGTTACGAGAAATCGTGAAGGTATAGTTCAAGGAAAATTGCTATCGAGAACTTTGCTACTGGCTCAAGTTAATTTAAGTTATTAAAATATGTAATTGACAAAGAAAGGTATGATTTATTTTTGTAATTATATTAGAAAATAATATAGGAGCGCAAGTCGGAACAAATAATAAATTTATATTCTGTGCTATATTCTTCGTCTAAGTCGTACCTATTAATTTTCCCTGTGAAGTCATATTAACATATGGATAGGCTTAGGTATTCCTTTCACATGCTTACGAAGGGCCGAATTAAGTTATTCAGTACCCGGATTAATTCACCTTGAGACAACAAACCCGAAACCTTGTGCCAACCGCATTGTCCGTATTAAGAAATATTTATAGGCCTGCTTGCATATGTTTATATTTTTGCAAGATGATTACATATGAGATTAATCAGTTTCTTGAAACTCGCCGGTTAGTGACGCAAGTTCCAATCGTACGATGACTCTGTTGCTACATTGGAGGTTCACGCTTTTATATTTGTCTGTTTTGTAACTCAGAAATCAAGCAGGTAACCTTATATTCTTGACAATTTTGGTTGTACCAAGGGCTCTTCCATACTAAATAAAAGTGCTTATAAAATATTAGTAACAGAGTTCCTACATCCGACATCAGATTAAACTGTTTTCGACGCCTTCCTCAATAATATTAATGTAGTCAACTACCAATAAATTGAATTGAACTGTGTGATTCATCGCCGGCGACAATGGAAGTCACTGCCATTGCCCCTTCCGAACGATTGTCGAGTTTGTATTACTTATTCAATAATACGATTGAAATCAGCTGGAGATCTTTTCCGTTACACTGTTTTGAAAAGGTTCGGACATGTGACGATCACTGTCAGCTGTTGTTATGCTGCCCGCGGCTAGGCGAAATGCTTTGTGAAACAATTGAAATATTAATCAACAGAGTTTGTAGTCAAGTGCAGTTGAAATGGGCTTTTATACAAAAGCTTGTCCTATATTGGACTAACTGCCATGCATGAGTTTGACCCAGTTTGTGTCGCTTGAGATCATTTGTCATTGTCCTCAATGAATGCTTACTCAGTATGGTTTTTAAACACCATTAGTTACATGAGACACATAATTAATTAGCTTAAAGTACTCACTCTCCGGCGTAACATCCCGCAGCACGATCCTGGTCTCTGCTTCAGCCGGCATGATCACCACAACTTAGAAAGCTTCGCTATCGATTTGACGTTGACTCTTAAGTTAGCACAGACGGTCCTTGACACGTTTAAAGAACTGGCAGTTATATCGCGTGACTAGTTCTGAATCAGGAATGGGTTTTATGTCATGTTTTTATTAGAGAGTGAGTGTACGATGCGGCGTGGTCAATGCGAGCGTCGTCGCACAAAGTTCGGCGAGGACTGACGGTAGATTGCGGCGCGCGCCTGTATTTTCTCTCTACTCGCTAAGTGCTCGCTACACGCCGCCTTTGTATTGTTATTTTTATTACGTGTTGAGCTTGTTATGATTAATTGTATCATAAAGGAAAGTGTTGCGCTGAAACTATCTAAAGCAATCCTCTCGACTCTTTCAGGTGCCGGTATCGTTAACAGTTTTGTGTCATATGTTTCACCACTGGCTTTATGATTATGGTTGAGATTGAAGCTATCATAGCGATATTAGCAAAGATGATTTTATACAGAAAGAAAGTACAAACAAGCCGTGAGCGATTGTATTAATAATGTAGATATCTACGTACTTAATTAATTCTTGTCTAGGTTGTCCATTAAACGAATGCATCTGTTGTATTGTAGTGTGACTTAGTCATGGTTACGGGGCCTCCGTGTTTCAAGGGCTCAAGGAGTGCGTATACACATCTCCAAGATAGATAACAGAATCTATCTGTGTTTGATTCTGTAATGGAAGAAATGCTAAAGAAAATTATTGCTAGTAGTAAGTCAATAATCATATGTGGTGATTTTAATATTAATTTATACGAAAATAACTCGAATTCTGTCAGATCATTAGATCTTTATGTCATTTGATTTGTCAAATATTTTCATTGAACCACCCCTAGCGATAGCGTCTTCTTCCACTTGCATAGATAATATTTTTTGTAATTATGATTACTTACACAAATAAGTTGCCATTTGATCACAGTGGACAAACAATAACATGCCTTTAAAAAATATCAAATAATGTTTCATTGACAGTTGGCGTGGTTGGTTAAGATACCGCCTATCCTGTCGCTGGTCTTGGGTTCGATTCCCATCCAGGACAAACATTTGTGTGCGTGAACATGTCTGTTTGTCCTGAGTCTGGGTGTAAATATCTATATAAGTATGTATTTACAAAAAAAAAAGTAGTAATATGTAGTATATCAGTTATCTGGTTTCCATAGTACAAGCTTTGCTTAGTTTGGGACCAGATGACCGTGTGTGAAAATGTCCCAGGATATTATTATTATTATTATTAATTACATGTAAAAGTTAGAGAAATTAAATAATTCTTTGGAAATTATGTGTTAAGAGTTTTTAATAATATTATGTAGTCAAAATGAATTCTACGCCGAGTTCTTTTCACTACTAAATACGCAATTTAATTACACGTTTACATTTAAAACTAAAATTATTCACACAAAGTTCTTATTTAGTGACTGGGCGACTCCGGTCTAAGCTCCACGTATTCGTAAAAGCAGGGAAAAATTTTTGAATTTTATGGCCTAAAGCAGTTCTAAAACTTTTAAAAGTGTGTGCAAAATAGCTAAAGCTCTTTATATTTTTTTCTTCTTTATTTTAAGGGCTTTATCGCTAGCGATAACGTTAGCACAATCAACTGAACCTAAAAACGGTTCTCTTTATATTAGCAATAAAATCAGCTGATGATAAAATAAAAACCAGCTGGCTAATAATAAATAATGAAACAGGTAGGAAAAACAGCGTACTACTGAATTTAATTTAGACTCTGCACATGGCCCCGTCAACTCAGATGTAGAAATATTAGCTCAGGAATTTGAAAACTTTTTTGCTAATAATCCTCTTAAAACTACTGAAACTTTAAATTCCTCATCCGCGCTTTCCGCTGCTTTACTTAGAAATAATGTAAAGGCATGCCCTTTGACATGTTTCGGCATAAATTTTAATAAAAGCATTTAAAGATCTTAAAATTAAATCAACAAATCTCTGGGAAATGTCCGTAAAAGTCTGTAGATCTATCATTGAAAACATTGCGCCCTATTTAGCTTTCATATTTAACACTAGTGTAGACCAAGGAGTCTTTCCAGATCTCATGAAACACAGTAAAGTAGTTCCTATGTTCAAATCTGGTGATAGTAGGTAAATTATAAGCCTGTGTCAATTGTCAGTTCTCAGTAAGGTGCTTGAAAAGTTGATGCTCGATCAAATGAGAAATTGTGAATTAATAAAAAATCCATATTTCATGAACAACAGTAGGGTGTGGTACTACTGACGAAGAAGCACAAAATGCCATTGGAATCTTTTACCACCTCTCTAAGGCGTTCGATTGTGTAAACCATGAGACACTTCTGCTAAAACTAGAGCACTATGGGATTATGAATACAGCTCTTGATTTACTAAGATCATACCTGAACGACAGAAAGGTTAAAGTTCAAGTAAACGGCATAAACTCATTAGGGTCTGAAATGGCAATGGGCGTTCCTCAAGGTTCGATATTGCGTCCATTCCTCTTTTTAGTTTACATTAATGATTTACCCTAATTACTTCAAAATTAACTGAAGATGGTGTTATTTTCAGATGACACTGATATTTAAAATAAACCGACGATCACCAAATCTTGACGGCGTGAATATCTCTTCAGGACCAAGATTGGTTTACAGTAAATAATTAGGTACTATATGAAAAAAAAAAACCAAATGCATTAGATTTAAATTACCTAATATTAGAAGTAGCGAATGTGGCATCATATTGAAAGAAGAAAAACTGGAATTAATTAATTAAACGGTTTTCTTAAAAATTACGCTAGACGAGAAGTTACAATGGGAACCTTATTCTTGCGGGGCGGCTAAGCTCGGCCGCTTATGAGACAGTTCAAACAGATATAGAAACCGCGCGTTTGGTCCATTTTAGCTACTTCCACAACACTATGGCATATGGCAGGCATTTTACTGTGGGGTCGGGCTGCTTTCATTGAATCCATCTTTGTTTTGCAAAAGAGAGCTGTTAGAGCAAATTATAATCTAAGTCGCCGCGAATCTCTCAGGGAACTATTTAAAAAGATTAATATTATGAGGGTAAGTAACTTGCAAATTCATGTATGAAAATATTATATATGTAATAAAAAATCGATCTTTTTTAATAAAATAAGTGATAGACATAATTTTAATACTAGAAATAAAGATAAAATAGTAAATAAATTTTCAGAATTGAAAGGAAATTTAAAACTCATATTGAAAGTACACTTTGTAAACATGCCTATTACAAATTAGAGGATTATATCCAAGATAAGAAACATGCTGGTATTGCTCCATAGGACAATCTAGACTAGAGTCTAAACATTTTGACGAGTTATGCGAACATGAATGTATGGGACAGCTGATTATTTTTTCGCGAATTCAGGTTTGGTCCCATAGTAAAAGTTGTTTGTTATCATGAGTACAATCATGTGTTTAAGTATCAGTCACTAATTACCAGTCACCCTATATGTGCACATATATACATTAATTGCCGTCTCGCAAAAGACTCGAAAATGGCTCGACCGATTTGAATATTATTATAATTATTTTTGTTTTGTTCGCCTCACTAGGTGATTTAGAAAAAAAAATAAAATTAGGAAAACACAAAAGGAACAGCCGAAAAATCGAAATTGAAATTTTGACGGGACAACGTCATCTAGATTAATTATATATAATTGTTATTTTTATGACATTGATTTGACATTCTGTGATTAGGTACATACTTCAACTCAGACACTGACTTTAATTTTTTTTTTTTATTTGAGATGGGTTTGCTCTTGACTCTGGTCTAGGTCAGAGGTGACAAAGACAAAGTTGATTTTAATTTTTTATTTAATTATTTACTTTTATTATTATTTGTTTTTTTTTTGGAAAATCATATACTTTTACAATATTTGTAAATATGTGAGCACCATGTATCTATAACATAATTATTATTTTATCTGTAATTGCTTCATTTTAAATTTATTTGCCTATTGTGGTATATAGTAATTTTATTCTAGGTGCATTGTCTTCACATTTAATAATATGTTTAATGAATGTATACAAAATATTGTAAAACATTTTAAAAGAGTAGGTAACGGTGGAGTTTCTAGCCCATTCTTCTCCATATGAAACTACCTTTAGGAAGGGGCGACTCCAATCTATTCTATTTTTTGTAAATGTTGATGTTCAAAAGTGCCTTTTACGTGCCCTTTGTTGTTCTTTTGTGTGTGTAAGTGTGTGTTCTTGTTTAAATAAATGAATTAATTTTGTGGCGAGCAACGGACAAATTCCAACAGGTGGAATAACAACATAAGGCCGAGTTCAGATAACCCGCGCCGACTACGCACAGGACCCGCACACGCGTTGTGCCGGTCTTACACCCGCGCTCGCTACGCGCAAAATCAGCGCACGCATTGCGCATGCCTCGCACCCGCTTATACTATGTTATTTAATAACAAAAAACACGCCACGCGACTAAACTTGATCAGTCAATACGACACTAGCCGAAGCACGGGCGCAAGGCGTATGCGGGGTATGTAGTTGCAGCGCATGTTTTTTTTTTTTTTTTTTTATTTGTGATGGGTTTGCTCTTGACTCTAGTCTAGGTCAGAGGTGACAGAGACAAAGTCGACGATGGAGTGAGCTTACCCAGAAGAAGCCTGTTCACTCTCACTTTGAAGAGATTAGGGTTGTATACGTTCGGAAACACAGACGCAGGTAGTGAGTTCCACTCTTTTGCTGTGCGCATTATAAAAGACATTTGGAAGCGCTTAGTGCGAATTGGTGGAATAGAAACCAGGTAGGGATGGTAACTGGCAGTGCGTCTAGATGTCCGGTGGTAGAAGGGGGCCGGTGGAATGAGGTCGTGGAGTTCTCGGGCATACTCTCCGAAGTACAATCTGTAGAAGACCGACAAGCAGGCAACCTTGCGGCGATGAGCCAAGCTATGAAGCTTGGCATCCACCAGTTTTACGTCGCCAATGAGCCTCTTAGCTCTGCGTTCCACCGAGTCAAGCGCGGCTAGTTGGTACTTAGCTGATCCATCCCAAAGGTGACTGCAATACTCCATGCAGGATCGGACTTGCGCTTTGTAAAGGGTTAAAAGCTGTCCAGGCGTAAAGTATCGCTTCACCCTATTTAGGATGCCCAGTTTCTTGGCCGCAGTTTGGGCCTTGTATTCGATGGTGGCGCCGAAGTTGAGACCAGATGTCAACTCCATGCCTAGGAGCTCAAGTCGATCAGTTACAGGAACAGATGTACCCCGAAAAGTAGGAGTTTGGGCGAAACGACTCTTTTTAGCGGTAAAAAGACACGCCTGCGTTTTGGTGGCGTTAAAAGAGACCAGATTATCATCACCCCACTGGGAGACAAAGCTTAAGGTCAAATCTGTCCGCTCTACCATGGCCTCTCTCAAGGAACGAACTTCGGCCCCGCTGGTTTTTGCGCTGGACAAGTATCTCTCTGAAACTGTACTGTCATCTGCGTACCCAACAATACCAGACCGAAGCAGGTCATTGATATGCAGCAGGAAAAGAGTTGCAGAGAGAACAGACCCCTGAGGAACTCCGGCATCAATAGCCATAAGGTCAGAAGAGCAGCCATCAACAACTACTCTAATCGACCGTTCACTAAGGAAATCTGATATCCAGCTACAAAAATCAGCTGGGATGCCATAAGCAGGAAGCTTGCTGAGCAGAGCAGCGTGCCAGACCCTGTCAAAGGCCTTCGAGATGTCAAGCGATACAGCCAGTGCTTCGCCGTGTTTCTCGATGGCTTCGCCACAGCAGTGCGTGACATACACAAGAAGATCGCCAGTTGACCGTCCCCGGCGAAAGCCATATTGACGGTCACTGAGGAGATCATTGTCTTCAAGGTAGATCAGCAACTTATTGTTCAGTACCCTTTCCAAAACTTTGCACAGAATGGAGGTAATGGCGATCGGACGGTAATGGGCAGGGTCTGCACGGTCGCCTTTTTAGGGCACTGTTTGTACATTTGCAAGCTTCCAGGATTTCGGCACCGTTCTTTTTTCAAGAGAGAGGCGGAACAAACGTGTCAATACAGGAGACAGTCAGTTCAGGCGCACACTGCCTCAACACTCTCGCTGGAATGCCGTCAGGCCCGCTGGCCTTGTTCACGTCTAGACTGCACAATACTCTTCGGACCTCTTTAATGTGTACTGCGATCTCCGGCATCGAGGAGTCACAATGAGGCATGTGCGGGGTGAGCGCGGGGCGGGCGCAAGGAGGGTGCAAGGCGGGCGCGTGGCGTGTGCGGTTCGACTTGGATAAATGCAATTTGATATCTACTCAAATTATTTACAACAAATTTCAAAGCGAGTTAGATGCGGGTGCTGACGCGCGTGGCGTGCGCGTGTCGTCTGTACGCGCCCTAAGGAAAGGTTAAGTTAGGAGTTGAAAAAGGGAAAAAGAGATGAAAATAATATTTTTCAAGCAAGAGATACAACTTAAATTTTAATATAACTTGTATTTGACCTTTGCTTCGAATTACTACTTTCTTCCAATCGTCATTATTCTCAAGTTTATCTCCGTTGTTATACTTATCAAGTGTAAGTGTAATTACCATCACAATGCCAGTTAAAGTTGAAGGTGTCAATTTATGAACTAACCAGCAGTTATGCATGTAAGGTTAATAGGTAATTAAGTAATTAAACGATTTCCTGTAACTGGTCGATGGGGTTTCGCCCGCTATGAAAGTCTATTGCTGTGATTGAGGTTTGAAGATATTTATATACTGGGTGACTTTTTTTACCGTAATTTATCGAAATTGAAATTGAAATTTCGATATTTTTAACGAGTTTTTTTTTCAAAGTTTCTGTTTTTATTGTTCTAGTTTACTTCAAATGTGTAGTGTTTATTGATAGAGCAATTTCTGTCTAAGCTATTGACCAAACAAAAAAAAAAAAAAATAGGTATGCCATAGGCTTCTACTGTGTTCACCTATTGTACCTACCCTATTTTTTTCAAGACGGTAAATAAAATCATCCAGTATAGAATCAAAATCAAAAGTCAACCTTTTAAAACGTCAAAATTACATAAGACAGTCCCCCAAAACGCCCGCCCTTCACCACTGCCTAGTGCTTTAGCTGGGGAGAAGAAGTGGCGCAACAAACTCCCCAGGAGAACAGCTGTCTGTTCAGTTAAAAAAATTGAATCTATACAACACTGCGCATAATAATTTAGGTACATTACGCAACACAAAACATTAAATTAAATTATTTGGTATAAGTAAGCTAGCACACGCCAATATACTAAAAAAGAAAATCGAAAACTATACTCAAGCAGAAATAAAAATTCAAAACTAAAAACGTAAGCAGAACTTTATACCTAAATAAAGGCCTCCATAATAAAGGTTGTGCCCACTTACATATATCCGTATATGAAGCCGAAACTCGAACTCACAAGTGATAAACTAGGACCATAGAAGTAAAATAAACAAAATAATACATAAGAGTTAATTACTAATAACAATGACAAAACCAAGGTCAGTACCAGTCACCACAAGCAGCACCCGTTCATGAGCATAACGCAAAGATCAGCCATTACCCCCCTCGCCATATTTGAGGGAAGGAGGTAACCCGACCCCTTACGCTACCGCAAGCAGTGACATCTAGGGAAGTATGACGAACTTGCTGCCGGTTGCTCAGGCAAGAATAATATGATTAATTGTCGAGGTCACTAGCTAATCACATATTGCAATACCACGCATAAAAAAAACATTGTAATGAGTAGATTATGTCAATGATAAATAAAAATAAAATTTAAAATAAATTGACTTTTACAGTCAAAGAAAATAAATAATTATATGAACTCATATAACCTGTCAGAAGATAAGCTAATTCTGGTGAAAGAACATAAACATTGTCTTGAGTTAATCACAGCGACCAACTATTCTTATCGTTTAAATAGTCGTTGAAATCTAGCAAAGAAGAGGGTAGCTTGTTATAAAAGGATATACCAAGCCCAACAAATGAGTTATGAACCTTATGAAGCCGGTGAAACGGAGCACGTAATTTGTCCTTATTTCTTGTGTTAATATTGTGGATATCACTGTTTTTAGTGTATAAATGTATATTTTGTCTAATTATAAGATGTTGGCGAAGATGAATTGTGATGCCACCGTGAGAATACCAATATGTTTAAAAATTCTCAGAGAAACTCTGGTACCTAGCTGGTAAATTGCTCGAACAGCTCGTTTTTGAAGTACAAATATATTTTGAATGTCAGCGGCTTTGCCCCAGAGCAGAATACCGTAGGACATAATGCTATGAAAATATCTAAAATAGACTAACCGAGCTGTATCAACGTCAGTGTATTGTCTTACTTTCCTGATGGCGTAAGCGGCTGAACTGAGCCGTCCCGCTAGGCTTGATATATGTGGGCCCCACTGCAGTTTGGCATCTACTGTTATGCACAGAAAAACTGAGTCTACAGTTTTATGTACCCCTTTATCTAAGACGATGTTGGGTCCTAGATTTCTAACATTCGGTAAGGCAAACTTTACTACTTATAGAGGGGTGCCTGTTCGCGGCTCCGCCAGTCAAATTTACCGATACTGCTCGATTATTCTCCCACAACCCAGGCGATTAATCTGCTGAACGCCCTGTTTACTCAGGGGCCGGATGTTGATATATTTATGTGTAGTAGTAAATCTATGTTTAAATGTTTGAATGAAGTTTTTTTAATTAAATGTTACCAGTAATTCGGTTAGGTTGACATGAACACGTTTCTTGCAGATGTGAGGTGTCATGTGTGTAATGAGTACCTAATGACTGACCAAATACTTGTTACGCTAGCGTAAGGGCTACTCACAAGTTTATATTATTATACTTTGCGTCCCCCTATCATCTATTAGCTATCTAAAACCACTTCCCATGGTTTTCATAACTATGAATTCCCAGGTCTTATTTACCACTAGCTTTTGCCCACGACTTCTTCTGCGTGAAATTTCTTGTACTTTTTGCTCGGCTCCTAAGGGTCCCAGAGTCCTAGCGTGATGTTAAATACCTTCCTTAAGAATTGGGCTATCAAATGCAAATTAACTTTTCAAATCCGACTTATAGAGAGTAGTTAGCGAGTAGCTAGCGAGTTCAAACAAATAAACAAACCCTTCAGCTTTGTTATTTAAGCTTCTGCCCGCGACTTCCCCCGACCCACCCCGTCGCATCGCATCGTCTGCCCAGAGTGGACTCCTGAATCCTCGGGAATTTCATCGGTATCAGGGCGGAACGATTATGGTGTGGATTGGAATTCGCCTGGGTGGACGAACGGCCCTCGTATTTGATACGAGGCAATTTAAATACGGAACAATACTGTCACGAGCTTTTGCAACCTCTATGGTCATCCCGTCCAGCATCCAGTGACCTTCCCCAAAATGTTAACACGGAAAAAGAACTTTTTGCATATACTTCCAGATTATGGAGCAATACTCCACAGGTGACAATTAACAACCTGATACTCGGCATGCAACGCCGATGTAGAGCCGTCGCTAATGCCTTTGGTAATAAGAAATGTTCTCAAAATTCCGACTTTGGGTGCAAATGGCGGCAATTTACGTGACGTAATAATATCTAAAATCGTGTTATAAAACTAAATCAAACCATGAGTTTTATTTTATTAAATGATAACAAAATAAATGAAAATTAAGTTGTACCTTGTTTTGATTCGTAATTAACTCAACCAATGGTTAAATATAGTAACTAATGGTTGAGTGTTGGCTAAATGTGAAAGGCTAAACATGAATTTATTAGAGTTAACATGAATCAGTCGACTCTCGATAATTTGAATCTCTGGATAGTTTGAAATTTTTTTCTGGTCCCTTGAAAGTACTCGATAATATGAATAAAATCATTGATAATTGGTCCCCTCGGTAATTTAAAGTTGACGGAATAGTATCTTGCCCGTCAACATGCAATAATTTGATGTCCGGGCTTCCCTGCTCTCTATAATTTGAAGCGTCTATCATGCACCTATCGTTTGTTTATACACACATCAACACGGTCTAGGGATATTTCATACTCAATTAAATAACTCGAAAAGTACTGGCCGCATTGGAATCTTTTATACACCGATTTGTTTGTAATTTATCTCAGACTAATTCCAAATTCAAATTTTTGATAATTCTTTTGTTTCGGTGGCATAAAATGTCTTGATGTGTAGGAGAGGGAATTTTCATTTGTGCGAAATTTAGAAAACAATACGAATTACGTTTAGTTACAGTTTTTTTTCATTTTTAAACGAAAGATAAAGTTAAAATTGAGGTATTGTAGCCCTGCAACGCCAACATTTGACGAGGGCGGAGATGTTACGAGCTGTGGGAATGCTGGAAGCTGGGTCTGTTCAGCGTAATGTTGCTGAGGCCATAGGGACCCACCAAAATGTAATTTCAAGATTGTGGACACGCTATCGTGCCACAGGTGAAGTAGCGGAGAGGCACCGGGGGCCAAGTCGCATCACTACCCCCAGACAAGACCGATTTTTGCAAATTACTGCGC
This sequence comes from Dicycla oo, assembly GCA_948252095.1. Lineage (NCBI taxonomy): Eukaryota > Metazoa > Arthropoda > Insecta > Lepidoptera > Noctuidae > Dicycla > Dicycla oo. The sequence continues at coordinate 26,716,120 of OX411712.1, read as the reverse complement.
GAGCTCAACCAAATGCAACGGCGACTCAATTGGTCCAAAGGCTGCGAGTGGAACACCAAGTGCTTGTGAGTGACCAAACTGTAAGAAGGCGACTGCATGAAAGCAATCTACGCTCTCGTAGACCACTCCGGGTCCCACCTTTACGGAGAGGCAATCGTGGACGACGATTAGAATGGGTTCGGAACCACGTGGACTGGGGCCGTGAGCAATGGTCCAATGTGCTGTTCACGGATGAATCCAGGTTCGGCTTCCATCCAGATTCACGAAGGACGCGTGTTTGGCGAGTTTCTGGACGATGGAGCCGTATTCAGAACCCTCAGGAAGTTCACCCATACCAAGGAGGAACAATTATGGTTTGGGCAGGAATTCGTCTTGGAAGACGGACGGATCTCGTTTGGGTGCGGGGCAATATGACGGCAGAACGATACGTCCAACAGGTGCTGGGGCCCGTAATCTTGCCCCACAGAACACAAATGGGGCAAGATTTCCTGCTCATGCACGACAATGCCCGGGCACACACGGCGAGAACGGTAGCAGCTTGGTTACATACACACAATGTTAGGGCCTTAGACTGGCCTGCTCAATCGCCAGATCTAAATCCCATTGAGCATGCGTGGGATATGCTGCAAAGAAGAGCTCTGAAGGAAGTTCCTGAAAATCTGGCTACAGAAGATCAACTTTTTGCGCACCTCAGAAGGACATGGGACAATATTCCGCAGCAAGACATTGACAACCTTGTTCTGAGCATGCCGAATCGTTGCCGATCTGTTATGAACATCATGGGCGCTTTCTCAGACTACTAACTTCAAGTTTATAAACACAAATTAAATGATTTTTCTATTTTTTTCAGTTTTTACTCACAAATTATAAGTTAATTCATATACGGTTTCCGTCTATGCTTCATTTTTTTCCATAAAATCCTGAAATTTTAATTTAAGTACCTTAACCATTACTAAAAAATGGTAGAATATTAAATAACGTATCTTTTAAATATATACATGTCATATAAATAATTAACACATTGATAGTAATACGCTTTCTTAAAAATATCCCTAGACCGTGTTGATGTGTGTATATACATGGACAGACCTGTCCATTGTTTACATAAATAAGATATGAGTGAGTTTACAGTTCGCATTCTAGTCTACCTTTGAACGTTAAAGTGAGGCAGCTTGTTTACTTGATATTTTCCTCCTGCCCTCTTGGTTATTAAAACTCCTGTTATTTGCACTCTTGGTAATTTGAAAATTTTCTCTGGTCCCTTGAGTTTCAAATTATCGAGAGTCGACTGTATTCATGTTACGTCATTCATGTGAAAAAATGGTAACTCATGGCGTTTTGGCAAACACATATAGGTAGATAAAATTCAACCATTAGTTACTATGTTTAACCATTGCTTGAATGAACTACGGATAAAAAAATCGGCCGTTTGGCATGTACAGGAATGTCAGGAATGGAGGCGAAAGTCCTCGCATGCACATGGGAGCGGCGCGAGGAGGCAAAACGCCGAGGCGTAACTCCGCTGCCGCGGAAAATCACGGCACAGCAGACAGAGCTTCAGCAGGATGTCATGGCGACATGGAGTGGGACCAAACCTAAAATCGCCAAAATAAAATGATAGATGATAAATGATTTTTATTTCTGTAAGTAGGTTTGTACAAACATTTTTACAAGTCAATCATGTTTTTTTTTTAAACTAGTTGAGGTCGGCGTTTTCTATCTGAGTACTCTGAGAAGAAAGGCCGAAACAAACTCAGAGGTCACAGTCTCTTATAATGTCCAGACATAATCTTGGTCACTTCATGTGAAGCCCATGTAGATTGGTGTCTGAAATGGTCTTTTGAGGAAAGAACCACACAGATTGAGAGGACCTGTCCAGTCAGTGCACGCATTTGTCAGTAATCGCGCAGCTCAACTCAGAACTTAAGGAGCTCAACGATTCGACGAACAATACCAAAGAAAGGACATTGGGGTAGGCCGCATATTTTTTCATTACTCAAACTGCCAGACCATGGTTAAAAATAACTGAGAAAAGAAATAAAACAAACAAAAAAAACAATGACCTACATAGTCTTCACATTCAGAATAAATTAAAATAATATAATACATATAAAATTTATAATACTTATATTAATATTATAGTACTTATAAAATTTGCTGCACCCTACATTTTGACGAGTTATGCGAACATTTAAATGTATGGGACCCATTCCAATTGAATTCCCATAGTATGGGACCAAATTCGCGAAAAGAAAATCAGCTGATCCCTACATTTATGTTCGCATCACTCGTCAAAATGTTGGGAATACTTACCTGACATTTTTTCGCGATTTCAGGTTTGGTCCCATAGTAAAAGTTGTTTGTTATCATGAGTACAATCATTACCAGTCTCCCTGTATACACAAAATGATGCGCGATATTCATTCGTATAAATAAACGTGTTCGTATAAATAACGTTCATTTGGTGCGTTCATTTACAGGAAACCTTATCCATCATCCTTTAGGCTCGGCGCAAACGGGCCACTGACCACAGCCACCGGTGGCCAGACAGCGACAGCGACTTAACACACTTTTTCATATATTTTGTATAGACGCACCGCACACGTGAGGCCGGTGGCGGCTACCCGCTATAGCAATCCTCAACACTGCACCGAGAGACGTCAGCCATCGGTGGCCTGTTTGCGCCGAGCCTTATAATCTTAAAAAAACTCAGATCAACCAAAGCACAAACAAAACAATGTTTACATAAGATAACAACTGCTCACTGAGATACAATCAGCTTTGTTTTGATGCTCACCGGTTGGCCTTGGGTTTGTACTACTACTACTTACCTACTTGCGCAATTAGTTAATCTTTCGTGCTCTAGTCAATCAATCAATCAGCTCGGCCTACTGCAATCCACTGCTGCACATAGGCCTCTCCCAGGCTGTGCCACAACACCTTGTCCTCCGCCTTCCGCAACCATACTGTCCTAACCACCTGTCCATCTAGCTGGGGGCGTCCCACACTACGCTTGCCAGTACGCGGTCTCCACTCCAGGACTCGTCTGCTCCACCGGCCGTCGGTCATCCGACAATCATGACTAACCACTGCCACTTCAACTTGCTCACTCTGCAAGCTAGGTCGGTAATTCCATGCTCTAGTACCAACCACAATAAATATGTTATAAAGCTTTCATTCATGTAAAAAAACCATTTATATATTTAAAATCATGATAATTTTTCAATACATATTCTCATGTCTGTGTATATTTTTAGGGTTCCGTACCTCAAATGGAAAAAACGGATTCCTTATATGATCACTCGTGTGTCTGTCTGTCTGTCCGTCTGTCACAACCAATTTGCTCCGAAACTAATAGACCGATTAAGTTGAAATAAAAAGAGTTTTTCAAACGGTGCCGTATGAGTTGTGACATATCAAATGAAAGGGCTTACTGTGAGGGTCTCAAATATATATTTTTTGTATAATTTGAAAATAAATTGTTTTAAAGTTATTTACGAAAATAGACGAAATTTGGCCCCTTATCTCTGAAAGTACTGTGGCCTAAAATTTTGAAAAAAAAAAATACAAAAATATTTCTGTGCCTATAGATTACAGGAAAACTTATAAGAAGTCTATGATCTTAAAATAGCATGGTAAATCTCTCAATATTGTGCGTACAAACGTACATTTGCAGTTGAAATGTATGGGAGAACATGTTTTTCACCTACAATGTTAAGTTTGTTCTTGGGTTACAATCATCCCAACTACAGAACCCTTCATTGTGCGTGGTCCGAGACGCATTTGACCGGTTTTTTTTAATAAACTTAGGCTGTGTGCAGTTCACGCGGTCGGCTGCAGTCGTGTAGTGTCGACACCCTCTGTCCATCCCTAACCGCATACAGTTATCTGTTCCTTGACTAACTGCACAGTAACTGTATACGGTTAGCAATCAACCGCGTGAAGTTGAAGTCACGACTGTACGAAGTCAAACGAGCAACTGCATGCAGTTGAATATATCGCCTACGTGCGGTGGCAGCCTTAAAGCTATTTCATAATAAATGACTTCCCACAAACACAGATTAATACAGTTTAGGTATGAAGCTACAAGTACGCGGCGGGCCTATCTCACTGGGCCAATTCAGTAGCACTGCCGCGGTCAGAAGGTATAAGAGTTACGCGTTAGAAAGAGAGGCAACTTGTAGGTGAATATAACTGTAGGTAATAAGCGTTGTGCGACCTGAATTGCACTTTATTGTGTCGTAGCAAGAGTCGCTTTTTATTTAAATGATTTTTCGGAGTGTCCCATCTGTATTAATCTGTGCCACAAGATAACCTTTACATACAATTCTGAGTAATCGTATTTGTATTTATGCTTTTCCTGGTAACTTTAAACCTAAGCCCTCAGAATGAAAACTCACCTGTAGGTAATATTGTTGCTTTCAAAGCGTTTCGATCGTACATGTCTACAACGACTTTCAACAGGATTAATATAAGCTGTTCGGTAGCTTATCAATCTAATACATTTTCGGCACATCACTGTGCATTACATTTTTCATTGACACTTTGTGTAACGGACTGCAAATACTGCAATCCATACCCGGAGTGATTCCATACGTGTTCCATTTGCTCATTTCGGCGGAGTACTACACTATACACAGAATATTCTCTGGGTAGACACTACTAGTAGATAGATAGATTCATTTATTTGCTTGAAATAACGTGTTTTACAGCTTTTTACCCAATAGTTCGTCATATTCCGCCTACTAAATTCAGCGTGCAAATTTTGTGACAATAATAATGATTCTACTTTTAATCAATATACCCAAAATAATGAAATTCCCATGTCAACAAAAAAATAAAGTACTACCTAAATCAAGAATTGTCTACATATCAAATTATAAATGTCAAAGAAAAATAATTAAATTATAAATTGTCTAAGTATGAAGTTTCAAATGACAACCAAAGAAATTAAATTACAAATGTCAATAGCTTAAAAATAAAAATGTCATGTTTAATTTTCATGACATGCATCTTTCCCATTTGTCCTGCAATTCATAAAATTAATTGTGTAAAAACAATTTTCGATAAGCCATGCTCTGAGATTCTTTTGGAATAAGCTGGTTCGCAGTTCTCTAATAACCTTCGGTATATTATTATATATCTTTATTGCCATTCGAATAGTGTTTTTATGGCAGTACGCTGTTCTACATCTTGACATTGAACAGTTCTGAGATGCTTGCTTGAAATAGGCCTGTGTTAGTGGTCTGGTTTTGACATCTATGTTGAGCCTTAATTATTTCCTCTATGCTTACGCTCGTGACCACAATGAGCACCGACACACAAATCTGCTGCAATAAGGAATGAAAAAAGAAATGTGGCAAATTAAATTTTAAATCATTTCACAACTCTACACATCAAGCAATTTGAAAATAGTCTAACGAAGTAAAAATAATAAAATCTAACCATAAACATCGCGACGACATCTGGCGTAAAGTAGCTTAAAATAAATTGTGTTAAAACTTAGTACAGCGACATCTATTGCCGAGTAGCAACATGTTCAGCCGTCCCTTCAAGTAGAATACAGAGTTCACGTTGCGTCGCGTCGCGGTCGCTACGATAAGCGGCTACGACTACAGATCGGTTAGTTCCTAAATTTTCCGCCAGATGCGCTGTAGGTAGTTGAACTAGTCAATTATTTGGTCATTGAACTTATGTTTTTATAACGTTGTGACATAATTATTACTATATTATTTCAAGATCAAGAGTATTTTATAGTGTAATTGTTCTATTGAACAGGGTAATAGGTCCTATGTATTGGCGAGGATCTAAGTATCTAGGTATCGGTGAGTACAGGCCAGTAGATCATCCCGGTGAAATACTCGTACTACATAGAAGAGCGAAGGGTTTATTGGAAGTCCAATATCAAAACGTTTTTTGCTGATACATAAGATGTGCAGGTGATGCAACTGCGTCTCTGCTATTAGGTACATAAGATGTGCAGGCGATGCACCAGCGTCTGCTGTTAGCTACATAAGATGTGCACGCGGTGCAACTGCGTCTCTGCTGTTAGGTAAATAAGATGTGCCGGCGATGCAACAACGTCATTGCTGTTAGGTAAATAAGATGTGCCCGCGATGCAACAGCGTCTCTGCTGTTACGTAAATAAGATGTGCAGGCGATGCAAAGCATCTCTGCTGTTAGCTACATAAGATGTGCACGCGGTGCAACTGCATCTCTGCTGTTAGGTAAATAAGATGTGCCGGCGATGCAACAACGTCATTGCTGTTAGGTAAATAAGATGTGCCGGCGATGCAACAACGTCATTGCTGTTAGGTAAATAAGATGTGCAGGCGATGCAACAACGTCTCTGCTGTTAGGTAAATAATATAAGATGTGCCGGCGATGCAACAACCTCATTGCTGTTAGGTAAATAAGATGTGCCGGCGATGCAACAGCGTCTCTGCAGTTAGGTAAATAAGATGTGCAGGCGATGCAACAGCGTCTCTGCTGTTAGCTACATAAGATGTGCAGGCGGTGCAACTGCGTCTCTGCTGTTAGGTAAATAAGATGTGCAGGCGATGCAACAACGTCTCTGCTGTTAGGTAAATAAGATGTGCCGGCGATGCAACAGCGTCTCTGCGGTTAGGTAAATAAGATGTGCCGGCGTTGCAACAACGTCTCTGCTGTTAGGTAAATAAGATGTGCCGGCATTGCACCAGCGTCTCTGCTGTTAGCTACATAAGATGTGCAGGCGGTGCAACTGCGTCTCTGCTGTTAGGTAAATAAGATGTGCAGGCGATGCAACAGCGTCTCTGCTGTTAGGTAAATAAGATGTGCCGGCGATGCAACAACGTCTCTGCTGTTAGGTAAATAAGATGTGCCTGCGATGCAACAGCGTCTCTGCTGTTAGGTAAATAAGATGTGCCTGCGATGCAACAGCGTCTCTGCTGTTAGGCAAATAAGAAATGCAGGCGATGCAACAACGTCTCTGCTGTTAGGTAAATAAGATGTGCCGGCGATGCAACAACGTCTCTGCTGTTAGGTAAATAAGATGTGCAGGCGATGCAACAGCGTCTCTGCTGTTAGGTAAATAAGATGTGCCGGCGATGCAACAGCGTCTCTGCTGTTAGGTAAATAAGATGTGCAGGCGATGCAACAGCGTCTCTCCTGATAGGTAAATAAGATGTGCCTGCGATGCAACAGCGTCTCTGCTGTTAGGTAAATAAGATGTGCAGGCGATGCAACAACGTCTCTGCTGTTAGGTAAATAAGATGTGCAGGCGATGCAACAACGTCTCTGCTGTTAGGCAAATAAGAAATGCAGGCGATGCAACAGCGTCTCTGCTGTTAGGCAAATAAGAAATGCAGGCGATGCAACAACGTCTCTGCTGTTAGGTAAATAAGATGTGCCGGCGATGCAACAACGTCTCTGCTGTTAGGTAAATAAGATGTGCAGGCGATGCAACAGCGTCTCTGCTGTTAGGTAAATAAGATGTGCCGGCGATGCAACAGCGTCTCTGCTGTTAGGTAAATAAGATGTGCAGGCGATGCAACAGGGTCTCTGCTGTTAGGTAAATAAGATGTGCAGGCGATGCAACAACGTCTCTGCTGTTAGGTAAATAAGATGTGCCTGCGATGCAACAACGTCTCTGCTGTTAGGTAAATAAGATGTGCCGGCGATGCAACAACGTCTCTGCTGTTAGGTAAATAAGATGTGCCGGCATTGCAACAGCGTCTCTGCTGTTAAGTAAATAAGATGTGCAGGCATTGAAACAGCGTCTCTGCTGTTAGCTACATAAGATGTGCAGGCGGTGCAACAGCGTCTCTGCTGTTAGGTAAATAAGATGTGCAGGCGATGCAACAACGTCTCTGCTGTTAGGCAAATAAGAAATGCAGGCGATGCAACAACGTCTCTGCTGTTAGGTAAATAAGATGTGCCGGCATTGCAACAGCGTCTCTGCTGTTAGGCAAATAAGAAATGCAGGCGATGCAACAACGTCTCTGCTGTTAGGTAAATAAGATGTGCCGGCATTGCAACAGCGTCTCTGCTGTTAGCTACATAAGATGTGCAGGCGGTGCAACAGCGTCTCTGCTGTTAGGTAAATAAGATGTGCAGGCGATGCAACAACGTCTCTGCTTTTAGGTAAATAAGATGTGCAGGCGATGCAACAGCGTCTCTGCTGTTAGGTAAATAAGATGTGCAGGCGATGCAACAACGTCTCTGCTGTTAGGCAAATAAGAAATGCAGGCGATGCAACAACGTCTCTGCTGTTAGGTAAATAAGATGTGCCGGCGATGCAACAACGTCTCTGCTGTTAGGTAAATAAGATGTGCAGGCGATGCAACAACGTGTCTGCTGTTAGGTAAATAAGATGTGCCGGCGATGCAACAACGTCTCTGCTATTAGGTAAATAAGATGTGCCTGCGATGCAACAGCGTCTCTGCTGTTAGGCAAATAAGAAATGCAGGCGATTCAACAACGTCTCTGCTGTTAGGTAAATAAGATGTGCCGGTGATGCAACAACGTCTCTGCTGTTAGGTAAATAAGATGTGCCGGCGATGCAACAGCGTCTCTGCTGTTAAGTAAATAAGATGTGCAGGCATTGCAACAGCGTCTCTGCTGTTAGCTACATAAGATGTGCAGGCGGTGCAACTGCGTCTCTGCTGTTAGGTAAATAAGATGTGCAGGCGATGCAACAACGTGTCTACTGTTAGGTAAATAAGATGTGCCGGCGATGCAACAACGTCTTTGCTGTTAGGTAAATAAGATGTGCCTGCGATGCAACAGCGTCTCTGCTGTTAGGCAAATAAGAAATGCAGGCGATTCAACAACGTCTCTGCTGTTAGGTAAATAAGATGTGCCGGTGATGCAACAACGTCTCTGCTGTTAGGTAAATAAGATGTGCCGGCGATGCTACAGCGTCTCTGCTGTTAAGTAAATAAGATGTGCAGGCATTGCAACAGCGTCTCTGCTGTTAGCTACATAAGATGTGCAGGCGGTGCAACTGCGTCTCTGCTGTTAGGTAAATAAGATGTGCCTGCGATGCAACAGCGTCTCTGCTGTTAGGCAAATAAGAAATGCAGGCGATTCAACAACGTCTCTGCTGTTAGGTAAATAAGATGTGCCGGTGATGCAACAACGTCTCTGCTGTTAGGTAAATAAGATGTGCCGGCGATGCTACAGCGTCTCTGCTGTTAAGTAAATAAGATGTGCAGGCATTGCAACAGCGTCTCTGCTGTTAGCTACATAAGATGTGCAGGCGGTGCAACTGCGTCTCTGCTGTTAGGTAAATAAGATGTGCAGGCGATGCAACAGGGTCTCTGCTGTTAGGTAAATAAGATGTCCAGGCGATGTAACAGGGTCTCTGCTGTAAGGTAAATAAGATGTGCCGGCGATGCAACAGCGTCTCTGCTGTTAGGTAAATAAGATGTGCAGGCGATGCAACAACGTCTCTGCTGTTAGGTAAATAAGATATGCCGGCGATGCAACAGCGTCTCTGCTGTTAGGTAAATAAGATATGCAGGCATTGCAACAGCGTCTCTGCTGTTAGGTACATAAGATGTGCAGGCGGTGCAACTGCGTCTCTGCTGTTAGGTACATAAGATGTGCAGGCGGTGCAACTGCGTCTCTGCTGTTAGGTACATAAGATGTGCAGGCGGTGCAACTGCGTCTCTGCTGTTAGGTACATAAGATGTGCAGGCGGTGCAACTGCGTCTCTGCTGTTAGGTAAATAAGATGTGCAGGCGATGCAACAGCGTCTCTGCTATATATTGGGAACTTTATGCCCCACTTTTCGAAAAGTAGCGGACACAAACGAAACTAATCAGAGTTAATAGATACCATTACCTACATTAATTATCAATGTGCAATTTTTATTTCTGTAACCTGCGGGCATGCTGAGAATATGAGATTTTTATTTGTTAGTATTTTTACTTGAACACTTCACAATAATATTTAATTAATCGTTATAGTTACGCCCAATCGCTATGATAAGACAATAGATAATAGGCGTTCAGGCAGCGGCGCACAGTGGAGTATTTATTCGTAGATGAAATTTCTGGTCAAAATATAATGAAGGCATTTTTATGTTCAAAATTGATTCAAAAGACTATTAATATGCGAAAACATCTTTTATTTGGCAAATTATTAAAACAATAAGCACAATTTAAAACATTAATCAGATTCGTCATATTTATCTTCAGACTCAATTATATCTTTTTCTTCTTAAATATTTTGTATTTCTTCTGTTTCCACGTAACGTGATTCTGGAATTAGAAGTTGCAAAGTTTCACGGGAAAAGGGCTTGCTCCTTTTTCTGGACTTTGACCTCAAGCTACTCGGTAGAGGATCAGAGGTAAGCAAAAGCCTATTCAGTATGTCCCTGTTGCAAATTTCTCGAGAGAATTTCCTCGTAAAATTCAGCCTGTATGAACGGAAATGTTTATTCCGGGCTTCTGCAGCCTCCTCTGATAGGTAACCAATAGGAAATAAAGCTTCCGAAATCACAGTTGCTCCGTGAACCAATATTTTGTGAATGGTTTGCGTCATAGGATGCCAATCGTATAATTTCACGTATAGCTCTGCAGTTTCAGATGCATATGCTGCAAATTTCTCGACATTAATCGTATGTCCACTGCTCAAAGCTTCAAGTATCACCTTGTGTCTTTCTATCAAACTGACACCAATAGCTGTAATGCGAGCAGATATCTCAGGGTCTTGAAAAAAAACTTCGAGAGGTGTTCCCATCATTCGTATTCCCAAATCCAGATTTAGGAATATCGACCAAAAACCCCATTTCCACTTTAAAAGCCTCTTGTATTCTCTTCTTTGTTTCAGCGTGGATTTCTTTGTCTTCTGCACTTGTAGGCCTCCATTTTCTGACAGGAAGTTTGTACGCTAAATGCAAAAGAGATTCAAATAGTCAAGTGATCGACATAGGTGAGAAGGGATGTCCTAACTTTTCAGTCTTAAAAAGTAAATATTCAAAAAATAAAACTGAATTTAATTGTGTCAATCATAAATTGAATTGTGCTCTAAATAATGCTGTGTGTATAAGAAAATGGTATGTTGATATGTCTGTATTCAAATTATTTTGTTGTGTTTAAGCTACATTTAATAAAAATATCTAAATAACTTCTTATCATTTTTATTTGAACCTATGAAATTTTAAACTAGCTGAAATTATGTTCAATTTAGGTAAACTTACAACAATAGTAAATGAATACTGATAACGGATGACCTGCAAATCTAGTCTTATTTTACAGCTACTTTAAAATTTGATGTTATTAAGTAAAAAATAAAACATTAAAAAAAAATTATTACCTCATATATTTACAGTTATAAAAACTAATTACTTAAAGCTACATCGTAATAATATTTTATTTTATCATCTTAACTTACAAAACATTGTGATGTTATTTTTATAATAACTTACATTACATTTTATTTATCGGGTTGGCTAATAAGTAATGAGCGTTTTAGTTTATAATTTCTAGAATTTTCGGAAAGGTTCGAGAACGTTCTGTAGCAAAGGGTATATAAACAGCGAGTCGCGCTCATGCTCATGCGTGTTCCCATCATGACCTATGCGGGTTCAGTGTTTGCGCACGCAAAACCTCACCTCATACATAGGATGCAGGCCCTCCAAAACCGTTTCCTCCGAAAGGCAACGGGAGCCCCTTGGTTCGTTCGGAACGAAATCCTCCATGTCGATCTCGACATTCCCACCATCTCCCAGTTCTTGAAACGCAATTCCAAGCGTTTCTTCGACTCAGCCACCAACCACCGCAACCCTCTGGTTGTCGAGGCGGCTAGCTATGTCCCCTCTCTTATTAGTAAGGTCCGCCGCCCCAGGCTTGTCCTCTCAGATCCCGACGACCCCATAACTCTTCTCCAGGAGAGCAGTAGGGACCGTAGGAACAAAAACAAATCGACATTCCGACCTCGCCGCCGAGGTCCCTCGCGACGACCCCGTAATAATGGTCCTCCCCCCCGTCCCTTGCTCGGGTATAATGTGCCAGCTGGTGGCGTAGCTGAGCCTGTAGCTTTAAACTCCCCTGATAATAATAATTCAAATCTGATCCAGCCTGTCCCATCTTGCTGTCCTCCCCCCAGCGACGCCCTAAGCCGAGGCCCGTTCCCCACAGGGGGAGCCCTTAGCGTGTAGTCGCTTAGTCTGTAAGTTTTTTGCCCCTGGCTGGAGGCTTTGAGTTTTTCTTAAGGCAGCCACAGGATAGTCCGGTTAAGTAGTCTCGACCTCTCTAGGTCAACTACGAGATGCCATTCATAAAAAAAAAAAATAAAAAAAAAAAAAAAAAAAAATCATGCGTGTTATTGATAGTTTGGCTGTTAGTGCGTTAAGGTTCACAAAGAAATGAGTGATATTATAACCCACGGACGACATTGTTTATTATATGAGTTTCAATCTGGGCATTCTGCTGCAGAAGCTACACGTAATATATGTCAAAGGATAGCTCACGATGCCGTCTCCGAAGCAACACCAAAGCGCTGGTTCGAACGGTTCCGCAATAACGATTTTTCCTTAACCGATCAACCAAAGTCTGGGCGCCCCGTGGAAATAGCCATCGATAAATTAAAACTATTAATCGAAGAAGATCCTCGAAAAACTACACACGATTTGGCTGTTCAGCTCGAGTGCTCTCATGGCACCATAGAAAATCATTTACATGGTTTGGCAATGACTTACAAATATAGTGTTTGGGTACCCCATAAATTAAGTAAGACCTACCGAGCTGAGATTTGTGTATAACTTTTATCTTTCCGCCGCACATTTAATTGGTTAGATCATCTTGTCACTGGAGATGAAAAGTGGGTTCTCTATGTTAATCACACACGCAAGCGCCAGTGTCCCAGACACTGGCGCTTGCGTGTGTGATTCATAGCGTTCTCAAAGTCTCGAGCATTAACCTCTGTGTAAATCATGGGAACATTATTTTTTTAAATTTTGTATATTTTTCGTGCATCTTTTAAGAGAGTCTTCACAAATTTGGAAACACAATCAGGACCACGATACGAAACGTAACGATTATAGCTATCATCCAGCGCACACGTAATATTATACGCAAAAGCTACAGGTACATGTCGCTGTCGCATAACAGTTCTGGTCTTAGTTGGGTCAGGATCACAAAAGTCGTACCGTTCTAGCATTGTTTCAAAGTCTGCGTATATAACAAATTGTACTATTTGCTTTCTATTATGATTCTCAAACTGTATGAACGAACCTGTTGGAGGTAGTTCAGTTGCAATTGCAACTCCCCACAACTATGTGATCATCATGTGAATTAAAAAATTAAGCAAACGTTACAAAAGTACAATTTACTGAGGCGTTTCGTTATTTGATTCTTAACAAGTCGTGGTAAATCTTTAATAAGATAATAATGTGACAAGTCGTCGTTCTCCAAATAAAGTAAATGAAACACTTTTCTGGTCACAGTTTTTGGTTTGTAAAGGGGAGCAATGATAGTATTCTTTTATATACCATAAATATAAATACAAACTCCTGGGTTATTTACTTCAAACCGTGCAATGTCCGAGAAACTTAATGGAAATGTTAAGTCTTTTAAGTTCAACACAGTCCGAAAATCCGGGTAAGACGAAACCCTTTCAGGATGACTTTTAGCGGGATATAAAGCAGCAACAATGGACCATAAAAAGTAATACTCATCATTGTTACACATGCTTTTTTCGCTTTAATTGCGGCCGGTAATTCGATAAAGCCTGAACCACGCAATGGTATTTGTTAATATTGACTTCTAGATGTGAACTACTCAAGAAAGTCCAACCACTGTCACGGTCTTGAAACTCCTCTAATTTTTTTACTAACGCATTTCTAACCTGAGTAATTAATGAATCATATTCAGACCGATCTCGCTTGCGACTGTCATAGCTAAGGTGTTGGACAGTTTGCTTGACCGACAGTTGCAGAAGCACCTCCAATTGTATGATGCTCAGTTTGGCTTCAGATCTGGTTTGTCAACTGAGAGTGCTATCCTCAGTCTCAAGCAAACTGTTCAGTATTACACAGACAGAAGCATACCAGTATATGCGTGCTATCTAGATCTGTCAAAAGCTTTTGATCTGGTGTGTTATGACAAGCTGTGGCAGTAGCTACAATGTGAGACGTATCTGCCACATGAGGCTGTATCGATATTCGGGTACTGGTACAGTAAGTAGCTCAATAGTGTCAGATGGGCGGGAGCGCAGTCGGACGTGTACAGGCTGGAATGCGGAGTGAGACAAGGGGGTTTATCCTCGCCTCGCCTCTTTAGCCTGTACATGAACCAGCTGATCAGTGAGCTCAGCAGCACTAATATCGGGTGTTCTATAGATGGGGTGTGTATCAACAACATCAGCTACGCGGATGATATGGTGTTGCTGAGCCCATCGATCGGCGCACTACGTAAACTTCTGCGCATATGTGAGTCATATGCGGAGGCCCATGGGCTCAAGTACAATGCTAAGAAGAGTGAACTTATGATTTTTAAAGCCGGTACCAAATGCTACTCATCTGTACCTCCTGTCACTCTTTGCGGCATTCCTTTGAACAGGGTGAAGGTGTTCAAGTATTTGGGCCATTGGGTCTCCGACGACCTGTGTGACGATATGGACATTGAGAGGGAGCGCAGGGCGCTGTCTGTCCGGTGTAATATGTTGGCTCGGAGGTTCGCACGATGTACTAAACCGGTTAAGGTGACCTTGTTTAAGGCTTATTGCCAGTCGTTTTACACGTGCGGCCTGTGGACCAACTTTAACACTCTGCGCGTGCAGTACAACAATGCCTGAACTATGTTTACTGAGGCGCGGACTGATGGTTTTTTTGCGATCATAAGGAAACGGAGCGCTTCACTAGTAAATCGCCTATTAAGCAGCTCCAACAGCGTCCTGAAGGTATTGTCCGAGCGGTGGGATCTCCCCCTTTTGCAGAGGTGGATGCAGCTTCATAGAAGCGCTTCCCCTCGTATTACATAATACATATTATTATAATTTTTTTTTTTTTTTGGTTTGGCATGTTTATGTATTTGATATTTTATTTGTTTGAAATGCCATATGTATGTATTTTAATGTTATTTGATTTGAATGTTGACGGTTATTGTGTGTTTATGTGTAAATTTTATATCAATTTAATTACTTTTTTATGTTTTGTTTTATGTTTTTGTAATTAGTGTGGACTTTGTCTGAAAATAAACGAATTATTATTATTATTATTATTCTGGTGTAGTGTATAATTTTTAGTACCAAATGATTTTATCTCCTGAGAATCATTTTTAACCATTAAAAACAAAGCAAAATATTCAAAATTAATTTTCTAACTTATATATGTTCTTTAAGAGACTTGTTTTGATTTTGTCTCGGATACTATTTAAAAACAAATCTAGAGAATAGTTCTCACATAGATCAACAATTTTATAAGAAGTTATACGATTGCGAAAGGCAGAATGAATTACTTCAACACCTTCGCAAAAATGTGAAATATTCCTGTTTTTAAGGGTGGTACTGCGTAGGTGACCAGTCCAATGACTGCGCTCAACAGACGTATTACAAACAGTACAAAAAGGCATTTTAGATTACGATTACGTTAATTATTATCTTGCACGCAAGGTTTATAGTGAAATGCAACTGAAATAATTAAGATTACAAGACACAAAATTAAAATATTATGTGGGTGCTCCAAGTTACAAAAAAATTACCTTAATTATTACTTAAAACTAATTTGGTCACTGTAGAAGACAGGCTCTGAATCGTCAATCAATTCGTGAGCCCGCCTCATGAATGACTGCAAAGTGTCCCATTGAGGACTCTCTTTACTTAATTGCACTTTTAGTGCAACGGCCGCCTTCTTCCACCGATCCTCCCTTACAGTGGAGATGATGTCGGTCTTGTGGTAAACCTTTACCTCCACATAAAAGTCGCTGTTCAAGTGTGCTGTTCGCCGCACCTTGCCGTTTGCGACGCGGCTCAGAAGAGAAGATCCCAGGTCCCCGCTTGATGTCGATGGACGATCAGCGCTGTGGCGTCCTCTAACCCGAAGAGGTCTGTGTTCGGGCTTGTCTTACTGTAAAACAATAATAACATATTATTTGTAGTAATTATTAACGATACCCTAAAAATAGACAAGTATTCGGAACTGCAGTTTACGGTAATATACGTAGGTACATATTATCTCACTGCGAAAAAGGTATTGTATTTAAAATGTATTTCATTGCGTTATAGGTCTAAGTTTGAGACCGATGTGCATTAGAAACTTCACTTCACTTCAACGACCGATGTGCACAAAAACATACTTAAAGAAAAATCAGTAATAGTAAATTACCTTGATTTTGGTTTCGAGGGCGTGGTGTACGTTTCAGATTTGCGCTTCGTCGTCGCCTTCTTCTTAGCCGACTGTGTCGCCTTCTTAGTCTCGACAGCGTGATCGAGCCTTTGGGACTCGTATTCAACTTCGGAGTCAGACCTAAAATCGAATACATTAAAATTATTGAACTTTATGCTAAAACCATAATTTCCTAAAGAAGGTTACCTAAAGAAGGGAAGGAACAATAGAAACAAGGCCACTAAAATTAACTTAATATAATACTTATGTTAGTACAAAATTTTGCGTACATAACACATACTTACATACATTTTTAGAAGTCGGTCTAATATTATATTATTAGGAATATAATAATAATATAATGTCAACAGCGGCACTGGCACTGGGAAGCACTGGAGCGAATTTAATTTTTTCACCAAAATTATTGGTTTATATTCATAAAAAATACTATTTCAGCAAAAAATATTTAATAACCAAATTAAACCTTAACTGTATGACTTACAGTTGTATTAATAATTTATGTCAGTTACGACAAATTATATCGTTATTATACTCATTCCGCCAAATTGCAGTTGTAATGAAATATAAAACCAGCGTTTTACCCGCACCGACAAAAGTGAAGCCGACACCTTATTGTCGACAACAATAAACTATAATAAACTCGCATTTGCCCGCGGCTTCGCCCGCGTGGTCCCTTAGGGATTTTATATATAAGTATGTCTGTCTGTTTATCTCACCATCATTTTGTAACTTTAGACGAATTACACAAGTGTAATGAAATAGGGAATGTAAATTTTTTGAAATGAATATACTTAAACGTAATTAGGTGGTAAAACAATTCCTAAATTACGTTTTATACAGATAAATTCCGATGAACGAATTTGCGTTCAAGTTAGTCTATGAGTAAGTTACAGTTAAACTTGCATTTTTTTTTAATAATTTTCATTGTACCTATTATTATATTCAATCTCCATACTAACTCCTACTCCATACAAACAAGCGGTTATCGCTTATAACGTTCGACCCACCGGCTTTGCCTACAGCTGGCTTTGTTGACGTATTTTTACTGACTTCAAAAAGGAGAGCTTTTCAATTCGATTGATTTTTATATTCTTTTGTTTGAAACACATGCTTATGTTCTTATTAAATCATTACTGGTAAAATAAAAAAGTCAGTACAAGATTTCGAATTCACGTTAAAGCTAGTTTTCAAAATGTTGCAGTTTTTTAAACTAAAAAGACGCAGTAATCAGATGTTGTTAAACTTCAGAAAAGATTTGTTAAGAATAAGAAGGTATAAGTATTATTTTATTATAGTTTATATAAACTAGATTACAACAAATCTAGGTAAGACATAGTAGGTATGCGAAGTACCTAGACAATTCTGTAAAAACCCAAATTTAATTAAATACTACAACGTGAACCGCGATCATGTTACATTCAACATAATTCTTTATCTAAATAATTCTTTTCACACACACACATACTCAAGATGCAATGAAGTTCAAAACTGCTTTGACTGCATGTTGCAAGATTGCAGCCTTGCACATATAAAATACCATTTACACTACGTGGTCACAACTGTCTGATGAAAGCGTTCAGGATAAGGAACGGTGCGGTGACGCCGGACAACACGTGTGTACTGTTTCGAGAACGACTGACACGCAGCACACACCTATTACTTGTTTTTATTAGGCTGACTAACTGATACCACCGTTTCCGACGCTGTCGTCCGGCGGTTCGCAACTGAGAACGGCGCGGGTATCGTCGAGTGTAAAAGGTACCTTATCATAAACTGCTGGTGTCGGTTACATAGCGATATATTGTTAGTTAGTAACAGTTAGTAGTGAAGTGGAGCAACGTATGTTAGCTGTATAAATTAATTAAATTAAAATTTGGATGTCCTCGAGCCAATCTGGTCACAGAAAATAGAATGTGTAGGTGCCTCCGGGTAAAAAAAGAAGCCTCGGCATCCGTAAAGGAGTTAACACAGTGTTCCTGTCACAGCTGCACATTACAAGTCGATATCTATGTAGGAAGTCAGAGCTTCCCTGTACAGGGGGCCGATTCTACTAATTTGCAACATAACACGTTCAATTGTGTTTCAACAACAGTTCAGTTTCGATCGCCGTTCGATAGTTACCAAAAAAGTCATTCTACTATTCTATAAGCAAAATGGAAACTAAACTTAAACCCAATCGTAACGGGAACGTAACAGCGGGTATCCTGTGTGACCAACATTCCAAATAGTATGTTTTAATAATACCACAGAAAAAGAAAAGTTGAATCTAATAATATTACTAAATACGAATAAGTGCTACTAAAAGTACCTATTTTTAATACAAAAACATATCTAGACCATACTTATACTTTTAGCCTGTATACAGGGTGACTCAGAATACCTCTTTTGATCCGGCGGCCCCATAATCTGTTGTGCATTATTAATCATTAGATGGAGTCCCCAACAATGTTCATTAAAGTTTTTGAATGCTTTCGACATGTCAAAGTTTTCTTCATATTTTTGATGGAGTCAACCCTAAATTTGGTTGACCTCTATTCTCTCTTCTTTGATATAGGGATGAATGCGTCAGATAAGACACTTAACACATAATAGTAAAAAGCCTATAATTTTCTTGCATCAGAGAGGCAAGTTGATTTTTTTTTTCAAGATTGAATTAAGTCTTGAATACCAGTATGATATGCGAAATACCTACGCAGAGTAGAAGTAGACGTAGCTACATACATCTGCATAAAACTGCGGTTTAAACCCAACTACAAGGTTTTTATAAAATACAAATACCTAGTAAAAAGTTTAATAAAAAAAATATTAGCTCCCTATGAAAATTAATTCCATTTGTTTAACAGGTATCTATCCTCAAAAGTAAGATATCGAACGACCTAACTGTTTTCGTTACTCTTTGGTGAAATACATTTTTATAAGAATTAATTGCAGTTTTAATCCTCCGATTGGTAGAAATGCCACCAATATCTTGCAATTTCCTACACTATACTGCACGCCCATTGCTTCCGGCTTTCTTATTGGATATCGGCATCGGTTGAAGAATGCTTCAAATCCGAAAGATTTTTTAAACTGAAATGATTTTGAATGTTATTTAATCATAAAAATAAGATTCAAAATCATTTCAGCTTACAAAAATCTTTTGGCGTGCCGCCCGCGCCGGGGTGGCGGCAAGCTCAAAGGAGCTTTGAGCTCGCCGCCTTTGGAAAGGAAATCACTAAAAGATTCCGTACATGTGTAATAATAACGCGATTCTATTCTAAGACCGGGCAATCTTTTTGAGGTTTTTGGATACTGTATTCGATTATTTTGGAATTAGATTTGTTTCATAATTATGGCAATGTATTTTATTTCTTTATCATTTAAAAAATACAGAAAATAGGTAAACCACTAAGATTTGTAATTAATGCTACAAATACCTACTAGTCAACCTCGATAATACAATTTTAACTGGCCGCTTATCACATCATGGGACAGAAATACCGTAAGCAAAATGTAGGTGCACTGCTATCACTAGGTACAATATTTTATTTTAAAAATAGTACCTATTTATTATCGGAATTCACTTAATATCTTATTGATCCCTAAAATTGTGTACATTTTTATTTTTGTAGGCTAGTTAAGTAATTAGGCATTTATTTCGCTAGTTCACTTCATTCTTTCGAGTTGGATGCGTCGTCTAGTATCGCGTTGGATTGCAGTGAATTTTGCGAGGAATCATGACCGAAAATGCGAACAATGAATATTATGACATGATAATGTGTGTAGGTGCGACTGACGGTAATCTTGCAGCAGCAAGACAACTGTCTAAGTTCTGTGTACCTTTTGTGTTTGTTGTCCTTATTGTGAATAAGTTCATGTGCTAAAACTATGAGTGTACTTACGTGTACCTATGTGTGTAAAGCTGCGCAGGATTTGAAAAGAAAAATGGTATGTACAAACTTAATAATTACCGTACTGATCATTTCACTCGCGCGATGAGGCAACAGCTGGCCAGGTCAAAGGACGCGACAATACCTAGATACCTACGGCCTGCGGTCATTGATTTATTTGGCTCCGCCTATCTAGGGTTGCTACGACATAGCAAAATTAAAATATTATTTGTATTTTGTAAGAGAAAACCGAAATTATTTAAAGTTGAGATATGACCATGGCGACCTTGCAGAATAACTAATAGTGTATTAAACAATACACTGTTTTCGGTATAACAGGGGTATTTTGAATCACACTGTATATTTTTTGTAACATTTCAACTTTATAAATAATAAAAACTCAGAAGAACGTTTCGTTTTCGGCCCCAGCTTGCGAAATCTGTGAAACGAAACGTTTCAATTATGTCAAAAAGATAATGATGCGACTAAACGTCACGCTTGGACACGCTCATGTTCGGTTTTGTTAGCAGAATAGCTTTTGAGATTGTTTCGATCGATCGGTGACTGAACTGAAACGTAACCGCAGTTGGATTGTTGTTACATTAGTGAAACGCTCAAAAGCCGTGGTTCAGCTGCCATTCAATTGCAATTTTTTAACAATTTTGTTAGTAGAATCGGCCCCCAGGTCACTTAAGCGGAGTAAGCGTCGCCTATTGTGGTTATGCGCTATCTCTAATTTTGTGGAGAGACATGAGACAATCTGTCCTGGATTTTAGTTTAATGTAGGGTAACCTAAAGTTCAGATGATCCTCGAGCCAATCTGGTCACTTAAGCGGAGTAAGTGTGTAGCCTATGGTGGTTATGCGCTATCTCTAATTTTGTGGAAAGACATGAGACAATCTGTCCTGAATTTTAGGCTACCAGTTCAAATAGCGAGCACCCTTATTTGTTCAGACATCGAGCGTCTAACGTGATCACGAAAGGTTCTTCTCAGGACGATGAACGTTCACGCTGAAATTGACAGAGGTGAACGTAGGATCGGCAGGTAAGACTAGTTTTAAAACGCGTATTTGGAATAGGAACGAGTCAACTTAACATGATTCTGTCGTGTGCGCTCACAGTGAAGAGATACAATACAAATCAAGTACGGAAAAGTTACGGAAACGAAAATAGTGGAATCCATTTCGTAGGATATTTTTGGGCATTCTACTTCACCGATAGTGACGAAGGTGAACGAAGTGAGACGTAGGAACTACTTGTGTACATACCTTTTTTTTGTTTTTGGATGGGAAATCATCAAAAAACTTCTCCCGCTCTGGGTGGAGCGGGAGGGCGTGTCAGACTTCTACTGACTAAAACCCACCCGTGTTTCTTCAGCTGCCTGTGCCAGGGCCACGGTAGCTCTTTCAAACAACTCGCAACCCTGGCGGGCATCGGCTCTAGCAAACCCCTTCAGCTAGTTCTGAAATCTCTTAGAGGCGCGCGTGGAACACAACGCGCCGTCGACCCGGGCCTGGTCCTTACCGGACGGCGAGCTTGCTCGCCATTCGCAAGCCCGCGCCTACGGTGGCCGGGAATCGGCTATCGATTACCGACACCCAGGGCGTCTCCTGCGGGCGCAAAGATTGCCATTCCCTCACGCGTTCAGCCTCCTCCTTCGCGAGCATTACTGCTTCGCAGAAGGAGGTGACGGCTTCCCATGCACTCGCGCCCCGTACCATGGCTTGTACCAGGGCCGGGCGCGAGGGACCGCCGCCGCCGATCGCCTCCGCGAGGACGCGGCGGTGTTCTGCCCAAGCCGGGCAGACCTTCACCGTATGCTTCACCGTGTCCTCCAGGCGAACCACACAATGGTAACACCCGGGCGTTTCCTCCCACCTTATCCGGAACAGGAACCTCCCGAAGCAACCGTGTCCGGTGAGGACCTGCGTCAAGCGGAAATTGAGGATGCCATGATGCCTCTCCAACCACTCCTCAAAGAGGGGACTTATCGCCGCGATTGTGGCGTGCCCAGCACTGGGTTGCGACAGTCGCACTCTCCATGTCGCCATGAGATCCCGCCGGAGCTCTGTCTGCTGTGCCATATTTCTCGCGGCAGCGGAGTTACGCCCCGGCGTTTTGCCTCCTCGCGCCACTCCCATGTTTATGCGAGGACCTTTGCTTACAGATCCTACGGCGGCAATCCGGCAAGGAGGCTCGCCACCTCACCGGAGGCCGTGCGGTATCCCCGAACTAGCCGATGGCCATGACCCTGTGGGACGCGTTCAACCGGTGGGCTGGTCGCCGCCCCAAGGAACGCGCCCACACTGGTGCCCCGTAAAGGGCCATGGACCGCACGACCCCCGCGTAGAGCCTCCGGCAGAAGGCGTTTGGACCCCCTAAATTGGACAGGAGCCACTTCAAGGTAGCCCCGGCCCGCTCCAGTCTGGGAGCCAAACGTCGAAGATGCTCCACGAAGTTCCACCGGCTGTCGAGGACGAGTCCCAGGTACTTCATCGTTGGCTCGACGCTGATGTTAACCCCTCCTTCCATTATTTGGGATCCCGACGGTGGCGCGTTCCGAGGACCATGAAAACACATGACTTGTGCAGGGCCACCTCCAGTCCCAATTGCCGTATCCTCTCGACGATTGTCTCAACCCCGCATGTCGCTAGTTCGGCCGCCGCCTGGTGTGACCTCCCCTGCGCCAGGACCAACATGTCGTCAGCGTAGCATACCACGCTGACGCCGCTAGGGCCTAACAACTATTTGAAGAATAAGCTCGTTTCCCATGCCACACTCATTTTCACTACACGACTTAGGGCGAATTTCACCAATGAAACAGAACGCGATCAGCACATCTAATCCAAGCTTAAGAGCTGTCAGTGTCAATATTACAAAGCAAATAATGTCACTGACAAGCTCTTAAACGTGGTTTACGTGTTGATCGCGTTCAGATTCATTGGTGAAATCCGCACTAACGCAGAAACAGAGCGATGTTTTAAACTCGTTTAACGTTAAACGCGTTTAGTGATGTGTGGTGAAAATGAGCTTTAGGGCAAATTTCACCAATGAAACTGAACGCGTTCAGCACATTTAAACCGCTTTCAAGAGCTGTCAGTGTCAACATTATTATGGAATAAACTGACAGCTGTTGAACTTGGTTTAGAAGTACCGATCGCGTTCAGTTTCATTGGTGATATCGGGCGCTTAGGTAGTTAACACATAACACATTTCTATTTTTTCCGTGGAAACAAATAATTGTCAAGATTTTTATCAGTAATTTCATGTATTTTTTTTTTTTGTAAGCATTCATTGTACTTTAAATATTAATCGTAAATGTTTAATTATAAACTAAGTCCATATGAACATATAGGTACTTAGTTTATAATTTTATTATTAGTTCAAGTAACTATAGCCAATATTTGTGTTTTATGTAATATCTTTAGCGTCATTAACTGGTAACATATTTTTAGTTTAAAAAGCTGGCAACATTTTTTTACTACTTCCGCCCCTTAGAAAATTTGTCTGCATTAAGCGCAAGTTGTGCTCTTTATAATATTAAAAATAAAAGTTTTTAACTTTAAAACTAACGCATTTCATTTTAAACAGTAAACATTGCATAAACTTAGGTCTTTCAATG
The DNA here is from genome assembly GCA_948252095.1 of Dicycla oo. Classification (NCBI taxonomy): domain Eukaryota; kingdom Metazoa; phylum Arthropoda; class Insecta; order Lepidoptera; family Noctuidae; genus Dicycla; species Dicycla oo. The sequence goes on along the minus strand of OX411712.1, from coordinate 26,692,296 downwards.
AGCGTAATTATGCCCCTATGTACCTAATTATTTAGAATTTTAAAATAAAATAAATAGGTTTTATACGCTAAGCAAACGATAAAGTTAGTTAATAGTTAATTCTTATATAAAAAAAATGAATGCGTAACATGTGGATAACGTTGTGAGCTACATATACACTATTAACTTTAGATACTAAGGATTTTTAATTAATAAACTTTTTTTGTAACTGTTTGTTTTCCCAAATAAATAAATGCACGCTCAATTTTAGTGTTCATCTTCCTTAGCAAATGGTATCAGTATAAAAGTTAAACACCTTTGTTAAAACTTTCGCCTTGACTTTTACGACGTTTTTGTAATATTAAAGTTCGTCTAACGTGATAATTATATCGGGGTAGTAACTTATGCCGCGATACCACGGCTCGCTTTCTCACAGGCCAGACCGCGCCAGGCTAGGCCGACAGGTCGTGGGAACAGTCGCGCACCCGATCAAATGTATGGGATGATACGTGGAACGCTCGGCACGGGCCGCGACAATTCACTACATAGTGTACGCACATAACCAGTAGTGCATCCTATACCCTAGTATCGCATAGAAATAATACAATGGAGGGAATCCCACATCCATTTGACAGGCCAGTTGGCGTGGTTGGTTAAGATACCACCTATCATGCCGCAGGTCGTGGGTTCGATTCCCATCCAGGACAATCATTTCTGTGCATGAACATGTCTGTTTGTTCTGAGTCTGGGTGTAATTATCTATATAAGTATGTACTTACAAAAAAAAGTAGTGTATGTAGTATATCAGTTAATCTGGTTTCCATAGTACAAGCTCTGCTTAGTTTGGGATCAGATGACCGTGTGTGAAATGTTCCAGGATATTATTATTATCTCCTTTATTTATTTTTTAAACTTATTTTATTACATTTTTAAATATTTTTATAAAAACATAAAAAAAAAACATTTAAAAATATAAAAAATAGTGATCCGCCGGTAGCGGGTGCAGGGTCCAAGCTACCGGTGGTTAGGGCCCTGTTATTATTATTATTATTATTTTGAACTTATTGTGTTACCTATTATAATTAATAATTAAGTACCTGTAATTATATTGTCACGAAAACGATGAATAGGAAAATTGGCCGCAGTAAGTACCTACGTGAACATAAATACAGGGTGAATTTTTTTTTTCATTGGGAATATTTTAAGGGGTCATTGCACTCATCATTATGAAAAACTTTTACCCAAAACTGAAATCGGGAAAAAAATATATCAGCTGTTCCCTACATTTTGACGAATTATGCGAACATAAATGTACTGAACAGCTGATTTTTTTTCGCGATTTCAGGTTTGGTTGGTCCTATAGTAAAAGTTGTTCATAATGATGAGTACAATGATCCCTTAAAATATTGCCAATGAATTAAATTTCACTCTGTATAACGTTACGAATAGGTATCATACCAGAAACAACTCATAGCGTACCTACCTACCGTAGGTAATATTGTATAAGAACGCTACATAATTTCCTTCGGCTCATAAAATTTTAAATGTAAAACAATATTGCGCAGATAATAATATGAGCGTGGTTATGTGTTCCCGCGAACTAAGCCATAAGAATACGCTGAACTATACTCCTACAGAATTTCAGTATTTTCCTGTAGAAAGGCAAACACTTTTAAAATAATTCGGGAAATTAACCCCGTAACTTAAAGAATTTTCTTTCTAGAAATCTTATAACTTCTAACACAAAAATCCTACCAAGTGATGTAAAGGTAGTAGAAGTGGAGCGAATGTTTAAATACGATGACATGCGTTTGTGTAAGGAAATACTCAATTGAGTAGGCCAAAGGCAAAACTAGCAAACAGTAACCTTACTTAAGTCAAACATGATAAAACCAATAATAAGTTAAATCCTAAGTAAGTGGTGTAAAACAGTTTATCTACCTACTTTGTACATTGAACTTACCTTTAACATTTATATTAGACGGCACTTAAGAAGCGTGGGCATTGTCACTAAACAAAGCAATGCTTTTATTCTACCTTTTATTCAATAGGAGATTAAAATAATCCTATTGTCAGGGTCAGCTTTGTCTAGACCCAGTCTACTTTCATTCATAATTTAGTGAGTTTTAGCGGAACAACGGGTGTTTGACTTTTAAGCAAGATTTTACTTTGGACAGTAAAATTTACAAGACCTTATAGAGATAGAATAGTAGGAAGAGATATACCTCTAATATCACAACACATTGCAACTGGAATTTACTGTATTGTAAGATCTAATTTGGTAGCGCATGCTGATTGACCAGAACAGCCGCGGTGCGAGGGACGCGGGTTTTGAGCATTTTCTGGCTATCCTTGGCGGCCCGTCCTGTTGGTTCCGGGGCGCTGTTTTGCCCTTACCGCCCTTTCTTCTTTTCTTTTACGGCTGACGGCCGTCGTCCAGGCATTGAAACCAGCCATCGGCGCGGCGGCGGCGTAGTGCCAGGTTGCGAGTCCACGTGTTCGTGGGCTTTTTGGCCCCTCCACAGTTTTCTTGGCCAACTGCACGGGCTTTGTCCTGACGATAGATTAGACATATAAGTAGTCGTAACTATAACCGTAAGTGAGGAAAGATTGGCATCACCGCCATTTCTTATATGAGGAGCCTAAAAACATAACGTAATTTGTCCTTGTGATGTAAAAATCAGTAAAGATAAATAAAACATTTTTTTCTCTTTATTGTTACTATAAAAACGTTTTTCCAAAAATATCAACCGACTTCCAAAAAAAAACCCCACAAAGTGAAACATAATTTCGGCAGTCGGTGTCTTTGGATCTGTATTTTCCTTTTTTGCCACCAACTTCCGAAATAAAGTTATTTTTCACTTTGTGGGGTTTTTTTGGAAGTCGGTTGCTATTTTTGGAAAAAGTTTTTATTTTTCACTTTTTAGTGGGTCACTTTGTAATTTATCTAAGTTACAATATCCTAATGTCAACTGCTCATCACCTTTTACAAAATATTTTATTTCCCGATGCAGGGACGTTAATTGTTCAGGAGTTCTCCTGGTTAGTAACAGGAAAACTCCACAACACCATAAGCATTGTGACGAGCATAAATTACTTAGCAACCATTATTAAAGTAGGTACTTAATCGAATCGCAACCCTTGAAATACTTATTATTGAGTAGTTCCGGTGGCCATCTGAGATCTTCATCATCAGTTCCACTTGACCAAATGGTGCTTTCCAAGAAAAAAATGCACGAGTTACTATAAAAAATACCCAAATCGCTATAGGTGTGCCTATAATATTTGAAGAGTTCCATCGATTTCTCCAGGATCCCATAATCAGATCCTGACCTGATGACAATGGGACCACCTAGAAAGTATACCCTTTCAAACAAACAAAGATTATTCCATATTGGTTTAGCCGTCTTCGAGTAATCGGGGCACATACATAAAAAAAAAGATTCCGACGAATCCCAAAAATCCTCCTCTTTTTTTTTGAAGTCGGTTAAAAACAATACTTGTAGGGTACTAGTACTAGCTTTTTACTAGGGAGCAAACAGTTTTTGCTTGAAATGAGTGATGCCAAGTGCATCAAGTTGACATTAGAGAATAAAATACAATCAAAAGTTATTTTATATTTTTTTGTGACGTTTTGCTTTTTTGCGCCTCATATGTTCATAGAAGCTTATTATTGTCATATCGTTTTCAAAACAGCTGTAGGTATCAAAGATATACGTACATACCATAAGTAAACGCATATGTCACTAACTTAAAATTATGAGCTCGAGGAGAGTAATAATATTGCATATAATTCGATATAAGTACTCCTAGTCGCTGGCTAGGTTGTTGACTTTGACAAACCGGTTTCTGATTGAGCATAGGGTTCACACATTGAGCTCCGGAGCGATGAACGATGTGCAAAGAACTACTCGGCAATGCCCTAGAGGGCCTAGACATTAAATTAGGGTTTATTTTTAGTAAATCCTCTCGCTTTTTAGGGTTCCGTACCCGAAGGGTGCCAAACGGAACCTTATTACTAAGCCTCCGCTGTCCGTCCGTCTGTCTGTCATCGGATTGTATCTTATGATTTGAACCGTACTTAATAGACAGTTGAAATTTTCAGAAATTGTGTATTTCTATTGCCGCTATAACAACAAATAATAAAAAAGTTAATATAGTACGGCTTCTTAGCTCGAAAAAATCAAAATACGGTCCCATCCAGCAGAAAGCATAAAACTTGGCATGCATGTAGTTTTATATTGGGTTAGCACAAAAGTAATGAGACACTCTACAAAACTCTATACATTTCCTTTTCCAAGTTAATTGTTTTCGATAATATTCTAGAACGTTGTATAAAATTCTAGGTACTTGTGATGTGGGGGTATATACAGCCGCCCTCGCGATTGGTTTAGTCACCACCGTCCCTTGCTCGGTAATGAAGAGCCAGCTGGTGGCGTAGCTGAGCCAGTAGCTTTAAATTCCCCCGATAATAATAATTACCATGATTTGATCCAGCCTGTCCCATCTTGCTGTCTTCTCTCCAGCGAGGCCCTAAGCCGAGGTTCGTTCCCCACAGCGGGAGCCCTTAGCGTGTAGTCGCTTAGTTTTGTAAGTTTTATGCGCTGGCTGGAGACTTTGAATTCGTTTAAGGCAGCCACAGGATTGACCGATTAAGTAGTCACGGTCACGGCCTCTCTTGGCCAACTACGAGATTCCATTAAAGAAAAAAAATCGGTTTAGTCAGTTTGAAGAAAAATGGACGAGCGACAAGGTCGAACACTATACCTATACGAGTACTTGTTAGGCCACAGTGCGCGGGCTGTGGCTGACAATATCAACACTGCATTGGGCGTTGAAAGTACAAGCCATGCGACGGTGTCCCGATGGTTTGACCGTTTTAAATCAGGAGACAGGAGCCTTGAAAGTCAGTCACGCTCTAGACTGCTGCAACTGCAGTCGAATCCAGATGCTACCACTCGTGAATTAGCGGAAGCACTTAACTGCAGTCACCACGCCGCGGCCGTGGAAAACCATCTGCATTAGCTTGGGTATCGAAAAGTTTTGGCTCGGTGGGTACCGCACATCCTTACAGACACCAGTCGTGCAGTTCATGTCGCTATCTGTCAAACACTCTTGCTGCGACCCCGACGTAAAGAGTTTTTGTCTGATCTGGTTACTGGAGATGAATCATGGATTCATTACGAGAACGATACACGTCGTGATTTTTGGCTGCCTCCACAAGAAACGCCACCAACTCAACCGAAGCTGAGCCAAAAAAAAAATCGCTTAAAAGTTCTGCTTTGCTATACTGGACACGCAAGGCATGCGGTTTTATGAACGATTACACAATGAAACTACGAGTATAAACGCTGACAAATATTCAACCCAGCTCACCAAACTATCTGCTGCTATCAAGAAAAAAAGACGAAGACGAGTCAATATAGTTTTACTACACGATAACGCTCGACCTCATGTCGCATCTGCCGTTTGCCAACATTTGGAGAACTTGGGCTGGGAGACGATACCCCACCCACCTTATTCCCCAGACCTCGCCCCATCAGACTATCATATGTCTAGAGCCCTGAAACAACATTTGCGGGGTAAGCAATTTAATGATTTCTCTGATGTAGGGGCAGAGTTGAACAACTTTTTCAAGGCACAGCCATCAGAGTTCTGGGCGAAAGGCATCCAAACTTTGCCGGATCGTTGGCAAGAACTCTTAGATGCTAATAGTGATTAAGCTTTTTATTGACTAAGCTTTTTGTATTGTTGTAGTGGTATGGAACCACACATGCACACACATGCGCTTAAGTGCCTATAACTTCGCATGTCTGCGAAGTTCAACAGTCAGTCAACAGTCAACAGTCGTCAGTCGACGTCACGACAACACGCAACACTGTCGTTACCTACCGCGTCATCCGCGTCATTTCATAATTGTCATACAATCAGTTATTGTACCGTGTTAATTTTAATATCATTTTATTAAACTCATGTGTACCACTAAATGAACATTTAATTTCATAGAACCTAAATCACGTCCCAACAAAAGTTCTATATTGGTGACCCCGACGTGATTTTAAAAATACGGTTCTGCACCCGCGAGTGCAATTGCGTTTAATACAGACTCAGACCATCTTTAGTGTTGTTACTGTGAACTGTTTTACGAACTTTCGAAATGTCCAACCCTACATCTGCTGCTGCCGCTGACTACAAAATTACTGTCGATCCTGAGCACACAGCCACCATGGCTGGCGCCGCACCTGGCAGCGTCTACGCACCTCAGCAAGCTGGTCCGTGTTATACCATAGACCAGCACCAGCCGCCAGAGACGGGGACGATCACCATCAACTCCCGCATCGCCGACTTCTGGGCAGCGCGTCCACGACTATGGTTCCACCAGTTCGAGGCCATAATCGGTGCACAAAAAGCAGGTGACTTACATAAATACCAACTAGTTATAGCTAAGTTAGGTCGAGACGAATTAGGTCAAATTAGTGACATTCTCGAGAACCCGCCCGCGAACGGTAAATACCAAACTCTAAAAGACAGATTAATTTCGGCATATGAAGAGTCTGAGTCCAAGCAACTACATACGTTACTTACGAAAGTCGAGCTAGGGGATCAACGACCCACTCAACTTCTTCGTAAAATGCGAGAACTCGGAAGGAACAAGATTCCAGAGGACACAATCAAAATTTTGTGGTTAGATCGCCTGCCTCAAACAGTCCGCGCAGTAGTCACTGTCTGCGATGTTTCGTTGGATAATGTCGCAGCTATTGCTGATAAAATTATGGAGACTGCACGGCCAACCGAAGTCTGTTCGCTAAAACCTGTCGCTATCCACAGTCAATCAACTGATCAACAATTTAATATTTTAGTTAAAGAAATTGCCGCGTTAAACACTAAAATTAATAATTTACAAAACACGCGACAGAGCGACAGTAGGAATCGTGGCAATTATCAGTCGCGATCACGGTCACGATCACGCTCTCGGTATATTGACAATCAAAATCGATACAGGCGTCAAACAGCGCAACCGGGAGACAAAGATTTCAAGTGCTTTTATCACTTTATTTATGGGGATAACGCCAAGAAATGCGGCGACAAACAATGCGTCAAAAAGGCGTTAAACTAAAGCCGACACCTGCCTTGGCGAGCGTAGGTGTCGAAGGAACACATCGCTTGAGCGTCACCGACTGGAAAAGTGGTACGCATTTTCTTATTGACACCGGCGCTGATATTTCAGTTATTGCTTACAAAAACGTGAATCGTCAACCCGCTGATTTTACGTTATTTGCTGCCAATGGTACATTGATCAAAACGTATGGGTCTCAGAAAATAACTTTGGACCTTGGCCTACGTCGAGCTTTTACCTGGGAATTTGTCCTAGCCGATGTACAACGGTGCATTATAGGGGCAGATTTCCTAGCCAAACATCAATTACTTGTTGATCTTCACGCAAAAAAGTTAATCGATAAAGTCACACTACTCTCTAGGAACACTAACGTAGAAGATGCCTCGAATATTCCTACAATTAAGGTCATTGACTCGGGTAATAAATATCACCACATTTTAACAGAGTTCCCAGACATCACTAAGAGCGAGTGTTTCAAGGACCCACCCAAACACAATGTCACCCATCATATTTGTACACATGGCCCACCTGTTTACGAAAAAGCACGTCCACTTAACGCTGCAAAATATAAAGCGGCAAAGGATGAATTCCAACGCATGGTGGATCTAGGAATATGTAGGCCGTCATCCAGCCCATGGGCAAATGCTTTGCACGTTGTTCAAAAGAAAAACGGTGAATTACGCCCATGCGGAGATTATCGTCGTTTAAACGCAATCACCGAGCCCGATCGCTACCCGATTCCTCGTTTAACGGATTTCACATACATCCTCAAAAATAAAAAGGTGTTATCTAAAATTGATATTAGACGTGCATACCACAATATAAGCATTGCACCTGCGGACATACCAAAAACCGCAATAATAACTCCATTTGGTCTGTTCGAATTTACGAAGATGAGCTTCGGTCTGAGAAACGCCGCACAAACGTTTCAAAGATTTATCAATGAAGTTTTAAAAAGTACTCGCAATACATTCAGTTACCTGGATGATATCCTTATTGCTTCAGAGTCAGAAGAAAGTCACATTCACGATCTCAAAGAGGTATTCAAGCGACTTAGCGAATTTGGCGTCACAATCAACACGTCTAAATGCGAATTCGGAAAATCAGAACTTACATTTCTCGGTTATCGCGTTAGCTGTGATGGCATACGGCCGGACCAAGAAAAGGTCAACGCCATCAATAACTATCCGCAACCCGAAACAATCGAAGAACTGAGGCGCTTCCTCGGTCTTATAAATTTTTACCGGATGAGCATTCCTAAAGCTGCTGACACTCAAACTATTTTAGATAAATACTTGCACAACGCTAAGAAAAAAGACAAGACAAAAATCGCTTGGACCGAAGAAGCAATCAACGCATTTAATCAGTGCAAACAACATATCAGTGAAGCTGTCACTCTCACGCATCCTGACTCGTCATCGAAACTTATTTTAATGACCGACGCAGCGAATACTTGCGTCGGCGCAGCACTCCATCAACTAGTCAACAAACGGTTACAACCACTAGGATTTTATTCAAAAAAACTAAGTAGCGCCCAGACAAAATACAGTACCTACGACAGGGAATTATTGGCTATATACATGGCAATAAAACACTTTCGGTATATGATTGAAGGGCGTGATCTCACAGTGTTAACTGATCACAAGCCGTTAACATTCGCCTTATCTAAGAAAGAATCGAAAGCAGATCCTCCAAGACGCCTTCGTCAATTAGATTTTATTTCTCAGTTTTGCAACAAAATTGAGTACGTTAAGGGCGAGCTCAATAACGCCGCCGATGCTCTTTCAAGAATAGAAGAGATATATGTGCACGATATTTTCGATTATGAGCAATTATACAAAAGCCAAGTCGAAGATACGCAATTAATAATGCTAAAACAAAAACCTAACTTGGAATTTAAATTGTTCCGCATGCCATACTCAAATCAAGAGCTTACGTTCGAAACATCAACGTCATCAGCGCGACTTTATTTACCGTCGGAGTTTCGAGAAAAAGCGATTACAAGTGTCCATGGGGTAGCCGCTACGCGTCGCCTTATCGCGCAGCGCTATTTTTGGCCCAACATGAATACTGACGTTGCAAGCTTTGTAAGAAGTTGCATTCAATGTCAGAAATGTAAAGTACAAAGGCATACAATTACACCTCTAGGAGAGTTCGAAAAGTCAGACCGTTTCGAACATGTTCATATAGATATAATTGGACCATTACCACCTTCCGATGGATACACATACTGTGTCACAATGATTGATCGTCATACAAAATGGCCCGAAGTCGTTCCTGTAAAGGACATAAGCGCTGAAACCGTCGCGAAAGCTCTTCTCGAGCATTGGATAGCACGTTTTGGTTGCCCGGTAAGAATAACTTCGGATCAAGGTCGACAATTTGAATCCAATCTTTTCACACAGCTGACCAAACTACTTGGAATACAAAAGATTAGGACAACTGCATACAATCCAAAGGCAAATGGTCACTTGGAAAGAGCTCACAGGACAGTCAAGGCGTCCATCATGACACGCTGCGATAGTAGCAGTCAATGGGCACAACAATTACCTATCGTGTTGTTAGGAATACGCAATACAGTCAAAGAAGATTCAGGTTACAGCCCCGCCCAGTTGACATACGGTAAATCTATGCGTCTACCGGGAGATTTTTTTGTTCCCTCCGAAACAAACGTCAACAACACCGATTATACCAGCAAACTCATGGAAACATTAGCGAGCCTTCAACCAAGCACAAGAAAACAGGCTGATAGAAGAAGCATTTTCGTGCATAAAGATTTAACTAAATCAGACTACGTGTTCGTTAAAAACGAAGTTAAACGTTCGTTAACACCACCATACGACGGCCCTTATAAAATCCTCGAACGAGGCAATAAACATTACGACGTTCAAGTAGGTTCTCGAAAAGTTACTATTTCTCTAGATCGTCTCAAACCTGCTTATGTTATAACTAATGGCCCTGTACTTGAGTCGCCACCACATGAAGTTTTCGTTTCACCAGAAACAAAAGCAAACACACCGGTTGGAAGTGGAGCCCAATCGACACCACTTGACAAATCTGAGCCATCTGTCACGACTAGATCAGGTCGCATCGTGAAAAAGACCGTGAGATTTGCCATTTAAAACATTTTTTGTCGCCAGTCCCAAAGCAATAAAAATGTCAATGTGAAATTTGAAGTGCGGTGAAGTGTTCTGTGTTTTTAAAATAGACCAACAAAACAAACAATTCTGTGGCGTTCTCACACTAATTATGTCAACTTATAACGTCATTATTTTTATGTTATCGTTACCACTTAGTTAAGTTAAAAACCTTTTTGTATTAAGTTGTTGTCAATTTATGACCAATGTATTTTAATTTTTTTACTAAATGTCTTTAGTTTAAGCATCCACTTGTGTAGTTTTGTTTTTATATACATTCTAAATGCCTCATGTTAGCATAGTGTCTTGTTTCATTTAAGTTAGGTATAAACTTTTACACTAAACCGTTTTATAGGTATTTGCAATGTTTTACCTACACTTTGCTCATGTTCTTTGACAATTATTTTTGTTTACCCTTTTAATAAATTGTCTTCATCAAAGGGGGTAGGACATGTAGTGGTATGGAACCACACATGCACACACATGCGCTTAAGTGCCTATAACTTCGCATGTCTGCGAAGTTCAACAGTCAGTCAACAGTCAACAGTCGTCAGTCGACGTCACGACAACACGCAACACTGTCGTTACCTACCGCGTCATCCGCGTCATTTCATAATTGTCATACAATCAGTTATTGTACCGTGTTAATTTTAATATCATTTTATTAAACTCATGTGTACCACTAAATGAACATTTAATTTCATAGAACCTAAATCACGTCCCAACAAAAGTTCTATATTGTAATCATAATAAAAAAGTATAAAGCGTAAACCAAGTGTCTCATTACTTTTGTGTCAACCTGATACAATATTATGTGCTTCAGTATTGAAAGAGGAACATGTTGAATAACGTTTTTTGTGCAGCATGGTCACACGAAAGTTTTAGTAAGAACTGTGGATACAGATGTGAACGGTGAACTAGAAAAAATATTGTTAATAGATTTTTGGATATCTTTGGGTGTCGGTAAAGCTTCACGTATATTCCTATCCATCAACTGGCCAATACACTCCGTCCAGAACGATACATATTGTTTTTTCATACATTTACAGGCTGTGAAATATTCAAAGAATTATCACGGCTTGTAAATGCGACTGAAAACCATCAATTCGATCTTTTGACGAGATTTGTTATTTTAACGTATGATAACACAAGCGACGCAGAAGACATCGACCAAGCGGGAAAGAAATTATTTATTGCTGGCCAGACTGCCACCATCATTTGGTGCTCTTTTAGAGCATACGAAACGGGCATGTTTGCAAGCGGGATTCATCTGAGGTCAAAGCTTAACTGCAAACCCTGAATATTCTAATTTCGAGGATTGGGGATGAAATCAAGAATACGGTGTTTGGACTCCATTATGAAGTAAAAAAAAAGAAACCTCGGCATCAGTAAAGGAGTTAACGCAGTGTTCCTGTCACAGCTGCGCATTACAAGTCAATATCTATGTAGGAAGTCAGAGCTTCCCTGTACTGGTCTTTGTGCGGGGGAGATTCCTGCGATACGAATTGAAATAAATATTATTTTTACTGGACTTGTCTGATAGTTTTAATAAATTGCTTGAATCCTTGTATTTATACTCGTACACCAATTAATGTTAGCATATTTTGAAAACTATAGGTCCTATCAACATACATTTAAAGATTGTTTTGTAGATTTAGCCGTTTACCATAAAAAAAAATCTGTGATTGAACACAAAAGAGGGGGGAGGGAGGGGAAAAAACATTCTTCAACGTGATCCTCTTTTAAAATTGAAGCACATTTTTTCAGATAAGAAGCTGTACTAAGGGGGTTCCCAAACAAGAAACGTGTTTTTTTTTTAACTGATATATATTTTTAAATATTTCGCACCCTTAAAACATAAGTGGCACTATACAAAATTGACACTTTTTAGTTAAGTATAGAGTCAAAATGCTTAAGACGAAACGCGCCCACTGGATACTGAAACAACGTACGTTAAACTGTTATTTTAAGCCAATCACAAAGCTTTATTTATATTTCTTTAGCTCTATATCACCCATACAATACTTAAAAAAACTTAAAACGGCCATACCGTAAATTGAACATTTTCGTATAGTACCATTTATGTTCTAAGGGTGCGATTTATTGTTAAATATTGTGTTATTGAGTCCGACTCGCACTTGACCGGTTTTGTTTACACGTTGAGCATAAAAAAATGTAAGTTTTGATATCAATTTAGCTGTCATTCGTTCTTACCTTTTTAAAATAACTTCTAGGTCCGAGTGCTCATCGAGTATTCCGCGAGTATCAGCGAGTATTTCAGGACATCGCCAAGTGGTTGGTCAACTCTTCACGGGACCAGAGGGCTGGCCTATTTTTAGCCCAAAGAATCAGCATTGCCATCCAACGTGGCAATGCTGCCAGCCTATTGGGCACTTTTTCCATTGACAGCGATGCGGACGAATTTTTTGATGCCCTATGAAGAGCTCTTCACCTTTTTATTTTTATGATTTTTATATACTTGTGCACAATATATATTATATACAGAGTCTTGCCATAAATATTGTCACGAAGAAAAAAAATAATTTTTTGTTGCAAATAATATTTATTACTTTTACAGTGTGTTAGTTTAATACATAAATATAAAACAATTTAAAATATAAAAAAGCTTATTCGAAGTGGTCTCCACTGGCTGCAATACAGTCCTTTAAACGTTGAGGCCAGCTATGCTATTCTCTAAGAGACAATGTCTTGGCTGTACTCGACGACGAGCTCGTCGTCGAGACAGCGTTGAGATCGACCGAGCGTGCAGCGGTGATTTAAACGGTATTCACTAACGCAGTTTTGGTCGTCGACGAACTCTAGGCTGTAACCTCCCGTCGCTGTTTCGTAGACGAATTAGGCCTTGCAACAAAAGTCTTTAAATCATAATCGATCAATCTCGACTGCGGGTTTTATGCGTTTAAAATATAATTAAAAGGTGTATCTTAAACTATTTTAAAGAATAGAATAGAACTACAAACGAATTTCATAATTATAAGAACAAATTGTATTTTTATTATACAATTTAAGGCTGAATGACGATTCCTTTGCCTATTTCGTAACAAAACAACGCGTCTGTGCGCACTGACACTTGTGGACACTTGAGCCGAGCCGAATTTTTGTAAATAAAACCACTTGTTAATGATAATATTCAACTTTAAAAAATTTTTGGTGCTTTCACGATGATTTATTATCGAAGCTATTTTTTTAAACTACTTGACATGAGTATTCAAGCCAAAAAAATTTGGTTGCTTTTACGATGTTTCGTTAGTTGTATCAAGGATTGTTTCGAACAAAGTTGTGTGAAATTATATGAATAAATATTACCTACGGTACCTACCTACAGAAATGTAAGTATAATAATTTCACTGTTAAATATGCTCAGTACTACCATAATATTGTGATCCACGAGTTGTGTACTATTTTTATAATATCAAGTTTACCTTTATTGTTATAACATAACATTGTGTATTTTAAGCATGTCAAGAAGTGCAGTCCCGTCCCATGCGCAAGTAGAGATATTAGTAGAGTTTATGGAAGAGAGACGTTGGCTTGCGACAGGGCACGCTCGAACATCGCATGCACGAGACCGCACTCAAGCGGCATGGAAAGAAATAGCTGTCAAGCTAAACAGTGATGGGAGTGGCTGCATTAAAAGTTGGCAGCAATGGTCAAAGGTTTGTTAACTACATGTAGTGTATTTAAACTGGTGTCGTTCGCATTATTAAACAAGTGTACTTTGACTATTTAGTATGAACAAAGTCAAATATCCAGTTTAAACATTGGCAGTAATAATTATTCTATTATTGGATATAATCATGTACCTTGTATGATATTGAGACATTGGATACTTTTTTAGTATTGGAAGGACAAGAAGTCAGCGGTAAGAAAAAAAGCTAGTCAGATACGGATGGCTAGGCAACAAACGGGTGGTGGTGCACTAGACGAACGGTTACTTATGGCCATTGAAGAAAAAATTGTTGCACTAATGGGCGGTGAAAGCTTTTTTACTGGTGAAAGGGAGCTGGAAAGTGAACTTATTCATGTATTTATGTTTTCTTTTATATGCTTTAATTTTATTTATGTTCATTAGTAACTTTTGTTTAAGTACATAGAATAATAATATTATATTTAAATAATTTATTTCCTGAAAATCTAATATTCAAAAAAAAAATTTTTTTAGCCATCTGCTAATGAAGCTGGACCAAGCTCACATATAAGTGCTGACGTACCAGAGGCTATAGCAGAAGAGTCAGGTGCTTTGGTCTGGGTATGTATAATGAAACATTAATCAATCCATGCCTGTTTTATCTCCAGAAACAATAAGTAGAATTATGTTTGCAGAGCATACCAGATGATACAGTTGAGGTACATGCTACACAAGACTCAGAAAGCATACTTCAGGTATAACAGGATTTAAATTGCATTATAATATATAATATTTAAACTGCATACTGTGAAGTTACTATCTTCAAATTTAATTTTGTAGAGTCATCAATTGCTCCCTGTACTCCCTGTGGAACACACTAGGACTGCTGCAGGTATGCTTCAAACTGAGCAGTCCACACCTTCAATACCAGTATGTTAATTCCACTAATATGTCATAATACTGTGATGGTTGATAAAAGAAGACTTAAAATGTTATATAATTATATTTGCAGGATGTACAATCAGGCCCACCTTCGCATAGAGACTATATGCCAATGGAAAACCTGCCTAATACAGAACAAATGGTGATGTTTTAAATAAAAGTCGTATAATAAGTATGATACACATACTATTGAAATTTTAAGTAACTTTTTTTTGTAATATATAGGTTGAGCCTAGATCACCACCTGCAGTGTCTCATAGAAGTAATGCCCCAATTGCTTTTTTATGTAAGGTTAACTTAATTTTTTATTTATTTTAGTGTAAGAACTTTTGATTCTCACGTCGCACAGAGTTGTTGGGCATTTTTTTTTATTGGTCAACATAAAATACTATAATTATGTAGCTACACTCCATTGTGATATCTCTATAAAAAATAATATATATATATATATATTTTTTTTTACCAGTGTTAGTAATTTGTTGCAATTTTATGTCTATAGCACCTCGTCGGCGTCGTTTGGTAACGACACGACGCCGTCTGATCCAGCGTTCACCACCTTCACAAAGGCGATCACAAATGGCGAGCCTGACTGAACGGTTTGTCGCCATTGAAGAAAGGCGTTTGGAAAATGAAAGGCTCCTTATTGAAAACCAGCAAAAGATGTTAGACATTTTTAAAGAAATAAGCGAGTCATGGTCAAGGCAGACCCAAGCACTGCAGGATTTATGTGCATCTATCAGACGAGGGAGTTAAATGCCTCTGAGATGGACACCTTAGAATTATAATTTTTAAATAGATGTTAGGAAATTTTGCTTTTAATTTTTGAAGTTATTTAAGTACTATTTAAAACAATCTTGTAAGTTTTGTATTATTCTGACTTAATAAATCTTTGTTAAGTGCTTCACATGATTAGTTATTATAAATTAATTTCTATTTTTTTGTTTGGCTGTGACTCTCAGTAAGAGCCAGCAGTGAGTGTCAAGTGTCAGTGCAAAATTGGTCAAAAATGATTTAGATTCATTTGGTTGATGTACTAATAAAAATACAAAATACAGCCTTGCACGCAGCGCTGCCGCAGCGACGAATCAACAGTATGGTATTCACTAAGCTGCGAGTAGCTACACTAGCGCTCAAGGCTGCGACGGCTGTGAGTTAGAACTACTCAACGGAGGGCATCGGAGGGCAGATTGACAGTTCTTCATACATTTTGGTATTCCCTAAGAAAAAACAGCGTCGAGTGCCGCCGACGAAGCTTACAGCCTCGCCCACAGCCTCGATTTTATCTGTCAAATCCAAAAGCTACAATATTTGCGCTTGCGCGTATCTTTCAACAAATATTTTATTACTAAGTTTTTAACTTTCAATTACTTATTTGAAAAAATGGCAGCTCGGTTAATGGTAAAGCTACATTTATTAGAAGAAGCTAAGAAAAGGGATGATCTAGAGAAAGCTCGACAGGCGAAACAACTTAGAAAGTTGAAAACAACATCGTGTGACCGTGACTTCATTCATATTTACAGGCTTTCTGAGGATTTATTAAATATTTTGCAAAGTGACTTAGCTCCTTATTTGCGTCCGCGAGTTCGTTCCAGCGGTTTAACCAACAGGCTAAAGGTTTGTTAACAGTTTAGTTTCTAAGTTTCAATGAGTTATGGTGAGTAACCACACACCAACAAAAGCTTAATGAATTCGTGATGTTTCAGATATTATGCACTCTATCATTTCTGGCTAATGGAAGTTACCAAAAAATAATTGGCAAGAATGTAGACACATACGTATCTCAGTCTTCTGCCTCTAGGGCGATCCACGAAGTTGTAGACGCTCTCAATAACAAAAACATCATCAATAAATATATTAGATTTCCGCAAAACCACAATGATCGACAAGTGCTCAAGTCAAAGTAAGTAGAAGTACCTACACAAACAGTGTGTGTGTAAAAAATTTCTTACTTATTCGTCTTTCTAGATTTGTTAAACCTAGCCAATGTATGAATGATGATTACAGGTTTTATGAAAAATTCAAGATTCCAGGGGTGCTAGGTTGTGTTGATGGCACCCTGGTTTCTATGATACGTCCTAAACAACATGAGGAGAGATATTATTGCCGAAAAGGCTATCATGCCAGGAACGTTTTAATTGTAAGTTGTTGGTGTTTCTTGGAGTCTTTATATAAGTACTTTTATTAATGTAGGTATAGTTGGCGGCACGTAACTTGAATACTGACCTTGAATTACTTTAAGCGATTTTGAATCTTACTCCTGAGACAATACGTATACGAAAACAACCCCCACCACTCTACCGAGCGCTCAAGATTCGTGCCGGCAGTTATATACAAGGTGTAACGTAAAATGCGCAAAACCTGAAAATAGTTTGATCAGAATAACGAGCAGAATCAAGTGAACCACTTTTTAATATAGGTCACATTTTTCAAATAATCTTCATTAAAAACGTTGCCGTGTCTATTTATTAATAGGTCAAGCCATCACATGCGCAAACCCGCCATAACAGGTAAACAAACACAAATTGTTGTCGACCAATTTAAATTTTCGCATACGCGGGATAATAATAGCTTTTATTTCAATGCAAGTACGAATCATCCATACAATACCATGAAAAAGACAATTTGAAGTAAACAATAATGCTACCTATCTTTTTTAACTTAAACGTAACCTAAGGGTGAGAAAGAGAAATGGCGATCTGCACGGAGAGGAGGGACGTGCAAAATACGTGACAGTGGCCATGTTTACTTCAGTCTCAGCGCCGCCGGCACATGCGTCACAGATGTATTGTTTTATCCCGTTACCCGGCGGCGCGTGCGCGCGAATTTCGTGACTACTTATGGCGTTTTTGTACACAAACATTCAATATTGTGAAACGGTGAGAATGTTGGCGCGTTGTAATGACAACGTTAACTTGGCAGTGCGACGGTTTCGAGAAGAGTTTGGAGTATCTGTATACACCGTTGGATTTTTTTGTGGGGTCGAGTAAAAGCGCTAGCGTATGACGATGGAAATAGACCAACTTATGTGTTAGCGTTTCAACAAGTGAAAAGTGACACTCAAGTGCTCGAATCGCTGAAAAATAACTTGAGAAGGCGGGCTGTGTTGTGTATTAAACAAAGTGTTAGACATTTTTAATCTTTGCTATCGCAACGAGGGGACCTGTAAGTAGAGATACCTAATTATCTACTTAATTAACTGCAAATAAGTTGATTACGTGCCAATTATTTGTAAATACAGTGATTTAAACACGCCAACATTACTTACGTAGCACCTACTTAGGTACCTACTTAATCAGCACGTCATAGTTACTGTAGGTAAAAAGCTAATTAGCTATTACTACAGTAGTCTTTGCTATTTAGTCTGAAAATGTGGGTTACCTAATGTTGCCAGTGCAAAGCTTGGAAAAGTGTGATGGAAACATTTAAATCACTGTTCAAAGATAACCTAAGTTCTTTATGATCGTAGATAGTAAATAATAATGCTAGCGCGGGCGCGGCGTAGCGGGCCGGTGTCGACTCCTCCTCCGATTGAGCGTCGTCGCAGACGCAAGAAACGATCAGAATTGCCAGCAAAACTAAAACAGCACATAAAACCTTTACAATTTCTTTAATGATTTTTTTTCTCTCTGAAATAGGTCAATTGAATTAAAAATCAATTGGGGTGTCTGAGGTTTTGCGCATTTTACGTTACACGTTGTATAGGTACCTATTCTAAAGAATCTGGTATATATTATATTTATTTCAGATTAATGATGCCGATCTAAACATCTTGCATGTGGATGTGACTTTTGGGGGTGCAACACATGATAGTTTTGTTTTTTCAAACACACAAGTAAAGGAGCTTTTAATAAATTTAAACAATAATGGAGAAATAGTATACTTACTTGGTAAGTTCTTATTTACCTACAAAACAATGGCAAGGTAATCACAAGTCAGGCTTGCATTAAATTCCTGCTTTATTCAATGATTTCAGGTGACTCAGGATATCCTCAAAGGCCTTATTTAATGACTCCCATTAGTAATCCAATAGCTGGAACTCCAGAGAGCCATTACAATGACTTACACAGCAGTGCTCGGAACAGTGTGGAGAGGACAATAGGAATACTGAAAGGGAGGTTCAGGTGTTTATTAGTACACAGGGTGTTGCACTATGATCCTATAATGGTGGGAAAAATAGTAATAGCTTGTTGTGTTTTACACAACATGTGTAATCGAGCCGGGCTACCAGCTCCTAAGTTAGACCAATGTGACTTAGACGAAGAATCTAGGTTACTTAGGACCTTGACACAGCAGGCTGCACCACAGGATGACTTAGCGAGTGGGCAGATAAGTAGGCGAGATTTAGTTAATCAATTATGGCGAGCACGTTATGTCTAAGTACGCTTTCCCTTTCTTTTCAAAAGAGGAAAACATGTTTAGATATGATATACACACCATAATTGATTAGACAATCATGGGTTTTTTATATTTTAATGAAAGTAGGTATTTAATTAGGTAGTTAATGTTTAGGTAGGTGCATAGATAAATCAGTGTTCACTTCTTTTTAGTTAGTTTAACAATTATGTATTATGTCATATTATTTAAGTTGTTAATTATTATTATTTTATTTATATTCACCTTTGTCTCTATTTTTACAAAATTTATATTAATGTGTTGTTATTTTTATGTGTGTTGGCATGTATATACATAATAGAACATTGAGAAATAAAAAAAAACAATAATTATGTAGTTTGTATTTTTATTAGTACATCAACCAAATGAATCTAAATCATTTTTGACCAATTTTGCACTGACACTTGACACTCACTGCTGGCTCTTACTGAGAGTCACAGCCAAACAAAAAAATAGAAATTAATTTATAATAACTAATCATGTGAAGCACTTAACAAAGATTTATTAAGTCAGAATAATACAAAACTTACAAGATTGTTTTAAATAGTACTTAAATAACTTCAAAAATTAAAAGCAAAATTTCCTAACATCTATTTAAAAATTATAATTCTAAGGTGTCCATCTCAGAGGCATTTAACTCCCTCGTCTGATAGATGCACATAAATCCTGCAGTGCTTGGGTCTGCCTTGACCATGACTCGCTTATTTCTTTAAAAATGTCTAACATCTTTTGCTGGTTTTCAATAAGGAGCCTTTCATTTTCCAAACGCCTTTCTTCAATGGCGACAAACCGTTCAGTCAGGCTCGCCATTTGTGATCGCCTTTGTGAAGGTGGTGAACGCTGGATCAGACGGCGCACAGTGTGTTTTTCACCCTAAAAATCGGACATGCCCTTTTTATTCCAATAATAGATGCTCTAACATGTTTGGAATGCGAGAGTAGAACACCCAGAGTTCAATTATATTTAAAACCAAAGTTAAAGTCGTTTTTATTATTTTTCTATGGAAACCAGAAAAACCACAAAAATATTAATATAAAAAAAACTATTGAATAATTCTAATATATTTATGTACAGTATTATAAAACACCATTTCGTCTTTATTTTAAGATAATACTTGTAATTTTAACTGCATTCAAATGGGTGTTATGGATTTTTTAGCTTCATTTCGTAATTTATTTTTATTTTTTTTATCTTAGCGAATATGGATTTTATTTCCTAATGTTGTTATTAATTATATCTTTATCCATTTAAATTCAAAATATCTAATCCATATCTAGTAGGATCTCGAAGATATCGGATTTTGAAAATGACGACCTAGGGTTGACACAAATCCAAAATGACAAAATATTTTCTAAAAAAATACCTAATTGTGAAGAGATGATCGTCATACGTAATAATAACGTTTTGCGCTTTTAGTGTAAGTTAATTAAAATAGAAGTAATTTTTCAAAATATTGTTTTTTTTTTTGAGGTAGTAGTAACCAATACCAAATAACCTATTCTTGTAATAGGTAGGTACTACGTGCAATATGGGTGGGATTAACTTGAACTTTTTCTCTGCATCATCCAAAGTTTGACTAGTAGAAAATTACTTTTATGCCTATAAAATTAAGTCCACCTTAAGCAATTCATTTACATTAACCGCTCAGGTACCGCGCGCGTGTTAATCATTATGCGCGCGGGGCCTGACCGATTAAAGTTTTAAATAAATGAATAAGAAAGACTTAGAAATTCAACAATACCATGAACGTTCTTTTTATTTTGCAATAATTGTAAGTATTTAAGCATAGGTTCCTTCTTCTTAATATATCGGAATATAAATATTGACATTAAAAGTGATTTTAATCTGATGAAGGAGATTATTTGGTAAAGGGAAGGGGTCCGCCCTCGTTAGGTTTCAACTAAAACCCTTTACTGTTAAATAATCTCTGGAGGAACGGGGGTGAGGCACCATGGAGCCGTTAAAGACCCATGGTACCACTTCGCCTCAACAGGAGTTGACCCAACCTGTTGAGGGATGTCTGTCCGGGCTCCGACCGGCTGACTTAATGCAAGGAGAGCAAGAGGGCGCCAACCCTCTTGTTGGTCAGCGAGTGGCAAATGAAGCTGTGGATACCGCCACAGCCGGTGCTCTTCAGTCTCCGAGAGTATCCGCAAATGCGCAAGGAGAACCTTTAACAACTAATTTTACCAAATTAAAAGCGTACCAAATACTTGTCGGCGCTGCTAAAAAACTTGGAAAAAATGTCCGACCCACTGATTTAGATATAAGCGATCGCATTTCAATTATTTTAGAAGCTCTGTCATTACCCTTAACTTACCAAACCAATAAAGACTTGCATAATTTAATCATTAAATTTACATCTAAATGTGAAACATTATACAAAAAATGTAATTATAATTATAATATTTTTATAAGAAAACACAAAAAGTGGCTAAACGAAGATTTTTGTAAACAGTGGTCTTGTGTGATAGCCGAACCTCTTCTTAGTAATTCTATTCTTGAACCTAGTCCCAGTTCTGTCCCAGATTACATTCCAAGCTTTGATTTATGTCCTGATTCTGAACCTGGTCCCAGTCACGTCCTTGATTCATATCCTGTCTCCGCTTCCATCCCCTCTACTGATTCATCTTTGATTCCCGGTTCTGTACCGATGAGTAGATATGATGATCCTATTCTTGAACCTAGTCCCAGTTCTATCCCAGATTACATTTCAAGCATTGATTTATGTCCTGTTTCTGAACCTAGTCCCTTCCATGTCCTTGACTTAGACCTTCCATCTCAATCAATTCCCAATTCGAACTATCCTATCCCTGAACCTGGTCCCAGTCACGTCCTTGATTCATATCCTGTCTCCGTTTCCATCCCCTCTACTGATTCATCATTGATTCCTGGTTCTGTACCGATGAGTAGATATGATGATCTTTCCTTAAGACAGAAACACAGAGCTCGAAAACGCTTGCAGGATTATTTAGAAAATGAGTCCCCTAATAAAGTAATATCAGTCTTTGCGAGCACTGTTGAAGTAGGAGGTAGAAAATTAAAAAAGAGCGTTTCCAAAGACCTAGAATTTATTTTTGATTCATGTGTACAGACTCCAACAAGACCGACAAAAATTGCTTCAAAAATTAGAACGCAACCGACACCTTATTCAGCAGATGAAACACTAGCTATTTATATTGACAGACAGTTTTCAGTAGAGACATACAAATTTTTACAACAAGATTTAAAAGCTCGTGGATTTAACGCCTTCCCTCTATACAGCCAAGTGCTCCAAGCCAAAAAACAATGCTACCCGTTACATCCAGTCCATGTATCTGATACAGAAGCTATTATACCAGTTTCCAGCCTAGTTTCTCATTCTTTCGAAAGACTAGTTCAATCGTATGACGCAACTTTCACTGACTACTGTAATCGAAAAGATACCAATAAATTAAATTGTATTTTTGAAGCATCTTGGGGGTTTGACGGTAGTACAGGCCAATCACTATATAAACAGAACTTTTCCCAAAATGAACATGACGAAAGTTGCCTTTTTGCAACTACTTTTATACCGTTGCAGATCAAAACAACTTGTGGACAAGTTCTGTGGCGTAACCCTACTCCACAATCGTATAGATATTGTCGCCCAATTCACATTCAATATAAAAAAGAAACGACTGATTTAATAATGGCTGAAAAACTATTAATACAAAATCAAATTGACCAATTAGACAGATTTGATACTAAAACTTTAAGTGGTCAAACTATATCTACAGAGTTTAAACTATATTTGACAATAATAGATGGTAAAGTCTTAAATATTATTACTAATACAATGTCTCAACTTCGGTGCCCTTTTTGTAAAGCGACTTCTAAAGAATTTAATAATTTAGAGTCTGTGTATTTAAAACCTGTCGATCAAAACCTTTTAAGATATGGCATAAGTCCGTTGCACGCCTGGATTCGTGTTTTGGAATTTTTATTACATTTAGGTTATAAAATTATTGTAAAGAAATGGAGAGTACCTAAAAGTTCCCCGGAAGGTGTTCTTGTCAATGAGAATAAAAAAAAAATCAGGACGAAATCCGCAGTAAATTAGGGCTGCTCGTAGATGTGGTTAAGCCTAATACGGGTACGACTAATGACGGAAATACTGCAAGGATGGCCCTGTCTAATAAGTGTCGTACAGTATTTGCTGAAATTTTAGGACTACAACAATGGCTTTTGGATGACTTACATGTCATACTAGTAGTTTTATCAAGTGGATTACCTGTTAATGCAGATAAATTTGATGAATTTTGTAAATTATTGGCCAAAAAATACGTAGAAGAGTATTCGTGGTATCCAATGACCGTAACTCTACATAAAATACTTGTGCACGGCAAAGCTATCATAAAAAACTCTGCACTACCCATAGGATTGTTATCTGAGCAAGCTGGGGAAGCACGTAATAAATTTTGGAGGCACGACCGCGAGCACCACACAAGAAAATCAGATAGAGAAAAAACAATTTTAGACCTTTTCCATCGAGCACTTGAATCCTCTGACCCCTTTATATCGAATATAAGGCTTAATAAAAGATTAAATAAGCTTAAGCGTCAACCTCTTCCACCCCAAGCCCTCATATTGTTAGAGCCTTTTGAAGTTCCAACGGACGAAGAAGAAGCTGATCCTGAGGAAAATACAACCACTATGGAGAATGACCTCCCAGATAATTTTGAAATGTTATCTGAAGATGTGGATTTTGATGATTCGTAGTCTTCTGGGTTGTCCGATACTGTACAAGAATCAGATATTTGCACTTATTTTTTTACACCTTTCTGTATCTCAGACAATATCTATTGCATTGATCTAGAAATATAATTCTTAAAATACAAATAATAATTATTTACTTTTAACAAAAAGTAAAACCGCCTTCAAAACCCATAAAATAAACTTATAATAGATACGGTTTAGGAAGTCGGTGGCAGTTTTTCCTCAATTAAACTATAATAGTTTATTTTATGGGTTTTTGAAGACGGTTTTACTTTTTTGATAAAAGTTTTATTATTTCTTAATTTTTAGTACCGAAAAAAAAGTAATCTTCGATTTACAACAATCATAATAATTGATTTACACTCACAACTAAAATTAAATAAAATGCAGATGTAACAATAATACAGCACCTACACCCTTTACTGTATTATTGTTACATCTGCTTAAACATTTACAGTGTACAGGCGTTATGTTATTTTATGGAAGGGTGTAAACAAGGCATAGTCGTACGATTAAAGGAATCGCGGGCAATTTGCTGTAAGTTATTGAAGAGTTCCGTTGTCTGTCTCCGAAACTCTTCATCAGATCTTTACTAAATTTGTGTGGTACCATTTCAAAGTGAACTTCTTTCAAACAAAAAAAGAATTTTGCAAATCCGTTTACAAATGACGGAGTTATGCCCGAACATAAAAACATAATGTAAACATCCGAATTCAAAACCTCCTCCTTTTTTGAAGTCGGTAAATAATAAATAGGTAGCATAGCAAAAAGCGTAACAATCAATAAATTAGGGTAATCGCTACCTATGCAATCCGAATTTCTCAAAATATTTCTACAAAGTTTATTTTCCAAGAGAGGCAACCCTAAAATCATAGAAATTCTATGAGAACTTTAGAAGCATGTTTCTCCGAGATCCTACTGGATATGGACACGATTATTTTTTTGGGGTTTAATTGTATCTTAGTCAATGTAATGAGTTTAAAATAAAATCCATATTCGTTTGGATTTATCATAAAAAAAATAAAATCTTAAATTAAAAAAAAAGCTGATACTGGGTTTCCTTGCGGAGTTAAAGTCTTGTAAGTATAGTCAAAAAATGCCTAAAATATACCGTTAGTTGTGTATTGTAACAGAAATAAGAGAAACTTTTCCTGAGACGAGATATTTTCAGATTTATCAAAATACCTAAAAATATCAAAATGGCTCTAACTTTGGTTCTAAGTATATTTGACCTCCGGGTGTTCTACTCTCGCATTTCAAACAGTTTTCAGCATCTATTAATGAAATAAAAAGGGCATGTCCGATTTTTAGGGCAAAAAACACACTGTGCGGCGTCGTGTCGTTACCAAACGACGCCGACGAGGTGCTATAGACATAAAATTGCAACAAATTACTAACACTGGTAAAAAAAATATATATATATATATTATTTTTTATAGAGATATCACAATGGAGTGTAGCTACATAATTATAGTATTTTATGTTGACCAATAAAAAAAAATGCCCAACAACTCTGTGCGACGTGAGAATCAAAAGTTCTTACACTAAAATAAATAAAAAATTAAGTTAACCTTACATAAAAAAGCAATTGGGGCATTACTTCTATGAGACACTGCAGGTGGTGATCTAGGCTCAACCTATATTACAAAAAAAAGTTACTTAAAATTTCAATAGTATGTGTATCATACTTATTATACGACTTTTATTTAAAACATCACCATTTGTTCTGTATTAGGCAGGTTTTCCATTGGCATATAGTCTCTATGCGAAGGTGGGCCTGATTGTACATCCTGCAAATATAATTATATAACATTTTAAGTCTTCTTTTATCAACCATCACAGTATTATGACATATTAGTGGAATTAACATACTGGTATTGAAGGTGTGGACTGCTCAGTTTGAAGCATACCTGCAGCAGTCCTAGTGTGTTCCACAGGGAGTACAGGGAGCAATTGATGACTCTACAAAATTAAATTTGAAGATAGTAACTTCACAGTATGCAGTTTAAATATTATATATTATAATGCAATTTAAATCCTGTTATACCTGAAGTATGCTTTCTGAGTCTTGTGTAGCATGTACCTCAACTGTATCATCTGGTATGCTCTGCAAACATAATTCTACTTATTGTTTCTGGAGATAAAACAGGCATGGATTGATTAATGTTTCATTATACATACCCAGACCAAAGCACCTGACTCTTCTGCTATAGCCTCTGGTACGTCAGCACTTATATGTGAGCTTGGTCCAGCTTCATTAGCAGATGGCTAAAAAAATTTTTTTTTTGAATATTAGATTTTCAGGAAATAAATTATTTAAATATAATATTATTATTCTATGTACTTAAACAAAAGTTACTAATGAACATAAATAAAATTAAAGCATATAAAAGAAAACATAAATACATGAATAAGTTCACTTTCCAGCTCCCTTTCACCAGTAAAAAAGCTTTCACCGCCCATTAGTGCAACAATTTTTTCTTCAATGGCCATAAGTAACCGTTCGTCTAGTGCACCACCACCCGTTTGTTGCCTAGCCATCCGTATCTGACTAGCTTTTTTTCTTACCGCTGACTTCTTGTCCTTCCAATACTAAAAAAGTATCCAATGTCTCAATATCATACAAGGTACATGATTATATCCAATAATAGAATAATTATTACTGCCAATGTTTAAACTGGATATTTGACTTTGTTCATACTAAATAGTCAAAGTACACTTGTTTAATAATGCGAACGACACCAGTTTAAATACACTACATGTAGTTAACAAACCTTTGACCATTGCTGCCAACTTTTAATGCAGCCACTCCCATCACTGTTTAGCTTGACAGCTATTTCTTTCCATGCCGCTTGAGTGCGGTCTCGTGCATGCGATGTTCGAGCGTGCCCTGTCGCAAGCCAACGTCTCTCTTCCATAAACTCTACTAATATCTCTACTTGCGCATGGGACGGGACTGCACTTCTTGACATGCTTAAAATACACAATGTTATGTTATAACAATAAAGGTAAACTTGATATTATAAAAATAGTACACAACTCGTGGATCACAATATTATGGTAGTACTGAGCATATTTAACAGTGAAATTATTATACTTACATTTCTGTAGGTAGGTACCGTAGGTAATATTTATTCATATAATTTCACACAACTTTGTTCGAAACAATCCTTGATACAACTAACGAAACATCGTAAAAGCAACCAAATTTTTTTGGCTTGAATACTCATGTCAAGTAGTTTAAAAAAATAGCTTCGATAATAAATCATCGTGAAAGCACCAAAAATTTTTTAAAGTTGAATATTATCATTAACAAGTGGTTTTATTTACAAAAATTCGGCTCGGCTCAAGTGTCCACAAGTGTCAGTGCGCACAGACGCGTTGTTTTGTTACGAAATAGGCAAAGGAATCGTCATTCAGCCTTAAATTGTATAATAAAAATACAATTTGTTCTTATAATTATGAAATTCGTTTGTAGTTCTATTCTATTCTTTAAAATAGTTTAAGATACACCTTTTAATTATATTTTAAACGCATAAAACCCGCAGTCGAGATTGATCGATTATGATTTAAAGACTTTTGTTGCAAGGCCTAATTCGTCTACGAAACAGCGACGGGAGGTTACAGCCTAGAGTTCGTCGACGACCAAAACTGCGTTAGTGAATACCGTTTAAATCACCGCTGCACGCTCGGTCGATCTCAACGCTGTCTCGACGACGAGCTCGTCGTCGAGTACAGCCAAGACATTGTCTCTTAGAGAATAGCATAGCTGATGAAGTCCGAAACGTTCACTTCCAACCAAGACTGCGTGGACCGAGCTTTATGACCCGGCGCCGAGTCTTGTTGGAAGGACCATACTTGGATATTGAACATGGTGTTGTTAAGGGGCTTAACTATCTTCTCAAGAATGGTATCTTGATACACTTGTGCTGATGTTTTGATACCTTTTTCACAAAAACATGGCTCAGCCACTCCTTCATAGCTAACACCCCACCAAACCATCTCTGATGTCGGATAATGCCCACGTTG
Organism: Dicycla oo; assembly: GCA_948252095.1. NCBI lineage: Eukaryota > Metazoa > Arthropoda > Insecta > Lepidoptera > Noctuidae > Dicycla > Dicycla oo. The sequence continues at coordinate 26,664,314 of OX411712.1, read as the reverse complement.
CACTCTGTCGACTAATTGGGAAGCTTCCTTAGAGCTTTGACCGTATTTATATACGGTCATTTTGTTTGTTAAAATGTTGCTCAATTGTAAAGATTTTCTCATCCGTAAACAAAGTTTTTCTGTGACATCCCTTTGCGTACCGCTTCAGCAGTTGTTTCGATTTTACCACCCTATTCTTTTTTAAATTATCAGTTAAAAAATGACCAGTGCGTCTCTTATAGGCTGCAAGTCCTAAGTCATCTTTTAAAATACGCGACATGGTTCTGGGTGCTATCTTCATCTCCCGAGATAAAATCTTTTGCTTTCGGACAGGATTTCTTCGAATTCTTTCCCTAACTGCTTTGACCACCTTTTTCGTACGAACACTACGTGGACGGCCAGATCTTTTTGTGGCACAAACAGAGGAGGTCTCATTGTACCTATTAATAGCCCGGTACACAAATATTTGCTTAATAGCAAGCGTATGGAGAGTTTTAAAAATTGCATTTGGCTCCATACCAACTTTGTGTAATGAAATCACAGAGATTCGGTTCTCTTTATCACCCCACTCCATTTTAATATCGCAAAATATTGTACAATATATTGGCGCCAAAATTAGAAAACACAATGAACAATCGTATAAAAATGACAGATTCCAAATTCAAATGTAATATCTTTCTTATTTTTAATTGTAACAGTATTTATGGCCAGACTGTGAATATTAATAAATAATTTTCATTATAAAAAAAAAAACTTCTAGGAGGAAAAGTAAATTATTTACCCATTTTAGGTAAATGGCTAAATAATATAACAGACAACTGTTAACAACATAATAGCGGTGTGGATACAGTCTGTTGGCAACAAGTTGCTCTCTGGTTGGCCTTCAGACGTTTATTGAGGAGTAAAGAATAAATAGTCCGAAAGGGGCCTCTTGCTAAAAGGTATTTGAAAAGAATTGTATTTGTGCACAATAAATAACTTCTGGGAAAATGATATATCTGAGAATTCTGCAATGAAAATGAATAGGACCGATGTTATTTTTTGTGTCCGAAAGGCTTTATACAGTGGTCTGCGGTTGTAACTTACGGTGCTTATCCTTTTTAACATTTACTAACTTCATTGACGATGTCTGTAGTCATTCTCATCAGTGAATTTGTTAAGTGCTTATTTTGACCTGAAAACGTCTTTTCGCTCGGTGTACTGGTGGGAAGTTCAATATTTCTGACCGATAAAAACATGTAAGATTTCAACCACTAATAACTACGAGACTTTAAATGCTAGAGCAATGGTTGAGCATTCAAAAGATAGGTCAAATTTATAACAATTTTAAAGCCGGATATAATTTGCCTATGACGTCACTTTACGACCCTCCATTTTTCACTGTGTCGAAAATAATATCAATTCGTATAGCGCAAAAACGTGTTTAGCTAGATCAGTTATTCTAGTGTCTTTGTCAAGGGTTGACAAAGTACTACCAGGACCTATAGAGAAACAACATAAATATTGGCCAAAATAGGGTTAAAAATGAATATGAAGTTGACAATAACAAAATGTCAGATGTCGTCTCATAGCGGCCGTAAATCTGCTCAGAAATAAAAAATATTATAATCTATGAAAGATTACTTTATAAGGAATGCAATGAGCCTAATAAGTCTAGTGTCGAGTAAATACAATGGCTACGGCAGTATCGGAAACCGTAGTAAAATTTCAAAAATATGTTTCCACTAAAACAAACGGCGCGAACTTGAACTGCGCCTACTACGTTTTTTTTATATTCTAACTCACGTGTCAGGCTGGGTAGAATCGACTATAATCGATTTAACCTTCAATGCCCTAATAATACGAGTGTTTGTTTTTTGTTAGCTAGCAATCATTTTAAGTTGTGAATATTGAATATTGAATTAATTACTCACTCAATTAATTAAACACTAAAAGCTAATTCTTTCAATATTGCTACAGGGATCAATTTTAATTGACCTTGGTTATTAAGGAGGTACTTTTGCTGTCTGAATAGGTATAACTTTGTTGTCTTGATATTTACCAAAACAAGTACCTGGAGACAGAAAAGACTGGGCTGTTCCTTAGTTGTGCATAAGCACTCGATATATAGAATATCCTTTATAGTTCATACTCTCCATAGTAGATAGGTACAACACGTGCGCGATAAGTTGAGCTGTTTATACAGGGTGTCCCTGGAAGTATGGATCAAATCGAATAGGAGTGTAGGCAAGGTCATTTCCAAACTTTTATACTCTGAGAATGTTGGTACATTTTTTTACGGTTCAAAAGTAATGACCAATTTTTGTTTTTTTCAATCGCTTCGAATAATGCTCAATGAAAAAAATCATAAAAAAAAACTATCAGGGCAATTACTTTTTTTTTTCAAAACGTTGTAGAAAAGTGGGCCTTTCTTTTGATAATACTTATACGCATCTAGAAAACATGTGTTCAATAATAAAAAACAGTTACTGCAAAGTCATCGGTCTGGCAGAAGTTTTCAATTCTCGAGCGACTCAATTTTCGAGCGATTTTTATGGGAAAAAGTTACACTAGCGAAAGTTGACCACGTATTACAAAAACTGGTCCAAGTCATAGAGATTCTTTGGAGGTATGAATCACTGGAATATTCTTAATAGCTTAAAAGTTAGAGATTTTTATTAACAAGGAGGTCGTATTTTTACAATTTTCTATGTTTCAAATTTTCATTTTTTTCAGCTTAACTAACGATTTAATTTCAGTCCCTAGGCATTTGTTACCTATCTGAACACTACTGTTTGATATGGTTTAGGTTTAAATAAAAAATAAAAATAATTTCGGTAAACTTTTGTTATCTCATGAGTCATGTTATTTTCCCTAGCTACAAACCGGAAAAAACCGTGCACCTGCTGTCAATGACGTCATATCGGCGCTCTGGTACTATATGTTTGGTGACGGGGCGAGCGCGGCGAGGTGAAAGAGGAAGTGCGAGGGGCATTGCATTCCAACGAGATGCTAGGAATGTGCGGGGGAAGGGAAACAAAAGAACCAGCGCCGGCGCACGTTCGCACTCAGGTAGATGTTTTAGTAACTTGCTACCAGCTTGTGACTGCGCACGTACTTAATTCGGTGTTCATCAATAATTATTCTTTAACGTTATTTAGACTGTGTAACTTGGACTTTGATTTTGCCTGTGATTTGGACAGTTTGACTTGAGTATGGCTACGTACAACAGCCATGAATATGTAGATATGCATTTCATTTACGGATTTTGTGATGGAAATGCACGCCAAGCTGCAAGAGTGTATCGAGAACAATATCCTAATCGGGACCGCTATCCGGATTACCGAGTATTCCAACGTGTACACTCCGGTTACGCAGATGGTAGAAATCCAGGAGCTAGGGAAGGTCGACGTAGCGTTCCAGACCTTGGAGTCGAAGATGTGGTGCTTCAGATGCTACGTGAGAATCCAATGACAAGTATTCGTCGCATGTCAAGAATGACAGGGATTCCGAGATCTGTGGTACATCGTACTGTGAGACGACACATAATTCATCCCTTTCACGTTCAACGTGTGCAAGCCCTTTTACCGAGTGATCATGGCCCGAGAAGGGCTTTTTGTAGGGAAATGTTACGTCGCCATCGTGAAGATTCTCAATTTTTAAAGAAAATTTTATGGAGCGATGAAACAAGTTTCCGGAGGGTGGGGATATTTAACATACATAATCTGCATTTTTATGCGCGCATTAACACATTATCTGCTTAATTCTTTATGCAAACGCTTCTTTATGCTACACCCTTACCGACCCTTATTTTACGATGTTTTCGAAACAATAGAGATGCACAACGAACGCACAGGTGCGGCGCGCCGCACTCGAAGAAGGTTATGTAAATTGTATGGACGCGCATACGCGCCGTCAAGCACCTGGTGAACGTCCGAAAACGCGTATGTGCGTCTGCCGCGCCTAATGTACTCGTATTAACCCACACATTGTACGAAGTGACCATTTCCAGCATCAGTTCGGAGTAAACATGTGGGCTGGATAGTAGAAAGACAGCTAATAGGTCCTCATGAGTTACCTGCTAGACTCGATGGCCCCTCGTACTTGAGATTTCTACAGAATGACCTAAATGGTTTACTTGGGGAAGTATTACTTGAAACCCGTCGAGACATGTGGTTGCAGCAAGACGGCGCTCCCACACATTACGCAAGAGTTGTAAGAGACCATCTAGACTTAACTTTCCCTAGTCGTTGGATCAGAAGAGGGGGGCACATTTGATGGCCAGCACGTTCCCCTGACCTGAACCCCATAGATTTCTTTCTATGGGGTTATTACAAAGAAATGGTGTACGAGACAGAGAGCGGAACCGAGGAACAACTCCGTCAGAAAATCACATCTGCAACCTTATACATAAAAAATAATTCCCGTGCATTTAGACGAATAATACCAAATTTCATTCGGCGATGCCAGTTGTGTTTGAGAGTAAGAGGAAGGCATTTTGAACATCTATTGTAATTTCAATTTAATAATACATTTACATATTAATTTCATTGTTTTATTTTATTTTGCCATATAGTTAGAAAATTTTAAAAATACGACCTCCTTGTAAATAAAATTCTCTAACTTTTAAACTATTAAGAATATTCCAGTGATCCTCCAAAGAATTTCTATGACTTGGACCAGTTTTTGTAATACGTGGTCAACTTTCGCTAGTGTAACTTTTTCCCATGAAAATCGGTCGAAAATTGAGTAAAATTTTCGACCGATTTATTTTTTTTTATTTTTAGCCAGAACGAAGCCTTTGCTGTAAATGTTTTTTCTTATTAAACGTATGTTTTCTAGCTGCGTAAAAGTATTACCACAGGAAAGGCCCACTTTTCTACAAAGTTCTGAAAATAAAAGTAATTGATAGCTTTGCTAGTTTTTTTTTAATGATTTTTTTCAGTGAGCACTATGCGAAGTGATTGAAAAAACAAAAATTGGTCATAATTTTTGACTCGTAAAAAATTGCACCAACATTGTCAGGGTTAAAAAGTTTGGAAATGACCTTGCCCACGCCCCTATTCGATTTGATCCATACTTCCAGGGACACCCTGTATAGGTATAAAGATTTAGATATTATAATGCTGCGCAGGTCCCGAGTAACGCCGCGGTCCCATGGCACGCTTTCTCACAGGCCAGACCGCGAAAGGCCAGGCCAACAGGCCGTGGGAACAGTCGGCTTGCGGTGGCCTGTCGTCGCCCGTCCGATCAAATGTATGGGATGATCCGTCGAATGCTCGGCACGGGCCGTGACAGGCCTCGACAGGCACGGGCCACGACGGGCCTCGACGGGCCGTGGGAAAGCGGCATAACATAGGCTATGTTAAAATGGCCGCGTTTTTTTAACATAGCATATGTCGGGAACAGTGCAGCATTATAATATCTAAATCTTTATAATGAAACCGCGCTCAGGTCTTAACTTAAAGCGCACGGGCTGCTATACTCTCTTTCAATCGCAGGTACCATCTTCTTTAGGTTTTTTTTCTAGGAGTGGCCTGCAGAGGTGATTGATAATTTGTAATATTTGTTACAGGCATACCAAACCGTACTATGCTGGGCTCGTGTGCAGATTATGGCCCCCTCCCCCTCCCTCTCTCAGAGAGGAGGCCTGTGTCCCAGCAGTGGGAACATTAGAGGCTGATTATGCACAAAAACCGGCCAAGTGCGTGTCGGACCACGCACAATGAAGGGTTCCGTAGTTAGGATGATTTTATTCCAAGAACAAACATAACATTGTAGTTGAAAAACATGTTCTCCCTTACATTCCAACCGCAAATATAAGTTTGTACGCACAATATTGTGAGATTGACCATGCTATTTAGTATTTAAGTTATTATTTAAGTTTTCCTGTAATCTATAGATAAAGATCTATTTTACGTATTTTTTTCAAAATTTTAGGCTTAGTAGTTTCGAAGATAAGGGGGGAATGGTAAATTTTCGACTAGTTTCTTAAATAGAACAAAACAACACTACACACACACACATACTTTAAAACAATTTATTTTAATATTACAAAATATATATATTTGATACCTCCACAGTAAGGCCTTTCATTTGATATATCACACGGTACAGTTTGCAAAAGTTTTTTTTTAACTTTCTTATTTGCCCCCACAATTGACCCCCATATTCAAAATTCATTTATTTACGTTACACGTCCGTATTTGGGTCCTAGAAATTCATATATGTGTACCATATTTCCACTTAATCGGTCCATTAGATTCGGAGCAAATTAGCTGTGACAGACGGACAGTCAGACATACGATTGATCCCATACGGGTTCCGTTTTTCCTTTTGAGGTAAGGAACCCTAAAAAACCAACGAAACTACAAGAGAAACTTGGACACATTTACAGTAAGCTCATCCAGAGACCAAATAAAACAAAGGTTAATGAATATAATTAGGCACTAAATTTTTATCTGGACATTTTAATTAATGAAAAGGCAATTAAACAAGAAGACGCTTAATAAAGTGATGAATCGTTTTGAAAGTAGGCAGATGAAATTTTGGTAAACACAGTCACACAATTAACTTTATTTTTATTTTTACTTTTTTATTCAATTGAGCAAACAGCGAAATCTGTTGTGTTGTGTCAAAAGGGTCCTAATTGAAACTGCAATCGAGAGCGCACTTACATAAATGTGTTTGATAAGATGTAAGATTACCTCCCAGTTTTTGAATTTTTGATCAATAAAAATCAAATCTGCTGTCATATCTCATGTAAGCCTTGTGTTGGTCAGAAACTGATTGTATAAGTGGACATGAGATAAAATCGAATAGGCTTTCTGAAATCAGGGGTGCACTGAATTAAAACTCATGGTTTTGCATTTACCACACAGATTGCATAAATTGCACTTATTTAATGTCAGTCGGTTTCATAACCTTTCCATTTCTGTTTGTGAATCCAATTCTTATGCATACTGTCATTTATTTTAAAGTTAAGAGTAGTGTAATGTTGTTCCAATTTTTATTTAAAGTGCGCGGTTGGCATATGGCTGACATTCAATGTTGCAAACCATTCGTTGAACTAATAATCCTGATAAAACCTGGGACCTATTTAATAAAACCGACGGAGCTGGACAGGTAACAGGCTACAATCCGACAATCTGTCAATTTTGTGTGTATTTATTCGTCTTCTGCGTTATTAAACAGCGTTTGTCATGAAAGTGTGACAATTATGGCGCTTCCTTACCGGGAGTATTCGCCTGTAATGTAACCTTTACCTACCCGCGACCTAGCCGTGTTACTTCTATCATACCTATTTAATTATACAGGGTTATTGGTAAAACACCAGCAACCTCTTAAGGCGAATCGCGAAAAAAAATCAGCTGTTCAGTACATTTATGTTAGCATAATTCGTCAAAATGTACTGAATAGCTGATTTTTTTTTCGCGTTTTCAGGTTTGGTCCCATAGTAAAAGTTGTTCATAATGATGAGTACAATGACCCCTTAAGAGGTTGTTGGTGTTTTACCAATAACCCTGTATATACAGGTTGTAAATGTAAACAGTGGCAACCTTTTAAGGGGTCATTGTACTCATCGCTATGAACAACTTTTACTATGGGACCAATCGCGAAAAAAAAATCAGCTGTTCAGTACACTTATGTTCGCATAATTCCCGTAATTGGCCCCATAGTAAAACTTGTTATTAATGATGAGGACATTGACCCCTTAAAATGTTGGCAATGTTTAATGTTACACCCTGTAAAGAGTGACTGGTAAATAGTAACCGATACTTAAACACATGATTGTACTCATCATAACAAACAACTTTTACTATGGGACCAAAATCAAAATCAAAATCAAAAGTCATTTATTCAAACTAGGCTGAGAATCAGCACTTTTTGAACGTCAAAATTACATAAGACAGTCCCCCAAAACGCCCGCCCTTCACCACTTCCTAGTGCTTTAGCTGGGGAGAAGAAGTGGCACAACAAACTCCCCAGCAGCACAGCTGTCTGTTCAGTTAAAAAAAAAATGATTCTATATAACACTGCGCATAATAATTTAGGTACATTACGCAATACAAAACATTAAATTAAATTGTTTGCTATAAGTAAGCGTGTGCTAACGCCAATATACCAAAAAAAAAAAAAAAAAAATCGAAAACTATACTCAAGCAGAAACAAAATACAAAAACTAAAAACGTAAGCAGAACTTTATACCCAAATAAAAGCCTCCAGTAATAAAGGGCGTGCCCACTTACATATAGCCGTACATGTAGTCGTAACTCAAAGTCACAGATGATAAACTAGGACCATCGAAGTAAAATCAACAACGAGTTAAGTTACTAATAACAAAACAAAACCAAGGTCAGCAAGACGACCTGTCACCACAAGCAGCACCCGTTCACGAGTATAACGCAAAGATCATTGATTTTGGTCCCATAGTAAAAGTTGTTTGTTATCATGAGTACAATCATGTGTTTAAGTATCGTTCACTAACTACCAGTCACCCTGTATATTAACCTATCCTGCTGGTTTCAATTATTTCTCTACACTACCTAGCAGCTGAAGGCCTGCGCAGTAAAAAAATAAGCCCTACAATCATTCAATCAATCAATCTTGGATTGCTTGACAGATTAGTCGTATTTTCAGTTATATCAAATAGGGCTCATGGCCGATTCCTATAAATTACGGACCGTTATTAGTTAAAATTAAGACTTTTGTATCTTTACCAATAATGAAGCAAAGACCAGCTTTGCATAGTAGATCCTCCCATAAGGAAGTATCTATCACAGGTAAAATTAGCTTACGAATGAAAGAAAGAAAGAAAACATGTTTATTCGAATCTATTTATATGGCCAGTTTGGCAATAAAAATGCTACCATTGGTAATCAAACGTTTATTTTTTGTTTATAAGAACCGATCAATAGTAGGCTTGAGCGATCTTTGTGCGACATACGGATGTTTGTACAACTTTGTGGCTTGTAAGAGCATTTTCTCTACATACGGAAATGCAGCTTTTAAGACAATACTCAATACTCAATACTTTTATTGCATTCCACATGTAGGTATTCTTAGGTGGTAAACTTGCCTTGAAGATAGTAGAGGACTGGTGCAATAAACATACACTATCAGTGAACCCTACCAAAACCGAGCTGATTCTTTTTACAAAAAAGAGGAAGCTGACAACACTACAACTACCACGATTCTTTGGAACTACCCTAAGCCTATCGACTGAAACCAAATACCTGGGCATCTTTTTGGACAAACAGTTGAACTGGGCTAGACATACTAATTACATCACCACAAAAGCCAGCATAGCCCTGTGGCAGTGTAAGAGACTGCTTGGTAGGAACTGGGGGATTAACCCCAAGGTCACTTACTGGCTATACACCGCAGTTATCAGACCGATCATTACTTATGGCTCACTAGTCTGGTGGCCCAGGACAGACCTGAGCACAACCCGGAAAGATCTCGAAAAACTACAGCGATTAGCCTGCGTGGCAATCACTGGCTGCATGAGAACCGCACCTACGGCCGCACTACAAGCAATGCTTGGACTGCCTCCACTACATCTCATTGTGAGGGAGGAGGCAGCCTTGGCCGCCTTTAGGCTCAATATAACCGGAACCCTGAGCAAAGACTCCAGGGTTAAACACATACGCATAAGGGAGGATGCGATCAAAAAACGGCCAATGATGGCATCAGCCTGCGACAGAGCCCCGAAACAACATTATTTTAAAAAACATTACAACATAATACTCACGGAAGAACAGCGTGACCACTCGGGCCCGAACGAGCTGAGGGTTTCCACTGACGGGTCAAAGACCGACTCCGGAACCGGTGCCGGAGTTTTCTCGCACGACCTCAACATAAACATATCCAGCCCGCTGGGAATGTTCAACACTGTCTACCAGGCAGAATGTGTGGGCATTATTCAAGCGGCGTATGCCATAGAGGCCAGGAGAGTTACGGACACCCATATACGTATACTCTCCGACAGTGCCTCAGTACTCCAAACCTTAGAGAAAAAATATATTACTTCAAGATTAATACTAGAATGTCACAATGCGTTAGAACGAGTAACGGTATCTAACCGCAACACAGTGACACTGCAATGGATAAAAGGACACAGTGGGTCTTTGGGTAACGACGCAGTGGACGAACTTGCTAGGAGGGCATCCAGTGCGTCAGTCTATGGGCCCGAACCAATCATACCCATCCCCTTCAACCAATTACGCAGATGGCTGCAAGAGATCACCCAAACAAAAGCAGAGGAGTGGTGGTCCTCGGCACCAGGGTGCAGGCAGTCCAGGGAGGCTATGCCAAGCCTGGATGGCAAACTGACCAGGCGACTCTTACGCTTGGATAGGAACGGCCTGCGCCTGATGACGGGGACCATCACAGGACACTGCTCGCTGAACAAACACTTTTACACAATGGGCATAACGGACAGCCCTCTGTGCAGAGCTTGCATGGAGGCTGAGGAAACCGTTCCGCATGTGCTCTTCGAGTGCACAGGCGTTGCCCAGATTAGAACAGAAACCCTCGGGACACCCAAATCTTTAACAGATGTTCTGAACAGACCAGAAGCCGTGACCAACTTCTGGAGGGAGGTGGGCTGGTTGGAATAAACCCCGACGGCCGCTATGGCTCACGCACAATGGTCCACTTGAAGGATTAAGTGCGGAAACCAAACCCAATAACATAGAACATAGGTGGTAAACTTATAATTAGATCATGTGGACCCTGTCGGGCACAGCAAAATAAATGAGGTAGGAGAGAGGAAGGATTTGTTATTTATATAATATTATACTATAAAGAATGATGCAAGTTACCTACTTGCATCATTATTTTTTCTGAGATAAAAAAAAAAAAAAATACCTATATATAAACAGGTATCTGTTGAGAGATGTTATAGTATTTAGTTATGACTTTATAAGTCTATCACTTAGATATTCGTTTACCGAGTAGTAGCTTTTATTTAGCAAAAATTGTCGAAGGTTTTTTAAAAATATATTGTTTTTCTCTTCTTTTTTTATTAGTGCGGGTAGTTTATTATATAATTTAATGGATATTGCATAGGGGCTTGTAGAGTGCATTTTTAATCGAGAGCTTGGTAAGTTTAGCCTAGTTTGGTGTCTGAGTAGATAGCGTGTCTGGGTGTCTTCACGTTTTGAATAAAATTCTTGATATTTCCGCACAAATTTACAAGTTTCTAAAATATATATACAGGGAAGGGTTAAGATATTATGTTTTTGAAAGAAAGGTTTGCAACTATCTGTTTGATCAATATTTACCAGGATTCTTACCAATTTCTTTTGCAGGGTGAAAAGTGTTTGTGCACCTGTGCTGTTTCCCCAAAGGGTGACACCATAGGTAAGCCATGCATAGGCATAAGCATAATAGGTAGTGAGAGCTGTTTGTAAATATTAGACCTTGAGACCTAGAATAATATAAGACCTTGTCAAGCCAGTTCATTTTCCCGATTCCTTATGACTTACGGGTCGTCATTGGTTAAAACAAATACTCTCATAACTTCGTCAATAGTTTGACACTGGCGAACTTTAATAGCTTAGCAATCTGACCATTTTTGATCTTGTAACTAAGTTTACCAATTAAAGTATCCTTAAAATCTTTTAAACCAGACTAAGGCCCAGAGAAAAGAACTGAAGACCAAAGTCCAAAAGAGCGAAGAAAAAATGACCAGGAATTTTCCAAATCTTGAAAACAGGTAGGGTAGACCGGGGACAAAAGTACCATTTTCGAAACATCGGTTGATTACACAAATTTAACTGTCGCTTTTTGTTTTAAATATTATTTTACAGCCTTGGTTTATTATCTACCGAAGAAAATATCTAAAGTGGCCTACTATAGATATTTTGTAATATTTTAATAGATTGAACAAAACTTGGTAAAAATTGGCTATAAATGAAATGATGGCTAGTGCTACGAATGACCCCCTTTAAAGGTTAATTGCGAATAAATGTATTAATCACATTTTCTCAGACATTTATGTGAAATCTTATGGGCATAAAATCATTCTTAAAAATTAGGAACAAAAACATCGTGAGATCGATGTTTTGATCAACACAAATGTAGAGTATATAACATTAACATAACAATTCTTAACTTCGAACAGAAATAAAATAAGTTTTTATTAATATAATATACAATCAACTTTGGTTCACACGTAGCATATTTGATATTATCTAGCTTTATAACAATTATTAAAAAAATATATCAACAGAACCATTGTACCATGGCCCCGGTTTTTTAAATTTTTTTTTATCCTTTATTAAAAAGAAGCAGGTTCTTAATAATCAATTACAATCTAGACTACAAGACTAATAAGCAATTTTAATCTAATTTAATTTTGTACGCGATAATTATTTTAAAACTTAGAATAGTGTTGGTTGTCCGTTCCACTTTCTTAGAGACTGATATGTTAATATAAACTATTGTTTCTACACTTGTTACACTACACTAATTCAAAAGGTTTTGTTCGTTTTAGTCTTCGCACTATATTTGTTTAATGTAACAGCTGAATTTCCTCGATGTTCACATGTTGGTGGAGTCGGTGTTCATGGGGCTCAGCGAATTTTTGGATGATGTTGTGACGGGTTCCAATTTTAGGTCACGATGGAGGTCGACATTTCCTATATACCAGGGCGCATTAACAATACTCCTGAGTACCTTATTCTGGAATGTTTGTATAATTTTTATGTTGGTCGGTCTAGTACAGCCTCAAAGTTGGATGCCATATGTCCATATTGGCACAAGAATATGCTTATATAACAATATCTTGTTATGCATCGATAGACAGGAATTCCGTCCAATCAACCAATACATGTTTTTAAAGCGCATGTCTAGTTCCTGTCTTTTCTTTTTAACGTGCGCTTTCCAGCGCAGTTTCGCGTCAAGCGTTATGCCAAGGTATTTAGCTGTATTGGCGTATGGCACTTGTTGGCCATTTATGAAGATTGGATGGTACTCACAATTCTTGTTGGTGAAATCAATGTGAAGTGACTTCGATTCGTTCAAATTTGATTCTCCATTTTTGTGCCCAGTCATGAACTTCATTTACAGCAATTTGTAGCTTTTTGATTGCTTCCATATGGCCTATATCCCCTGTATCTGTATACCCTGTAGCCATAATGACAGTGTCGTCCGCGAAGGTTGCAATTGTATTATTTTTCAGCTCTGGTATGTCATACGTGTACAACAAGTAGAGGACCAGTCCTCTACTTGTTTTACACGTATATACGTACCCAGCACACTACCTTGAGGCACGCCAGCTTTAATAATTTTAACTCGGAATAGGCATCCTCGTGTCTTACTCGAAACATTCTATCTGTACGAGTAATGCATGATTGCAAGATATCGACAAAGTCATTGGGCCGAATTAGTCTAAGCTTGTATATCAAACCCTTATGCCAAACCCTATCAAAAGCTTGTGCCACATCTAAAAATACGGTGGAGCAGACTTTTTTATCTTCAAGCGTTCTCTCAATGATGTTGGTATTTCTTATTTACAAAAAAAAAAATAGTATATGTAGTTATATCAGTTATCTGGTTTCCATAGTACAAGCTCTGCTTAGTTTGGGATCAGATGACCGTGTGTGAATAATGTCCCAGGTTATTATTATTATTATTTATTTTTTACATTTCTCGGGACTCTGGGGTCCCGGACCTTTGAAAGGCGTACGAGGAGCCGAAGCCAACTCGCAGAGGCCCCTTAAGTAATTTTAAATGATAAGGAGGCACCAACCGACGATTATCCCTGTATGCCCTATGCAAGTGCACCCAAGGACCACCCCCGGTTGGTGCAGCTGTTAGGTGTTTACCTGTACATTTAACACACCTTGGCTCTTTTGAGCAATACTTTTGGATATGACCATAAGCCTGGCATATCTTACACACATTATTTTTGACGTTTTAAGCGGGTTTATTTCAACTTTACACCCTAGGATATGTTTAATGCCGTATATTTTACTGACATCTTCGTCATTCTTGAACGATAATATAAACATGTTCAGCGGTTCTTTTGTTCTCCAGTTTAACTTGTTAACTGCATTTTCTATCTGGAATCCTTGCGACGTTAAGTCGTCTTTAATCCGATCCGGTAGGCAGGAAGAGTGCAACTTTTTCGCCACTACTCTTATTGGCCTGGTCTGCTTATCCTCGTACGAGTGCCATGAACAGTTATTTTCTGTTAAGCGTCGGGTAATCACTCTGTAGGACTCTTCAGTTTTGGCATTTATTTTCACACTATTACAAAACGGTCTCTAAATAGCACACTTTTTATGGTACGGAACCCTCGGTGCCCGAGTCCAACTCGCTCTTGGGCAGTTTTTTTATGATAACTTGATAGGTATTATGTCTGTGAGTCGCTCACTTTACTTACCGAATGACTTGTAATTGGACGTATTCCTTCCGGGACGTTATAGTATGATCCATTTGCAACAATTAAGCATCCTATAAAGCCTAGACGAAAATTCAAGGGATTCGAGAAAACCCAATATTCATGAATTTTTGAAAAAAAAATCCCAAAATTCGCCACTAAATATCACTTTTCCCTAAACTATTAAATCTTTCCATTGGGTATCTAATACTTTATAAACATTTCTATGTAACCAAATTTTCTCAAACATCAAACAGTTAAAATTTAAAAGAAAAAGTTTATTAACCATTTTTTAAATCGTCTACGTATATGAACTTTGACACAGTTAACTCAAAACATTAGGATGACATTACGCGTACAAATTACGGGAAAGATTCTTCATTTAATGAGCTACCTAACGAGAGGTACCTACAAAAGTAAAAAAATATATTTAGAGGAGCCGATTAAAGAGTCGATAATGCTGGCAAAGGTCGAACTTGCAAATTGTTGAATAATTAAAAATTGTGTTGTAATCGAATTAATCAATAATAAATTTTGGGTCTCTTCTCTCTTCACGCTGTTTATTAATGACATTAAGAAATGTTTCAATCATTCTCAATTTCTTATGTACGCCGACGTCATTAAAATTTACAAGTCATGCAAAAGCACCCAAGATTGCCTACTTCTACAAGACGACCTTGACAGACTCTCTTTATATTGTTCAAGCAACAAACTTCAGCTCAGTTTACCTAAGTGCAATGCAATCACTTTTACAAAAAATAAGAAAATCATATTATTTGACTATAAGCTAAATGGTATCAGTTTGCAAAGAGTTGATCACACCCGAGATCTTGGGGTAACAATGGATTCGAAATTGCATTTTGATCTTCATATTCACAATATTGTGAACAAAGCGTTCCGTATGTTTGGTTTCGTCATGCGTTCGTCAAACAACTTTAAAAGACCGTCTACTTATCTGCTTCTATATAAAGCCTTGATCCGCTCTCAATTGGAATTCGCAGTCCCGATTTGGAGTCCCATTTTTGATATTTATATTTTAAAAATTGAAATGGTTCAAAAAAAATTCCTACGTGCTATGCACTATAGATGCACTAAGTCTAGAACCATATGCTCATTTATTGGACCTTTATAAATTTCAAAGCTTGGAATCTAGACGCAGCTTGCTTATGGCCTTGATGCTTCACGGTCTCTGCAATAACAGGTTCGATTGCACTGATATTACTAATGGGTTGTGTTACATTGTACCTAGAACTGTAATGCGTCGAGGGGGCGCGTGCCACAGCTGTTCCACACTGCAAGGTGCAGGACTCACGCTGGCGCTGGTGCGCGAGCGCCTCTCCGGCGCATCGTAGATACGTATAACACACACTTTATCGATTTAGATATTTTCGCGCTTACTCACGTAAAGTTTGAAAGATTGGCTACAGAAACTTTAAAATAGTTACTTTAGTCATCTAATATTATTGTCTAAATACTAACGACTACTAATGTACTTTTTCTGTAATATTAGCGCACGTTTTAATTTAATTGTATAACTGTTTTTTACTATTATTTCGCGGACATTTTTGTGGGTTACATGTTTACCTAGTTTTTAAAATTCTCTGGCATACCTTATATTTAATGTGTAACTGTTTTATGTCCCAATAAAGTAAAATAAAATAAAAAAATTAACTGGTTCCTGCCATCCCAGTACTTCCCAGCAATCCTTCACACGTTAGGCACTCAGGTCGTCTTGACTAGGTCACAAGCCGCAGAGCGGCTTTTGAGTTATTTACATGACTACTAAGTGTACGAACCGAGTGAAAAAGCGTCCAGCGGGGTGTTCAGCTTTGCGTCCAAGTTCACCGAGCGCCGCTCGGCCGTCACTCAGGACACTCGCGGCTGTTTGCATGTGATTAACGCTTTCGCTGCCAGCTCCGCGAATTAACGGGGTGCGGGGTGAGCGCGGAGTGACGGCCCCGCTAATATGCGGAGTAGCGCGGTCGGTTTCTATGAATTAGTACGCGCCCGGCACTGCGCTCATACCCTGGCAACTTAGAACTTATTTTTTTCATGTGAAAAGTGCCATCTATCCCGCATACATAGAAAATTTTATTGCAGTGTTACCATATTTTTTTGCTCGAAGTATGCAATTCTAGGTAATTTTCATACTAGCTCCACCTAGTACGAGTACCGAAAAATACTTAGGCCAAATACTTATTCCGAGTATGAATGAAATATTTACTGAGATTCAGATTGACTCGCGTACCTCGCGGAAGATGATTTTTTTATTATTAGATTTATTAGTGGTATTTTTACGATGGATGATAATGCAATAAAAGTATTGAGTATTAATACGAATACGTTAGTAGAGTAGTTTACTGATACCAAACGCTTGCCACACTGTCTAAACGTCACAGAAATTTTCCAGTGGTACCTCTTTGCATGGTCGTGCGCAATTTTATTGTATTTTTCGGTATTTTTGTGTTATTACGTTTAATTGAGCTTTAGGTCCTTCGTATATTCCAGAAATAGTGACTTTGTGAAAGTGTTTGGACATACAAAACAGACAAAGTGTTTTGTGTTCACTATGAGTTATTGGTGCAAAGACGTCAGCAATGTCCTCTGGCAAGAGCTATTACAATTTTTATAATGCAAGTGATGATACCGACCCCATCTTCCTACGGGCTCGAGAACATTATACTAAAACAATGGATGCGAAACAAGATAGGCAAACAGGTGTCGAAATCAATGTGTAGTTAATAAATTCATTCACTAATATATTTTTGTATTATTAATCTCATTCCCATTACTGTTTCCGCTTATTAAATACTTACACTTGTGAGTTTAAGTATTCTTTTAATTTTGCTTATTAGATAAGCAAAATTAAAATAAAACAGCAATCAATACGTAAGTATATAGGTACCTATACATATCGACATACGCACATACCTATACATATAGATATATTTCATTTAGTTCCCTGCTTGGCGTTCAGAGGGCACTGATTGCTAACAAAAACCGAAATCGTCAGTTGCCAGTCTATCTCATTTTATACAGGGTGTCCCTGGAAGTATGGATCAAATCGAATAGGAGTGTAGGCAAGGTCATTTCCAAACTTTTATACTCTGAGAATGTTGGTACAATTTTTTACGGTTTAAAAGTTATGACCAATTTTTGTTTTTTTCAATCACTTCGAATAATGCTCAATAAAAAAAAATCATAAAAAAAACTATCAGGGCCTTTCTTTTGGTAATACTTATATGCATCTAGAAAACATACGTTTAATAAGAAAAAAACATTTACAGCAAAGTCTTCGGTCTGGCAGAAGTTTTACTCAATTTTCGAGCGATTTTTATGGGAAAAATTACACTAGCGAAAGTTGACCACGTATTACAGAAACTGGTCCTAGTCATAGAGATTCTTTGGAGTTATGAATCACTGGAATATTCTTTATAGTTTAAAAGTTAGAGAATTTTATGAACAAGGAGGTCGTATTTTTACAACTTTCTATATTATGTTTCATTTTTTTCAGCTTATCTAACGTTTTAATTTCAGTCCCTAGGCATTTGTTACCTATCTGAACACTACTGTTTGATGTGGTTTAGGTTTAAATAAAAAATAAAAATAATTTCGGTAAACTTTTTGTTATCTCATGAGTCATGTTATTTGCCCTAGCTACAACCCGGAAAAAACCGTGCACCTGCTGTCAATGACGTCGTATCGGCGCTCTGGTACAATATGTATGGCGACGGGGCGAGCGCGGCGAGGTGAAAGAGGAAGTGCGAGGGGCATTGCATTCCAACGAGGTGCTAGGAATGTGCGGGGGAAGAGAAACAAAAGAACTAGCGCCGGCGCACGTTCGCACTCAGGTAGATGTTTTAGTAACTTACTACCAGCTTGTGACTGCGCACATACTTAATTCGGTGTTCATCAAAAATTATTCTTTAACGTTATTTGGACTGTGTAACTTGGACTTTGATTTTGCCTGTGATTTGGACACTGTTTGACTTGAGTATGGCTACGTACAACAGTCATGAATATGCAAATATGTATTTCATTTACGGATTTTGTGATGGAAATGCACGCCAAGCTGCAAGAGTGTATCGAGAGCTATATCCTAATCGGGACCGCTATCCGGATTACCGAGTATTCCTACGTGTACACTCCGCTTACGCAGATGGTAGAAATCCAGGAGCTAGGGAAGGTCGAGGTAGCATTTCAGACCTTGGAGTCGAATATGTGGTGCTTCAGATGCTACGTGAGAATCCAATGACAAGTATTCGTCGCATGTCAAGAATGACAGGGATTCCGAGATCTGTGGTACATCGTACTGTGAGACGACACATAATTCATCCCTTTCACGTTCAACGTGTGCAAGCCCTTTTACCGAGTGATCATGGCCCGACAAGGGCTTTTTGTAGGGAAATGTTACGTCGCCATCGTGAAGATTCTCAATTTTTAAAGAAAATTTTATGGAGCGATGAAACAAGTTTCCGAAGGGTGGGGATATTTAACATACATAATCTGCATTTTTATGCGCGCATTAACCCACACATTGTACGAAGTGACCATTTCCAGCATCAGTTCGGAGTAAACATGTGGGCTGGAATAGTAGAAGGACAGCTAATAGGTCCTCATGAGTTACCTGCTAGACTCGATGGACCCTCATACTTGAGATTTCTACAGAATGACCTAAATGGTTTACTTGGGGAAGTATCACTTGAAACCCGTCGAGACATGTGGTTGCAGCAAGACGGCGCTCCCCCACATTACGCAAGAGTCGTAAGAGACCATCTAGACTTAACTTTCCCTAGTTGTTGGATCGAAAGAGGGGGGCACATTCGAGGGCCAGCACGTTCCCCTGACCTGAACCCCATAGATTTCTTTCTATGGGGTTATTACAAAGAGATGGTGTACGAGACAGAGAGCGGAACCGAGGAACAACTCCGTCAGAAAATCACATCTGCAACCTTATACATAAAAAATAATTCCCGTGCATTTAGACGAATAATACCAAATTTCATTCGGCGATACCAGTTGTGTTTGAGAGTAAGAGGAAGGAATTTTGAACATCTATTATAATTTCAATTTAATAATACATTTACATATTAATTTCATCGTTTTATTTTATTTTGAAAATTTAAAAAATACGACCTCCTTGTTAATAATATTCTCTAACTTTTAAACTATTAAGAATATTCCAGTGATTTATACCTCCAAAGATTCTCTATCTCTATTGTTAAAGTATTATTTACCCAACGGAATATCATTCAAGGCCATTCGATTTGAGAGTTTAGAGAAACGTGATATTAACTGACGAATTCTGAATTTTTTGGTACATAAAAATTGGGTTTTCTTGAATCCCATGGATTTTCGTCTAGGCTTTATGGGGTGCTTAATTGTTGCAAATGGGTCACACTGTGACATTCTGAAAGAAATACTTCAAATTACACGTCACCCTGTATAATACTGTGTGAAAAGATTCGGCCACACGTGCTCTTTGTGTTTTCTGTTTTTCTGTTGAGGTCATCTTTTTCACGCGATATTGTCATTGCAATTTCTTTCATTGTTCTTCACTTCTTTAACCACAGCCTGTAACTTTCCTTACTTACTGTTGTTATTGTTGTGTACTTTTAATTCGGAACCTTTTATTATGTTTCCCGTTGTGAAATCCAATAAACATGGCCTTAATGACACACTTCTCCAAAGAAATCCATTTGCGTATTTACCGAAATAATTATCATTAGACAGAACAAAATAAATTTTCAATTACGTAGTTGTGTAAAACATGCACGGATGATGTCGATTTAAAATTTTATGGTACTTTAAGTATTGTTAGCATAAAGCTGCTTTTTCGAAATGGTTTTTAGGGTTCCGTACCCAAAGGGTAAAACGGGACCCCATTACTAAGACTCCGCTATCCGTCTGTCACCAGGCTGTATCTCATGAACCGTGATAGTTAGACCGTTGAAATTCACAAATGATGTATTTCTGTTGCCACTATAACAACAAATACTAAAACAGAATAAAATAAATATATAAGACGCGCCCGGAGCATGCGTAGTTTATACAAACGAAATACCAAAATAATAAACAACATATAAAAAAAATATCAAACATATTCTAAAGGTAGTGTGTATTTATTCCGATTGGGTTACAGAATATCTAGGTTCTCAAATATATATTAAATAAGAACATTGATTTAAACATGGAATATGAGAAAAATAAGTTTTCTATAGAAATTTTAAATTCCTCATATCTCGTCCTCAAATCAGTGTCCTTTCAAAATATATGTTTGGAAACCCAGATATTCTGTAAACGAATCGATTAAATACACACTACCTTAAGAATATGTTTGATTTAAAAATTATTTTCGTATTTCGTTTGTATGCACTACGCATGCTTCTTGGGGCTCTTAAGTGGGGCTCCCATACAACAGTCATGATTTTTTTGCCGTTTTTATAGATAATGGTACGGAACCCTTATTACTTACCCAAACTCCTCCGTGCCTCGGAAAGCACGTTAAGCCGTTGGTCCCGGCTGTCATTCGTGGATCATTGACAGTCGTTACGGGTCGCCAAAAGCCCGAAAGTCTGACAACCAGTCGCTCCATGTAAAATACTGGTATTCAGCTGCATCCGGTTAGACTGGAAGCCGACCCCAACATAGTTGGGAAAAGGCTAGGCAGATTAATTGATTGGTACGGAACCGGTTGTAGGAGGTTTCGAGTATGAAAAAATCGGAATTAGTTTCCTTTAAAAAATATATATTTCTGTTAGGGTAAAATATATTTATTTAGTTAAAGGGAAACTGAGAGCCATACTTAAATATATTATCATTTATTAGCTTCAGATTAGCGAAAAATAGTTTATTCTAAAAACAGGTTTTGTCGATTTTGAAATAGGTATAATAGGTCCATTTTATGAATCAATTTTATTTGACATTTCATAATTATCGGTCAAGGTTAGAGTTATGTAGAACATAGCCTAATTTTTAATTAAATTCTTAAAACTTAATATTAAATAGAAAAAGTCAAGGAAAAATAATGGTGTTATTCGCCTAGTTACGTATATTAATTTATTCACTTATGAGATTGTAGGTAAGCAGTGCTCGAGTGTTTTATTGACAAAAGTAATATAATATTCTGGGACATTATTCACACACGGTCATCTGATCCCAAACTAAGCAGAGCTTGTACTATGGAAACCAGGTAACTGATATACTACATACACTACTTTTTTTTTGTAAATACATACGTAATTATATAGATAATTACACTCAGACTCAGGTCAAACAGACATGTTCATGGACACGAATGTTTGTCCTGGATGGAAATCGAACCCACGACCTGCGGCGTGATAGGTGGTATCTTAACCAACCATGCCATCTGGCCTGTCAAATAAAAAGTATTATGTAAATTGCACATTCTCTAAGGGCCGGTTTTTTGATCCATAGTTAACTCAACCAATGGTTAAATATAGTAACTAATGGTTGAATTTTGGCTAAATGTGAAAGGCTAAACGTGAATGTATTCATGTTAGCTCATTTACATTAAAAAATAGTAACTACTAGCATAACTCATTCATGTTTAGCCTTTTACATTTAGCCAAAATTCAATTAAATTCAATACAAAGTGAAAAATAACTTTAATTACGGAAGTCGGTGGCATATCACGAATTATACAAAACCAAAGACACCGACTACCGAAATTAAAGTTATTTTTCACTCTGTAGTGTTTTGTTTTGGAAGTCGGTTTTATTTTTTGCTAAAAAGTTTTTCAATAATAGATACATAAGTATCCAATTCAATGCGTTCTTTATTATTTATATCTTAATATAATATACATATATTATTATATAGGTCAATAATTCATGAGTTTTATGACGCTAATGTGATTCTTCTTAAGGTCTAGACCTACTAGCTATTAATTTTCAATCATCAACGTCAGATAAGTATTATCCAAAGAATAAATATGACATCTTTTCTATACAAATGCTGTCGAATCTCAATATTTATTCCACAGATAAAAGTTATCTGACTCTTGAAAAATCGGCCGTTAGTGATTCCTCCGTTCGTAGGCAAAAAAATGTAACAAATAGCACAAATGAGCTTATTATTAAAATCAAATTCTAGAAAGGAATAAAACAAGTAGGTAACTGACACACGTTGTTCTTAGAATATTCTTCGCCTGTTTCATGTATTCGTAAGTGAATCGATTAATATTTATAACCGCAGTGAATCGCCCAAAAGGTTAATGTATTGCAATTGTGGATTAGACAAAGGTCAAACAAGACCGTCCTTGTCCGTGGCAGCAGCCGGCAAGTCGCAGTATTATGGAAAAAAAAAAAAAACAATTAGTTTCATAAACGTGATAATTACTTTCGTTTTGGTTATATTGTAATACATTGTAATTTATTGACGTGTTTATTATTTTCGGCGTCGTAAGTCGCCCCACGTGTATGCATAGTATTGCTGGTGCCAAATGTATGCAGTGTATAAAGCATCCGAGTGGATTTGCGTGAATGCTTACTGCGGCTAAAGGACTCTGTTGGAGAGCGAGTGTACAGTCAGTGTGCTGTGTTCTATAACGCGTGTGGTGTGTGTGCCTGCGCAGTTCTCGTCGCGCCGTACCGCTGCGCGCGCGCCTCCTTTTGTGCATTGTTTATTTTAAGGGTGAGATATTTTTGAATTTCTCATTATTATTTTCTTTTTGGAGTGTTTAATAAAATTTTGTGTCAACTTTCATTTATCATTTAATTTTTATTAATTTGGTTAAGTCATTGTTCTTTTCGGCGCTCTGTGCTTTGTTTTGGCTCTTTGTTTGGCAAGGCAATAGATAAATATCAATGTCAATGTTCTAAGCCATACTGAATACAAGTAAATCATGTTAGGCCAACCTAAATCTGTGCAAGTTGTGTTTGAATTTTTAACATAAAGTTCAGTTTCAGACTATTACGTGAGCTTATCTAACTGAAATATCATGAAAGCTTGCATACATCGCACTGATAGTACAATACTAGCAGTATTGTACTATCAGTGCGATGTATGTATAGCTCAAAATATGTCTTTGTGATAATCATAAATTCAAACGTATAATTCAGTTCCCTACGCGTCAATAATACCGTTAAAAAAACCATACCGTACCGTATTAATAAACTTAATAAAGTATTCATTTTTTTATAATCTTTGTCATGAAGTGAATAGGTAATCAATTTTTCGTCGATTCTGAAAAAAGTCACAATTTGAGTTACAACCGTATTGCACATCAGTGCGACATAATGTTTTTAATAGTCGCGAGCTCGTGGCTAAGTAATAACAGCCGCTCGGGTCGATCCATCAGGT
This sequence comes from Dicycla oo, assembly GCA_948252095.1. Lineage (NCBI taxonomy): Eukaryota > Metazoa > Arthropoda > Insecta > Lepidoptera > Noctuidae > Dicycla > Dicycla oo. The sequence goes on along the minus strand of OX411712.1, from coordinate 26,640,640 downwards.
TAAGCTACGCTTGCCGGGGTTGGTCTTTGGATGGGTGACCATCTGTACATACCGAGACTCCTCCGTGCCTCGGATAGCACGTTAAGCCGTTGGTCCCGGCTGTCTTTCGTGGATCTTTGACAGTCGTTACGGGTCGTCAGAAGCCCGAAAGTCTGACAACCAGTCTTACCAAGGGGTATCGTATTACCCGGTAACTGGGTTGTGGAGGTCAGACAGGCAGTCGCTCCATGTAAAATACTGGTATTCAGCTGCACCCGGTTAGACTGGAAGCCGACCCCAACATAGTTGGGAAAAGGCTAGGCAGATTGATTGACACTTAGTTTTCACTGTGAAGTTATTACAAAATAGATCAGCTGGGCTTTGTAGGTATATGATGTCTTAGGTAAAGATTTATATTACAAAAACAATTAAAAAGCCATCATGTCTGAACTCTGAACCGGTTGGGTTCATACGACATTTGAGAAGTTAAATAGGCTGGCTATGAATTAATGCAGTAGATAAGGTAATTAGAACGGCAATTATATAATCATTCCAAAGATTCCTATGTTTAGCTAGGTACTAGATTATTGTCACATTTTCCGATGATTATCTGTAGGAAACTGAAATGTAGGATGTTTATTTATCTATCGAGGACATCCAACCTTGTAACACCATACAAATATTTTATATATCTACTATTCTTTTTCGAATAAGATCTACGATCAATTTTTATTTATATTAATTTCACCTGGGGCATTACTCACACACGGTCTTGTACTATGAAAACTGATTTACCTACTACATACAATACTTTTTTTTTTTTGTAAATACATACTTATATAGATAATTACATCCAGACTCAGGACAAACAGACAGAATGTTTGTCCTGGATGGGAATCGAACCCACGACCAGCGGCATGATAGGTGGTACCTTGACCAACCACGCCATCTTACCTGCCTAAATTAAATTTGCATTGGTAGGTTTTATTTATCTATTATTAAATTAATTAACACCTAATGTCAGCCAATTTATTTAGAGTCGGCGCAACATGTCTTTTTCTTCCATGCTTCTCTATTAGTCGTCATCTCGGTAGTCACTCCCTTTCTAGCCATATCATCCTTCACACAGTCCATCCACCGTTTCTTTGGTCTTCCGCTACTCGTATCCACATTCATACTCAAAACTTTTCTAACGACATTTTCCTCATTCCACTAATTATACAGAGTGTTAGGTTAAACGAGGGATTTACTTTAAGGGGTCATTGTCCTCATCATTATGAACAACTTTTACTATGGGACCAAACCTGAAATCGCGATAAAAAAATCTGCCGTTCAGTACATTTATGTTCGCATAATTCGTCAAAATGTAGGGAGCAGCTGTTTTTTTTTTCGGGATTACAGGTTTGTTCCCATAGTAAAAGTGGTTAATAATGATGAGTACAATGACCCCTTAAAGTAAATCCCTCGTTTAACCTAACACACTGTATAATTAAAGCATTCAACACATTCATATTCTACTTATTAGATAATTCAGATAATCGACCTGATAAAGATAAAGCCAGTTCTTATATATAATTAATTAAAATATAAGTATATCAGTAGTTGTGCGACAGAATGACAGATACAAACAGCGTAACGAAGGTATGTTATTTATGTAATATAATTTTATTATTTGTAAATCTTTCAAAGTGAAGAAATTTATCCCTTTGACGTGAAAAATTCAATCTAGAACACAAAGTTATTTCTGAGTGAAATGGGATGCAAATGCATAGTGTAACTCATGTTCTTCTTGGCTTTATTGAAAGGACAAGTTGTAAAATCACGGAATTTTCTCGTTAAGTAAAGATTAATGTCAGTTGTCATTATGTCTTAACGATTGATAACAAAATAGGTACTACGTGACCCATTCAGGGGGGAAGGAGGTCTTCAAAATACCACGCTTGGTCACATTTGGGATGGGGCTCAGGTTTTCGTCACGTAGTCAACATCCCCTATAGAAACCTCGCGCTTTTTTGAGCTATATTCAAATATGGCGCGCAGTGTTTAGCACTTTTTAAACTCACAGGTGGCAACACTGACGCACATTATTCTTGACGGACAAATTGTATTATAGATACGTATGCACACTTTGTAATTATAGGTATGCACTCTTAGCGTCACGCGGCAAGCGCCGTATTAATAAAGACAACTATGAGCCAATTTTTTTTATTTTTTATTATCTGATAAATTTAAATGGCTCACGTATTATGGATACGTTCTCAAACAAAAAAATTCAATCACATCATAATTTCAATGCCACGTGAGTCATTTAGATGCGTGCTTAGTGGTATTATGAATGTTTAATAGCCATATAGTAGCCGGCACGAGTCGTGAGCACATATTCCAAATGAAATGTTGTTGCCATCGTCAACGGGCTCTTGTATTCTGTTTTCTACCTGTACATAAATAAGCTTGACCTTATATTAACCTCATTGCGCTGCCCGTGTACGAATCGCCGTAATAGGAAAAAAAAATGTAAGGTTTAAAAGTTGAATTTGTGCTCACAACTCGTGCCGGCTACTATACCATGCCTTGATATTAATATTATTTATTCATCAATGATAAAAGTCGTATTATCTATATGAGGTCGCCTCGTGGCAATGATTATTTGGTGATGACTTTGTCAGGTGTCCGAAAATGAATAAAAACAAATGTAGATCTGATTTATAACATAGACGTGACATAACATCAGGCGTGTATACCCCGAATGGATGTGCAGGCAGAAGTGTGCTTATAGTACACCCATATTTCATCCCATTACCTAATAGGGGGCGAGCCTATATACTACCATCAACTGGGCACAAATCCAAACTCTGGGCTGCGCCTAAGAAATTCCTAATGGAAAAGCTCGATCAGGGAATCAAATTTAGGACCTCATGCTCAGCAGTTAGCGCTTGCGACCACTAAACCAACAAGGTTACATTTATCACAAACTAGTTATTACGTTGATTTGTAATGCTACAAGTCACACGTGCGTAGGGTATTGCACTTTGACCTTGTATTGTTAGATCATGGTTACGAAATAGTCAAAAAGCACGTTCTCTTTTTTTCGAAACATTTTGAAAATCATCCGTTGTACGTTGTGCGTCAGGGGCGTTGCGTGCGCGCCGACCTTGGCGACGACGACGGCGCGGCGCAACAGCTATTCATTCGCACACGTGAGGATATACATATAGCCTCCCATCCACTGCACTGTCACTGCAATGACCATGGATTCCATTTTTCCCTTTTATTATTGTCTTTTTATGTGAAAATTAAATTGATATTTATGGGAGACTAGCTTTTTCTACGGCTTCGCCCGCGATTAAAGTGTCTTATGTCCAAAATTTCCTAACCCAGGTTATGGCTGAATGGATTTGCATGGGGCAAATCCATTCAGCCAATAATGCGTCAAAGGTAACAGGTAGACAGACAGACAGAACGACAGGCAGAGAGTTACTTTCGCATTTATAATATTACTAGCTATTGCCCGCGGCTTCGCCCACGTGGAGGTCCGAAATTATCCCACGGGGACGTACTACCGGAATAAAAAGTATCCTATGTCCTAATCCAGGTCATGGTCTACCCGTGTGCCAAATTTAATTCAAATCCGTTCAGTGGTTTTAGCGTAAAGCTTAACAAACTAACAAACTCACTTTCGCATTTATAATATTACTAGCTTTTGCCCGCGGCTTCGCTCACGTGGAGGTCCGAAATTATCCCACGGGGACGTACTACCGGAATAAAAAGTATCCTATATCCTAATCCAGGTCATGGTCTACCCGTGTGCCAAATTTAATTCAAATCCGTTCAGTGGTTTTAGCGTGAAAGCTTAACAAACTAACAAACTCACTTTCGCATTTATAATATTACTAGCTTTTGCCCGCGGCTTCGCTCACGTGGAGGTCCAAAATTATCCCACGGGGACGTACTACCGGAATAAAAAGTATCCTATGTCCTAATTATAGATGCTGGCGGGAAAAATTCCGAATCATTCCCGTCGAATACTTCGGAAGTATTCCGAAATATTCCGAAACTTTGGGAATAGTTCAACGTTTATTCCCATTGAATTATTCGGGCGAAATATTCGGCGGAAACATTCGATTGCGGGGTACGAATGTTTCTCGCGGGGGGAAAACTTCTCCGGGGAGCATCTCCCCTCTTACCGCACCCCGCACCGCCATCGCCTGCACGCACCACTCGTGGCAGTCGGGCGTGCGCGGCGCGGCGGCAGCGGCAGGCGCACAGAGCGGCAGCGGCGGCTGCGATCGACGATCGATGCAAAATACGATTTTTCAGCAAAAAAAAATAAAAATCTTAATTAAATTCATTTTGAATAATTCTGATTTAAAGAAACTTTCCCAGAAGTATTCCGGAATTATTCAGAATTTTTCGGAAGTTTTGCAACTATAGTCCTAATCCAGGTCATGGTCTACCCGTGTGCCAAATTTAATTCAAATCCGTTCAGTGGTTTTAGCGTGAAAGCTTAACAAACTAACAAACTCACTTTCGCATTTATAATATTACTAGCTTTTGCCCGCGGCTTCGCCCACGTGGAGGTCCGAAATTATCCCACGGGGACGTACTACCGGAATAAAAAGTATCCTATGTCCTAATCCAGGTCATGGTCTACCCGTGTGCCAAATTTAATTCAAATCCGTTCAGTGGTTTTAGCGTGAAAGCTTAACAAACTAACAAACTCACTTTCGCATTTATAAAATTATATGTATATGTGTAGTTAGGATTAGGATATTAGTATGGATCTAATCTGACTGAATGGGTCTGACGGACGTAATTAGGTCCTTGTGACCCTTGAACTCGTGGTTCACTGACTTTAGAATTTGTGTCACTTGTTCATTTCCTTTACCCTTCCTATTGTGTTAAGATTTTAGTTAGCCACAAAAATAAAACATTTTTTAAAGAACCAGCTATTTTGTGATAAAGACGTAGACACTGGTTGAAAAGTTCTGCCAATTCATTGCTCCCGTAAAATCCTGTCCTTCTAATTTCTATTTAAACATTTTAACTTTTGTTAATATTATAACTTTGTTGTTATAGTTTTTAACTACATTGTGCATGCTGGGATCTTCTATAAGTGAAGGAGTGTACCTACTTAATACTTGATGTTCCCCATTGTTTATGTGTCATGTATTGTCTATATCTCTTGATGGGGATCCCGAAATAAAAAAAATAAAAAGTTTACTAGGCGCAGATCGAGTCCGTGCCGTTTGTTTTCTTGAAAACATTATTGAAATTTTACCACTGTTTCCGATACTGCAGTAGCCATTGTATTTACTCGACACTAGACTTAGTAGGCTCATTGCATTCACTATAAAGTAAGCTTTCACCGATTATAATATTTTTCATTTCTGAGCAGATTTACGGCCGATATGAGACGACATTGTCAACTTCATATTAATTTTTAACCCTATTTTTTCCAATATTTCTGTTGTTTCTCTTTAAGTCCTGGTAGTGCTTTGTCAACTCTGGACAAAGACACCAGAATAACTGATCTAGCTAAACACGTTTTTGCGCTATACGAATTGATATTTCGACATATATAGTGAAAAGAAGAGGGTCGCGCGCATACGCGTGTTCTCGTAGTGTGACGTTATAGTCAAATCATATCCGGCCTTAAAATTGCTATAAACCTATCTTTGAATGCTCAATCATTACTCTAGCATTTAAAGTCTCGTAGTTATGAGCGGTTGAAATCTTAGATGTTTTTGTCGGTCAGAAATATTGAACTTACCACCACCGAGCGAAAAGACGTTTTCACGTCAATAAATATTTCGGTTATATTGAACACTTAGCTACCTAACTTCGAGAATGTTTTGCATTGAGTGAAGTATTTGTTGCTGCGTGTGGGCGACTAGGATGACTCAGAAGTTGCATGGTCCGCGCGTTGTTTAGTAAATAAACAGCCGCGGCACACACCGTATTATTATGGTTTACATAATCGCCACTCACATTCGCATTTCTTTTGTCATGGTAATGAACCAGTGTTGGTACTTGGTATACCAATTGAGGGGTTTTACCCACTGTTGGCCTATAAATACAGTTTTGTTTCACAGTCTTTGAAAGGCCTCCGTTTTCAAATGAATTTGTTTGTGTGCTGATACGCATTCATATTAAGAATAATAATGATTACCAATGAATGAAGGAGGAGCTCGTGGCTAAGAAATAACAGCCGCACGGGTCGATCCATCAGGTTAAGCTACGCTTGACGGGGTTGGTCCGTAGATGGGTGACCATCTTTACATACCGAGACTCCTCCGTGCCTCGGAAAGCACGTTAAGCCGTTGGTCCCAGCTGTCATTCGTAGATCTTTGACAGTCGTTATGGGTCGTCAGAAGCCGGAAAGTCTGACAACCAGCCTTACCAAGGGGTATCGTATTACCCAATAACTGGGTTGTGGAGGTCAGATAGACAGTCACTGTATGTAAAATACTGGTATTCAGCTGTATCCGGTTAGACTGGAAGCCGACCCTAACATAGTTGCGAAAAGGCATGGCAAAAAAAAACCGGTCAAGAGCGTGTCGCGCCACGCACAATGAAGGGTTCCGTAGTTGGGATTAATTTATCCCAAGAAAAACTTAACATTGTAGTTGAAAAACATGTTCTCCCATACATTCCAACTACAAATGTCCATAGTTAAACAAAAAAGATACAAACCCACATTATGTGTAATGTGGGTTGGATCCTTTTTGTTTAACTAAAGACAAAATGTAAGTTTGTACGCACAATATTGAGAGATTTACCATGTTGTGTTAAGACCATCAACTTCTTATAGGTTTTCCTGTAATCTATAGGTATTGAAGTATTTTCTATATTTTTTTCAAAATTTTAGGCTCAGTACTTTCGGTGATAAAGGAGGAAATGGTCAATTTTCATCTATTTTCTTAAATAACTTTAAAATGGTTTGTTTTAAAATTATTAAAAAAATAATACATTTGAGACTCTTACAATAAGTCCTTTCATTTGATATGTCACACGGTACACTTTGCAAAACTTTTGTTTTTAATTTTCTTATTTGCCCCCCAAAGTTGACCCCCATATTCAAAATTTATTTATTTACGTTACACGTCCGTGTTAGGGTCACAGAAATACATATGTGTACCAAATTTCAACTTAAGCAGTCCATTAGATTCGGAGCAAATTGTCTGTGACAGACGGACAGACATACAGACAGACACACGAGTGATCCTATAAGGGTTCCGTTTTTTTCCTTTTGAGGTACGGAACCCTAAAAATGATTACCAATAAATGTTTCAACAACGATAATAGTTCACCTTGCTGGAATAATAATCTACGTTATAATCTTGTTTTGTGATTGATTAATAATATTTTGGTTGGCCTCAGACTGTCCACCGCAACGGGAACGGGGCGTCAACGAGACACGAGATTATTTGGTCATAGAATGTACTGCTGCTACTTCGGCGCCGTCATCTGTTTTCTCGTTGACGTCTCTTTCCCGGTGCGGACAAACAGTGTCAGGCTTACTTTTACTACGCCATAAATCATCATTAGGTAACAATAGATACCTATTAAAATATAATATCGAGGATTCACGGGCTATTTGTATTGTATACAGAGTTTCATTATTCAGAAAAAATAACATTGTAAAAATGTATCAATATTTTTTACGAAAAAGTGGCCTATCAACGGTTAAGAATCAATAGTGTATATCTCTGTTTTTTACGTGTTTCACTTTTTAATGCAGGTAGATATGATTATAACTCAATATCGGCCAGTATGTCGCTTAATACAAATAGCCCGTGAACCCTCGATATAGTGAATTCACGTTATAGGTGATCAAATCAATTATTCATGAAATAAAAGATTTCAAGTATTACTATCGCACTCCTCTGCTGGACATAGCCCTCTCCCAGGCGGCGCTACAACACTCTGTCCTCCGCCTTCCGCATCCAAACTGTCCCAGCCACATGTTTAAGGTCGTCGATCCGCCCAGCTGAGCTGGGAGGCATCGTAACAGTTGGTTTTTTGGGGATACAGTGTTTCTGTTCCTAAAAACATAATAATCGTCATTGCACTTTGTTAGGTTATATAATATGTGGGTTTTATCATAAATAAATATTCGTAAATTATTTTTTTTATTTGAGATGGGTTTGCTCTTTAGTCTAGATTGGACGCGACAGAGACAAAGTCGCCGATGGAGTGAGCTTACCCAGAAGAAGCCTGTTCACTCTCACTTTGAAGAGATTAGGGATGCGTTCGGATACATAGAATTATAACTGAAGAAAACTTACCTGTTAAAGTCACTTGGAAACTTATGAATAATTTTATCATAAAGGAGCTTAGGGTTGTGAAGTGCCAGTGCAGTGAAATTAGGTCTGTACGTTTTTTTTTAGTTATTTAATATAATTAAAAAAAATAAAAAGGCTCGAGGGAGTTTTATGCCAAAAATATAGATATTTAGATGCTAATAACTTATATAGTATGCAATATTTCTTTATAATAATACCGTACGGACCTAGTTTTTTATCATACCTACAACATTTCCAAAAAATATGAAAATTATCGCATTTTGTATGAACATTTACAGCTTACAACCGTTTCAAAAATTTGTCATCTCATAATGTACTAAATAAATCGCTTTTAACGTACAGTCCACGAGAAAAAAACGGAGCCTCTAAATATTGTACGATCTCCTCGTCATCATCCGATAACAAATCATGATGATTAAGCGAAAAGAAATCCATTTTCACAAATAAACAGAGAAGTTTAAAATAAAAAAATCGAGATTTAACAACTCTAAACCGACCTAGTTGCCAGTTTAACTTTGACGTTTATTTAAATTGAGATTTAAGCTTAGTCGATGACATGCAAAACGTTAAATTAAGTTTAAGCCTAAGTCAAATATAATATAGATATTTAAGTAAAAGCTGCAAGTCATCTTAAATTGATATCTCAAAATATACGTAATACATATCAAGTTCAATGTATATATTTCAATTCATGTACCAAACCAACATACGTTTTACAGCTTAATTATTTACTTTACGGTAGATATTTTTATGAAAACTCAAGCATATTAAATGATAAATTATTATAATTTATTATAAAGAGTTAGTAGTTTATGATAATAAATACATATTTGCAATTCGTACTGTTCTCTTATCGCGTTGCGTAACTGACAGGATACCACAACTCAGTGATTCACAAAGTCAACACATAGATGAACACATAGCACTAAGAAGTCAGTTAATGTTCATTTGTGAAGGTTCAGTTGTTGCCTCATGTGAGTAGCTAAGTTTTTTGGCGATTTCTGCCTCATTATCATTAGGAGATGCCTAATGACTGTTTTACTACGTTCAACAGATTTTTTTTTGTAGGTACCTGCTAAAGTTGTGTTCTGAAATAGCGTATTGTTTTTAAAGGCAAGGTAAACAATGGTACAGTAACAAGGTCGTATCAAACCATCATTTATGAACTATATGAAAAAAATTGACGGCTTCGTTGATCTAGTGGTGCCAAGCTCTACTGAGCAGAGCATGAGGTCGTGGATTCGATTCGCAGGTCGGCCAAAGTGCTATTGAGTTAGTCTATCAGGTATTTTTCAGTAGCAGTCCGAAGTCTGGGTTGTGCCCGATTGATAGCAATAGGCCTATTACTATCAATCGAGCACAAACCCAGATTCACAAAAATAAAAAAATAACTTTGGGTTATATTTTATTTTATTATTATGTCAACTTGTTGCACTTGGCTCACTCATTTCAAGCAAAAACTATTTGCTCCCTAGCTGTAGTAAACCCTACAAGGATTGTTTTAGTAACAAAAAACCGGTCAAGTACGTGTCGGACCACGCACAATGAAGGGATCCAACTGCAAATTTAAGTTTGTACGCACAATATTCAGAGACTTACCATGTTATTTTAAGATCATAGACTTCTTACAGGTTTTTCTGTAATATATAGGTATAGAAGTATTTTCTGTATTTTTTTTTTTTCAAAATGTTAGGCCAGTAGTTTCGGAGATAAAGGGGGGAATGGTCAATTTTCGTCTAATTTCTTAAATAACTTTAAAACAGCATATTTTAAAATTATAAAAACAAAATTATTGAAGACCCGCACAGTAAGCCCTTTCATTTGATACTTTGTATGCAAAACTTTTTTTAATTTTATCATTTGCTCTCCTCAAAATTGACCCCCATATTCAAAATTCATTAATTTACATTACACGCCCGTTTTTGTGTCACAGAAATTCATACGTGTACCAAATTTCAACCTATCGGTCCATTAAATTCGGAGCAAATTGGCTGTGACAGACGGACAGACAGATAGACAGACAGACACATAAGTGATCCTATAAGGATTCCGTTATCCTTTTGGGGTATGGAACCCTAAAAAGAGAAAAAAATATTTTATTTCTCTTTACTGGTTTTTACATCACAAGGAGAAATCACGCTGTTTTTTAGGCTCCACAAATGTGGGTGTAAAGGTCACCTCTCTGTCTAAGTGACAGAGAGTGTCTAAGCTAGGCGGACGGACTGCATTTCACCTGAAAATTTGCAGTTTGAATGCAGTTAGTATGCGACTGCAATAAAACAACAAACCAACCTTTCAGCCCGATTGAAGTCGGTGTGCAGTTGCACTTGAAATGCAGTCCGTCTGTCTAGAGCCTAACCCTTCCGAGAAAACGGCTGCGTGAAGTTATGTTATGAAAAAAGTTGCAAGATGTTTATCACTTTCCGTACAGCCGTAAAACTTACCGTAAATTTCAATTACCAATCAGAGCTCTCGTAGGCTTGCAAGTAAAGGAAAATAAAGCATATTAAGAGGATTGTGAAGTGCCGATACGCGGCGCGATTTTTGGAGGCATTACCTACATTTCATACAAATTATCTACATAAATATTGTTTCGGGCGATAACGTTTTCACTCCCCTAAACCTTTACGAAATGAGACAATTTTGGACTCATTACATTCAGTACACTTCAATCTAGGTCTGTACGTTTTTCGTTTTTAGTAATTCAATTTAATTTAATTAAAAAAAATAAAAATGCTCGAGGATGTTTTTATGTCAAAAATATAGATATTTAGATGCTAATAACTTATATTGTATACAATATTTCTTTATAATAAAAACGTACTGACCTAGTTTTTCATGACACCTACAACATTTCCAAAAATTATCAAAATTAGACTATGTTTACGGGGAGAAAAACGTTATCTCTTTTTGTATGAAAATTTACAGCTTCACAATCCTCTTAAAGGATCCGGTAAGACAACTTATTTATTTACCAAAGTCAGCAGCGTTTAAATCCTATACTTAAAAATATGCATAAAATGTAATATGCATAAAAAAAAATGTTTTTATATAATAGATGTAATATAGGAATGACGCTGGCACCCAGGAGGTTAAATACTTTTGGGTGCTCGCCGTTACTTTTTCAATGTTACATTGAAAATATTATGTACACGTCGAGAGATATCGCGAATGCCAACAAAACAATCTGGACCTGTACCTAACTGTTTAAATCCCAAAGTGGGCGATAACACCCCCTTGTGGGCGCTGGATCTTTTCGTGTGGCACGATTACCGAGAGAGACAGGGAGAATTAATTTTTAACTTGTGATTATTAATAGATAATAGACAGACATATCAAATAGGTATAATTAACTATTATGTAAAGGGGGCGTTGGATTTCTTTTTCTTGTAAAGGGGGCGGTAGTCCATAAAAGTTTGGGAACCTATGGCTAATAATAATCGTAAGACAGACTTTAAAATGCAGGTTGTAGCACTTATAAATCACACAATACCGCAAAACATGTTTTACATATACAGGACATTTTTTTAAGCAGTGCGCAAATTTTAGCCTTCACCGCTAACTCTGTCGAAAGGCAATCAAGTTTTTATTGGTAAGCGCTCTAAGATATACCTATTGCCTATAGTTTCCTGCTTCACTAACCAGCACCCTAATTGCGTAGTGCACACTATCAATCAGAATTTTGAAGCTTATTTTTAAACGACTTCCATAAAGAAGGAGGTTCTCAATTCGGATGTTTAATACTTTTTTGTGTATGTTCGGGCTTAACTCCGTCATATACAGGGTGTAATATAAACAGTGGCAACCTTTTAAGGGGTCATTGTACTCATCATTGTGAACAACTTTTACTATGGGACCAAACCTGAAATCGCGAAAAAAAATCAGCTGTTCAGTACTTTTATGTTCGCATAAAATGTCAAAATGTACTGAACAGCTGATTTTCTTTTTTCGCGATTTCAGGTTTGGTCCCATAGTAAAAATTGTTAATAATTATGAATACAATACATTTACACCCTGTATAGACGGGTATGCAAAATTCTTTTTTTGTTTGAAAGGGTATGCTTTCGAGGTAGTCCTATTGCCACCAAGTCAGAATCTGATGAAGGCATCCCATGGAAGTCCAGAGAAATCCTCAAATTTTATGCACACCTATAGTGATTTGGGTATTTTTTTATAGTAACTCGTGCATTTGCTCTCACTATTTGGTGAAGTGGAACTGATGCTGAAGACCATATGTAGCCATCGGAACTACTCAATTATACCTAAGAATTTCACGGGTTGCGATTTGTCTACTTTAATATGATCACTTACTAAGCACTTTAGGTATGCTCGTCACAATGCATATGGTGATTGTGACTTCACCATCAGCTCCAGTTCTCCTGGTTCTGACTAGGAGAACTACTCAATTAACGTCACTGTGTTGGTAAAAGCAATATTTTGTAAAAGGTGATGAGCAGTTGACATTAGGCTATTGTAATTTAGATATATATTATAAACTGACCCACTAAAAAGTAAAAAAAAAAAAATACAAAGAAACAACCGACTTCCAAAAAAAAAAACACTACAGAGTGAATTTCGGAAGTCGGTGGAAAAAACCTAAAATACACATCCAAAGACACCGTCTTCCGATATTAAAGTTTATAGAATTTTTCACTTTGTGGTGTTGTTTTTATTGCTTCATATGTTCGAAAAATTTGTCTGCTCAACAACGTAAATAACGCAATGAATGTTGTTGAACTGTCAAAATGAAACCGATTCTTACTAATTACCCCGCAGAACTAAATTGCTCCTTGCTCGAGCGTGACAACTCAGTCCATCTTTCAACTTATCTTTGGTCAACGAAACGTCAGTCAAGGTTGAGTGGCTTTATACTCAGTTCAGACATGCAATCACCCCGTAATATTTTGATTAAAAAAATCTAAAGCCTACAACTTTATGACAATATGACAATAAATGTACAACACACACACTGATGAACGCAATACTAATGCAGTATTAGAAACTATCAAATAAATCCCTTTTTTTGGGTGGGAAATTATCAAATAACTTTTCTCCCACTCTGGGCGGAGCGGGAAGGCGTGTTCGCATTTACTGACGGTGGGTTTTACCACCCGTGTTCCTTCAGTTGCCTGTGCCAGGATCACGGTAACTCTTTCAAACAACCCGCGACCCTAAGATTGAAATGAAAAAAGTGTTTTTTTTTGCTAACAAAGTAAATAATTTGTGATGGACCAGCTGTGGACATTGCTAATCTTTGACTAGCTATAGTTATTAAACTATTGAATATATTGTATTTGATGGAGTTTTTGGATGCAGACTGGGGACATCATTAGATATAAGCGGTTTAATTTATTGTCGTACTAGGTGTTGTCCGCGACGACGTCTGCGAACTACAATTCAACCCCATGTCCTTCTCCAGGTCATAGTCTATCCATGTGCCAAATATCCTGCAAATCCGTTCAGCCGTTTTAGCGTGAAAGCGTAACAAAGAAAGAGCGTTTGTTTGAAACTCACTGTCGCATTTATAACACAAGTCTACAGGGGTTTGCGATTGTCGCAACCCAGTGCTGAGTACGCCACAATTGCGGCGATAAGTCCCCTCTTTGAGGAGTGGTTGGAGAGGCGCCACGGCGTCCTCACCTTCGGCCTGACGCAGGTCCTCACTGGAGACGGTTGCTTTGGGAGGTTCCTGTTCTGGATAAGGCGGGAGGAAACGCCAGAGTGTTATCATTGTGTGGATCGCCCGGAGGACACGGTGGAGGTCTCCTCGGCTTGGGTGGAGCACCGCTGCATCCTCGTGGAGGCGATTGGCGGCGGCGATCTCTCACGTCCGGCCCTGGTCCAGGGCAAGGTATGGAACGAGAATGCATGGGAAGCCGTCACCTCCTTCTGTGAAGCAGTAATGCTCGCGAAGGAGGAGGCGGAACGCGTGAGGGAGAGGCATTCTTTGCGTCCTCTCGCCCCTAGTGCCCGCAGGAGACGCCCTGGGCGTCGGGAAATGATAGCCGATTCCCGGCCACCGTAGGCGCGGGCTTGCGGATGGCGAGCAATGGGTAGCTCGCCGTCCGATAAGGACCAGGCCCGGGTCGGCGGCGCGTTGTGTTCCACACGCGCCTCAAAGAGATGTCAGCACTAGCTGAAGGGGCCCGCTAGGACCAATGCCTGCCAGGGGCGCGGGTTGTTTGAAAGAGTTACAGTGGTTCTGGCACAGGCAACTGGAGGGTCACGGGTGGGTTTTAGTCAGTAAAAGTCTGACCAGTCCGCCCAGACCGGGAGAAGTTATTTGATGATTTCCCATACACAAAAAAAGGTTTACAGGGGTCGCCCCTCCGAGGTTTAACGATTGATTCCGATGGATTTTGGAGCGCTGATAATGGGAAAAGTAATAAAAAAATCCATCACGTCCAGATTTTTAGCTATTTACTCACAATGAAAAAAGAAAAGATAACACAACAGCTTTTAACCGTTGTTTTATGTGTAGACCTGTATAATATTAGTTAGGATTGTTGTCTTTACCTTGTATAAAGACGAGTGTCAAACTGGCATAAGGTATACTAGCAGAGCGCCCCGCGGGAATATGGGAATAAAAAGTATACTATGTGCTAATCCGGGTTATAAACTATCTGTGTGTCAAATTTCATCAAAATCCGTTGAGTAATTTTTGCGTGAAAAAGTAGCAAACATCCATCCATTCTCACAAACTTTCGCATTTATAATATTAGTAGGATTTTACATGAGGATGTGAGCAAGGAAATGTTCATAATTACGCGTTAGCAGTAAAAGCCTCTTGAGGAAATGCGTGAGGCCAATTAAGTAGAAACTTGTTGTCATAAAATATGGATATATTATTAAAATCTTTACACCCTGTTGGGAAATGAATACCTACCTACGCAACTTCTAGCTTAGCACTTAGGTCACAGTATAAAATTTATATTATGCATACGTAGAGGTAGATTCCTAACAATTTTCTCTATTTAACATGTTTGAAATAAAGTTAGTTCGTAAGCTATTCTCCTCAGATTCAAGCGGATTGCAGACCAAAAACTAAGTTAATTTAGATTAGCTCAAATAGCTGGTGGGCGGGGCTGCTTAGCATAGCTCGCGTAGCTCCGGAGCGGTATACTTATACTTAGCTTAGTTGTTGGTCTGCAACCCGCAAACTAAGCAGTGTAAACTAACTGAAATATGTGAAGTTAAGTTAGTTGTGTATACCGATCCGGAGCTATGCAAGCTATGCTAAGCACCCCCGCCCGTCAGGTATGTGAGCTAAGCTAAACTACCTTAGTTCACATAGCTGGCGTAGTTTTTGATACTCGTGTGCAGACCGCAAAATAAGCATAGTGGTGGTATGCACGCGACTTTCTAGTTTATTTAATTGCTGGTTTATCTTAGTTTAGCTTCGGCATAGCTTAGTTTTGGTTTGCAACCTGTTTTAAGCTTTTGAGGAGTCAGTCAGGAATGCTAAAGCGATAAGGCTGCACAATACGTTGATTGTCTTGTTTTTTACTACACAACCGGTCGCATATTGTCATACCAGCTTTTTTCTTCGAAGTAGTTTAGCTGGTGCTAAAAGTCACAAAACGACCCTGGTACTGCGAGTTATATAATTAATTGGTTGCATTTTTAAAGGCAGGCTAATTTTTATTTGGCGAAAATATTGATGCACACGAATTACGACGACAATTGGTTGTTTTATGATCTTATTTAAGGGACATTTTTAGTAAAATCTTCAGTAGAATGAATACGTATAGGCATTATAAAAGGAACTTATTAAAACATAAAATAAATTACCACATAATCTGAGCCGCGTTTGCATTGGACTGTATCTACAAAGTGATACAGGAATCGGAAACCTTGACGTGCGTTCTAGATCACGAATTAAGTCAGCGTTAGCGGAATAATTTGCAATCGTCTGGTTTGTTTTTAGTGGATTTAGGTTTAAAATAAGTAAATACTTGGATATTATTCTTTTGCATAAAACATGTGGATGATTTAAAATTTAAATCACCGGGTTTTCTTGCGACAAGGATGTCAAAAACTTGTAACAACCTGAAAAATCGTAATAACTCTGTCTACATTTGTTTATTAGCTGTACAAGAACAGCTGTTGGATCACGATATTTTAATATCAAAAGATCAATTACGTGCCCGGTCGAGTATTTGTTATTTCGCAAGCAACCTTAATCGAAGACCTCGACTGAAGAAGGTCCGCATACTTACGGAGAATTCATATTTCCGAGACAGAAATAGTATAAGTATTGCATTATTAATTATTATAAGACGTTTTAAGTTCGTCAAGTTCATGAACGGCCGCCGTCAGTTGAGACTGGTCCCCTCTTATTACAAGCTTTTATTTAGTTTCAGAAATCCCGGTGTCTGTCTGTCTGTAATCAAATCTTGCAAGTTGAATTTGACCCGCTTCCCAGTTTCCGATAGAGCTGAAATGTTACATGCATATGGAAATCGGTTGACATGCAATATTATTATGACAAGGAGCTGATCTGATGATGATGAAGCCAAAAGGTGGCCATAGGAACGTAGTAATAAAACGACGCCACCGTATCGAGTTTGAGCACATTTGATTTGTCTTGACAAAGAGCGGTCCCAGATATCCAGACTAATTTTGATAAGTCTGGATATCATTTAGAACCAGAGTCACACAACACAAACGTTTTTTAAAACAACTTTTGTTTGTTTTAAAAAAAAGGGCTTGTATCTTATATTTTCAATAGTTTTTATTTTTATTTACATTGTTCTCACAATATGTAACAAAAACCCTGTTGTTCCTTTTAGTGACGTATACGTTTACCTACAAGTACAACATTGATGACATTATAATTTAAAAAAAAAATTAAGCATTCAGCAAGCAGTCGAGAGATCAAAGTCAAATAACTATTAAAATCGAAAAAATGTTTAGAGTATCTGATTTTACAAGTTCATCGGGGCGCACGGGCCCCGGGTCGGTACCACGTGCCTACCTACCCCTTTACCCCGCCACCTGCCACTCTGCGTATCACTTAGTCTCCTACGCAGCTTACTTTCAAACGGATGTCGCGTCATTGCTTCATGCAGAATTGCAGAGGTAAGAAATCAGTTATACATTACAAATATTAATAATTACATTTTTAATTTAATTATTTTTGTTGAACAGTTTTTTATATGATTTGTTTTATTACGTATGTATAATATACCGATTCTTAAAACATAGGTAGAAGGAACAACAGGGTTTTTGTTACATACTGTATAGAAGCGACAAGAATAATGTACCCAGGATTTTGTAATATCTTGAAGTTTCTTGTCCGTTCTTTTCCATAGAGTTCCGTTTTGAAATGGGCAACAGCTTCAACTTTCTGACTAACTGATCGACTCTTTGATAGTTCTAAAGTGCCTGTAATAAATGCTAGTTTGAGTTTGAAGGAAGCAAGATTAAATCTAGCCTATACATGGATAGAAACTTAACGATCTATACTAATTTATGAACTAGAAAGGGAAAGTACTCTTTTACTACTATTATAATAAATAGTGTTTATGAATGCATATTAAAATTATAATCATTATCTTCCCCTATAACTTTAAGAACACAGGCAATGGGAGGTAACCGGCAGCCGTTGGCGTTTTATGTTTTGAATAGAACGTTCATTTTCTTGGTGAAAGCTTTGTTTACGTTGACAGAACTGTGTCACTGGGTGAACCTGAAAATACTTAAAACTAAGAGTTACTTATTAATTTAGGTAGGTACTCTAGTACGTTTTATTTAAAGCATGCTTCAGCAAATCGTCAGTCATCACTAAATCCTACATACCAATTATTGAAATCTACATATTTAGACAAGCTATCAGTCCGCTAATCTATACATGTAATAAAATAGTAACAAAGAATGTTTGTCCGTTTGGACAAACATTCTGTTTGTCTGGATGTATGTTCCGGATTGATGCAAACACGACTGAAAGGATTTGGATGAATTTTGGCACACAGATAGACCTATAAAATATAATAAATAAAATAAGCTTTATTGCTAGTTCTACAGTGTTTTTTAAATGATTTTCTATTATTATCTACTAAAATTTTCTTACATATCGACGTTCGGCTCACTTTGTGTTTCAGTCGAAAGATTTCCATCTGTCTCTGTCTCTCGCCGTCTGAATCCACTCTGGGCCAGCTACTCTTTTGACGTCATCTTCCCAACGTGTCGCTTGTCATCCTTTGCTCCTTTTCCATCCCTTGGGTACCACTCTGTTATTAATTTGGTTCATTTCTCTTTTCCTCTCTTAACATAATGTCCTGTCCATCGCCATTTTTATGTTTTTCATACTTTTCGCATCTTTAACACCCTCAGCCATGTGTATCATTATTGAACACACTGTGTATCAACACTTGTGTATCATTTTAGATACACACAGCCCTCTAGTTAGTTTCGACTTTGTGTAGCGCTCATACACACGCTTTCTATACATTAGACCATTTTAAAATTCACTTGGAACTTTTTTTTTTCTTCTAAGTGAGTTCGGACAGTCACCAGGCACGGTGCACTGAGAGCGTTAAACTTATTTATACTTTTTGTTTCTTTTAATCTTATTTTGTCTCTTCTCTTGACCCCAATTACACTTCTTTCTATACTATTTTGATATACGTTTATTTTCTGAACTAGTTGTTCTGTTAATGGCCATGTTTGGCAACCACACGTCAAGCACGGCAGTATACATATATTGTAATTTTTTCTTTTGTCTTTAATTGTCATGTCTCTGTTCTTTATCACTTCATTAAGGGACCAAAACCTCGTCCAAGTGTTAGCTATCCTTCTATCAATATCTTTATGCATAACATCACTTGTAGATATTAACTGTCCTAGGTAAATATCTGATTCAGTTAGCGAGTATGCTTGAATGATGGACAATTTTTCAGTTTTATTTACGGGCGGTGTTATGTTCAAGATTGTTATTTTCTCGGAGATCCCTTTAATTTCCTAAATTTTGTTAGCAAGTCTTTTGTTACAAAAATCCTACATCATACGGTCCTGGTGTTTCACCTTAAAGTGCAGGATATAGTTTCCGTGGTCTTCTATCCCTTCTCCATATCTTCTCTTTTCGCCGATTCCTATTATATCCCATTTTATCTTTGCTATGGCTAGTTCAAGTTCAAGAAGTTTCTCAGGTTAGTGATCTTGTGTTAAAGGTATATCTGAGGTATTTTTACCAATCTTTAGAGGGTCTTGGGCGTTTTCCCCCACGAAGACAAGGCGGCTTGGGGGAGGTTGGAGTCCTATAGGGTAATTATAATCCCGGTAGCACGTTTCCGTGGGATACTTTCCGACTTCCACGCGGTCGAAGCCGTGGGCAAAAGCTAGTATAAAGGAAATACACTTCCACGTGTCTTGTACAAAAATAAATAAACTCTCAAGGTTACTTTTTGTGATTCAAAATATACATTGGAACTTGCTATAAGAAAAATTGCTGGCTTGACGGCGAGTAGCAAAGCATGTCTTGATTTGTTTTTTTTTTTTATCTGATGCCCTATATTTTCTTCTTTACGTAGGTAGGTACTTACCTACATAGCTATGTGTGTAATAATATTAACAAAAAATACAAAAAAATACTAATCATGATTTTAATGAAGGTGTTATCGACTTTACCTCACATTTCTATGCTAATTTATAAATATAAGAATATAAATGATATTCGTGTATTCGATCACACGAAACTTTAAACAAACAAGCTGTTAAATAAACTTGAAATGGTTCTCACCGGATGTGTAGGCCAGGGTACATAATATACAAGGAACGCTTGGCTATATATGTATTTAGCGTAGCAGGTACATATCTACCTATACGTTACAATTATATATGTGAACAGCCTTCTCAAACGCCTAACTGCAGGCACTTGTGCTATTTATGTATTTTTAATCACGTCCACGAGAATTGGTTTTGAACAAGCAATACTTGTAGTACAAGCTATCTAGGAGTTATTGCTTCCTTGATGCAAGTTTTATTTTTATTATTATTTAAATTCGTAGTTTTAGTACATAAACTGAAAGATTTCACGATTTTGAAATCATACGTGGGTGAATATTCGAGCGTTTTAACCGCCGTCATTACCTTCCGCCAAAAGTTGATGAAAGAGAATATATTTAATGAAATATTTCAGCAATTCCTGATTCTGGTCCTTAAGCAGATTCTGGGAATTGATGAAATATTTCATTAACGATATTCTCCTTCATCAACTTTTGGCGGAAGGTAATGACGGCGGTTAAAAGCTCGAATATTCACCCACGTAGTTATGTGTGGCTTTCGAGACAAGTTCCTGCCGAATAAATAACAATACAATACAAACCTAAATAATTATCCGAATTCTCGAAAGGTTTTACAAAACAAAGGTTTGTGTGAGGCGTATTATTTAGCTATTTTAGCTGCGTACTAAGAGATACAAGATGCGTAGAGTTGGAGAATTCATTTTATTGCCCTTGCCGTGGATCATAAACGTACCTACATTAACGTTTGATTCTTTCGACAGGCCAGCTGGCGTGGTTGGTTAAGATACCGCCTATCATGTCGCAGGTCGTGGGTTCGATTCCCATCCAGGAACAAACACTTGTCTGTTTGTTCTGAGTCTGGGTGTAATTATCTATATGTAAGTATGTATTTACAAAAAAAAAAGTAGTATATGTAGTATATCAGTTATCTGGTTTCCATAGTACAAGCTCTGCTTAGTTTGGGATCAGATGACCGTGTGTGAAATGTCCCGGGATATTATTATTATTATTTTTTGATATTTCTCGGGACCCTGGGGTCGCGGACCTTTGGAACGCGTACGAGGAGCCAACTCGCAGAGGCCCCTTATATAATTTTAGATGATGAGGAGGCACCAACCGACGATTATCCTTGTATGCACTATGCAAGTGCACCCAAGGACAACCCCCGGTTGGTACAGGACTATTGTTGTACGTGGAAACAAAACATATTGGGCTATGGGTCTGGGAGGCTAAAGTGGATTGTGTAACTTGAACTATGGAAGAACTATGTCCCCTGCCTGACCAATGTTATATATTATACACGGATAAAATGGTAGGGGGTGACTTGCACACTCAATAATGGGCCGCCGGAAACGGCCGCTAGCACATAGTGACGTAGCGACAAGAGGGCAACACTTCCTGAGGTGCTTGAGGAGTGGAGAGGTATTCCATGGCTATCAGGACAATCCCGGAAGTACGGTCAAGCTCCCTACCAGCACCTTACTGGAATACTTCCTTCCTCCGAGCACGTTTGCTCTTGTGAATCTCCACTCAAGCCGGCCAATAAAGGCAAGAAAGAGGTGGGAGCTCTGTTCCTCGTCAGTGTTCACTCCAGCCGGCCAATAAAGGCAAGAAAGAGGTGGGAGCTCTGTTCCTCGTCAGTGTTCACTCCAGCCGGCCAATAAAGGCAAGCCAGAGATGAGGACAAGATTTCTCCCGGGAGATAGGGTCCATGGGGTCGCTACTGCCCAACGGCTCGCCACATGCTGCCCTACGGGTTTCTGTATCTCTCTTGGTCTGGCTCCTCATCCTAGATCTGTTCCGGCAAACTCTACCGGCACAGACCTAAAGTTTAGAACGCGCAAGACCCACCACGACGTCAACGTAGAGATACAGCGGTGGGGTTATTATTATTATTATTCTTTACGATAGGTTACGAGTTGCTGGCCATGTTTGTCGAAGGACCGATGGCCGGTGGAGCAGTAGTGTAGGACGCCCCCCAGCTAGATAGCCCGACGACCTCAAAAAGGTGGCTGGGACAGTTTGGATGCGGAAGG
Source organism: Dicycla oo (assembly GCA_948252095.1). NCBI lineage: Eukaryota > Metazoa > Arthropoda > Insecta > Lepidoptera > Noctuidae > Dicycla > Dicycla oo. The sequence continues at coordinate 26,618,575 of OX411712.1, read as the reverse complement.
CAGAGGACAGAGTGTTGTAGCGCCGCCTGGGAGAGGACAATGTCCAGCAGAGGACTGCGACAAGCTGTGTTAATTGATTGATCGTTCGTGTTATCTTAACGGATTTTGATGAGGCCGTTTCCATTTAATTAATACAAAATACTTAATGATATAACTCGTAGTAATTTACCTACATTAACCTAAATTAATAAACGCAGAATAGATTTGTCTATGTACCAGTATATACAAGTAATTCTTAATATAATTTCGTGCATTTCACAACATGATACATACCAAGTGTAATACAAAACATTGACCCAGATAATCTAAGTAAAAATAACAACATACAACAGCATATTAGATAAATGTATCATAATTTTGTGTTATTATTAGTTTTACATACAATGGTCCTACCTATTCAATGAAGTCAGAAAGTTTATTTTACTACAATAGCCTTCGTTATGGGTCGTCAGAAGCCTTACAACCAGTCTTACTAAGGGGTATCGTATTATCCAGTAACTGGGTTGTGGAGGTCAAATATGCAGTCAAAGGCAAATCGTCCCTGAACTTCTGAGATCTTCTATCTACCTACAACAAATTTTACATGAGGAACATTAAACTAATTTATTAATTTTTCGTGGAGAATTTTGGTACACCAAAAAGTAGTTGGTTAGTTTTTATGTATTTTATGAAATCATAATTAAATGCAGTTAGTATTGTGTTGTTTTTATTTTAATCGTAAATAGGAGTTGGTATTATAAAAAAGTTTTGCGCAAAAATACTAGTTAGGAGGTATTATAGTTTACGGTCGAAATATTAGTATTCAGCTGCATACGGTTAGACAGGAAGCCGACCCCAACATAGTTGGGAAAAGGCTAGGCAGATGATGACTCTTCGGCAATTTTTGACCAGTAGGTGCCTATCTCTGCGTAGGCATATTATTTTTGATCACAGAAATTATTTTATTTCAACATGGTGCCCACCATACAACAAATTGTAAATTTAATAAGCTGGTGTCGCAAACCGAGCTGGTTTTAAAATATCTTTACAAAATCGTTTGGAAACGAAAACGAAAAGTAGATTTGTTGAACTCAAAAACAAGTTTTAAAAGTAAACAGCTGTGTGATCTTATTATGTAAGAGTTAAATGTATGAAAATGGTAACGCCACATGTATGTAACTATAAAAATGTAATAAAGGACAAAAATCGATGACCCAGATGTTGGCCGGCTAAGTGTGAGTCGGATTCGCAGACGAAGGGTTCCGCACCATATTACAATATTTAATTGTACATATTAAAAAAAATACTTCAGTTTAAAAAAAACACGTTTCTGGATGGCGACCCTCTTTAATTTGTAACTTCGTTTTAATTTTATGAAAATAATAAATGAAGAATATTTTTCATCTTAAATTTTAACTTTGTATTTCATAATGATACTGTGAATTACTAATAATTAATAACTAATAATTATTTTTTGCAGTTGCAGAAAATCTATAAATAAAATACCGTATGTATCGGCCTTTTTAGTATTTGTTGATTAAATACATTATATGGTACACGGTATACAGAAGCTTCAAATTCCTAACTTGTTTAGTTGTTGCGATAGAGCTCCCACAAAAATGGCCTCAAGCTGGCAACTTTTGCGGCGCCCTATGTCTTCATTTTTGAAGATAAATAATATATATATATATATATATATATATATATATATATATATATATATATATATATATATATATATATATATATATATATATATATATGTTTGTACTCTATTCGATGAGTTCTAGACAATGACACCCTTGCCAGAGTGGGAACAATTTTTTTTTTTTTTTTTTATCTGAAGTTTATTGTTTTACTTTATTTTACGGCAAAGGAAACATGTCATGTCATGTGATTTTTATTATTTGTTGTTATAGCAGCAATAGAAATATTCAATCTGTGAAAATATCAACTGTCTACCTACTACGGTTCATGACATACATAAAGCCCGCGGACAGACAGATGAGACGGACGGACGGACGGACAGCAGAGGCTTAGTAATAGGTTTCCGTTTGGCACCCTTCGGGTACGGAACCCTAAAAAGTACGTGTACTTTAATACAATTTTACACTTTGTCCTGTGTCGTGCACTTGAGTGCAGCTGTGAATGTGTTGCTACTGTAGTTTCGCAATTGCTCATTAAATATTATTCCAAAAATGGTCAGTACCTACCTAATTAAATAATATAATGCTAATTAATAAAGTGTTATTACATTGGATGCCAGCCAGCATTTGCTGTAAATGTCTGAGTAAGGAATCATTTCTGTTTTGTAATAATTGAAGCCAAATGCTTATGTATTGTAATAATAAAAATAAAAAATATTTGGCAAATAAAATATAACAAACAACCTTGCACAATTCAATTGTGTTACAAATAAGCAGGTAATTATTTCTTTTTGTTTTGGTATGTTTCGGTACTTACTTATTATGGTTGTTACATCGGAACTGATTCACTCTGTTCCCCGTACTAGTATGAACTGTATTACGGTGGAACAGCTTTCCTCGTCCTCTGTAAATGTGCTTATAGTAGCAGAATTGTGACGAAATAAATATTGCCACAAGTCTGCTAATACAATGTAATTGTTACACACAAAAGAATAGAAATAAGATTACCCAAAATAATTTATTTTTGTTTCAATTTTTTTCTCAATTAAGATAAAACTGTACACAGTGACAATTTGAATACATCATAAAAATCGCGCTAAGATATTACGTATTTGCATATATGTATTGTTATTTCATGTGAACATTTTGAATATCAATAGAGTAATATAATCACTGTATTGTAATGAAACTTTGAACGTGAATAGTTTTATGTTTCAGCATTGATTGAAGCGACATACAGTGACACTTTGTACAACTTTTCTATGCATCTGAAAACGTGTTCTTTAATTTAATAGTTTATGTAAAACAATTGAGCCACGATTTTACTAGTTTCTCTTTCAAACAAGTAAGTAGGTACTATTATCGAACATAATAATGAAAGTAATTCCCACGTGGAAATAGGCATATCGTGACCAGTTTGTCTACTGTTAGCCTGTTCCTGGCTAGCTAGTGCGGCCAGTACAGGTACATTTCTCTGCACTTTCTCTGTAAGCGCTACCCTCGAGTGCCCTAAACCGATTACATGCACCGATAGCGGCGTCGCGTCGTCGGCCACTAGTTTTCATATTAACAACTCTCTTGTAAAAGTGCAATCATTATTAATAATGCATAATAATACATTCAGGGTGCTGATGGGGCTGCCCCGATTCTGCAGTGCTTCAAGGAAGTTCGCTGGGTCGCAAATAGACTGTTTTTATTGTGCTATACGAAAGCGATGCACATCCCTGGTGCGCAGGGTCCTGGCTAGCTCAAGCGGCATCCTGAGGCTGTTCGCGCAGAGGTTCGATTCTCAGTACCTGAATCATTGCAGTATGGTTCACATACCGAGCAATCGAAGTCTGTGCTTATGTGGTCTTTTTAATTGTATGTGATTTTGTTTTATTTTTGTTTTTTTTTTTTTGTGTATATGATCCTTTGTTGGTCGAAATAAGCGTTTTATTATTATTAATCATTAGAAGGTTTATGTCAATCGTGAAGTTGATATGTGTGAGTAATCCTTTCTCTTGTTTATTTAATATATAAAATATAGCTACAGGTGTGGCGTAAATGCATAAACGTTGCAATTGTAGGTATCTGTAACGAATTTAAATTAAATTCGTTACAGATACAATTGCAACGTTTATGCTTGGAGTTTCCCTACGTGATCGAATCAGAAATGAAGAGATCCGCAGGCGAACCAAGGTAACTGACATAGCACGAAGAATTGCCAAACTAAAGTGGCAGTGAGCAGGGCACATTGCTCGCAGAACAGATGGCCGATGGGGCCGAAAGGTTCTGGTGAGGCGACCGCGTACCGAAAGACGTAAAGTTGGAAGGCCTTCCATAAGAAGGACAGAGGACTTTGTGAAAGCCGTTGAAATCCGCTGGATGGGGGAAGCACACAACCGGTTGAAGAGGCGGTGCTTGGAGGAGGCCTGTCCATGTCCAGCAGAAGACGCTTTTGGCTGAAATTATGATTGCAACGTTTAAGTTATTATTTGAGAAGTACAAGAAAAAAAAACATAAGTACTCAATAAATATTGTTTTATTAAACAAATAATTCTGACTTCCGTTTGATGAAAATGGAAGTCAGATGTGATTTCTTCTTCTTAAACATTACCTTTTAGACATCCCTAGTAAAGGAAATCCAAGGGATGTAAGTCTGCCATATACGCCACACCCTATATGTATACAATCGCGATCAGGAAGCCATCTGCTCAGTAAAAGAAGTAAAAGAGTGTTATCGTTGCGCCACTTCTGTCGTTATTCGTGAAATCTTTATTTACTTGAGAATTGAAAATAGGTATTATACAGGGTGTAAGTGTAAACAGTGTCAACCTTTTAAGGGCTCATCATTTTGAACCACTTTTACTATGCGACTAAACCTGAAATCGCGAAAAAAATCAGCTGTTTATGTTGGCATAATTGGACAAAATATACTGAACAGCAGATTTTTTTTTCGCGATTTCAGGTTTGGTCCTATAGTAAAAGTTGTTCATAATGATGAGTACAGACGCCAGCACATCAAGCTACTACAACCTGTCAAATTTCGTTAATACATTTTCAACTTTATCGCTAAAGGATTAGGTTCAAGTTTGATTGGGAAAATTTGACAGTTTCGGGTACCACAGAACAGGTAATCTGTTCTGTGGTTTACTCTTACAACCTGTATATAACAGAAGGAAGTGCTTAGTATTAAACAATAAAACAAATAATGTGCTGAATATAATTATTTAAGTATAATTTATATAACATGTAGACTGTTACATAATCCTAAAACAATAATTGAGTCACACGACGCTTGTACGTACGTAATTGGTTTAATTAAGAAAGTAGGTACCGATAAATTTTTAACCGACTTCAAAAAGGAGGAGGTTCTCAATTCGTCTGTATGTTTTTTATTTTGTATGTTTGTTACGCGATTACTCAAAGACGGATGGACCGATTTGGAAAATTCTTTTTTTGTTTGAAAGGGTACTTTCGAGGTGGTCACATATACATTTTAATAATTTTGCTTGGGGAGTTTTTGAGTTAGCTTCAATAATGCGAATATTTCCCACTTCTTTTATGTGGATGATGTGATGATGTGTTAATAACTTCCTATCACTGTTATTTACATGGCTATATCTGCAATTATTGTGCTCAATTATGTATTCGAATTTGTGTGGGGTAGGTTCCACAACTAAAAAGTGAAAAATAAAAACTTTTTAGCAAAAAATAAAACCGACTTCCAAAACAAAACACTACAAAGTGAAAAATAACTTTAATTTCGGAAGTCGGTGGTAAAAAACGAAAATACAAAACCAAAGACATCGACTACTGAAATTAAAGTTATTTTTCACTTTGTAGTGTTTGTTTTGGAAGTCCGTTTTATTTTTTGCTAAAAAGTTTTTTGTCTAGAACATTTATAGTGTTTAGCTATTTTACCAGAAGTAAGGACTGTTTAGTTTCACTTTCTTTTCTTCTCAGCTTTATTTATTCTGCGTAACAAATAATTGTGCATCTGCATAGCTAAGTAAACACTAACTTAGGTAATAGGAAGGCGTCGTAAAACTTTGTGATTCCTTTATATTTTGCAATAATCTGTTGTTACGTAGGTACTATCGCTGCTTTTTCTTAGCAATTTCCTTTAAAATTATAATAATAATAATAAAATGATTGGGTTTTAAATCATTGTGAATTAATTCATCATATACTGGATGACTTATTTAATAGTAAAAAAATCTTTATCATTTCAATTGAGCTCAAGGTTGGTCCTTGACCTTGACTAGCTTAGAGGCTTATCTGACCATTGATAAATGACTAGACACGATTATGCAAAATTTATTTTGTAATCGAAACCATGAATGATTTAGATTATATTTATAGGTCTCCGACCAAAACACGATGTTAAGCCGGAACCGCAACCGAATCTTCGGCTCTTCGTGTTTCGGCCAAACTTTTTAATTTATAAAAAAGTTTGTGAAATTGACATTATTTTCTGAGACCCGTCGTTTTTCTTAGAAGTTTTACATATAATTGAAATAAGGGCTGATTTTGCACTTATGAAATGTTTTTTATCCAAAGAAAAAAAATACTTTTACCAGATGTGTGAAAAACTGTCAAAGTTTCAGAATGACGATTGAAAAATGAGCCCTAACTTAAATATGAGCCTTAGCAGAATGCGATTAGCGAATTAGAAATTAAAACTTCAAACACCGCATAATTTTAACATCAGCAATCAGGGATGTAATCGCTTTTCGGAAGCTTGCTACCTATACCTCTAGCTACAACGCTTTATCTCTCCGTCAAACAAGTTAGCATCGTTAGAAAACGAAATTTTTAAACCGTACTCAAACGAGTCGCCAAAACGCGATGCGGCGTCGAAGTAATCAGTAATGCACTGAACGATAGTCGCTAAGACATGTACATAACTCCAGCTTCCTCATAGGTGATAGAATAATTCTAACTATGCCAATATTTAAGGCATAATAGCTGCAATCAAAGTTCCCAGTCAGTCTTAATTTAGTTGCCACAAAAACTTCGTCAATATGAGTCGTTTAGTGTGTGTTAGCCGGAGTAACGTCACCCCAGCTTCCTCATCTAGCTGGTCTATTCTGTATGTAAAAGTATATGATTTGCGACCGTAACAAATATGTATTTACAGAATTATAATCATTAGAATCAGTAATACAACTCCTTAAGTTAGTATAATCCTGAAATGTTAAGATTTCATGAAATAGTCATTCATTACGATTACCTGGTCTTAAAGAATTGTAGTGATCAGTTTAATGATTCTAATTATGTAAAAAGATACTTGTTACGGCCGCAAATTATATTTTGATCAACGTACAATCTAATACCGACTTGTAAATTGCAAAAAACGTAAGGAAATTTTAATTTCGCGGGCTAACCTGACGCTTCCCCCTTAATAATACGGATCATAAATGGACTCTGTGTACGGAACCTCGCTCTCACTCCACAGTCACAACACAACTCAGTTGCACCACCGAGATGTAACTAACTAAATAGTTCGAATCTTCTCACTATTGACAGCTGATTTACACAGCAAATATCTTGTACACAGATAAATAATGCAATCGTTTTTTTAGGCGTTGGTCTTTGAATCATCTCTTTTTTTAATGGCATTTTGTTCTGATTCGATATTGTAGAATTGTTCTCAAATGTCACGATTTCATGAAAAAGTCATTCAATAGACCAATTTAGAGACAATCTACCAACTAGATGGGCCAGATTAATAGTTCTTTGGGGATTACATTACTGATTAATTATTGTAAATAACAAAGTTATCAATAAATTCATTAAGTCTTATATCTTGGTAAGACTTTTCCGCCAACCTGATAAAAAACAAAAATATTAGGTCTCTCGTCGTCTAAAATTGATAAGTAGGAATCTCCTTTTTAATAATACATTATTATTACTATAGTTCAGTCGGCTCTCAGTCTATATCTTCATTTTACAAAATTAAAATTATTTTTGGCGCAAGCTATAATGACTTCTAATACAATTCATGCTAAGTGCAAATTTGGTTGCAATGATGTAGCGCACGGAACGGCAACGCCACTCCTTACCTGCTCCGAGGCAATAAATTAGATTTTTTTGGCGCGGAAACTATTTTTTGTTTATTACGTAGAAACTACGAGAGCTAGAGATTTGAAAATTTTGCTGCCTATGGCTTATCTTCTTTCGTACGGAAGATATGACATGAGCAGTTGGGGTGGTGTCACTCCAGCTTGCACATATCTAAAGATTTAATAACTCATAGAGTATTTTGACCAGAGAATTAAAAATTTTGCTGCCTAGGGCAGCTATTATACCTTAATTTTTGAGCTATAAAACATAAGCATATCTTCTTTCGTTCTGATGATATGACATGAGCAGCTGGGGTGACGTTACTCCAGCTACTCACACGTGTTTTGATCGTAGTTTCAACACTTTTTAAGTATTATCACTCAGTTTTTTCCTTCCTTGTGGTCCTCACTGGTTTGCCTGTACTGGATGAGGAAGCTGGGGTGACGTTACTCCGGTTAACACACACTAAACGACTCATATTGACGATGTTTTTGTGGCAGCTAAATTAAGACTAACTGGGAACTTTGATTGCAGCTATTATGCCTTAAATATTGGCATAGTTAGAATTATTCTATCAACTATGAGGAAGCTGGAGTTATGCACATCGCTAAGACGCATCTGTTTACCCTTAGAGCTTGTATCAATCTTCCGGAAAGCGATTACATCCTTGCTATTGCTTAGTCGCTGATACTAAAACCAGCGTTTCTGCTAAGAACCTAAGTGACTTCTATTTATAAGTAAACCGCGCACACCGAGGGTTCCGTTCCATCATATATATAATCATATATATATGTGCTACAACCTTGCTGAGTCTTGCCGACATGGTAGAAGAAGAAAATTAAGCACTGCCAAGACAAAACTAAGTCGACTGTATTTCTGCAGGCCGATATGCCGCCGACACCAGACTTCAGTGTGGACCTGGACCTTGGTGAGCCTCCGCTGGAGCTGATGGAGTATGCTCATCAACACCTCGGAGAGGACCCCAACACCCGCCTACAGGCCATCTACGAGCTCAGGGAAATGATATATGGTGAGTTCTTACCGAGTCTGAAAACTTGGCGACATATTGAGGAATCGTTTTTCTTGCCTGCCAAAGAAGTAGGTACCTCCATAATTGAATATAAGTTTTTTTTTTATTATTATTTTTTTTTTATTTATAACTAACTTTTCCCCCCCGGGTCGCCCCCTGGATATCAGAAAACTGTACGTATAAATGTTCTCCTTCCTTGAATCACTCTATCTATTGAAGAAAGCCGCATTAAAGTCCGTTCCGTAGTGTTTTTTTTTTAATTTGAAATGGGTTTGCTCTTGAAGTCTTATAGTCTGGGTCAGAGGTGACAGAGACAAAGTCTACAATGGAGTGAGTTTACCCAGAAGAAGCCTGCCTGTTCACTCTAACTTTGACGTTTTCACTCTAACTTTGACAGACGCGGGGGGGACTGTGTTTTATATGTAGTGTATCAATCCATCTTAGTACTTCCCTATGTTTGTTAATTTTTACTTTATTGATAAGTAAGTTAAAACCGGCTTCGCTTTGGCTTCTCTCTTACAAAAAATTGTCATATCGCCGCTGGTACCTACAGATTACCAGGTCAAACAGCCTGTGTGAGAAAGTCTCTGTCGAAAGCTTTATGTACACCTGTACATAGGTATGAGTCTCGGAGACCACGCTCTAAAAAACTAAGCTTTTCTAAAACTCCGTAACTTCGATTTGGGGCTAGTGGCTTATAGCCAAGTAAAGTAAGTAATAACAGCCACCTTTACCGACCATCTTTACATACCAAGACCCCTCGTACCTCTGAAAGCTCGTAAGCCGTTGGTCCCGGCTGTCATTCGTGGATCTTTGACAGTCTTTACGGGTTGTCAGACGCCCGAAAGTCTGACGATCGGTCTTTCCAAGGCGGTGTTGCCCAGGAATTGGATTTTGGAGGTCAGATAGGCACAGTCGCTCCATTTAAAATACTGATATTCAGCTGCATCCGGTTAGACTAGAAGCCGACCCCAAAATAGTTGGGAAAAGGCTAGGCAGATGATGACCTTCGATTTATTTTCCATTTACATAAAACGCAGTACAACAAACGATAAAAAGCACACCGGCTATTTTCGGAACTTCTGATAAACACGTATAAACAAACAATAGCACAGCATACATATAGAGCAACCGCGCACATGTAACCGCCTATATCCCGGAGCCCTTTGTTGCGGTCTGCGGTCTGATGGTGAATCAGCGTCACGCACGCGCAAGGACGGCGGACTGTTGCAATGTTGTGATACGTACACACTATTGAATTACAAGTCATTATTTGTGTGAGTTCAATTCAAATAGCCTCCATGAGCCGCGATACGTAAATGTTACGCTCGGTGCACACTGGGCTAACACATCAAAACATCCAAACATCTTCGCAAAGTTTCACATTTATAATATTAGTAGGATTAATTTCAACTTTATACCTCCACGCGTTCCTGAAAAAAACATTCTTGACAGACGGACAACGAAGTGATCCTATAAGGGTTCCATAGTTTACACGACTGCCCGTTTTTCCTTTTGAGGTACGGTACCTACTCCAAAAAAAAAAAAAAAAACATAATAACACAGAAATTATCCGACGTTTGAGTACTATCTGTAAGACATTTTTTTTAAATATTCATATATTATTATTTAATAGTTCATGCGAGCAATGCAACATCAATGATCTAAACAAACGGCATTCCACATGACGTGTCATCGAGGTATTCTTGTTTTATCGATTACGTGGCAATTAATTATTATTTACCTATAACGTTTTATTATTTATTGCGCAACAAATAATTAAGTTTGTTGAACAATGGGACGTATGCAAGATGTTAGCGACCCTGACATGAATTAGAGGACCAATGAGCTTTGTGTTTATATCTTGATAGTGGGAAAAAGGAGATATCCTAATAGCTTTACATTTATAATCCAGTCTAACTTAGTACAAAGTTCATGAAAGCAAAGCCAATTTACTTTTGAAATTGCCATCTGTTTGCCACTACTTTGTAAGTAATCAATTTGATTTTGATAAATTCCTAACTATGTATATTAGTTGAGTAACAATCTAGAATTGATGATTGTTCATTTAAATCGATACTTGTACATACATACTTTTTAGTAGAAGCCAAGTATTAATAACATTTAACCATAGCCCTTACGAGATACTAGATCTATTAAAGACATATGAAATTTGTTAGTAGCTATAGGAAACAGCGACAACATTGTCTGCTAGCCAAAAATAACTACAACCTCCCCCATTAAGTTAGCAGTTGTTATAGTTAAATTATTCAAAGGATAAACGTCGTCTGTGGACAAAAAGGCAAGCCTCGTAGGTCCGTGGCCGCAACTAAAATGATAAAGGTGAATTATTTAGATACATGCGCGCAGTTACAACGTCGAGGACGTTGAACTATGATATACTTAGTAGAGAATAGGTAGATATGATAGTCTATGTATCTAGGTAATGTATGTGTGTGTATCGTGGCACCCGGCTACAAAGACGATACAACATTTTAGATAAGGTTTCACTCTATACGAGTACGTCAGTATTACGTATCCGTATTTAAGCTGTATTAACACGATACAGTCGTGTATTGAGAAAATACCTATTAAATTCACGAATATATCACATTAACAACTTAAAGAGGGACTCGTGATCGATCAGGTTAAGCTAGCTTGCCGCGGTCTGTCCGTGGATGGGTAACCATCTTTACATACCGAGACCCATCCTTGCCTAGGAAAGCACGTTAAGCCGTTAGTCCCGGCTGTCATTCGGGGATCTTTGACAGTCGTTACGGGTCGTCAGAAGCCCGAAAGTCTGACGACCAGTCGATTACCAAGGGTATCGTGTTACCCATAAAGAGTGAACGAATCCATATACACACCTCCCAATAAAGCTCCATTTACACGGTTCATGTTTCTGGAACGTTCAAAAGCAATAGTCGCCTGTCATAAAGCACATTCAATTTTATTGCCATTCAAGAATTGCGTATTCACACGCGTGCGATTCCATAAAATGGCATACAATAATTGAATGCAAGTTTTGCCATTGCCCTTGCACTGCCTAATATTTCATAAATTTTATAGTACGTCTTGTTTCGTTCGCTCATGTTTGAACGATAGAAAATTTTCATGCCAGATTTTAATGCGATTTTATTGTACAGACGCCAGCACATCAAGCTACTACTTCTGTCAAATTTCTTTAATAGATTCTCAACTTTATCGCATTAGGTTCAAGGTTGATTGGGAAAATTTGATAGTTTCGGGTAGATTGACCTGCTGGCGTCCATCTACGTGCACCTCCCCTACGTGCAATTTTATTATATGTGCTGTTTACATCTATCATCTGTAATTCGTGGATCTTTGAAAGTCGTTACGGGTCGTCAGAAACTCGAAAGTCTGACAACCAGTTTTCCATGCGGTAAGACTCGAAGCAGACCCCAAATAGTTGAAAAAAGGCTAGGCAGATAATGAGGTATACCACAAAGTAAATACACGGTACAGACGTTGATTGGGTCAATAAAACACGTAGGTTCTTCAGATTTCAGATTTCAAATTATCTTTGAGACATTTGAATATTAATTGATAGGTAAGCGGTTGCATCAGCAAAGAGGTCTGTGGCCGGGAAAACTTGGATTGGCGAAAAGTGTAATTAGATTTTCATTTTTGATAAACTCTCAATAAACCTTCAGTGAAATTTATTTTTTAAAAGCAGCGAAATTATTACAATGTTTATCGTTAGGTAGGTACGCATATTATTATTTTGATCTAAATCAATTTGACGATATCTCCTACGGAATATAATAATTATAAATGTTATATTATTATTATAATAGTAAATAATGCTGTTCTACCCGAATTTCGGTTTATTATACCCTTTACAAAGCGCAAGTCCGATCCTGCATGGAGTATTGCAGTCACCTTTGGGATGGATCAGCCAAGTACCAACTAGCCGCCCTTGACTCGGTGGAACCTAGAGCTAAGAGGCTCATTGGCGACGTAAAACTGGTGGATGCCAAGCTTCATAGCTTGGCTCATCGCCGCAAGGTTGCGTGCTTGTCGGTCTTCTACAGATTGTACTTCGGAGAGTGTGCCCGAGAACTCCACGACTTCATTCCGCCGGCCACCTTCTACCATCGCGATCGGACATCTAAACGCACTGCTAGTTACCATCCCTACCTGGTTGCTATTCCACCAATTCACACTAAGCGCTTCCAAATGTCTTTTATAATGCGCACAGCAAAGGAGTGGAACTCACTACCTGCGTCTGTGTTTACGAGCGCATACAACCCTAATCTTTTCAAAGTGAGAGTGAACAGGCTTCTTCTGGGTAAGCTCACTCCATCGTCGACTTCGTCTCTGACCTAGACTAGAGTCAAGAGCAAACCCATCTCAAATAAAAAAATATATATATATATAATATCATCACGCCTGTATTCCCTGAAGGGTAGTCAGAGTTGCACCTGTAGTACACCCACATTTCGCCAATTATGTTTAAGTTCCAAGTAATATGGGGCGAGTCTATTGCCATCATTCATCACCCGGGCTCAAATCCAGACTCCGCGCTGCTACTGAGAAATTCCAGATGGAAAACCCCAATAACACTTTGCCTGACCTGGGAATTGAATCCAGGGCCTGCAGTCTCGACATAGATAGCGATCACTTTACTACCGAATTCTGTCGCAAAGTCATATACATGCATCACAGCATGTATGTGATTTTTCGTGATTGTCATGCAATTTTGACCGTCTTGGGACCCCACTAGGACTTTGCGACCGAATTCGGTAGTAAAGTGATCGCTATCTATGTCGAGACTGCAGCCCCAGGAGCTCATGCTCAGCGGTAGCGCTTGCCACCAACGAGCCAATCTTTACGTATAATGTCTGTGTTAGGTACACAATTTATTTTACTTTCATATTAATGCTATATTTTGTTCATATTTCAGAACGCGGTGAATGCACTCCCCACCGCATGGATGACGACTTCTTGATCAAATTCTTACGCGCGCGCAAATTTATTCCAAAACGAGCACATAGATTGGTAAGCTAACTCAATTATAAATTTTAATAATAATGTACATAAACTAATTTTATAAAGAGGAAAGATTTTGTTTGTTGTTTGTACCGTGGAAACCGTACCGTGGAGGAGCTCGTGGCTGAATAATAATAGCCGCAAGGCTCGATCCAACAGGTTAAGCTACGCTTGCCGGGGTTGGTCCGTAGATGGGTGACCATCTGTACATACCGAGACTCCTCCGAACCTCGGATAGCACGTTAAGCCGTTGGTCCCGGCTGTCATTCGTGGATCTTTGACAGTCGTTACGGGTCGTCAGAAGCCCGAAAGTCTGACAACCAGTCTTACCAAGGGGTATCGTATTACCCAATAACTGGGTTGTGGAGGTCAGATAGGCAGTCGCTCCATGTAAAATACTAGTATTCAGCTGCATCCGGTTAGACTGGAAGCCGACCCCAACACAGTTGGGAAAAGGCTAGGCAGATTGATTTTTGTTTGTACAGTATAAGCTCCGAAACTGCTGAACTGATATTAGCCATTTTTTCACCAATAGAAAGCTAAATTATCTGGAAGTAACATAGGCAATAACTTATATTTATAAAAAAATAGAGATCCTTATAAGAGTAAGGTACCCGCGCTGCTCAGACGCGTCGGAAAGAAATACCTCTGTAACCTTACAAAAGTACTAGGATTGCATGAATTCAAGATAGTAGGTATAGCAATTCAAGACACGACACGTTGTGCACAATTTCTGAGCAGTAAACCTAAAAAATGTACTAGGCTTGCATGAATTAACGATAATATTTGGACGTAGTTATGCTATAACGTTCCAATCCACACGCAGGTCGAACTGAGTAAATCGCGTTTTTTTAATTTTGTGGTACGCTTTTTTTGGTAGCGAGTACAACTAAGTATAAACATTATTTTATTATATACTTGTCAAAATACCTAGCTTGGGCTCAAAAACTCAATTTTGACCACCTTGTGGATTGGAACGTTATAGCATAACTACGTCCATTTGAATCATTAGTATTATTCTTCTAAGAGGATTTAGTGGCACACAGATAGTTTATAACATGGATTAACACAGAATACTTTATATACAACCCGAATCTCTTCAAAGTTAGAGTGAACAGGCTTCTTTTGGGTAAGCTCACTCCATCGTAGACTTAGTCTAGACTTTCGTAGACTTTCCGTGGGTTAATTTCCGACTTCCTCGTGGGCGAAGCCGCTGGCAAAAGCTAGTTTATCAATAAAAAACCGGTCAAGAGCGAGTCGCACTCGCGCACCGAGGGTTCCATACTATCATAGGGGGAACGGTATTTTTTTTTTACATTTTTCATCAAAAGGCGAAAACTATGAGGCCTAAAAAGAAAATGTTTGAGAATGTGCAAACAGCGCTCTTTCATATGATACCCCACACCACTAGTAGCACCACTTTATTTTTTTAGACCTCCTTTCAGTCGTCCCTGTTGCAATATATATATATTTATTGCAAAATAGTTGCTTATTTGCAAAATAGTTGGGCAAACGTCATCTAAAACTATTATTATATATTTCAAAATTCAAGTTATAGATAGCATTAGTAGTTCTTGAGATATCAAGCTGTGAGACTGAGTCGCACCATAAGGGTTCCTGTTTACCATTACGATACGGAACCCTAAAAAGGAAGAGTACCTTTCCTCATATTCATACCTAATTATCATCATCATTTCAGCCGTAGCACGTCCCATACTGGAAATAGGGCTCCCCCAAGCATCGCTACTTCGACCGGTTCATACTTTTAATGTAACTAGCTGTTTCCCACGATTTCGTCTGCGATCCAGAAATAAAGTAGCCATGTCCTTACCCAGGCCATGGCCTATCATGGCCATTTTAGCGTGAAAGCGTAACAAACAAACAAACTCACTTTCACGTTTATAATATTAGTTAGGATTTACATAATGACATTGCTAATTATTCCCATAATTATGGACGTAAGTTTACAATGTTTACCATTGGCACTTTTCACTTTCCTTAAGTACCTATTATAAATCTGATTTTATGAGAGTTCACTCAGGTCAGTCTCTATAAACCCCATCTCTACAGAGCCTGCATTATCTAACATTTCAACTTTCTCTTGCTTATTAATTTATTTAGGGTATGCTTGAATCAACGATACGGAGTGGCGATTAGGCTGACACATTTCAGACACCAATCTACATGGTCTTCAAATGATCTGATCAAGATTATGTCTGGACTTTAAAAGAGACTGTCACCTCTGAGTTCGTCTCGGCCTTTCTTCTCTGACTAGTCATATAGGAAATTAAAAATGTGATGATTTGTAAGTATTTGTACAAACCTATTTGTACAGAAATAAAATCATTTATGATTAGTTTAGTGTTTAGTGTAGATTAGTATTACAGTCAGTTGTAGCAGTTAGCTGACCCACCTTTGCATGAATGGTTGAGATTTTTTAGAATACGAATCGATATAATTTTATAATTCTTTGATATTTTATTTTATTACCGTTTTTAAATAAAATATAAAAGAATTATAAAAAAATATATATTTATTTATTTACTTAAGGATTACCTACGAGATACATTACAATTATCTTCTAAAATAATATAACTTGTATAATAAATACGTTATCCTGTAATGTACACTCAACTACAGGTAACCACAGCTTACACATTATCGAGATAGCTCTGAATACGTAATTAAATTAAGAATACATAAAACAAAAAAATACAGTAGATATACATTCTATTATAAAGACTTAAATTCTAATAAAAAATAATAAAATTGCATCCATATATTACAATAAAACCAATATTATGACTGAATTAATTATATAATAGTAAAAAATTGAATTATAGATAAATTAAAAAAAAGTGATAAATGATTAAATTATTCAATTATTTATTGATTTATATTTAAATATTGAATTATATTTTATTTGCAGCTGCATGCCAGCGCCTGCGACAATCATGTTATGTAGTGTAGTGTGTGTATATTTTTTTTAATATAAATTTTATTTAATTAATTTGAATTTTAATTCTAAAAATCTCAACCATTCATGTTACAGGTGAGTCAGCTAACTGCTAAAACTGACTGTACATGATTCTGACCCTCCTCTTTCTTTTCTTTTCTGGGTGGGAAATCATCAAATAACTTCTTCCGTGTCAGACTTACTTCTACTGACTAAAACCCACCCGTGTTCTTCAGTTGCCTGTGCCAGGGCACGGTAACTCTTACAAACAACCCGCGATTCTGGCCCTCCTGCGTTGAAATTTTTTGTCGGTTTTTTTCTTTTTTTAAATCTGCTGTTTCGGGGCAGAACACAACAAAAGGGCGCGGTCAAAATGTATGGAACAGCTGATTTTTTAGTGATCGAAAGCGCAAGTTTGAGAAACATGGAATGCGTCTACTCGCTTATCTCTGTCCAGAGTCCGGTTGATGGCAATGGGCTTGCCCCCCAAGGCGTGATGTTATGTTATTAAAACGCATTATTTACCAGTTGGTTACTATTAGATGGAACTTAAACATAAGTAACGAAGTGATGGCTTTGACACACACCTTTGTCTAACCTTTCGAGGAATACAGATGTGATGTTATTACTTTTAGTGCAAAAAATTGCGAAATTGTATTACTTCTTGGCCTAAAAAAAAACATTAAGGGGGATGGGAAGCCGTCACCTCCTTCTGCGAAGCAGTAATGTTCGCGAAGGAGGAGGGAGGGAGAGGCAATCTTTGCGCCCTCACGTCCCTAGTCGCCGTAGGAGACGCCGTGGGCGTCGGGAATTGATAGCCGATTCCCGGTCAAAGTAGGTGCGGGCTCTGCCGAGCTCGCCGTCTGGTAAGGATCAGGACCGGGTCGACGGCGCGTTGTGTTCCACGCTCGCCTCAAAGAGATGTCAGCACTAGCTGAGGCGGTCCGCTAGGACCGATGCCTGCCAGGTTGCGGGTTGTTTGAAAGAGCTACCGTGGCCCTGGCACAGGCAACTGAAGGAACACAGATGGGTTTTAGTCAGTAAAAGTCTGACATGCACTCCCGCTCCGCCCAGAGCGGGAGAAGTTATTTGATGATTTTCCATCCAAAAAAAAAAGGAGGAAGCGTCAGGGTAGCCCGCGAAATTCAAATTTTCTTACGTTTTTTTGTAATGTATGTTAAATAATGTATGATTCGCGGCTGTAACAAATATGTATTTACAGAATTATAATCATTAGAATCAGTAATACAACTCCTTAAGTTAGTATAATCCACAAATGTCAAGTTTTCATGAAATAGTCATTCATTAGGATTACCTGGTCTTAAAGAGTTGTATTGATCACTTTAATGATTATAATTATGTAAATAGTTAAATACATACTTGTTACAACCGCGAATTACATTTTGGTCAACGTACAACCTAATACTGACTTGTAAATTGCAAAAAACCCTGACGCTTTCGCCTTAAGAACATAATTATTATTTACTTATAACTTAACAAAAGACACGAAGATAACTGATAAATTAAAATATTGTGGCGCAGCTATCAACGCCTAACACAAAATACATGGAAGATATTTAGTTCTAGCCTTTCACATCTTTAAAAAAAAGAGAACAACAGCACAAAACGGTTTCCCAAAATTAGTGTATAGCTAAAATACGTAACTGAATCCAAAACACAAATTGAAGATCGAAAATAATATTATGTTATTTGATTTGAATAAAAATAATAGCTATTGTTGAAGTATAAAATATATCTTCTTTATATATCTATATAAATAAAAAACAATCGCCGAATGTATGTACACGCTATATGGAATACGTCAGAATGGTTGCACCTATTTAGCCAATTCTTTTTTTGTATGTGTTTGTAATTGTCTGGACAAGGTTTGTATGAAAGAAAATTTTTGAAAAATTTGGCGGTAAATTTTGACAGGACAAAGTTTGTCGGGTCAGCTAGTCGCAAATAAAAATCAATTCTCGAAAGTATATATGAGCATCACTTCAGAACGGTTGCAACTATTTAGGTAATTCTTTTTTTTTGTGTTTGTAATTGTCAGGACAAGGTTTGTATGAAAGAATATGTTTGAAAAATTGTATGGAAAAGTGAAACATTTTGGTTAAAAATCTCCCAAAAAGTGAAGTCCTTCACTTATAAGTACTTATACTTATACTTCAGTACTTATAAGTAATAAATAGGGAGGTTTTATGCCAGCAATACAGCATCACGCTGAGTGGAAGCCTTCTTGTCACAGTCATGGCGTGCCAGCAGCTGCCGACTTTTGTTTTGTGCTCGTGATTTGTGTTTTATTTTTCTTATTGTAAAACTCGAGTTAATTATATTTTTGTATGCACGTGTTTCTGTGACGAATAAACATATTTTTCTTTCTTTTCTTTCTTTCTTTCAATAGTAGTTTATAGAACTCAGTATGTTATCGTTGTGAAATTATTTAATTGTCATTTTATTTCATTACACGATCTGTAAAGGGAATATTATATCTATATACCCGTGCGAAGCCTGGGCGGGCAGTTAGTATAAAATATATTCTAAAAAAGTATAATACTGGGCCTCATGTCTGCTATTACAATAGTGTCAGAATGGTCTATCATTGATTTCATAATTGTTGATTTTGACAAGTTTTGTAATCTACTAATATAATGGCGTCATTATGACTTTCCAATGGTCAACCACTGACACTCCATTGAAAGAAATGGCTTAAAATGGTAATCTCGTACATAATGACAAATGAAAGACTGACAAAAAAAAAAAACTAGGTATGCCATAGGCTTCTACTACGTTCACCTATATTACCAAGGGGTATCGTAGGTAATCTGCTAAAATTTTGACAGTTCCTTTGATCAGTACCACGATTTACGAGACCACTGACATACCAATGATCGACCACTATGAATTTAGCAGATTACGAACTTTTAACAAAATGACAATGGGATCGTGTTGGAATGACGAATTTATAAAAAATAGCAGACTTGCGGCCCAGGTATTAAGGACTCGACTGCCGGAAACTTGGATCTACGCATGACACAGAGGCTCTTTAATTGTTTGTGTACACGTCATTCAACCGATTAATTAATTAATATTTTATTATGATGCCAGACGATCTTTTTATACCTACGCACTCAAAATCTAAATAAGAAATAGAAACGCGTTCTTACGAAATCAGTACATAAATTAGACGTTTTAGGTAAGGACCTCGAATATCCATTTAGGGAGATAATGAGATAAAATCAAATGAGAACGGACAGAAACTAGGATAATATAATCTTAGATATGAACATATTTGGAAATAACAAAATACTTAGATATACTCGTATAAAATCCTTAGTAAATCGTTTTGACATTGAAGCGATAAAAAAATATCGATGTTAGAAAATAATCTGACGTAAATAGACGTCCAAAGTTCTCATACCAGCCGTGCCTATACGTAAATAATATGACGACAGTATCTATCGATATTTAAAGACAATTTTAATATGTTGCCAACAATTGAATGCATTTTTGACATTGTATAATATGTATGTTTTTTCGATCGCTCTGGTATATTTAATTGAGGTGTCAAAATGTTTGTATTGACGAGGTCTACAATGTACAGAAAAGTAATATTGAATTAGTCATATATTTCTTTAAAAAAAATTTAAAAGTGTATCTAAAATGGTTTTTTTGTTTGGGTACCTTTTATACCCTATATCTAGTCTTATTTATGAATATTTAAAATTTTCTACATGCACGTACACGTTCAAACAGGTTATGTCTTGGAATGTTTAAAAAAAAATACAATTTGGAGTTATGACGATTTTAAGATCTAGGTTTGAGCGTCTCGGGCGAGCGCGACTAGAAATAACATAATAGGGGTTTTGGTCGATAAATAGCTATAGGTAGTATTCATATGTAATTCTGTTGTTTTTTGTTTCATAAATTTTTCAAAAACAAATTTGTTTTTTAAATAACATTAAGTATTGTCACTTCTGAAACCAGTCTTGAAGAAATAATTTAAGGTTTAATTATTATTAATTAAAAAATAATATTAACGTAAGTTCAATAAATAAGTATTTATTACTAGGCGTCGGGAAACCTAGGTTCACTCGCTGGGCGGTAATACCTAATCACTTAAAAATGATTAAGCAAGTGGTTTCGACTGAGCGTTGATAACTTGATTAACAACTTATATCAGGTATAAAATGTTTCTGAAACTCTGAAAAATATTGGAAATAAAATGTTCTGAAAAATATAAATAAATATGTACATGATTGTTTTCTTTTTTCATCACCGAAGTTCATTTCCAATGCTATTTGAAGGTCATGTGGTGCATGAGTTCGATGAATGTTTTGATCAATAAACTGTAAATACTTATATAAAACTAGTATCTATTTCCAAATGTTCAGTGGATGGAGAAGCTTATAATGTAATTATAATAACAATAGAAAAAACAATCCTGAAGCCAATGACTGTTGCTATTACAGGTATTATCTTCAAGGCCTAAAAGGCTGTTATTAGAATATAATAATAATTCACATGAAATAATCATTAAACTGTAATTACGCCAAGGTAGATTTCATTAATCCCGTCAATCTTATGACATCTCAAAAACTCCTTTTATCTACGAGATAGCTTCTTGGCTTTGACAGTGGTAGCAAGTTAGGTTAGCAAAAAGTTTGGTCCAAGTTCTAAAATACAATGATTAAACTAGTTACAGACACCATTATAAAAGACATTTATAGAAAGAAAATGTTATTAACTGAGGTATATGTTTATTTTTCCAGATTGTAAACTACTACCAATTCAAAGAAGACAATCCGGAATTGTTCGAGAATGTTTTCCCGCTTGACTTGAGAAAAATAGGAGATGCTAACGTGATTGCTGTGCCCCCATACAGAGACCAAGATGGACGTAGGCTTCTTTTTTATAGAATAGGTAAGATCAAATGTACTAAATTACAATACCTAGGCCAGGGTAATATTGCCGTTGTGGGTAGAACCTCAATGAGGCTGGCACAGGAGCGTGAGGATAAACAAAGTGAGGGCTATTCCCAGCAGTGCGCAATGAATGATGATGACGATGATGAAGGCAGATGGTGATCAGATCATTTTCAAAGCTGTGCGTAGGTACTTAGGTCCTGAAACTGAGCAAATTCTATTAGGTCTCTACCTATGAAATTGCCAATATACATAGAAAAAAATCAAACAATTTTTTTAAAAGAAATAATGTCGATGCATTTTTGCCATTTTAATGAAAGTTCGTTGATGCCTCTGCTATAGATATCCTGGGAACGGAAATCGATAAATTCTTTAGCGGTGTTTTTCACCGCCTCATTGGATTTGAAATTTTTCCCTGAGCCTCATTGTTGAAATCAAAATTTCCAGAACGGATGCGATCAAACCAAGAATGCACCGTGTGCTCACTTGCGGTACCTTGTCCCATTCACGTCGTTAATATTGTGTGCTGTTTGTGTTGCGTTGGTGCCACGACGGAACTCTTATTCGAAAATAGCGCGCAATTTTCCATGATTACAGAAACATCGATATGAAAGAAAAATCGAACGGCGCGCCGTTCGATTTAAAAAAATCAGTTGTGCGGCGGGAAAACAAATGAACAACTGATTTTTTATTTAAATGCTAATTTATAAAATTAATTTGAATTTGGAATTCTAAATATAATAAAATATAATATATTGATCTTCACACTAGCCGGTATCAAAACTCGGCAATTTCATAGGTAAAGACCGTATTATTAAAACGCTCTTCAGCTGTGTCTGAAGATTGTTAAGTAACTTGCATTTTGTTCCTCCAAGGTTGTAGACAAACAATAATACAGGATTGCCACTGCCCACATGCCAGCTGGCCTTACTACTATTTGCTGAGAAACGTTATTTTAGGTGGTTAATGTGCGACAAAAACAAAATAGTAAAAAAACTCGCACGTGACTTTTTTTGTGTTTTTTACATAGCAATCAGTAGTAAATCTAAAGCTTGGTTAACGTATATTTTATAGGCGTGTCATTAACATGGTCTTGTAAGAGATAGTAATTAATTTCGACATAATTTTACAAGTAAAAGGACGTAGCAAGATATTTTTTATGATTATTAAAATTTACTAGTCTAGTAGTGTAGATTACAGTGAGTAGTTTTCCTAATTATATATTTTACTAAATAAAGGGGCTCGTGGCTGAGTAATAACAGCCACACGGGTCTATCGATCAGGTTAAGCTCCACTTGCCACGATTGGTCCGTGGACTGGTGATCATCTTTACATACCGTGACTCGGAAAGCACATTAAGCCGTTGGTCCCGGCTGTCATTCGTGGATCTTTGACAGTCATTACGGGTCGTCAGAAGCCCGAAAGTCTAACAACCAGTCTTACCAAGGGTATCGTATTTTCCTGTTTCGGATAAGGCGGGAGGAAACGCGCGGGTCTTACCATTGTGAGGGTCGCCTTTAGGACACGGTGGAGCATACGGTGGAGGTCTGCCCAGCATGGGCGGAGCACCACTGCGTCCACGCGGAGGCGATCGGCGGCGGCGATCTCTCGCGTCCGGCCCTGGTCTAGGGCATGGTACGGAGCGAGAGTTCATGGGAAGCCGTCACCTCCTTCTGCGAAGCAATAATGCTCACGAAGGAGGAGGCTGAACGCGTGAGGGAGAGGCAATCTTTGCGCCCTTACGCTCCTTGTCGCCCTGGGCGTCGGGAATCGATAGCCGATTCCCGGCCACCGTAGGCGCGGGCTTGCAGATGGCGAGCAATGGGTAGCTCGCCGTCTGGTAAGGATCAGGCCCGGGTCGCGTTGTGTTCCACGCGCGCCTCAAAGAGATGTCAGCACTAGCTGAAGGGGTCCGCTAAGGCCGATGCCTGCCAGGGTTGCGGGTTGTTCGAAAGAGTTACCGTGGCCCTGGCACAGGCAACTGAAGGAACACTCCCGCTCCACCCAGACCGGGAGAAGTTATTTGATGATTTCCCATCCAAAAAAAAGGGGTATCATATTACCCAGTAACTGCAATGGGTTGTAGACGTCAGCTAGGCAGTCACTCCAAGTAAAATACTGGTATTCAGCTGCAACCGGTTTGACTGGAAGCTGACCCCAACATAGTTGGGAAAAGGCTAGGCAGATGTTTAATTAATGGGAAGAAATGTTGGCGAAAAATGGCAAGCACGTGTTACGTGATTCTTTCCAATAGTAAAAATTAAAATGTTTAAATGTTTTTAAAATGTCCGTTTGACTTGTTTGCTTGAACAGAATTTACTTAGGCTGCGTTGTAATTAAATCACATAAAAAGCGAATGTAGAGTTTTCATTTGTTTCAATTAAAACTTGTATTTCATACTCATTAATTGGATCAAAATTTTCAGGTTGTTGGAACCCAAAAGCAATTTCTGTGGAAGACTTATTCAAAGCAACCATCATGGCTCTGGAGCTCGGTCTACTTGAGCAGAGGTCGCAAATATTAGGAGGTGTCGCAGTGTTCGATCTGGAAAACATTGGCACCCAGCACGCGTGGCAAATTACACCCTCCGTCGCGTCCAAAATGATAAAACTTATGGTGGTAAGTGTTTACTTATACGATCCTTTTTAAAATACATAATCAACTTACAATGTTCTCACTGCTGACACAGGCCTCCTCTCGGTGAGAGGCGGGTTGGAGCGGGTTGGTGAATGTCAATTGTCTTCGAACTTTTGTTCCTCGTTTTCTTCACCGTTCTGAGAGCAGTGGTGATGAAATAATCTACACAACGTATAGCACCTGTCTGCGTTCGAACCTACGACCTACAACTCGTAAGTCGCGGCTGTTACCACTGGGCCACCACTGCTCGGCCTTTTTAACCGACTTCAAAAAAGGAGGAGGTTCTCAGTTCGTCGGAATATTTTTTTTATGTATGTTCCCCGATTACTCGAAGATGGCTGGACTGATTTGGAAAATTCTTTTTTCTTTTTTCTAGTTGGTCCCATTGTCATCAGGTCAGGTCATCTGATGATGGGATCCTGGAGTAATCGACGGAACTCTTCAAACATTATAGGCACACCTATAGCGATTTGGGTATTTTTTATAGTAACTCGTGTATTTGTTCTTGGAAAGCACCATTTGGTTAAGTGGGGTTTTTTCCAAAAAACACAACCGACTTCCAAAATAACACTTCAAAGTGAATAATAACTATAATTTCGGAAGCCGGTGGCATAAAACAGAAAATACAGATCCAAAGACACCGACTTCCGAAATTAAAGTTATTATTCACTTTGAAGTGTTATTTTGGAAGTCAGTTATTTTTTGGAATTTTTTTTTTTTAGTGGTAGCTCTTACTCCGACTGCGGCAAAGCCAAAAAAGGAGGGTTATTCATTTTCATTTGTTTTTTTTTTCTTTTTGCGAGGCGCCTGTCTTTTAATGAGGTGTAAATGTAATATCTTAGATTGCCTTCTTGACGAAAATACAGTCAGAAAGGCAATATGTACAAGACAGCAGCATCGACCATTATATCTCCAACCTTAGACCCAAAATATCGACAGTCGCGCTATTTGCACCCTGTTGTCCCTAGTATCCATATAATTTAACGTCTTCATTACCTACAGTACGGAGCAACTCGAAATAATAATTCTTTTCATCACCCTTCCGATGTCGAACCGCTCTGCAATCCTTACTTATTATCAACCATCTCATCGCGTATGCGCTACCTACAGCAATCAAATCTTCTAACTACCTACTACAAAATCTTACACAAGGAGGCGACACTCGAAAAATTGTCCCCTATACGGGACTTCAGTTCTGAGGAGGTTATTCCATTATTTCTCAAATAGATAGCAAGTGCTTCCTACTATTTCAAAGAACACAAATACAAAAAAGAATAAGTTGGGGGAAAATATGCAGCACGTCTACGCAAAACTGCCATCGCTCAGCATAATGCTGCAACTCTTTGCGAGACACAGTCTCAGCGCTGGTTTTCAGCGACAGCTGGCGTTGACGTGATGACGTCGACCGCTGCAGCATGCAACAAAATATAAATAAGAAATAAAAATAAAATAAATACACAATACTAATTAATTATAAATGTTTATATAAATATAATATTTAAAATGGCAACATTCCGTTCCATCGGCGCTGACTCACACGCTGCCGGCTTAAAGTTGTCTGTGCGCGCAGTTGTCAAAAAAAGTACTTATTATAAGATTTTAAACCTCTGCCTCTTTTAAATTCCAGTCATGTTTCCCGATGACGACATACGCCATACACATCATCAACCACTCGTGGTTGTTCGACAAGATCTATAACATCTTCAAACCCTTACTGAACTCCAGCATGCGGTCCAGGATCTTCTTCCACGGACACGACTACACCTCGTTACACAAGCACATATTACCCGCCCATTTGCCAGAACGCTACGGGGGAATATGGCCAGACTACTCCTACACTATCTGGTTAAACTCGTTAAAGAAGAACTATGAAGTGGCTAAAGAAGTCATCAGCTATGGTTATAATTTCCGAGAGGAAGAAGTGGACCCAGAAGTCGCGAGGCAGTTGAAGGAAAACGGTCTAAAGTTGTACTGAAACATGTTTTCCCTACCACAAAATACCCTACCACCACTGAAAGTCTTGACAGTGCTTTTAAGATATTGATAAATAAGTCGCAGTTAAGTTGTTCGATCTAGGATTCAGGTCACTACGATATAATATAACTTATCTATATACTTATGCCCGGTTTCTGAAGAATTCTTAAACGGAGTTTAAACTCATAAAAGCTATTTATTCGACAAATAC
The DNA here is from genome assembly GCA_948252095.1 of Dicycla oo. Lineage (NCBI taxonomy): Eukaryota > Metazoa > Arthropoda > Insecta > Lepidoptera > Noctuidae > Dicycla > Dicycla oo. Next base: position 26,592,147 of record OX411712.1, on the reverse strand, counting down.
GAATTCCTTCCCTGTGCTTGATTTTTGAGGTCCTCAGATAAACCCTTGATATTAACTCACTCGACGTTTATGCTAAATTATTCCTTGACGAAATGTTCAGAAACACGATGTCGAACCACTAATCACTATCGAATGGATAAATTCCGTTTAAATACCTCAGAAACCGGGCATTAGAGAATCTATAGTCTGTGGTGGTATTGCGACTCTGTTTGAGAAATATAGAACAAGTACCTATAGCGTTGCTTGAAGTTAAAGAATGTACAGTCATAAGCACTAATATGTATACACTGAGCTACTTTTAAAATTGGTTTTGTCCTACTAGTTTTATGTTGTTACAAACATACTCGTAACATTTTGGAACCCATACTACTATGAAATAGGTCTTATCTCAAAGTTGCAATTGTTATTACACGAGAAAAATGATTCTTATTTTTGTTTTGTGTATACATATTTGTGCTTGTGACTGTATTCTTTCTAGAAGTAAGTATTTTCTTAATACAAGTTGTAGAACCGGATTTGTTTGTTTGAAAATAACTTCTTTTTGCCATGCTAATACTTAAAAAAATATTGTAAGCTTGATATTGTGTCATGTTTGGTTAGTACGTTTTTTCAAAGATTTATATATTTAAGAAAATAAATAGATATATATTGCTTAGCTTTTCACAAGCTTTTATTTAACTTGCAATGTTCGTAAGTTGTCCTTTTCAAAATTTGCAAGTTTTTGACCAACTTCCCGGTGTTCGATTGAGCTGAAATTTGGCATACGTATGTAAAATCTGTGACAATGCAATATTTTGGGACCATCAAGCTGATCTGATGATGGAGTAATAACGACGCAACCCTATCGAGTTTGGGCTCGTTTGATTCGTCTTGACAAGGACTTAGTATTATGACTAGAATAATAAAAGCTTCATTAAAAAAAAAAACACTTTTCTTCTTTCATTCCTAAGTTAGACTAGTTTTGTTTTTGTTATGTATTATTTAGATTTAGATTGTAGTTTGTCGACAACTTTGAGATTTTGTAGTCATTTAAGTTATAGTGCCGATGTTGATTTAAAGAGATAGTTGTTATGTTTTAAATTAACAACACTGTAGGTACAGTTGTTAAGGTCAATCCGAAGTGGTAGCCCGCGAAATTCAAATGTTCTGGCGGTTATGCAATTTGCAGGTTAGTGTTCGTGACGGTAACAAATAGTAATAATTTAATAATAACCTGGGACATTATTCACACACGGTCATCTGATGCCAAACTAACTGTTATACTACATACAATACTTTTTGTTGTAAATACATACTTATTTACAGGGTTATTGGTAAAACACCATCAACCTCTTAAGGGGTCATTGTACTCATCATTATGAACAACTTTTACTATGGGACCAAATCTGAAATCGCAAAAAAAAATCAGCTGTTCAGGTTTGATCCCATAGTAAAAGTTGTTCATAATGATGAGTACAATGACCCCTTAAGAGGTTGCTGGTGTTTTACCAATAACCCTGTAGATAATTACACCCAGACTCAGAACAAACAGACATGTTCATGCACACAAATGTTTGTCCTGGATGGGAATCGAATCCACGCCAACTGGCCTGTCAAAAAACACACACACAAAATCCATATTTGCTATAGTCGCGAATCATATCGAGGGTTCACGGGTTATTTGTATTAAGCGACATTTTTGGAACTTTACAGGAGATCATTTTAAATTTTATTATTCGGAAAAAAGAACATTGTAAAAAATGTATCAATATTTTTACGAAAAAATGGCCCATCGAGGGTTAATAATAATCAGTAGTGTCTATCTCAGTTTAAAGGTAGATTATAACTCAATAATGGCCAGGATGTCGCTTAATACAAATAGCCCGTGAACCCTCGATGTTTTGACCAGACACTAACCTGCAAATTGCAAAAAAAAAAAACGCAAGAAAATTTGAATTTCGCGGGCTACCACTGCGGGCTTCTGGAACATCACTTGTTATTTTTTTATGAATTTTAGTAATCCAATACATATAAACTTACGTACTTAGCTTGGTTCTTTTATTATTATTTTTATAATAATTAAGATTTAATTAAGCTAGCCGCTAGTTACCTTATTCTATAAGGCATCTCGACAGAATTCGTCAAAAAACCTGTGATAGAACAAATTATGCATATGAATGCACGAATAGTTATAAGTTTAGCCTCTATTTTTTACGATTTTCGTATTATGTATGTTTAATAATACAAGTTTAAAACAATTCGACTTGTTATTCGTTTCCTTCACTTAAACGGAAATTGACTCTACTGATACCTATCAATATTTTATTGGTGCTTTGATGCTGCAATTTTAATATTAAAAAACGGCCAAGTGCGTGTCAGACCGCGCACAATGAAGGGTTCCGTAGTTGAAAAGAATTTTTTATTTTTTTATTTGTGATGGGTTTGCTCTTGACTCTAGTCTAGGTCAGAGGTGACAGAGACAAAGTCGACGATGGAGTGAGCTTACCCAGAAGAAGCCTGTTCACTCTCACTTTGAAGAGATTAGGGTTGTATACGTTCGGAAACACAGACGCAGGTAGTGAGTTCCACTCCTTTGCCGTGCGCATTATAAAAGACATGTGGAAGCGCCTAGTGCGAATTGGTGGAATAGCAACCAGGTAGGGATGGTAACTGGCAGTGCGTCTAGATATCCGATGGTAGAAGGGGGCCGGTGGAATTAGGTCGTGGAGTTCTCGGGCACACTCCGAAGTACAATCTGTAGAAGACCGACAAGCAGGCAACCTTGCGGCGATGAGCCAAGCTATGAAGCTTGATATCCACCAGTTTTTCGTCGCCAATGAGCCTCTTTTTCCAGAAAACAAACAACATTGTACTTGAAAAACATAGTGATATGCGTCACGGTCAATGCTCCAACTGCAAATTTAAGTTTGTAATCGCAAAAGGAAAATTATGTAATGAAACTACAAATTAACGATTTCCGGACTTTTACCTTTACTTGTGCTGTGAGACCTTGCTTCTTCCTTTGCTAAATTTCATGATTCTAGGTCAACGGGAAGTACCCTATAGGTTTTGATTTACTTGCAAATATGTCTCTTACATGGCCGTATTGTTTTATTGCGCTGACTTAGAAGCTTGATTTTTTTTTAGAGCTCCAAGCAACCATTGACCTACGTATTTGATATTAATTTCAACTTGATATCTCCACGCGTTTCTAAGAAAAAGGATCTTGATAGACTGACAGACAGACGGACAACGAAGTAATCTTATAAGAGTTCTGTTCCTTTTGAGGTACGGAACCCTAAAAAAACGGGAAGAATCGGTACATATCTGGTGAATGTTGAATACCCCTGGATGTAGAGTCGCGTTTCACAAAATGTTGTGCGCTTTATAATTTTCTAACGTCACGACATTATCGTGGATGTTGACGTCCACGTCACGGCATTACGATACACAGGGAAGTAAAATGTATTATTATGCTTTTAAATTTCCGTCCACAATAATATCGTCACGTGACGATAGAAATTATAAAAGCGCACATTAAAAACTAATATTGGTTTCTTCTTTAAAATATTACGTGTATGATATGTGTATGAAAAATATTTAGTACTAGTACCTCCCCGCGGTTTCACCCGTGTAAGTCTCGAACCCGTAGGATTATAGAGACAAAAGTATTCTATGTTTTAACCCAGGCTATAAACTATCTGTGTGCAAAATTTCATTAAAATCCGTTCAGTAGTTTTTGCGTGAAAGAGTAACAAACATACAAACACACACACACTCACAAGCTTTTGCCTTTATTAGTATGATACCCGGAAACTAAATAGACACTTAAATCAATAAACGTGATCGTTTAAATTATATGTTGAAAAACTCAATGAAGCTGGCAAACCAAATATTTAATTCGTATATAAGCAAATACGCCATTGCTTTGTTTATTATAACAAGAATGTTTTCCAGCCATGTCTTTACACCTATTTATTCATAATTCATACAATTTTACATAATAGGCAAGGTCATTGACATCACCTGGTACAAGTTAAGGGTCAGCCACTGCCACAGAATGGAGGATCCTGTATAAATAAATTACATTTCTGTTAATACGTGTCTCGCATAAAAAACTCGTATTTTTTTAATATTTTCTTCCATTGTCAATTTCAAGAACTTTGGAATCCTGCGCTTTAACGCCTCTTAATAAATTTTCTAGAAGATAAAAAATCAATCTGTTTAATTTGGCATCTAACTAGCGGAGGCGTGAAATCCTAGGCGTAACCTACCCACATATTATGTTATCGAGTATGAAGTGCCATAGTGTATTTTGCAATGACTTATTTTTTAAACCGCAGCTTTTAAATACTTAAGTACCTATACTTATTTTAAACGCCAATATTAATACCTACGTAATTTGCAACTTTAAGGCAGTTGTCTCACTATCAGGAAGCGACTAACTATCAGCTATTTTCTCGCTTAAGAAACATACACTAGATATACATTCCGTGTAAACAAAAGAGATGCATACATTAATAGTTGATCACTGACTGTTCACACTACCGGCGAGGACTCGCTCCACTGGTTTGTCCCTGAGCGACAAGAGCTATCAAAGATAATACTCGCTCAGCGGTGGTCGCTTGACGGTCAGAGCTCACGCCGAGAGACCAACTAGTGATCATTTCTACCAAGAGTCGGATCTGAGTGCACATATTATGAATTCAGAACAATTACTAGAACTATCATTGTTTGAGTAAAGATGAGTTTGAATATTTACTTGCTTTAGTCGACTGAAACCCCTATGGGACTAACCGCCCCGAGCGAATGGTGCGAGTAATCGTCCGTCGCACTCTGACACTCGCTGATAGCCCAGTGAAAAGCTATCGGAACTACACACACGCTGCTCGCTGCTCGCCAACTCGTTTTCATTTGCTAGTTCTACTCGCTACTCGTTCATCGCCGCCTGTGGGACAACTGCCAAACTATAGATAATTTCTTTCGACAAGCTACGAGGAAGAATACCGCAGCTACTACTAAAAGTTGTGCAGTAAAAAAGTACTAAGATTTCTGAACAAAAACATTTTTGAAGAGCTATTAAACCGTGCCTTAAGGTAAAAGCGCTAGGGTAGCCCGCGAAATTCAAAATTTTCTTACGTTTTTTGCAATTTACGAGTTGCTATTAGATTGTATGTTGCTCAAAATATGATTCGCGACCGTAACAAATACGTATTTACAGAATTATAAACATTAAAGTTATCAATACAACTTTTTAAGACCAGGTAATTATTTCACGAATTCTTGACATTTGAGGATTATACTAACTTATGGAGTTGTATTACTGATTCATATTAAATATATATTGGTTACGGTCGCGAATCATATTTTAATCATTATACAACATACTACTGACTTGCAAATTGCAAAAAACGTAAGAAAATTTGAATTTCACGGGTTACCCTGGCGCTACCCCCTTAACAAAGTGTAATTAAAACTTGGGTAAGTCTTTTGTTCTATAAAGGGTCGGTATTTTCACATTGTTTTAACTAACAAAACCACAAAGCGCATATTTGGTGGAATAATACACACTAACAAATAGACATCCTCCATCTGTTATTTGTGTATTTGTTCATGACGTATGAACATCATTACATGCCAAATTACTTACGATTGGGACTATTTTTATGAATGTAGCACCATCAATCATATTGAATGTCTGAATGGGGACCAGGGGTATTGACCGCGAGCGAGCCCTGTGACGTCACAAGACGTGCCCCCAGGCGACAAGAGTGGTCGTGTGAGAACTGATAAAGGGCGTAGTTGTATGGCTTCAGAGTGTTTGTACCTACTGACATTTCGGCCACACGAGAACTTTAGAGAAGTTGCCCACGTCTGTAGCTGTCATCGCAAAAGGACACAGACATCACTGATTAGGTAGTCATACTTCGAGGTTTCGAACTAATTAAAGTCATATTGAACTTAGCTCGTGCGTGTGTGGATGGCCTTTCGAATTCATTGATAGATCTATTATGAAATGTTTAATTAGTTCTAAGAATTACATGTAGGTACGTATTTATCGGATTGCTTAAGGCTGAAATTGTACCTAGTTGTAGATATTAAAGAAACATTAGCTTAAAGCGGATTCCAGACGAAAAACTAAGCTAAGTTAGTTTAGCTTAGCTCACATAGCTGGCGGGCTGCGGGTGGTGCTTAGCATACGAGTAGCTCGCGTAGCTCCGGATGGGTATACACAATTAACTTAGCTTCACATGTTTCAGTTAGTTTACACAGCTTAGTTTGCATAGTTCTGCACACAAGTATGAAATAAAACCGGTCAAGAGCGAGTCGGACTCACGCACCAAGGGTTCCGAACCTTCATACATAAAAAGTGTGCTATTTAGAGACATCGTTTTATTTTCCTGTAATCTTTACATAAACTTCTATAACACAGAATAATTTCAGATTTTTCTCTATGCAAACTTCGGAGATAAGGGGAGGGGGAGGGAACGGTATTTTTATTTACATTTTCCATCAAAAGTCGAAAATTTGAGAATGTGCAAACAGTGCTCTTTCATATGATACCCCACATGCCCTAGTAGCCCCAATTCGAATTTTTAAGACCCCCTTTCAGTCCCTGTTGCAAAAAAAAGTACTTATACACATTTTTATTTCTTTCATATTTGCAAAATAGTTGGGCAAACGTCATCTAAAACTATTCCAAAATTCAAGTTGATAGAATTAGTCGTTATTGAGATATCCAGCTGTGGCAGACAGACTGAGTCGCACCATAAGGGTTCCTTTTTACCATTTTGGTACGGAACCCTAAAACTACGCCAGTTATGTGAACTAAGCTAAACTAACTTAGAACATAGCGCTCGAGAGCTCATTGCAGCGTTACTAAAGTTTTGATGAACACAACGTCTCCACTGAAACAGTATAACAATTGCCGTTCCCGTTCCCACTGACGGCCACTGATAGGCTATGGGTACCATCAGCATCATTTCCACAGCCCGACCTCACTTACAGCTGAGCATAGGCCTCTCTTCTCGTGCCAATCCCCACGCTCCTGTGCCAGCCTCATCCAGGTGTTACCCGCGATGGCAACAATATCGTCCGCCCCTCTCGCCGCCGGACGACCGACATCTCGTCTCGATGTCTTGTAATTTTTTTAAATGTTGTTTATTGATTTTAATAATAATTGAAAATAATAAATGAAGTAAAAGGCCAAAATACGGTTTATAATAATATACAAAATAAAACAATACAAACAAAACTACCTTCTAGGGTGAGTTATACATTTCTTTTCTTCTAATAGATCACCTTTACTATTTCTGGAATGTCTTAAATTAGGAGTTCTTATATTTTCATTAGACATCTCTTCCGATATCTGTAGTAAACATGAAGAGTGCGGGGGCCGCAAACGTGAACATCTGGGAAATTTAAAGTTTGATATGTTTTTAGTTTCAGACTCCGTTGGGTTCTGCACAGTTACGTTGGCAGGGCGTCTGGTTTTCCGAAAAGAGTTCCTCAGACGTGCAAAAAAACCGTCTTTATTGGATTTTGGAAACGGTAGAACCTGTTTCATTGATAATAACGGCATGACTTCTTTTGGAGGTTTATCTAGTTCTACTTTTAAAATCTTATGTACGTTAGTGTTGCGATGGGGTACGACTGGTCTACTCAAGTTGCAACAACTTTGAGTGGTCTCCTGCGGTTTCGGAAATCGGTTGCTCTTCTCCTCCAGACGTTTTCGCAGGAAGTGTACGCTCGCCGTGTAGAACAGTTGTTCGTCTTCGGGTTTGGAGAGTGCCACATCGAGAGAATCCGAGGCCGCACTATCAAGAGGCCTGGATATTAAAGAGTTTCGCCGTTGCATCCCTTGTCAGTGTAAGTAATCAGTTTTATGGTTGGATACATTTTTATCGATTCATCGGTGGATACTGTAAGAATATTAATAGCTTATTATATATAAGAATACAAAACAATATTAATTTCACTAATTTGTGTATTGAACTGATGGACTGTCACTGTCACCGAAAAAATACCTATGTTTTTAAAATAAAATTATAAGTTCTCAAGGAGGTTCGTTTTCTCAAAGTTAGGTGAAGGGTAAACCCATAGATATTTATTATTGCGGGAAAAAACCATGAGTTAAACTCTAGTACGAGTAACTACTCTTCGAAGTATCACAATATAAGATTAAAATAAATACATTTTTATCTGAAAATCCGGAAATAAAATTGAAGAGCAAAGCAGATCGAGGTACGACTTTAAAAAGAAGAGAATAATCTGTTGAAAATTCCTGTTTCGAAATTCAACACTACCGGTTTCCTATTTTTTTTTAAATAAACACATCTCTTTGATGTTAGATTGTTGATGGCTATAATAACCTTGACCTTGGTAATTCAAACATTTCCCCCGTTCAGCCTTATTTAAATGAGCGTAAAATAAACTTAGTAGGTATTTAATACATCGCCAGACGGACATGCGATTACGACATTATTACGACTGTATACAAAATGTACATTATAGTAAACACATTTCTACTTCAGTCTAGACTAAATTAAAGGTCAGGCTCATGCCATTACGTAACTTCACGTCTGACGGTATTCCCTGAAGTGGGTAGCAAGAGTGAGTAGAGTACCCGGTACACCCACATGTCGCCATTTATGCTATAAGTCCAAGTCCTATGTATTGCCATTTAGAAGCACCAAATATACAAAGAGAGACATAAGCCCTCCTACACGTATAATATACAACACTGCAGGCCAACTTTATTGTTCTAGTTGTGACCCTTCCAAATTAAATTAGCTCTAGACCAAGCCATCTAAGAGCTCACGCAAAGGAATTGATTTCAAAAGATCGCCGTCATCGGAATCGATAAGTTGGACTATATTGCTTCTTATTTTCTATAATTAACGCTTTATTTATTTTACTTCGATGGCCCTGGTTTATCATTTGTGACTTCGAGTTACGGCTACATATAGCTATTCGGCACGCCCTATATGCCTGGATGCTTTTATTTAGGTATAAAGTTCTGTTTACGTTTTTAGTTTTGTATTTTTATTTATAGTTTTCGATTTTTTTTTTTTTGGTATATTGGCGTGGTCTAGCTGTCTTATGGCAAATAATTTAATTTAATTTAATGTTTTGTGTCGCGTTATGTACAGACACCAGCAGGTCAAGCTACCCGAAACTGTCAAATGTTCCCAATCAACCTTGAACCTAATGCTTTAGCGATAAAGTTGAAAATCTATTAAAGAAATTTGACGGATTGTAGTAGCTTGATGTGCTGGCGTCTGTACGTACCTAAATTATTTTGCGTACTATTGAATAGAATCAATTTTTTTAAACCGAACAGACAGCTGTGCTGCTGGAGAGTTGGTTGCGCCACTTTTTCTTCCCAGCTAAAGCACTAGGAAGTGGTGATGGGCGGGCGTTTTGGGGGACTATAAAGTGCTGATTCTCAGCCTAGTTTCAATAAATGATTTTCATTTTGATTTTGCCATTAAAACATCAATATCATAAATTAAAAGTAATGTTACCACGTACACGTACGTATAAGGTTATTACTGATCTCAAATAGAACTGCCTTCAGTTAGGAAGAAGTACGAAAGAAGAACCATTCAGTTTGAGGGAGCGTAGATTTATGATAAGTTACAAGTTAAGAAATAAGAGATTCTTCATTTTTGAGCATTTTTAAGAATAGGTTAAAGTTGTATTTGGCTAACCAACAATAATAAATCATTACACCCTCAAGCGGCGCAAATATTGTAATCTTATGGGTAACTACAGTTTAGAGCCGTTTGGGGTCGAAACGCTCGGGTCATGGAGCCCGAGTGCGCGTCTTCTTTTTAATGAAATTTCTCGCCAACTGGTCGACATTTCATGTTACCAAAGGGCTGGCTTGTTCTTTGTCCAAAGAATAAGCATTGCAATTCAACGTGGCAACGCTGCCAGTCTTCTGGGCAGGATTCCAGGTTGACAGCGATGCGGATGAGTATCTCGACGCCTAAATTTCCTAGTTTTTATATTTATTTGTATAAATAGTTGGTTGGTAAAAGTTGTTCATAATGATCTGTACCATGACCCCTTAAGAAGTTGTGCAATATTTAAGTTACACCTTGTATATTGTTATTAAGCATTTATTGTTTATGAAATAAAGAAATAAATTTCTTTAAACCGAATGATGGAATTGCTTTTCTGACAGAAATTTGTATATCTGTATATCGCAACCTCGATGCGTCACCAGCTCATGGTGGAGTTCAAAACTAAATAGTACACGTAAAGAAAGATAACAATAAAAGAATAAGAATTGTGAGAGATCCTGGATAGTGGCCCATGCTCATGCACACACGTCCCAGTTTCCACCACTCCATTTATATAAAAGAAAATCTAGTAGCAATACAGGGTCAAATTAAATTAGCTAGCGAAACTCCGCAAACGTGATGGGACTAAATATCTAAACGCGACAAAATAAAAACAAAAAGATTTGAAGACTTTTTTTTTTGGATCAATAACTGCTGGTAGTGCTATAAGTAAGTATGAGTTGATGTAATCTGTCTTAAAGTATTGAGATGTCGATACCCATCACGTCAATGAAGCTTTCACAAAAAAAAACAGCTTTTGAAGCTGATATTTTAAACCAAAGAGCATCAACAAACAGATACATCAAGAAGAATACAGCTTGTGTGAGCCGCATTTAGAAAACTGGCCGACATATTGATATCAGCTGAAATTCCACAATGTCTGAAGTCCCGCCTTTATAACCAGTGTGTTCTACCCACCATGACGTATGGAGACTCACGCAGGATGCTGTGTACAGGCTGAGAGTTGCACAGAGAGCCATCGAGCGTTCCATGCTTGGCAACACGCTAATAGGCAGAGTTCCAAACGTCGAGATCCGAAGACGTACGAAGGTCTTCGATATCCGAAAGCGTATTATGGAACTCAAATGAAGTTGGGCAGGACACCTGGCAAGACGCAGTGATGACAGGTGGAGTAAGGCTGTGACAGAGTGGCGACCAAGAACTGGAAGATGAGATGTCGGTCACCCGGCACCGAGACGGGCAGACGATATTGTTGCCATCGCGGGCAAAACCTGGATAAGGCTGGCACAGAAGCGTGGGGATTGGCACAAGAAAAGAGAGACCTATGCAGACCGAGAAGTGGGCGAAGACGGGCTGTGGATGATGATGATGATGATGTTTTAAGCCAAAAAAATCAAATTGATTTCTTTTTTGTTTTATCATATTTAGAAATCGATACCCATCCTGCGAAGTTTCGCTAACTAATTTAATTTGACCCTGTATACATCAACACTGGTGTCCCACAATGTCGCATAAACATCAACTATCTTGTTGGTAGTCCAGTTGAACAACCGAGTGAGCTCTCACACTTTTCAAAGCTTTTTATTTGATATTTTTTTTAAATAAAATATTTGTTCATCGATCAAAATATTACGATTTTTATCACTATACTTTATAGTAAATTTAATAATTATGTCTTCTCAAAAACGCTTTAAATAAACTTTCCAAAGAAATGATAAATTACCGTTTAGAGATAAACCATCAGAGGAGTTATTTAGTGTTGTGTTCATTTAGCTTCAGCGCTTACAGTACGGTGCGGTGACCCTAGGTTTTTTTAAAATAACTTGCTATCTCTAAACAATGGAATTGCCCCGAAGCGCGGTGGCTGTGGCAATAAATTTACTTAGTCGCGAAAGTACAGTAATGAACTCGGAACTTTCCGAGATTTAAATAAACGCTTCCATTGATACTTTATTCCACTAAATCACTGCATGAGATAAGTAAACCTTTGTGTTTCAATTAACTCTGTTTGCTATTTTTAAATACTAAATTATATTATCAATTGGCTTTACATAATTTCCGAGAATATTACTCAATTATTGATACATAAAAAGAAAACTCAAGCCTTATAATAATTTTTTGAGTGTTCTGAACTCTGAGCGGCCGTTGACCCATTTGATTTCAAATGGAAATTCACGACGAATAAACGCTTTGAGGCAAGATTTACAAAATGTTATTAGTCAAACGATTCACGAAGTTTATTATTCGAATCAAATCTTTTTGAGTTATTGAAAAACACGAGCGCACAATTAGGATGTTTTATTACCAGTGTCTGTCCGGTTGATGGTGTTACAGGCTAAACTAAATTTAAAGGAGCAATGCACTAGGTTAATGGTTTTCTGGCTAGTTTAACCAATATTTAGCATTGAAATGTCTGAAAAACCGTTTCCGAGCTGCTTACATAACATAACATCACATGTACCTATATAGACCCACATTTCGCCAGTTATAATTAGGACAGTACCTTCTTTTATCTGTTCTGTGAGGACAGTCCCCTATAATAGACGGCGAGCCTATTGCCATAAACTCGGGCACAAATCCAGACTCCGAGTGTAACCAGCCCTTACTTTAATTTACTTTTACCCTAACCTTCCTATACTCGTACCAACATGCTAGCTTCATCAGGCGATGGAAGACAGCTTTTAGCCACAGGATGTGGTATTCCGCCGCTTTCGCGGACAAGTGCCACCGGAACACAAAAAGATTTAGTGCAACTATACTAACATAGTTTTAAGTTTTATTTACTAACACAATTGTTATTATATGTACCTACTAGCTACACGCGTAAGTCTAGAACCCGTAGGAATATTGTATACTATGTGTTAATCCAGGTTATAAACTATCTGTGTGCCAAAGTTAATCAAAATTCATTTAGTAATAGTAGTTTTTGCGTGAAAGAGTAACAAACATCCTATCCATCCTCACAAATTTTCACGTTTGTAGTATTAGTAGGATAGTAGGAAGTAGGATATTAGTAGGATAGTAGGTAATACTTAAGTTAAAGTATCATATTTATCTATGGGTCTTTGTAACCTGACAATAGATGGTTTATTTCTAATTATATTCATTGTTAACGACAAGACGTAAGTTGCCATTGTATACTACATTGTGAAATTATACGCAGATATTTATAAGAACACCTTTGACCTCACCAAAAAGATCACACTCATATTATAAAGGGGAAAGTTTGTGAGTGTGTGTGTTTGTATGTTTGTTACTCTTTCACGCAAAAACTACTGCACAGATTTTGATGAAATTTGGCATATAGATAGTTTATAACCTGGTTTAATACTTAAGATACTTTTTCCTCCTATATTCTTACGCGTTTGAGACTTATGCGCGTGAAACCGCGGGGACCTACTATAATATAATAACTAAATAGCTACTTATAATATAATAACCATATTTCAGATACATTGTAACTTCAACTACATTGTAACAAACTAAAGTCGACTGTCGATAATTTTAAACTCAAGGGACCAGAGAAGAAATTCAAATTACCAAGAGTTCAAAATAACAGGAGTTTTAATAACCAAGAGGGAGGAGGACAAAAATTAAGTAAACAAGAGTTTGATCAAAATTCATGATTTACTATTTTAAATATTTGTACAATTACTCAGAAATGTTTATTTCCACTTTTTTTTCACTTATGGGAAGACACTTGTTCTTTTTTAATCCATTTTAATAACACACAATAATAATTTAATAGGAATCAAACATTAACATGACTCACTTTAACGTTCAAAGGTAGACTGGAATGCGAATTGTAGGTACTGTAAACTCACTCATATCTTATTTATGTAAACAATCAACAGAACAACGATAGGTGCATGATAAAAGCTTCAAATTATAGAGAGTAGGGAACCCCAGACTACAAATTATTGCATGTTGACGGGTAAGTTACTCTTGGAGTACCTACTGAATAGTAATTCAGTATTCCGTCACTTCAAATTACCGAGGGGACCAATTTTATTCAATTTATCGAGTATTTTTCGAGGGACCAGATAAAAATTTCAAACTATCGAGAGATTCAAATTATCGAGAGTCGACTGTAGAATTACTATTTAGATCAACTTTGACCCTTCTACACAGAGAACTTAGGTAAAAGAAAAATACATTATATTAAAACACAGTAGTATGTTAAACAACTACTTTATTGTATTCATATGTTCATACAAGCGCTTCCAAAACTTTAATTAAATTAGTTATACCTTCAAACTCGTTTCACTTGTGCTACAAAACCCCGAAGTACGCCTGTAACACGCGCTGCTACTGAGAAATTCCAGATGGAAAAGTCCAATAACGCTTTGCCCGACCTGAGAATCGAACCCACGACCTCATGAACCAACCACCACCAAACCACTAGACCAACGAGACAGTGCCATATAATACGTGTATTCGGAAACTGAAACGGAGTTCTGATTGATTTTCACAGGATCGAACATAGAATGGTCAACTACGTCACGCGAAAATAATATAATACAGATACTTCCAGCTATTCCTTTTTTAGAACATCTGTAATTTGAACTACGAGAATTTCACCACATTTATAAGGTCAAACAATAAATTTATGTCGACTCGTGGCCTTTTCATGTTACGCAAACGATCCGTTTGCACGTAATTTATTGAGCACTCGTCTGATTGGGTCCCGTAATAGTATTGTATATATAGCTTGCTTACACGTGCCTCATTATACTGTATATTATTAGCTGGTTTATGTATCGGATATAAGTACATTTTTTACCAATATTCACTTTTTTACATAAATCAAATTACAATTTAAAAAAAATTCTTCACTGTCAAAATAAACTTTTAACTGCGGTCAGTTCAAAGTTTGCCCTAACGATAAAAAAGAATCTTTATGATTATAACAATGTCAGTTCTGCGATAAAGACCACTGTTCAGTAGGGACTAAACAGTAGTCTCCCTGCAGACCCGACATTGTTAATAGGGACGGTTGATATGAAGCAATGTATTAGCAATTTGCTTCAAAATGATTCAGATTCCGATTGATAGTGTGTTACGCAATTTGGGTGCTGGACAGAGACCGCACCACATGACCTCTTGCAATACATGCCCATTTTTAGTAAGAGGTATTTAGTGTGTTGAGTTGATTAATCGTCTACATCGCCAAATTGGTTTTCAATGTAGTTTTCAGTAGTTGAGTGTACTAGTTGTACAAGTACCTTCTTACAAGGATTACGTCTGTACGAAAACGACGACAGGATGATTAGATTTTCTTGCTTACTAGAGCCACACACACAGTTACAGTTTATCATAAATTGATAATGCTTAAAACTAACTAATAAATGTGGAAACTTGTAATTGGCCATATTTTGTTTAAACTATTACTTACTGTATCTGTTTAGCTGTAAGTTTTTCCTAAAAGAAATAAAATAAAATAAATAAGTAAAATAAATATATATATCCTGGGACATTTTTCACACACGGTCATCTGATCCCAAACTAAGCAGAACTTGTACTATGGAAACCAGATAACTGATATACTACATACACTACTTTTTTTTTGTAAATACATACTTATAGATAATTACACCCAGAATCAGGACAAACAGACATGTTCATGCATACAAATGTTTGTCCTGGATGGGAATCGAACCCACGACCTGCGGCATGATAGGTGGTATCTTTTGACTGGCCTGTTGGTCTAGTGGTTAGTGGCCCTGACTGCTATGCCGGAGGTCGTGGGTTCGATTCCCACCCAGGACAAATGTTTGTGTGATGAGCATGATCATTTGTTCTGTGTCTGGGTGTAATTTATCTATATATGTATGTATTTAGAAATATATAAGTATGTTTATCAGTTGTCTAGTACTCATAACACAAGCTCTGCTTAGCTTGAGGCTAGACGGCGTTGTGTGATAGTTGTGGAATATTATTATTATTATTATTATCTTAACCAACCACGCCAACTGGCCAGAAAATAAAAATACTTTGTTTCAAAATTATATAAATTTATACGTTTCAAATCCCTCGTGACGGTCACGGAGACGGTACACGCGTTTGGGGTAAGAGGTATGTGTGTGTGTGTGTTACCATTTTTCTCGGAAAGGGCTAGGTCGATTTTGAACGATTTTTTGCTTTGTATAAGTCTCATTTCTGACCATGTTTTCAGCTAAGTTTTATAATGTTACAGACCGCCAGAGGGTGCTACAAAATAAAATAAAACCACTTCAAAATCCGTTTCCGTAAAGCAAAGTTATTGTGGTTAGTGTTTAATGTTGAAACGATAAGTTGGTATTTTTGAACTTGACATTGGCTAAATGCACAAACCGTACGAAGCCAAAAGAAAAAAAAAATGGTATTTGTATTTTTTTAAATATTTACGCGTACGCGTCTGTGCGCGAGCAAACAACGAAGTATTTGGAGGTAGGTGCCGAACAATAATTTTTATTTAACATTTAAAAAAATTTAAATTAAAAGAAAACACAAATAAAACATTTAAAAACCCACCACGGAATTTTGTGACATGAAAAAAAAACGTCAAATAAAAAATTTCAAAAAACCCACGACATTAATACTGCCGCCGAAAAAAGGACGTATCTACAGAAATATTGAAATGGAGAAAAAAATATTTTGTCCTGTTTATAATACAAGATACAAAGGCAGATGCGTCTTTTAATAGGAAGAATTATCAGGTTTTCGTTATGTTTACGTCAATATACAAATACTGGTAGACGCGTCTTTTTTTGCTGATTCTGAATATGTAAATAACTCTAATTCGAAAAAAAATGTCAGATACGTCTTTTTCCCTTATGATGGCAGAATAGCCGTCGTGTGTATATTATAGACTGTCAGTAGCTTTTTGACATATCTCGGGACGCTGGGTCCCGGACCATTCGAAGGCGTACAACGGGCCCAACCCAACTCGCAGAGGCCCCTTAGACATTTTTAAATGATGAGGAGGCACCAACCGACGATTATCCCTTTATGCGCTATGCAAGTGCACCCTAGAACAACCCAGTAGTTTTATTGTTACGCACGACGACTAATGTCGTGGGTTTTTGTTTTTTTTTTTATTTGAAGTTTCTTACATGTCACAATTTTCCATCGTGGTTTTTTTTATTATTTATAATATTTTACGTTACGCAATCATGAACGTCAAAATACGTAGGTACCTACAGCTACCAAATTACAAAAGGAATTATTTTACACGTTCTCATATCAGATTTCTTGCTTAACCCTATTTTCTAAGCCAAAAGCAACACAACCCAATTTAACTAAAGGACACGTAAACAAGGAATCAGTTAATACAGTGAAAATTCAGCAACATCTTCAATTCCACATAATTATGAAGGCAGTAATTCTGTGTTAAGCTGTATGAGAAGATAAAGCATAAACTGTATTAAATAGGGAATTAGGACGTTGACTCCTAAAGCGAGGTGATCATTAGAGAGTTACAAACGTAGCAGTTAAACCAGGAATTTATTTAAACGCCTACGTCGTTGTAATTAAAACGCTCTAGACTAAGTTAGATAGCGAGCCTGTCGAAGATAAATTTATAAATTCCTCACAGTGAGGGATGAAGGCGCTACATTTATTAGAACCTAGCTGACCCGATAAACGTTGCCCTGCAAAATTTCAATAATTCATACAAAATTCCACATGAAAATGCACCTTCAGTTTTCCCGAATATTCAAATTTTCCCGGCAATTTTAAAACATATTCTTTCATACACACCTTGTCCTGACAATTACAAACACAACAAAGATTGAATTAGTCAAATAGGTGCAACCGTTCTGAAGTAATGCGCGTACATACATTCGGCATTGATTTTTATTTATATAGATAATGATGATTTTAATTTCAACGCTTTTAAGTATCTGCACCTACTGTAGGTATCCTGACATACTTTGCAGTCATTACCCTTTTTAGCTCACATTTTTAGGGTTCCGTAGCTCAAAAAGAAAAAATCGGAACACTTATAGGATCACTCGTGTAGTCTGTCTGTCCGTCCGTCACAACCGATTTGCTCCGAGTCTAATGGACCGATTAAGTTGTTTGGTACACTTATGAATTTCTGTGACCCAAAAACGGACGTTTAAAGTAAATTAATTAATTTTTAATAAGGGGGTCACTTTTGGAGGGCAATTAAAAAAAATAAAAAAGTTTTCCAATCTACCATGTGAATATCAAATGAGGGTCTCAAATAGTTTTTTTTTTATAATTTTTAAATAGTTTTAAAGTTATTTAAGAAAATAGACTAAAATTGACCATTCCCCCCTTATCTCCGAAACTACTGAGCCTAAAATTTAGAAAAAAATACAAAATATAGTTCTATTCCTACCTGATTCCAGGCAAATCTATAAGAAGTCTATGGTCTTAAAATAACATAGTAAATCTCTCAATATTGTGCGTACAAAATTTTATTTGCAGTTAGAATGTATGGGAGAACATGTTTTTCAACGACAATATTAAGTTCATGGAATAAATTCGTCCCAACTACAGAACCCTTCATTACGCGTGATCCGACACGCACTTGGCCGGTTTTTTATGAGTTATCCGATAAGTCTAGTCTAGAGCCTGGCCCCAATAAAATCCAGGGCGAGTGAGTATGTTACTTATTTTACTTTAATTGAAGATTTCTGCGAAATATGCATACCTAGTTCGGATAGAAAAATACTTTTTGAATAAATGCGTGTCGTTGACCTTATCAGCAATTTTTCATTAATTTATGCTCAGTTTTATAACTTTTTACTCTCATAATTTAATTAAGTGAATAAAGTTGGCGGGGTTAATGCCTGTTTATTTACGTGTGCGAACTCGTGGCGGCGCGGGCGCTGTGGCCCTAAATCTGACAATGCGGACTGAAGCGTCCGACAATGGCTGTCAGTAAAGGATCGCATTAAAATACATCGTCGATTCCTCATATTGTAGGGCTTATCATACTCTTTGTATTATGACAGTGGGTAATATACTCTTTGTGTCCAACAGGGTATCGAACCTACGTCAGGCGCATGATTGAAGTGCGCCCAAACAAAAATAAACGCAGTCGAGTACAAAAGGCTGTTTCATGATAGGATAATGTTCGAAAAGTTGGGGTAAATTATCCGGAGGTGTCAGAAGTAATGAGAAAGAACAGGCTCTTCAGCGAGCTGTGAGTTCGTCGGCCCGCGGCCTTTGACCCTCGCAACCCTGCATCCTGTTTGTTATTGAACGGAAACTGACGCTCTCTTGTGGAAAATTAGCTTTTCCTCCTCGTGATTTTCAGCCTCTTATAATACCGTGGAATTTCTTCGAGGTAAATGAGAGGGTAGCTCATTTACCTCACAGAAAATTCCACGGATAAGGTTCAACCCCTTAGAAAATAAACCAATAATGGATATGTCAAACCCATGTGTTTATTAAGTAATTCCTTTTGCGGTTCGACAGCAATGTTTCCCCTTCATATTTGGATGCTCCAATTCAAAAAATCCCTAAGTCCACTTTTTCACTTTGCGGACTAACGCAAAAAAAAGAACCACACATGGCGTATGAAAATGAAAATACCATCAAGTTCTAGTAAAAAGTATACTCTTTATTTAAGTATAAAAAACAAAACCCATAAAGTTATTTTAACACCTATTACTGATAAAATAAAATGTTGGACTTATCATAAGTAAGTAGGACTTAGGGATTTTTTTTTGTATTGGAGCAACCATTTGTAACGGTTCATAACATCCCTTTCTTGTGTACAAAAGAAAGTACCTCAAAATTTCAATACGCTGCATTTTCACAAATTCAAATCAAATATAAACATGCGTATCGCACTTTTAAACATATATTACGAGCGTCACAATGGTTACATCTATAAGTGATTGTGATTGAAATATGACAATAATGCCATCCTCAAAGTAAAGAATTCTCAAGATAAAACGGTTGGAGGTATTTTCATTCAAATGAGATTTTTTTCATCTTTCCGGGTGAATGTACGATGCCAGAGAAAAGGTTTTTGTGAGTAAATTCAACAGCATATGTTTCAAAGAGTACCTAACCTTTCATTGAGATTCCATACATTTCGCAGAAAAAAGGCACTTGTCACAGTAATCAAGTTTTTCATTGAGAAATACGTGAGCATTGAGTATGTAGAAATGTATTCAAATATGAATGAAATTGTATCATATTTTGAAGTCAATATCATCGCATATTTTCCTCCAACTTGATTTTTCTTTGCGTCGTGTTAACCATAGACAAACGTATTTTATTTCCTTTATTTCAAAGGTATGGGCCAAAACTTTAACGGTAAAATGGTTACAGAATAGCATTGCTGTAGTGCTATACTAATCCCACCGTGAAAACTTAGTTAAAGTGAGTTTGAAGTGAGCTGTCAATCCCTAGCATCTAATGGAATGGCAGCTCACTTCAGTCTCACTTCACCTAAATTTTCACGCTGAGATTTTACAGAATCGACTGGCAGCCGACCTATTCTGTAAAAATTTCACCGTGAATACTTAGGTGAAGTGAGCTTGACGTGAACTGTCAATAGCGTCAATCTCTAGCACTTTGGCTGGAATGACAGCTCACTTCACCTAAGTCTTCACTGTGAGATTTTACAGAATCGACTGGCAGTTCATTTTAAGCTCACTTCATCTAAGATTTGACTGTGAGGTTTTATCCGAATAGACCCGCAGTAGTAACAATATTAGTGCTATCGCTGAATTTAAACTTGGTTCAAACAAAAATATGTATTACACAATTTCAAGATGCGTTGCTAAGTTAACTATTTTGCTGAACAAGTAGCAATGAGTCAATAAACTCACAACTCAGTACAATAAATAGGCGTTCTTACTCGAGGATTAGTGTAAGAACACCTATTAAAATTTACGTTCTTCACTTGTTAACCCTCGACTCTGAATATTATTGTTGAGTCAAAATAAACAGTTAAGTACATTGTTATAGTTTCATCCATAAAATCTTATTGACTCCAGTATTAGCACGTCTTATCTAAAAAAACAATTTGGAACGAGGTGTTTTGGTTCGTGCGCGAGAAGGGTGAAGGTACTCTGAGTAAATACCTAACCCGGCCAAAAGTTCTGTTACAAATTTTAATGAAAATGCATTGATTAGGGTTCCGTACCAAAATGGTAAAATGGAACCCTTATGGTGCGACTCAGTCTGTCTGTCACAGCTGGATATCTCAAGAACTACTAATGCTATCAACTTGAATTTTAGAAAAGTTTTGGATGACGTTTGCCCAACTACTCATATTTTGCAAATAAGATAAAAATAAAAATACAGATATTTTTTTGCAACAGGGACTGAAGGGGGTCTTAAAAATTTGAAGTGGGGCTACTGGGCATGTGGGGTATCGTATGAAAGAACGCTGTTTGCACATTCTCAAACTTTTTTTTTAGGCCGCATAGTTTTTGACTTTTGAAGAAAAACGTAAAAAAATACCGTCTAAAAATCTAAAATTATTCTATGTGATAGAAGTGTATGTAAAGATTACAGGAAAAATAAAACGATGTCTCTAAATAGCACACTTTTTTTATGAAGTGTAATCTTAATAAAAGTTATGCGTACATAATTATTTATTGAAGTCTCAGCAAAAATAATTATATTCGAAATGGCCACTTTGGCTTTGATACAGGTCTTGTTTTACTTTGTATTTTATTCTCTAATGTCAACTTGATGCACTTGGCAACACTACTTTCAAGCAAAAACGTTTTGCTGTCTAGTAAAGACTAGTACTAGTACCTTACAGGTATTCTTTTACTAACAAAAAAAGAGAATACAATGTTTTAGTTCTCTGTACTGGTTTTTACATCACAAGAACAAATCACGTTATGTTTTTAGGCTCCTTATTTAGGGTCAGACTAGTTACATATACATTAGAAGGGGATAATGACCTGATAATTTTTCACGTCTTACATATGTGTATACTGTATACGGGTTGTTTACCCAACCCATGTTTATTTACTACGTCTACAATATTTCGCCTACTCGCTACGATGACATTTCTCTACGAAAGGCGGCCCGCTACGGCGGCGTAGCGCGTAGCACTAGCACTCATAGCCTTTAATGGGTCAAGTGACATTGAAAAGGCTTCGGTAGTATTCCGTTTCTTAAAGTTCGTTCCTTTTGGTACTTCGTTTCTTAAACCACATCTTTTATTTACATTCAACGAATATTATAAATGTGAAAGTTTGTGAAGATGTTTGTTACACAATCACGCCAGAACGGCTGAACGGATCTGAATGAAATTTAGCACAGAGATAGATTAGTCTAGAATAGCACATAGGATACTTTTTATCCCGGAACAATGTACGGTTCCCGTGGGATAATTTTCAACATCCACGCGGGCGAAGCTAGCGGCTTCACCCGCGTGGATGTTGGCAAAAGCTAGTTTTACATACATTTTACACTATTCCAATGGAAACCACACCCTTTCACCAACTCTAGCACTTTATATGGACATGTCAAAAGCGTTCGATCGCGTAGACCATATAATACTATTCTATGGTCTATGGAATAGAATCGTATCTATCTAATAGAAAGCAAATAACGACAATTAATAGAATTTTTAAAAAAACCTGAACGTACATATAAATCTAGCCAGAGAACTGTAACTTACGGGGTACCACAAGGTAGCGTACTCGGACCGCCTTTATTTATTATCTATATTAATGACTTTCCGACCGCATCAAAGTATCCTATGACAATGTTTGCGGACGACAGCACTGTGCTTTTTAATAATGACGAAATAAGTACAATAAATATCATGTGAAGTCATCACCAGTATTATTTTCAATTCACATTGAACCTCTAGTGGCATGTCTCCTATCCTCCTCGGACACCCACATAAGTCACTGCCGCCTTCTCTATTGTACTCCTTGGACAGAGGGATTTCTAAAATCTCTCTAACGGAGTGACGTAGACCATTGACAACGGATGCTGCCGTCGCTATACTCTTCCTTGGAGTAAGGCGCTGCTGCCTCGTCCTTGTTCCTTCTCTGGTGCCTGTGGCTTCTCCTGCCCTGCAACCTGCTGATTCTTGCTGCACGGTCGTGATTCCAAGCGTCCCGAGCTGCAGATCCACCGTCCCTCAGACTTGGTTCTAGTCATCGAAGACTGAAGACTGACTTGTTTCTTACTGATATTCTGTATTTTCTACTCATCATGTGACTAGCTATTAGCCCCGGCTATTTGTTACGTTACAACCTTAACATAGACTTTGTCTTTCGAGACTAATGTAGGATTTTTACTTTTTGAGTTCAAAACGAGTTAAAATTGCGTTTTAACTATTATTTATTTATAGTATATGTATATTTGTATTACTAGTCTTTAATATTTTAGCCTTGTAGTATCATAAACCTATGACAAAATGGCCTCGTGGTCGCAAGCGCAACTACTGAGTACGAGGCCCTGGGTTCAATTCCCAGATCGACCAAAGTGTTATTGAGCTTTTCTGTTAGGAATTTCTCAGTAGGGGCCAGAAGAAGAGTCTGGATTTGTGCCTGGTTGATGGCAATAGGCTCGCCCCCTATTACATGGGACTTAAACATAACTGGCGAAATGTGGGGGTACTATAGGTACTATAACAGTCAGAAGTCGACTAGCAATCTCACAAAACTATGGCATAGCAATATTAGTTGTACTTATTCTTCTATAAGAACGTTTGACAATACTACACATTGGCAACTTTGGCAGCCCGTATAGCGCAGGCGATAATGGTCATTGCGGTGTAAGTGGACTTCTAGACGTTGACTGTACATCTCTGCCTAAACCTTCGGGCAATACAGGAGTGTATGTAATATATGAGAAAAAATTCCAAATAACTTACCGTGTAATCATAGAATCGTAAATATTATTTATATCGAAAGGTGAACAACCGTGCCTCCTGAGGAAATACCTTTGACAGGTCCATCCATTCTAATTACATAAGTACGGAAGTACCTAGTCATGCGTGGAGGTCCCTTACGAGGAAGCCAGTCAACAGTTATGGAAGAAAAATGAGCAAACACCAAGTTTTTTCATTAATGTATTGGTACGTAATGAGATGTTGGGCGAAAAAGTCGTTGACCTATTATGTACCTAATAGTGATGTCATTCACATTCAAAGATACAGAAACAAAATTTATTATATAAAAATATTTTATTGATATAAAAATACGTGAAGTATTACGCTCAAATACCTACTTTCTAAGAACCTGAATTGGCTTTCGTAAGATACCACCGTATTTCATTTCAATGAATATTGTTGGTTTTAGGGTTCCGTACCAAAATGGTAAAAAGGAAAGAAATAAAAATGTATATATTTTTTTTTGCAACAGGGACTGAAAGAGGGTCTTAAAAATTCTAATGGGGCTACTAAGGCATGTGGGGTATCATATGAAAGAGCGCTGTTTGCACATTGTCAAACATTTTTCTTTTTTTAGGCTGCATAATTTTCGACTTTTGATGAAAAATGTAAATAAAAGTACCATTCCCCCTCCTTGTTTCCGAAACTCTGAAATTATTATATATTGTATAGAGAAAAAATCTGAAATTATTCTGTGTGATAGAAGTTTATGTAGAGATTACAGGAAAATAAAACGATTTCTGTACATATATATGACTGTAGCACACTTTTATATATATGACTAGCAGCGCCCCACGGTTTCACCCACGTAAGTCTCGAACCCGTAGGACTGTCGAGATAAAAAGTAATAAACTATATGTGTGCCAAATTTCATGAATATCCGTTCAGTAGTTTTTGCGTGAAAGATTAACAAACATCCATCCATCCTCACAAACTTAAGCATTTATAATAATAATATAAGTAGGATAGGAAGTAGCATAAGTAGGAAGTAGGATGGTACGGAACCCTCTGTGCGTGAGTCCGACTCGCTCCTGACCGGTTTTATTTATTCCCAACATTTACAAACCATCTCTTTGATTTCTCAAGTGACTCAAAAGAATTATTAAGAAATTGCTGTTAATTGATTTGACAAAAGCTATTCTGATCAGAGTTCTAAAATTGATTAGAGTTTTAGGTATTGGGGGTTAATGGCATCTCAAGTGGACGAAAAAAAAGTTATCGCAAGTTATATCTTGTAAATGGAAAATCCGATTCTCATTAATCTCGAAATATTAATGAATGGAAATTGTCTGTTGGAGTCAACACCACTGTACTAATCAAACACGTTCTCCAGAGGTTCGGTGTTATGATTAGATACCAGTTGCTAGTTTTTTTTTTTTTGTACCATGTTAGTACCGTTGCATCATAATAACATCCAACTCGGCTTCACTCGAACTATTTACTGGGAAATCGTTGTACGCTCGGCGGCTTGGTAACATCTTGCATTTGATATTATTAATATACGTACAGTGCTTGTTTCGTTACCGTAAAATCATAATTCTCTTTGCCGGCGTGGTCGTCGGGAAATATGCCACGGGACCGTACTCCGTATCCGGGACCGGCGGGGCGATTACGACACACTATCAATCGGAATCGGTTTCATTTTGACAGTTCAATAACATTCTTTTCGTTGTTTACGTTGTCGAGCAGACATATTATTCGAACATATAAAGCAATGGATTAGCAAATTTGCTTCAATATGATTCAGATTTCAATTGATAGTGTGCTATGTAATTAGGGTGCTGTTTTAAACTATCTATGTGACTCGTTCCCACAACTCGTAGCAATTTTTTTTTTGTAGAAAATTTTCAATGTACAGTTATACACTTTTGATATACTTATCGCATTCTTAATAATAAACTGACCAATTACGGTTCAGGTCCAAAATGAATTAAGCGACTAAAGAAATTCGTTTTAACTAAATATCTTCAAAATATAATTTCTGCATCCATAATCAGTTCATCAATCATTCCTACAACCAATAGGTACATTGTTTCATTATTATTATGCTTTTTGACTAAGTTATATGCCATTTTGTAAGGCAAGTCAGTGATTGCGATTTTTTTAGTTAGGTCAGTTTATTATTAAGCATGCGATATGATTATAGAAGATATGAACTCTAGATATAGATCTAATGATGTGATGAACTTTACGTGCGTCTTCTGTATACCGTCAGGTCATTTACTCCTTAGGAGAGTTCTCTCTTCTATCTTTCTTGCTATTTTTTCTTTTTTTTTCTGTTCTTGATCTTTTTCTAACTTTTGAACAATTTTTTTTATGAAATCATAAATGATTCCATACAGTTTTAGAATTCTGCTTAATAAAAAGGTAAACGAAAACAGGATGACAATATGAATCAGCTGCTGCGACAAAATTGTCACATGTGAAAGTCCAAAGTGTCAGTAAACATAATAAAAAGACGACGAAAATTACGATATTTTTATTTCATAATTCGCGAGCAAAGTCGGGTGACATCAGCGTGTTTCGTTTGAAGCAGATGTGCCATTATAAATATAATGGCCGAAAACCTCCCGATATTAAAATTAGAAAGCTTTAATTATATTCGTATCGGGCTAATAATAACTGAAGGAAAACTTTTCCTAACTGCTGTTTGTTTGTACTAAAAATTTTCCAACGTCAGTGTACCGCGCGAGCGTCATCGTCTCGTCAAAATATTATCAGTTCCTTGAAATTTAATAGTGTCGCAATATAATAAACAAATCTTATTATCTGAGTTTTGAAAGGTAATAAACAATAAACGCTGGGCTTTTGACCGGCATCAGTAATAATGTGTATTACTCGTATATTATATCGGTTGAAAGGATGAATACAAAGCGCTATTCTCGCGGATATTCTTGTTTTACCATTGTACTAGGTGAATGTTTTGTTTCGTATTTACGTTACGCCTCACTGTTTGCTTTTACTTTAGAAGCTATTGTTACATTTTCTTGGGTGTGACATGGTTCATTAAACGCTACAAACATAAGGTCTACAAAAATCTATAATACTACAAAAATCTGAGTATATTGACAATTTCTCGTGTAATTGTACAAAATATTTGACCTGCTTATTCAATTTATTATGAACGTGTTACATGTAGGGTAAGTCCGGGGAAGATGGCCGTACGGGAGAGATGTCCAGTTGAAAGTATTCCGAGTTATAAACAACAGATAGCGTTAATAGTAATTTAGTTCGCTTCGTTACGTGATCGGCGATAAGTAGCTGCGTGTTTTTTTTTTGCAAAAAAAAAATGTAAAAGTAAGTAAATTCCATATTGTTTTTCTTACAGGCGCATGATCTCTAAGGGGTTAACATATTATATGGTCACAAAAAGGTTGCTTCAATTTCGCTTGTTTTTTATGATTTATTGTGAAGTCAATAACTTTTTTCGTATTCTAACTTAAAAACGGACGTTGGAGATTGCATCATACTTTTTGAAATTTATATGGCCTACTCCGCAGCCCCGTGGCCATCACTCCCGAACACTTGGGGTGAGGTGGCCAGTCTTTTTTTTAACCTAAAATATTCTATGCTACGTTGATTCAAAGACGGTGTTCAATTAAGATTTGATAAGAAATATAAATATTGTTTTGTTTGTGATTAAAATTGTTGTTTTATTGTACTTGGTTTCCTGGCTATAGATCTTTAATGTTAGTAGGGCCATCGCCCCCGGACTTACCCTAGATAATTTCGTGTCCAAAGTCTGTAATCGATCACGCTCAAGTAATCAAGTGCTACATGGCTGCTTCTAGCTGGCAGTTGTTGGTGTTTCAGTTATCAAAATTCAGGCGAAACCCTAAAATAGCTAAATTGCGTAAAAATATTGGCATTGATCTTCGGAAATTGCCGAGAAATAATATTTGCACACCTAACTATTATTTGTTTTATGCATTTGATATTACGTTGATTATTTATTTTAGCTTACCCCCAGGCAATTAATTATGGCAATAAAATACAGTTATCAACGATGTCGAGAAATAAAAATAAACTTTGCGGGAGTAATTGCAGAAAAATATTATTAGCTCGGTGTTTTAAGACATCGTAAACTGCTTAGACGGCGCCAGATATATCATTTGACGTCTTGATCAGCAAGTGGCTGACACCTCAGACACGCCACATCCGCTAGTACGAGTAGGTACAGTCGCCGTCAGATATATTGTAGCAGACAAGGTGACCAAATACTTCTGAATAATTTAAAATGTCAATAAGTTCCATACACTACAAGTTACCATTAATATCTGAACATTCAGTACTTCATTAATATCTGAGCAGATTCTTGTCAATAATTCATATACACATAACTAACCAAAAATATCTGAACACTTACAATGTTAAGTGTATCTACGCAGACAAACACTGAGCTTATCTAATTCGTTACTGCGTAATATAAATGATGAACCAAAAACAAACACTTACTATCTGCGGTATAAATACGATGAAAAGGGAATAAAACACTTGAAGTTATAAGTGCTCAGATATTTTTGGTTAGTTATGTGTAGGTATAGAAATTATTGACAAGCATCTGCTCAGATATTAATGAAGTACTGAATGTTCAGATATTAATGGTAACTTGTGGTGTATGGAACTTATTGACATTTTAAATTGTTCAGAAGTATTTGGTCACCTTGTCTGCTACAATATATCTGACGGCTACTGTACTCTACATCAACCATAATGAGCCTATAACGTTCCCACTGTTGGAACACAGGTCTCCTCTCGGTGAGATGGAGTGGGCTGTAATCCACGACGCGGGCCCAATGCGGGTTGGTAGATGTAACAATATGTCTTCAAAATTTTGGTTCTAGGACATGCCGGTTTCCTCACGATGTTTTCCTTCACCGTTTTGAGAGCAGCGGTGATGAAATAAATTACACAAAGTAATGTGCTCTGAGTTCGAACAAGTGTTAACAAATACCAATTTATATTATTGGTATTTGTTAACACTCGGTCATCTGTTGGATAAGTTGTTCAGTTGACTATCTTATTAAAATCATAAAAGTGCCTACTCATTTATAATATTCATTGTATTATTTAAATATTAGTTTTTAGTGTTAATGTAAACTTTAAACAAATCATTACTTATTATTTTAGGTGTTTCATAATGATTATTTATTTATTTGATCAAGCAGGTATAAAGTATTATTGATCTGTGTCATGGACATAACCTAATTTCCGTTTTAAAATTGTATAAAAGGCGGGGTACTTAGCCAGGATATTGAATTCGATAGAAATAACTTGTGTGAGGCGAAGCTCTGCCCAACTAAGTATCTAATAATAAGAAATAAAGTGATAAAGACCCATCGGTATACTTTTATTCTGTTCTTCGTCACACAAGCGACCTATCGGGGCCGTTACCATTGGGACACCTGCACTGCTCACATCTACCTACCCACCTACATCAACACCTCGGCTTTCAACTGTATTATAAAAGTTAGCAGACTTCGTATAAAAATCTAAATAAAATGCAACATCTTTGTAATCATATTTGTTTTTATAAATAAGGGAGTATGTGTTATGTATTCTCCTCAATCGATACCTTAACTTATAATACGAAGCAGACACAGTATTAAAGACGTGCATATTTGAAATATGTAGCCAAAACAAGTTTTCAACAATCGATCAAGGAGTCTTTATCAACAAAATCATCGATAATAATAAGAAAAAAATGTTATTGTTTGCACTTTTAAAACGGTAGGTAACTGTGTTTGTAAGATCTGTGGTAGGTAACTAAAATGTGAAAGGCAAATAAACCTTCGCAAACAAGTGGATTGAAAAACAATGGTTGACTTTTTTATATTTGACCAAACACTGTGACCTATTTTATTTAAAGTGCTCTTGACTAAATAATAACAGCCATCGATCAAAGGTTAAGCTACGCTTGCCACGGTCGGTTCGTGGATAGGTGACCCGACCATCAAAAAAAGCAGTTTTGTACGAAACGACGCGGAAAGCTGAACGCTTTCCGAGCTAAACAAGAGTAGCGAAAAAAGTTGAATCGAGCTGAATAAGTGTAGTTAGTCCCTAAGCAGTTGGTCCTATCGGATTCGTAGATATTTCAGAAGCCCAAAAGTCTGACAACCAGTCTTACCGTGTTACCCAATAACTGGGTTGTGGAGGTCAGATAGGCAGTCGCTCCATGTAAAATACTGGCACTCAGCTGCATCCGATTACACTGGACGCTGACCCCAACTTAGTTGGGAAGAGGCTAGGCAGATTGATTAGCTGTTACCTATTTTAATTTTAACCTTTAGCTTGAACCTTATCGTAGGTTGAAGAGACCGGTCGAATTGTAACCACCACAAAAGGGTGACTACAAACAATTATTCAATAATAAAGGTACATAATATCGTCCATTATGTAGCCCTATTAATCCATACATAAAAGGTTTTATGTATGGATTAATATTGTATTACTATAATACCTAAGTTTGAACTTTCAATGGCTTTACACCACAGAACACTAATAATACCCCTTTACAATGTTTCGAGAACGGAACGTCAACGAGAAAACAAATGACGGCGCCAAAGTAGCACCAGTAAATTTACTATGGCCACAGATTAATACAGATGGGACACTCCGCAAAATCATTTAAATAAAAAGCGACTCATGCAACGATACAATAAACTGCAATTCAGGTCGCACAACGATTATTACCTACAGTTGTATTCACCTACACGTTGCCGCTCTTTCTATCGCGTAACTCTTATACCTTCTGACTCGTTAGGGTTGTCTTCTTTTACGACGCGGAGTGTGAGTGAGTATCGAACTGACCGTGCGAGCCGGCCGGTGCGCGGCAGCCCGCACTGAATTGGCCCGGCAAGTCGAGCCCGCCGTGTAGATGTAGCTTCATACCTTAACTGCGGAGTGTCCCATCTGTACTAATCTGTGCTATGGCCGAATAATTCGGTTTCTCGTTGACGTCCCTTTCCCGGTGCAGTGGACAAACAGTCTTAAAGTACGTAAGAAAAGTTTTAAGAAATGCAACGTTTTAAAAAGCAAGTACCTACTACTTATTATGAAAGTACCTACTACTTATTGCGAAAGTACCTACTACTTATTGCGAAAGTACCTACTACTTATTGCGAAAGTACCTACTACTTATTGCGAAAGTACCTACTACTTATTGCGAAAGTACTTACTACTTATTGCGAAAGTACCTACTACTTATTGTCAAAGTACCTAAGTACCTACTACTTATTGTCAAAGTACCTACTACTTATTGTCAAAGTACCTACTACTTATTGTGAAAGTACCTACTACTTATTGTGAAAGTACCTACTACTTATTGTGAAAGTACCTACTACTTATTGTCAAAGTACCTACTACTTATTGTCAAAGTACCTACTACTTATTGTCAAAGTACCTACTACTTATTGTCAAAGTACCTACTACTTATTGTCAAAGTACCTACTACTTATTGTCAAAGTACCTACTACTTATTGTCAAAGTACCTACTACTTATTGTCAAAGTACCTACTACTTATTGTCAAAGTACCTACTACTTATTGTCAAAGTACCTACTACTTATTGTCAAAGTACCTACTACTTATTGTCAAAGTACCTACTACTTATTGTCAAAGTACCTACTACTTATTGTCAAAGTACCTACTACTTATTGTCAAAGTACCTACTACTTATTGTCAAAGTACCTACTACTTATTGTCAAAGTACCTACTACTTATTGTCAAAGTACCTACTACTTATTGTCAAAGTACCTACTACTTATTGTCAAAGTACCTACTACTTATTGTGAAAGTACCTACTACTTATTGTGAAAGTACCTACTACTTATTGTGAAAGTACCTACTACTTATTGTCAAAGTACCTACTACTTATTGTCAAAGTACCTACTACTTATTGTCAAAGTACCTACTACTTATTGTCAAAGTACCTACTACTTATTGTCAAAGTACCTACTACTTATTGTGAAAGAAAACTTTAAAATTAAGTTAAACTTGACCTCCTATCACATAAGTCACCTGAAAAAGCATTTTAATTATATTTGCATACTAGCTTTTGCCCGCGGCTCACTCGCGTTAATTTAGAATTTGACAATCAACTCACACAACTAAACACACGAAGTTTTAGTAGTGTGTTAGTAACTCAAAATTTTATCTTAATTTATCTAAAAAATGACCGGTTGTTATTAATTCTAATTGACATTTTAAATATAAATCAATCATGATTCGAAAGACACGTGGCGCCATCTATTATCATAAGAACGTTATTGTTATTTTCCTCAGGAACTACTTTTCTTCGGAATGTAAGGTACCCTATGTCCGTTTATGTACACCTGACAACGTATATGCAAAATTTCAGGATGATCGGTTCAGTGGTTTATGCGTGAAAAGGTAACAAACAAACTTACTTTCGCATTAATAATATTAAGTTAAGATTATTGAGATAATCTGACTTTGAAATATTCATCTATCATTGTTACCTGAGCCTGTGAAATGTACTCCCAGCTCCCGAAAATGATTTCTAAAGATATGAATATACATTTCAGGTGGCATCTCCATAAATACTCATTGATATTCCATTCTCTCGTCGGGTATAACACTATCCTTGTCTATTGACAGCGCCTATCAAATCGACTTAGGGCTGATTTTTCAATAGTCAGATAACTTTTATCTGAAGAATAAATATGACAGTTTGACATAATTTATATACAAAAGCTGTCAAACCGTCATATTTATTATTCCATAAATGACGATTGAAAAATTATCCCTTAATCGATGACAATATTCCAGTGCGCGAGTATAAACTAACGACACTAATTAAAATTCACGAGAACGTTGACCCTAGAAACTTTCCGTCTATAAATCTTGCATTGAAGCACAACGTCCCAGCACTTCGCACTGTGTACCGACTGTCGAGTCGGTGGTCGGTCAAGAGGCTTTTTGCGGGAAAATACAAGTACAACCCACGGATTTCAGATTAGGCAACAATCGGTTTCATCAGGACATCGACCTACAAAAATCTTCACAGCAAAACGTGAATAGAATACCAATTAATATCTACAGATTGTCTCCACCTTTGATTTTTCATCTCTTAATAAATGGCCACCAAGTATTTTTCCTAGCCTTGTGTGTTTACGAAGCGAGTTTTCGTCTCATGATTTCAAAGGCAATATAAAATTTATCTTGTTTACTTAACAAATAAATGCACTTTTATCATCAGCTAGACTGAAATAAAAATTTAAAATAATCAAGGTAAGCGTTTGCTTTCAGCCTTCTGTGCTGACCTAGAGATGTCTAAGTGTGTGAGTAGTTTAGACCTGATATAATACGCATTAGAGATTATCTAAAGAGGTAACTAGATCGCACGACCTTAAAATGGAAATCATAAACACTTCCTGGCGCCGGCCCTGGATCTTGATCGGAATGACTCTAGTAGTTCTAATGATGAGGTCAATGATACGTTGCTCGGTTTAGTTACAATAAATAGTTGAGCCACGATGTTAAAATGCCTATTTTTGACTTACCTATACATTTAAGGAAGTTATTGTTATATCTCTTTAGCGAAGTTACTGTAATGTTCCGGGCAAACGCGGGTAGAGGTTGATAATGACAATATCATACAGTCAGATGTAGACATAATTGGAACACATTTTCCCAGCGGTGGACATTATCAAGACAATTACGAACCTGACAGACACATGTAAATGTAACAACAAGCCGACGCCCGTCGACGCCGCGTGCCGAAATACGTGCTCTAGGCGGACAAAGGGCGTTTGAAAAACACTTCTTTGCATGCTTTTCTTTTTAACTTTTTCTGGCCGGCTCTGATGCAATCATAATAAAAACAAGTATAATATTTCTACTATACAAAGGGCACGTTCATAAGCTTGCTGAAGAGCTTAGCAAATGGTGTCTGCATCTGAAATTGAGCCTGTCTGGAAAATTGAGGATTCTCGCTGAAGTATTTTATTTTTTAGGGTTCCGTACCTCAAAATGAAAAACGGAACCCTTGTAGGATCACTCGTGTCTCTGTATGTCCGTCTGTTACAGCCAATTTGCTCCGAATCTAATGGACCGATTAAGATTGATATTTGGTACACTTATGAATTTCTGTGACCCAAATGCAGAAGTATAACGTAAATAAATTAATTTTTAATAGGTATAGGGCCCAATTTTGGGGGGCAAATAAGAAAAAAAAAAGGTTTTGCAAACTGTACCGTGTTACACATCAAATAAAAGGGCTTACTAGAAGGTCCCAAATATATACGAGTATCTTTTAATTTTAAAATATAGATTTTTGAAGTTATTTAAGAAAATAGACTAACATTGACCATTTCCCTCCTTATCTCCGAAACTACTGAGCCTAAAATTTTGAAAAAAAAAAAACAGAAAATAGTTCTATACCAATAGATTACAGGAAAACCTATAAGAAGGCTATGGTCTTAAAATAACATGGTAAATCTCTCAATATTGTTGGTACAAACTTACATTTGCAGGTGTTTTTTTTTATTTATTATTTTGACATAATTATGTTACAGAAACTTGTTTGAAGCCTCTGAGTTCTGAACTAGGTGTACCTGTATGTCAGGAGTTTGCGTCCTCTCTCATTTTATTTGGCTTAGATACTAATGTCAACATAAGAATAGACAAAAATGTGTGAGCTACAAAATACAATTTTAAAAGAAGTAAAAACAAAATAAAATACCAAACAATAACAGAAATGAAAAATATGAAAAAATTTGAAAAAAAAATCAAAAATATAATTTATTCTTAAATTATTATATCGTGCTATCTGTGTATGGGTGGTGAGTGAGTGTGCGTGTGGGTGGGTTCCCGTACGTATGTGTGTATGAGTGGGTGTAAGAAAGAAAGGTATGTTCTATATATGTGTTCCTTTGTAGGAATAAATTAATTATTACAATTATTATTACATACATCCTCATAGTCAAGAGTAAAGAGCCAGTTTTTTACTTTAAGTTTACACTCGAGTAGTGTTAGCGGATAAAAATTAAAAATTCTATTAATTTTGTTGTATAAAAAAAGCGTTTTGTCGTCTTGCAAAAGCCGTGCGACATTTAACAGATTTAATTACGTTTGGAGTTGTTCGCTTATTTAGAAGTTTACCCGGATCATATGGGGTGCCCCTGGCTTAAGGCAGCCACAGGATTGACCGGTTAAGTAGTCACGTCCTCTCTAGGCCAACTACGAGATGCCATATATATAAAAAAAATCATATGGGGTAGATACGTGTTTTTTAGTATGAAAATGTTTTTCAACTACAATGTTAAGTTTGTTCTTGGGATAAATTTATCCCAACTACGTAACCCTTATTGTGCGTGGTCCGATATGCACTCGGTTGGTTTTTTTTTTTAGTAAGTTTTTTATCAAATTTAAAATTCTGTTGACCAAGAGAGCAAGCATAGCAAATCGCATATCAAGGTAGCCATTTGCAGTGTAGTCTAAATAAAATTGAATCATTCTATCGTATTACTAAACACACATTCAGCAATCCATATTTATTTGGTAGTCTAGTCCGCTCAAAGTAATAATTAGTTTCTAAATTGCTATTTTGCATCAATTGACCAAAAGTAATTATAAATAAAATCATCTTTGACTCAGCACAAATTGCTCGATGTTAGCAGAATTCTCGTCGGCAACACGTTATGTAATCACCTGTTATTGCCCTGTTACCCAACGGAACGAAGTATTCTCGGTAACCTGTCGCTTCCTAATGAAAACCTGGCGAAGTCACATGATTTCATATTCACGTAATAATGGAAGCGAACAACAAGTACGTACATTTATTATTGTGATTTTTCTCATTAATATTTACATAAAATTAGGTACCTACCTGTCTACCCACTGACTGGTTATCCAAGTAATATTAGGTATAATTAAATCCTAATAAAATAAAATTAAATACAACTAAAAACTATTTTATCATTAAATTTAAAAAAGATGATGAGGGCTTATGAATTATGATGATCCCAAGTATGAAGGACCTCTAGCAGGTATCTATTATATTGAAGAATAGAAAAACGTCTCGATGTATTCATTGATTGTATAGGTATTTATTTTCAGAATGCACCCAAGGCAGCAATACGCATATTACGCTGATCAATCCTATATATTTATTTCTCCGAATTAAAATAAACCAGAATTCCAAATCCAAAACCAAACACTAAATGCCTATGCCAAATATTTTGAAAATAAATGGACGAACAGATTTGAGCGGATGTTAGTATTGTTAGTAGACAAGTAAACAATACGGAATTCTGACCGATTTTCCTTGAAGTGTACATTTAAATGAACATTCATCATTCTGCAAAGCATGCGTTCGGTACTACGGCCACTCATGACCGAAAATAAGGTAGATCAAGGGACTCTGACGCACCATATACGCTTAGTTATAATAATAATACAGTTGGCTTCGTACCCTCGTACGCCTTCGAAAGGTCCGAGATCCCAGTGTCCCGAGATATGTCAAAGACACAAAAAAAATTAATATATTCTTTATTTCGAACTACACATACACACAATCCATATAGTTTTAGTAACATTGACTTAAAAACTATATTAGTAAACCCTTACAAACTAAAACAACTAAAAAGATGTGGCGCAACACACGTTGGCACGTGCCTCCGTAACCAGATCCTTATAAAGGGACTGTCTGTTTTGTTTTTGTCTTCATAATTGCATAAAAATTGTCAACATGGGCTACCGCTGTCAAGTGGATACAGTGGTAGCGTGGAAAAGCTCGTGGTAAAAGGCTAGAGTGCAGATCGATCATGAAGATTGCAATGTACGTCGTTAAGCCAGTCCCTGGCCGTCAAGGGAATATGAAAACATTGTCAGACCTTGGAAGGAACTTTTATTTTTCACTAGCTGACTCGACAGCTATTTCGAATTTCAATCATTCATACAAAATTCCCATAGAAAATGCACTTTCAGTTTTCCCAAATTTTCCATTACTCCCGGCAAGTTTTCAAACATTTTATATCATACAAACCTTGTCCTGACAATTACAAACACAAAAGAAAAGAATTAGCTAAATAGTGCACCTACTTATTAGGCTAATTCATTTTTTTCTTGTTTGGTTCCGTACCAAAATGGTAAAAAGGAACCCTTATGGTGCGACTCAGTCTGTCTGTCTATCTGTCACAGCTAGATATCTCAAGAACTACTAATACTATCAACTTGAATTTTGGAATAGTTTTATATGATGTTTGCCCAAGTATTTTGCAAATAAGAAAGAAATAACAATGTTTTTTTTTTTTGCAACAGGGACTGAAAGCGGTTCTTATAAATTCGAAGAGGGGCTACTGGGGCATGTGGGGTATCTTATGAAAGAACGCTGTTTGCACATTCTCAAACATTTTTTCATTATTCTGTGTGATAGAAGTTTATGTAAAGATTACAGAAAAATAAAACTATGTCTGTAAAATGCACACTTTTTTATATATGACTAGCAGCGCCCCGCGGTTTCACACGCGTAAGTCTTTATCCCGTAAAAATATTGGGATGAAAAGTATCTTATGTGTTAATCCAGGTTATAAACTATCTGTGTGCCAAATTTGATGAATATCCGTCCAGAGTTACAAACATCCATCCATCCTCACAAACTTTCGCATTTATAATATTAGTAGGAAGTAGGATAAGTAGGAAGTAGGATGGTACGGAACCGTCGGTGCGCGACTCCGACTCGCTCTTGACCGGTTTTTTTTTTTTTCTATGGGCTAGCACTATACAAAATATACTAAGGTTCATAACAGTAACCAAATAAGCAGTGATATAATGTTGTGTGAAAGTCAGCCACGCTCTAGACGACCGTCCGCAGTGAATGATGACGATTTACGCCGCGAACTGCAGTCGAATCCAGATGCTACCACTCGTGAATTAGCGGAAACACTTAACTGCAGTCACCACACCGTGGAACACCATCTGCATAAGCTTGGGTATCGAAAAGTTTTGGCTCGGTGGGTACCGCACATCCTTACAGACACCAGTCGTGCAGTTCGTGTCGAATCACTCACTCAATCACTTTTGCTGCGACCCCGACGTAAAGAGTTTTTGTCTGATCTGGTTACTGGAGATGAATCATGGATTCATTACGAGAACGATACACGTCGTGCTTTTTGGCTGCCTCCAGAAGAAACGCCACCAACTCAACCGAAGCTAAGTCAAAAGAACTGCTTAAAAGTTCTGCTTTGCTGTTTCTCGAATGCGCAAGGCATGCTGTTTTATGAACGATTACACAATTAAACTATAAACGCTGACAAATATTCAACCCAGCTCACCAAACTATCTGCTGCTATCAAGAAAAAACGACGAAGACGAGTCAATGTAGTTTTACTACACGATAACGCCAACAGTTCGCCAACAGTTGGAGAACTTAGGCTGGGAGACGATACCCCACCCACCTTATTCCCTAGACCTCGCCCCATCAGAGAATCATTTGTTTAGAGGCCTGAAACAACATTTGCGGGTAAACAATTTAATGATTTCTCTGATGTAGGGGCAGAGTTGAACAACTTTTTCGGGGCACAGCCATCAGAGTTCCGGGCGAAAGGCATCCAAACTTCGCCGGATCGTTAGAAGTATTAGATGCTAATAGTGATTACATCATTGAGTAAGCTTTTTGTATTGTAATAATAATAAAAAAATATAAAACGTAAACCAAGTGTCTCATTACTTTTGTGCCAACCTGATACATGGGTAGAACATCCTGTGAAAATTTTGATAGTCATAAAAAATTGCTCTGTATATATATGTTAGTTCCATAATTAATCCATCCCACTGTAAATTAAGCCTTAAAATGAGACCTGCAACTATTGCGTAATTGCTAGAACTGCATTGTAAACTCAAATAGCACGTATTACACGAGCTATTCTGCGTTTAATAGTCTTCTCAGTTCTTCGAAATAGTAATTGCCTACGTAGTCTTAAGGCTTCGATAAACGATAACCGCTATCGATTGCAAAGCAAACTTCTCGATATTTACCTACACTTTCTTGAGCTACGTAACTTTTAGTATTTTGAAAAAAGCCAAACAAGTTGATGAAATAATTAACAAGTTTTCAATTAGACATTTTATTTTTCTGTGTAAAAGAATGTTCTGCAATCATATCGGTAACTTGAAATTGCGAAATTGTTTCTTTAAGGCTTTACTTTTACAGCCGTTATCGGCTGTGTGGTCGCGACATGTTTGACAGTTAAACATATGTCTCGATTTGGGACAAAGTCACAACCCTAGAGTCACAGTAACCCGCCCTGACGGTACTTATTTAGACAGCGGACGTAAAAATAGGACTTAAGAACTAGATTATAAGCCTGTAAAACACTCTTGTCATTTATTTTAGGACCCGAGAACTTATCTAGGAACGGTAACTAATTATATAACTATACGTATAATAACGAGGTAAAAAACTATTGACACAAACCATTAATAAAGCCAATTAATAAAGTTTGTGTTGCAAACTTAATTAAAAAGTACTTGGTCGACCAAGCTCTGCTCGAGTGAAAATAGAGAAAGGAATTTTCCCAGATATGATACCTAGCTAGACCCGAATATAATAATAATAATAATAATTGTAAACCATTTCCAGTGTAGGAAAAACATTCGGCATTGATTTAGTTTAATTTCTACTCAAAAAAGGCTTACTTATGAAATTGCCTATTTTTGATACCGGCTAGTGTGAAGATGTCTTTAATTCTATTTAGAATTCCAAATTCAAAATTATTTTATAATATAACATGACATTTAAAAAATACAGTTCATTTGTTTTCCCGCCGTTCGATTTTTCTTTGATAAGGATGTTTCTGTAAACATGGAAAAATCGAAATTGTGCGCTATTTTCGAATACGAGTTCCGTCGTGGCACCAAAGCAACACAGACAGCACGAAATATTAACGACGATGTAACAAGCAAGGTATCGCAAGTGAACGCACGGTGCGTTTTTGGTTTAATCGCTTCCGTTCTGGAAATTTTGATCTCAACAATGAGCCCCGGGGAAAAATTTAAATTCCAACGAGGCGGTGAAAAACGCCTTTAAACAATTTATCGATTCCCGTTCCCAGGATATCTATAGCAGAGGCATCAACGAACTTTCATTAAAATGACAAAAGTGCATCGACAATATTTCTTTACAAAAAATTGTTTGATTTTCTTTCTATGTAAATCGCCAATTTCATAGGTACATACCTATTAATTAGGGGTGGCGCCACCGTCAACGCGCCGGCACCTATTGGAGCCACCAGTGCTAGAGAGGTATTTACACAATTTCGGAGCATTGTTAGACCAATGAAAATTAAAAGCTTTAAAAAAGAATTGAACAGGTAGGTTTTATTTTATTCTAAAATTGAACTAACTAACTTTTTTCAACTTCACGGTTAAAACGTATGCGTAGCAGCAGCGGCGGCGAAATTATGAACTGAATCGGTTTTCCGTGAAAATACAATTTTGTAATTACTCCTTGTATGCCGATGATCTTAAGATTTATAAAACAGTCAAATCCCTTGATGATGCAACTCAAATACAACACGATCTTGAAAATATTAACCGCTGGTGTACCGATAACTTAATGATCCTTAACGCCACTAAATGCCATCAAATCACTTTTTCTCGAAAGAAAATTTCTTTAAAGGTTGAATATACGCTTAACAACACTAAACTAGAATCAGTAAGGGAAATCAAAGATCTAGGAGTTACAATAGACAGTAAAGTGCAATTCTTATCTCACATTGATACCGTAGTTAAAAAATCTGCTCAGATGCTCGGTTTCCTTAAGCGTACGCCAAATGTTTCAGGCGGCCCCAAACTAAGATGCTTCTATTCAAAACACTAGTAAGAAGTAACTTAGAATACGCATGTACAGCGTGGAGCCCATCTTATGCTGTTCACTCTCAACCAAAGAGTTTATATAAGCATGCTAATAACTTTGCTGAAATTTTAACTTTTACTTTTAGTTTATAAGCAGCTTCTGTCCAATGTCTTTTTTTTTTCTTTAAATGTTATGTACACCTATAATTTGTGTATACATTAGCAGTAATACCTCTCCTAAATACGCTAAACTAATGTTGAATGTATATGCTGTTGGTGTTCTTTAATAAATAAATAAATAAATAAAATACGGAGAAAACGAATTCTCCCAGATATGAGTCCTAGCTAGATCGGTTTTTCACCCGCTTCATCTTTCACCCTATTTTACACAACTATATTGCAACTCATCGAAATCGTTAGAGCCGTTTTCGAGGAAATGATTACAAATATATACTGGGTGATTTTTTTACCGTCTTAAAAAAAAATAGGGTTTATTATTTGAACGGAGTAGAAAGTAGAAGCCTGTGGCGACCTAGTTTTTTTTTTATAATATCGAAATTCAAATCATTGAATTTGAATTTCGATATTTTGAACGATCTATAAAGCTATCTAAGCTATTCAGTCAGCTATTGAAAAAACAAATAAAACAAAAACTAGGTATGGCGGGCCAGTTGGCGTGATTGGTTAAGATGCCACCTATCATGCCGCAGGTCGTGGGTTTGATTCCCATCCAGGACAAACATTTGTGTGCATGAACATGTCTGTTTGTCCTGAGTCTGGGTGTTATTATCTATATAAGTATGTATTTACAAAAAAAAAAGTAGTGTATGTAGTATATCAGTTATCTGGTTTCCATAGTACAAACTCTGCTTAGTTTGGGATCAGATGACCGTGTGTGACAAATGTCCCAAGATATTATTATTATTATTATAGGCTTCTACTCCGTTCACCTATTGTACCCCATTTTTTTCAAGACAGTAAAAAAATCATCCAGTATGTACATATAGGTACATAAATACATAGGTAAATATATTATTACAAACATACAATATTGTTCATTTAATTTATGGGATTTATTATTTAAATTTACCATTAGTAAAGAAACAAGTTCAGCTTAATATGTCCCAATCACCTATGTATCAATTTTTTATATAGGTAGACAATCCTACTTCCTACTAGTATTATACAGGGCTATTTTTGCTTAAAAGGTACTTCCTAACTATATAATGTTTTTCTTACATAAGTGAATGCAATAAAAATATATTTTTTTTTTTTTTTTTTTTTTTTTTTTTTTTTTTTTTTTTTTTTTTTAAATCATTAACTAAACTTTCACAGGGTGTTCTACCCATGAATATGAACAACTTTCACTATGGGACCAACTCTGAAATCACAAAAAAAAATCAGCTGTTTCATACAAAAGTTCAATACCTACTCTACCAAAAAGTATGAAACAGCAGATTTTTTTTTTGTGATTTCAGAGTTGGTCCCATAGTGAAAGTTGTTCATATTCATGGGTAGAACACCCTGTGAAAGTTTAGTTAATGATTTAAAAATAGCCCTGTACCTATATGCGAAAGTTTGGATGGTTGGATGTTTGTTACTCAATCACGCCAGAACGGCTAAACAGATCTGGATGAAATTTGGCACAGTGATAAATTATAATCTGGAATAGCACATAGGCAGTAGTTTTCCGTGGGTTAATTTCCGAACTCCACGCGGGCGAAGCCACTGGCATGAGCTAGTTGTATATACACCTAAGTATCTTGGTATTTCAAGTAGTATTTGAATGTAACATAATTATTTAGCTCAGTTTAATCACAGATTTATGAGATTTTCAAAGTTCAACGATTTATCGTCACCCAATAATCTTAGAAAGTCCTAGAACAATACATCTGTGTATTGTGTATTTG
The DNA here is from genome assembly GCA_948252095.1 of Dicycla oo. Taxonomy (NCBI): domain Eukaryota; kingdom Metazoa; phylum Arthropoda; class Insecta; order Lepidoptera; family Noctuidae; genus Dicycla; species Dicycla oo. The sequence continues at coordinate 26,549,789 of OX411712.1, read as the reverse complement.
GTATTGTATTGTAACTTGCAACAAAACAATGTATTATATATATATTTTTTATTTATTTAAATCAGACACTTGATCCATATTTATGTTAGTAGGTATACTTAAAAATTATGTTAGAAACCAAAGATGAAAATATAAGTCATAATAATACTAATAAAACAAAAATAAATAATTAATTGAAGTGCATAAAATCAAATTGTAAAATAAATTAAAAATTAAATCACAATCATCTTTAAATCCATTAATTAATGTCAATTAAAATTAAGAAATTCTTTAAAATTAGAAACCAAACAAATAAAATATAAAATAAAATAAATACATAATAAATTAGATTCATTTGATGATTAAAATACAAACCATAAAAGTTAAAACACTATTTAGTTAATCGTAATTGACCTGATTCCTAGTTATAACATAGCATATAGAATATAATATAACATTTTATCCCTATTCAACGAATTTGGACCAAATAAATAGTCTCAGCGCGTGTAACCCTTACATTAATATAGGTACTAGTATAATAAATTAACAATAACACAAATACACGTGGAAAGATTACCGTAATTTTATTTAGCTTTTATGAATAAGAGAAATTAGGGCAATGTGGGATTGAGGATAATGGGGAAAATTACCCAGTTACCAGAGCATTACATTTTTTAAGATTTGATGACTGTTATGAAACTCGTGTATACAGGGCTATTGGTAAAACACCAACAACCTCTTAAAGGGGTCATTGTACTCATCATTATGAACAACTTTTGCTATGGGACTAAACCTGAAATCGTAAAATAAAAATCAGCTGTTCCCTACACTTATATTGAACACCTGTTTTCTTTTTCACGATTTCAGGTTTGCTCCCATAATAAAAGTTGTTCATAAGGATGAGTACAACACTATTGTGGCAGCTCCCTAGCCAAAACAAAAGCAGCGTGTATGTTTGTGTTGCTTTCTAGCTCTAATGTGGATACCTACACGTGTTTTGCTATCCTACATATAGTAGTAGTACAAACGGAAAGTAGTATACCGACTTAATAAAAAGTTATACCTATCTATTTACGTCATACAATTACGCTCATTCATTTTCACAGATTAAAGTAATCGATTGCAGACGTAGTGAAGCAGAGAAATAATTCTCATTTCACTCCGTAGTACTTTGTTGCTAATATAAAGCACATTTAAATACTATATACTAATCCAACGTATAATACTATAACTATATACTAATAATCTAATAATATCGACTTGTTCTGCACCAGTGTGGCGACCTTAAGACGGCTTTTGGCACAGTTATTTTTCAAGGATAGTTAACTTGTCTGCTACTCTCTTTACTAAATAACTGATTATATTAACTTGTATGTACTTTCTTTTTTATCGACTTTGTTTTTTTAACTATATGTGGAGGCTTGTAATTAGCTATTTGTTAATATTAAATTCTTTATGTCATTGGTTTGTTAGTCTGTAAGCCTTCTATAAAATAAAATAAATAAATATTTATTTACTAATCCTCTAGTTATTAACCTAATGTGTCCCAGTTTACCAACGTACACGTCACCGCCTAGACGTCTGTATTTGAGTCTTTCGAACATAAATATAGGTGTTTTCAATATTACGTCTACGCTATTTTCATTAGCGAAGGTGATCTCTAGTGCAAAACTTCTTTCCGCCAGTTTTAATGGCAACATTCTAACATTGCTAAATACTCGCGCCAAGGTCGATTTTCGCGTAACAAAATCAATTTTACAATTACAAGGGCAATTTTGTTTATTCTATGGCTCTTCCGCTTGCTGGAAGAAAGTTGTGAGTGTAACTTGTGGCATTACTGCGATATTTCGAACTGTCTGATAACATGTTGTGATCGCCACTCTTTGCTTTGTAATTCCCTTTCAATAGAAGTCATTAACATCGAAACGGTAAACAAAAAATGTTTTAAAACAAATATACCTTTTAACATATGCTTTTGAAGTCGTATCGAGTACCAAACAATCACTGGTAATTTTCAGGTGTAATGTAGGTAGGTATGTTACAAAATTATTTTTTCCACTGGCATACGGAAATGTAATCAAATCACGAGATACAAAAGTTCATAGGAGGTTTCTCGTACGAGCTTCAGATTCAGACAACCCAAAAGTTAAGGGTGAATATTCGAGCGTTTTAACCGCCGTCATTACCTTCCGCCAAATGTTGATGAAAGAGAATATATTTAATGAAATATTTCAGCAATTCCTGATTCTGGTCCTTAAGCAGATTCTGGGAATTGATGAAATATTTCATTAACTATATTCTCTTTCATCAACATTTGGCGGAAGGTAATGACGGCGGTTAAAACGCTCGAATATTCACCCTTAAACAGAGCAGAAATTAAGAATGGGAAAAAATACGGATATGTACGTCCTACAGTCCTACATATACAGAGGAGCGCGTGGCTAAGTAATAACAGCCGCACGGGGCGATCCATCAGTTTAAGCTACGCTTGTCGCGGTTGCACAGTGGATGGGTGACCATCTTTACATACCGAGACTCCTCCGTGCCTCGGTAAGCACGTTAAGCCGTTGGTGCCGGCTGTCATTCGTGGATCTTTGACAGTCGTACGGGTCATCAGAAGCCCGGAAGTCTGACAACCAGTCTTACCAAGGGGTATCGTATTACCAAGTTACTAGGTTGTGGAAGTCAGATAGGCAGTCGCTCTATTTAAAATACTGGTATTCAGCTGCATCCGGTTAGACTGGAAGCCGACCCCGACATAGTTGGGAAAATTCTAGGCAGATTGAGTCCTATATATGTATACAAGATGTAACTTAAATAACGCACCACCTCTTAGGTCATTATACTTATCATAATGAATAACTTTTACTATGGGACAAAACCTGAAATCGCGAAAAAAATCAGCTGTTCAGTACATTTCGACGAATTATGCGAACATAAATGTACTGAACAGCTGATATTTTTTTTCGCGATTTTAGGTTTGGTCCCATAGTAAAAGTTGTTTATAATGATGAGTACAATGACCCCTTAAAAGGTTGACACTGTTTACACTTGTAACATTGTTTCCTGTCCTTGATTTGTAGTCAGCTGAGTTTCTTCATTAGTAGTATCTTTACGGAAGCTCGCAAGTTTAATGACTCGCATCCGGCGGATATGACGAGGTAATTGAACCTAGATAGATCAATTGAATAAAAATATTTTTGTCCCCAGCTTTGTTGTTTCACCTGCCACGATCATTTTTGTTTGTTTGTCTTTGGTGCCGATGACGTTATCATTTTTAGGGTTCCGTACCAAAATGGTAAAAAGGAACCCTTATGGTGCGACTCAGTCTGTCTATCACAGCTAGATATCTCAAGAACTACTAATGCTATCAACTTGAATTTTGGAATAGTTTGAGGTGACGTTTGCCAAATTATTTTGCAAATAAGAAAGATTTTTTTTTTTGCAACAGGGACTGAAAGGGGTTCTACATTCTCAAATTTGTTTTTAGGCCGCATAGTTTTCGACTTTTGATGAAAAACGTATATAGATATACCGTCCCCCCCCCCCCCCCTTATCTCCGAAGTTTGCATAGAGAAAAATCTGAAATTATTCTGAGTGATAGAAGTTTATATAAAGATTACTGTAAATAGTACACTTTATTATATATGAATAGCAGTGCCCCGCGGTTTCACCCGCGTAAGTCTCGAACCCGTAAGAATATCGAGATAAAAAGTTTCATATGTGTTAATCCAGGTTATAAACTATCTGTGTGTCAAATTTCATGAATATCCGTTCAGAAGTTTTTGCGTGAAAAAGTAACAAACATCCATCCATCCTCACAAACTTTCGCATTTATAATATTAGAAGGATAGTAAGATAAGAAGTAGGAAGTAGGATGGTACGGAACCCCCGGTGCGCGAGTCCGACTCGCTCTTGACCGGTTTTATTTATTTTTATTGAGCTCAACAAATTGAACGAGTTGAATAATATTAAATTATAATTTATTTCCCCATTTATTATGTCTGTGTGGATGTGGTATATGTATAATTATATTTTTTTCTTCTCCTTTTAATAAATATAATTATATCTTTTTGTTTGTTTCAGTCCAGTAAGTACTAACACGACAAGAATTATTATCATCATAAGATTTTTATCTTTTTTTTTACATCTTTAATATCAATGCACACTTGCCTTTCCAATTCACTTAGATATTGGCAGAATGGTAGACATCGGCTTTGATTGCCATAATAAAAAATAGAACAGAGTTCAAAATTTATAAATAAAACATGGACTTTTATCCAAGCGCAACTGCCCGATGCTTCAGTGTTAACATTGTATCAGCTGATAATGCTTTTAAAACTACTTCACGTGGACAGCTCACGATAAGGGTGAGACACTCAGACATGGGATTACACTGATAGTGCTCCAGTGTAAGCCGGGATTGAGCCAGGACACTTATCCATCATTGTTTTGCACATAATAAATATACTACGCAAACTATTATCTGCATGCACTCAACAACAAAAACAAACTGCTTATTGATTTTTAAAAAGGCTATTAGGAATCCCTGAACAGCTTGTTGTTAAAAAAAAAACAAACAATACTCCAGTTAATGAAAACAAATAAAAATATTTTTATTACTTATGGAACAAATGTGTTAAATGAGTGAACACATTCAAAAGAATCATTACGTAATAAGCCAACGACGATTACGATAAAGTCACGTGCTGCCTCTAAGGCTTTTCGACTGAACCCCTGCAAACGAACTGAAAGGGATGTCAGACAATCGTATCACACGTGCCGACATTAAGACGGCTGATGGAAAATCCGCTCCGTAAAGCCGCTTACCAACTGTGTAATATCTAACATCTGTGCCAATACTTCCAAACTGGAAATGATCCAGTTCTCAAAATTTTTAATTCATTGTAAATGTTGACGTTATTGAAGTTTATTGCCAAAGTATGATAGTAATAATGATAAACAAAGAGCATTTTCTTTTAATCGTGAATGATTTATAAGAATATCTTGTTTATACCGCACAGCTGATATTCAAGAAGCCATGAAATTCTGCAAATAAATAATGCATTGTTCCGCATTGTTCTGTATTTACATATGTACTTTGTTTCGCTAAAATCATAAAATTGGTAACGAAAATACATAATAGACATTCATATTTGAACGAAATGTTTGTGTAGGAGGAGTTATCACTTCCAGTGGTATTCAATATGGATGTCCTTGCCACTTCGCAGAAAGACATATTCAGACGTCCTCTGACAGCTAACCTTCTGTGAAACTTGGAAATAACTGTTTTGCTCGTTGTTTGTGAACTGGATGCAGCTGTCGTTTGTTGACAGTATCAAATAGCCAGCCAGATAGTGGTTGTAAAAGTTTCCATGCCCATGAAGAGACGGCCTTACAATACATTTCCCTGCGCTGATGTGTTCCGGCATCTGAATAGGAGCGCCGGCGCACCGTGGTTCCACAAGGCCGGCGGCGACTAAATACAGGTGCTGCGTGCATGCATACCTACTGTGGACTATGCCTGAAAGACTGTAATTAATCACTCTGAAATATCCGCATAATATCAGATTATTAATGGGTGTATTTCACAGTTCCTTCATATAATGAAATCTATAAAATATTTGGCATCTTTCAGCATGAGCTTAGGTACTGCTGAAAATGACTAAATATCATATTTAGCTCTGGTAATGGTTCTGTAATGGTTTTTGACTATGATTTTCGTGCGCTCAGATCCGTATGATTTATGTTTTTATCATCACAAAGAGCTTTTGCCTGATTAATTGATGCTTTGAGCTTATTTATCGATATTCCCATATATTTCATTGTTCTGGCTTTCTGTTCTGCTCAGGGTTCTAAAGTGATTTAATCTTGCCTTAAGTGGTATGCGCACTGTGCCCAGGTTTTTTCAGTGAGTTGCCTATAAATCTATATTATGTAGTTTAAGGCACCTAACCAAAATACTCCGTACTTCACACTTAAGACAGTCAGACAGGCAGACAACAAGTCTAATCCCTAAACAAAAGCTTTTGACCTAATAAGCTTACGAGGTTTATTTCTTCGACAAATAGTTGTCTTAGTAATATCTTCTCTCATGTTTCCTCTGTAGGATTGCAACCGAAGTCACGTGCTTATCTTACAGAGGCTCGGTCAACATTGTAGGTGTAGCCTAAGCCGAATTAAATTGGTGTCGCAGTACAATGACACCACGTGACGAGTTACAGAAAGGCGCATAAAAGCAATCAATGTGAGAAGGACAGATATTCCCATTTGGTCGGAAACGTTTATACCCAATAGTGTGCCCATGCGTCTTATTAGTGTATAAGTACATTCACGATATGTAAGGATTACTATTCCTATAAGATATAACGCTTCAACGCTTCACTCTCGATATGTCGCCTCGTCGTTTCTATACTCTCAATTATACATGGAATTCATATTAGCAGGGAAGTTTTAAAAAGGCAGGGAAATTATAAGATTAATATATTTTTAAATAGATATACCTTGATATACACATAAACATATAACAAAAAATGTAATCAAAAAATTACGGGTAGGTACCTAGTGCTTTCCGTTGGGAAGTGCGTATGTTTGTCGTCACGATTCACGTCGTCACAATCACTCAGTGGATTAACCCTAAATCATTTTCTATAATTTTTTTTATTTTTTTATTTTCGGTATCAACCTTTCAAAAGATACGTAAAAATCGTCAATCTGTCTGTGCGGCGAGCACTTTTAGATTTTCGAAATTTTTTCAGGTTTACAAATTTTACCGGATCACTGGTTCTTCATTCCCTTTTTCACGAGTTAATTGCTTGTTGCTCTCGCCCCTCAAATATTTATTTTTATCACCAATAATTTCCTCGATTTCATCACTTCCCATTTCATCATAAATTGATCGATTACGTTAGCCTATGTTATGACTACGTAGTGCTTACATCTTGTCCTCCCATACCAAATCAGAGATTTATCACAAGTGTTAGAAACTTTATTAAATAGTGTTTCTTCTTAACTTCCGACAAGAGTAGGAAGTAATGTGAAAATAAATAAACTATTAAAATCCTTCGCTTATCCGATAACTAAGACGTGGATTAATTTACGCCCTGTCTTAATTTCAAGGCGGCCTTGTTCGTGAAAACTAGCCCCACAATAAAATAACATTTTTGCAATACATCTTCACATTCTCTTTTCAACAGGAAGAGCATTGAGAATTGATACGTCGTGTGTCTAATTTCAATGTTATTTAATTATGTAGATTCGGTTGATATATCAAAACAATCGTGTGTATAAAGACAGTGGAGTCTCTGTAATTATGAATGAATATGAGCGTAGAGCTGCGGACAAGGTCCCTGCTTGATGGATCGAGGCCACTCCTCCGGGATAAAAGAACATTATAAACAAGCATTATAGTTCGTTATACGCGGCATAATAATTTGTTAACACGACATCAAACGGCCCGTTGTTCTGTCTCACGAATGACAAATTGAGCATTGAACCTTTCAACTATTTTATATATGACTCAGGCAGAGCCCTTCATAACTCCATCGTCTGCAGTCAGCCATAAGCTGTTCCAGAAACCTGGTTCAACGAATGGGTGGCCTATAAATATTAAAAACATTTTTATTAGCCATGAAGTTGATTTCAATTGATCGTGGTGATTTACAGGTATTTATTTTCACAGCGTTTAATATTCATAACAAATTATATATATGTAGTTAATCGAATGAGCCTACATTTTAAAATATTTAATGTATCGGATAAACTTTATTTTTTTTAATAGTTTTTTGCATACTCAGTTTTTAAATTTGCTCGTATTCCGTAAAAGGAACCGAGAGCTTAAGGTTACGCTCTCCCTAGAGTATTGTATGTTCTGTGGTTACGCTAGTCGGTCATTGTTCCATACAAACGTAGTATGGTGATTACTCGTCTGTTTGACAGTGTACTTTTCTCGTCTCGTCTCGTCTTTGCCTAGTTCTGTATGGAAGCAGATTCGGAAAAAGGTATTGGTTTGAAAGTTATGAGCGTCGAAACTTCCATATTTCAACACTAATTTTAACGCATCTTTGGGTGTAAATAAATAGCTCCCTGAGTATGAAAATGGCAAAATACATACAAATACCGTACAGACATAGATAATTTATTTAAAAATTTAAATAACTTTATTTTGAATAAATGCATCCAGTAGTTTTTCATAATATCTATACACCCAGTCTGTTCATAAACTTTTACGCGCTAAATAAATAATATAAAAACCACTAAATAAATTAAATAGCATGCATATTAGCCACGCCAGTCACCACCAACGAGTTCGAGCCGCCGACTAGTGCAACCTTAAGGTAATCCGCAATGCACCGAGCATAAATATTGTTGCAAAACAGCGAGTGATTTACCTTTGTTTAACGAATCCCGCAGTTGTTGACTCCTTCCTCTCGCCACGTACCTGCGTGAGTTATGCATATTTGAAATACTTATAATATTTCCCTGGTCATTGCTTTTGACGAGAGTAAATATCTACCTTGAAGTGCTACAGTGTCGCATTGACACACATTTAGTTCATTTACCTTTTCACTTTTTATAAGTCGCGTAGCAGATTACACTTGATATTTTGACTCATTTTTCCATGTCGACAGATCGTGAGAAACGCTTTCCTACTGCCGTATTGTAAAAACTAAAATGTGGCGGAATTGTGTCATATGCTGACATATTTCGAACATAAATTGAAATAAATCACATAAAAGGTGTTATTATGAATGTGATTTATGATCATTATTCTTTTAGACAGAGTTATAACGACTATTGACCCGTTGTTGCTAGGCCGACAGCAGAAACGACTCTTGGTAATCGGCTCGCTGAACATATTGTGTAACAGCGTGGCCGGGTGCCACCGCGACTCGTGAATTTATCGCCTCATAAACACGTAGTCTGTGACCATCCACGTCGTGAAGTAGTGCAACACAATACTTGAATGAAGCCAGTGAATTCACAGATCAAAGACCAAACCACGCAGTACCGACATGTCTCTTACTTACTCATTCAAAAGTATTTATAAATTTAACTAATGAAATGGTTTGCTGATCCATAATGGTAATTTATTTGTAGAAATGCGAGGATCGAGTGAATGAGCCATCGCGATAAAATCATTTCGCTTCCTGTAAATGTTTTTGTTTACTGAATTATGACTTATATAAAGTGTTCGCAGAATTACTGTATACAGATCCCCATTTTTCTGAATGGGAATCTCGTGCAGTTTATTTTCAATCAAAAGTAAACATTTATTCATAGGAACTATAAATAGGGAGTTTATTCTTACTCTCATTTCAACGACTGACAGTTTGCTACCTCACGCATTGAGAGAGAGTCAGGCTAGTAAACATAATGAAAACTATCGATCAATGTGAGTTTAGGTTTTGGATGTTTATATATATTTTTATGTATGTTCGGGCATAACTCCGTCATATAGAGACGACCTAACTTTTGCCAGCGGCTTCGCCCGCGTGGATGTCGAAAATGATCCCACGAGAGCCGGAAAGCCAGGAAAGTGAAAAATAGAAACGTTTTTTGCAAAAAATAACCGACTTCCAAAAAAAAACACTCCAAATTGAAAAATAACTGATTTCGGAAGTCGGTGGCAAAAAACTAAAAAGCAGATCCAATAACACCGATTTCCGATATTAGTTATTTTTCACTTCGTAATGTTTTTTTTTTGAAGTCGATTGTTTTTTTTTTTTGTAAAAAGTTTTTTTTTTATAATCTCTACAGCTCAGTTTTGTTAAGAATCTGCCGGTTTACACCAACGTTTTGCAGAACACCTAATGATAAAGTAAACAAATTCCGGACCATTCTGCTAATGTCTAATCTACTATTCATAATGTCAGTCTGTAACCTCATTTTGTTTAATTTGATTACATAACACCCGCAGAGTGAACATTTTATGAATGGAATCTGGTGAAGCATTTGTTTTATTTAAATATATTTTCTTATTTTATAAAGACCTACATTTCGTTAAGATTATTTTCTCTAACGTCTCGTTTAACAACTATGTAGAACAAGTGAAGTCTTTCAGAATACTCGAGCTTGAAACTTGCGAATACAAGAATTAGGTCGACTGTGTTTTAAAAATGTGCCCTATTTACAAATTATGTAATTTCAGACATTATTTGTGTTAAAGTGTTTACATTAGGCGACTCATGTTTGACTTTTTTAACATGACTCACATTTGTAGGGAAATTAAATTACTCTGGTTTCTATGTAGCTTTTGCCCTTACTTAGGGTTGCCATTCGTCCGGGTTTTCCCGATATTGTCCTAGTTTAGAGGGCGTCCGGGGTGCGTCCGGGCGGAGTCTGGGATTTAGGCTGATGACACATCTACCGAAAATATGCGGCCGAAATTAAACTAAGTGCGGATTACACCATTGAAACTGAACGCGATCAGCACATCTAAGCCGAGTTCAAGAGCTGTCAGTGTCAATATTCCAGAGAAAATAATGACAGCTCTTAAACCTGGCTTAGAAGTCTTGAAACAATAGTTATAATGATACGAATAGCCGTCAGGTTATTGTACGAAGCTCTCAAGTAACACTATCGGGCAGGTTCAGTTACCGGTGTTACTGAACTGAAGAGTTAACACACTACCGGAACTTTAAGTAATTAATAATTGACAATATTGTCTATAATGTCAACTTTTATGAGTAAATACCAAACTAACTGTAAATAAAAAAAAAATAGAATAAAATATTTAAATCGACTTTAAAAAGAAATTAACTTAAAATTATGAAATAACTTTTATTTCGGAAGTCAGTGTCTCGAGATCTTATTTTTGCACCTGACTTCCGAAATTAAAGTTATTTCATAATTTTGAGTTAATTTCTTTTTGAAGTCGATTTAATTTTTTTAATTATTTTTTTATTAACTACGTAATTTTTAGTTTTTAGTGATAACTGGAATATTGGTTTGTAATAAGTAGTTAATAGTTTTGTTATAAATATTGCACAAGAATTTGACCAAAGTTTGGAGATGTTTTGTTTTGTGTTTTGTTTGACCCGTAGCTCGTATGAACAAGCCAGGCCATCACACTTACACGTCCATTATCTTGAAAACTACTGAACCAATTTTAATGAAACTTGCACTGTTCCATAAGTTGAAGTAAATGCAAACCAATAAAAATTTAACGGTCAGGACCCGATTAATATTTTCGGAGAAATGCGTGGAAACATACACACATACAATAATTCAAACATACATTATCTATAAAATTTTGTGTATTTGTTTGGAAGCCTTAGATTATCATATGTGAATATATTGCAGTTCCAATAATATTACATACACACGTGTCGAAGTGATAACCTCCTTTCTTTGAAGTCGCTTAAAAATAGCATACATACTTATACGTAAATACCAACCTATATAGTCTATTAAAAAAATAGTAATTTCATTTAAATGTATTAAAATAGTCACGAAAAACTTGTAGAAATGCGACGTTGCCAGCTCGCGTGGGATAAACGCTATTAATAGTAAACAACAAACACATTAGCAACAACAACAACAAAGACCAACTACAAGAAGACAAGTTTAAGATCAACAGTTCCGGATTTAATTAAATATAATCACGAGTATCGGAGGAGTATAAATCTAATCTAATCTAACTAGCCTGTTTTGTTCCACTGTAGGACAATGGCCTCACTCTGCCTTCTCCACACAATTCCGTCTTTTGCTAGTATCGGCGAGTCCTTTCAGTAGGAGTAAAGCTCTTCCCGCCGTCTTCGGCTCGGCCTGCCGAGAATCGCGATGTCGCCGTGCGTTTAGTGAGACCCAATCGGTGGTTCTCTTAACTCATTTGTCATCTGTAATGCTTTCTGGGTAACGTCCGTGATCTTGGTTTTGGCGCGCAGTGTCATGTTCCTTAAACGATCCGAAATTCGAACCCCCAGGATACTGCGCTCGCTCGCTTGCTGGCAAAGTGCTTACAATATTGTTGTAATAAAAGCAATCCACGAAGTTTCACTTCGACTCGTGACTGCGTAAATGAGAACAATTTTATTTAAACTTTGCTAAAAGTAGTTACAAAGCGAACTTTAGAAATTTCAGCCTTCAATTTGATTTCAGCTCGTGACTCAGTACTTAAGAGGCCCCCGGAGCATGCGTACTTCATACAAACGAAATACCAAAATAATTTGTAAATCAAATATATTCTTAAGGTAGTGTGTATTTATTCCGATTGGGTTACAGAATATCTAGGTTCCCAAATATCTATTAAATATGAACACTGAGTTAAACATGAAATATAAATTTTCTATAGAAATTTCAGATTCCTCATATCTCGTCTCTCTTTTGGGAACCTAGATATTCTGTAATCCAATTGGAATAAATACAGACAACCTTAAGAATATGTTTGACTTACAAATTATTTTGGTATTACGTTTGTATGAACTACGCATGCTTCGGGGGCCTCTTAATGTGCTTTCCCCGTGGACCACAACGTGGCACTACAATAAATAATTTTAGGTTATCATGAAAACACAAAAATCAACTTTCTTTTGTACCTACCAATAATAGACTTGAGCTTGGCTATCCGACTGCTGTGCATTGGTCTCTCTCAATACCTATGTACTTCTCCATTTAGTCAGTTCTCTATGACTAATCTCTAAGATAAAAACTTCTAGGACAACCCACCACCAAATAATCAAGCGTAAACAATTAAAATTAAAAATACTGAAACGTAAATCAATAAAATTTTCTTCGCTCATATCTCCACACCTTCGAACTAAGAGAGACCTTAGAACGGACATTAGGAAGTTCATAAAAAAATTCAAATGTTTATTTTAAACAACGGCTATTTAGATTTAGTGCTCTCTTAAAGCAACAATGGCCATGGGGATATTTGTGAGACAGATAAACGCCATGAATTCCGTCGGAAGGACGCTTTATATTAGAGACTCCTACACTGGGATTACTGGTTGCTATTTGATCTCCGCTGCTTTGTTATAGTTTTTCATAACGCGTGCAGCATTTCACCGCGCCCTACGCGGAAGCACTGTAAAAGGGTCAGGCTATTTCGACACTGGAATCCCCTCATAACAGTCCCATTTGAGTATTGTTACAGCTGGAAGTGGTAAAACAATCATGTTATGGCAATGTAAATCGTTTTTCAGTTTTCAATGTCGTTGGTTTGTACATTGTTGAAACATGGGCGATATAGAAAAAAAAAAAACAAACAAAAAGTTTTATTAAACGGAGAAGGGCTTGTATCTTGGGGGTTGGAATGCAAATGAGCAGAAAGAAATATGTCGGTTTACAAGGCTATGGCTAGTTTAGTAAAGCGTGTATTATATTGTGTATGTGTGTTTGTGTGAGTGTATGAGAGGGTTAAAGTGTGAGAGAGGGATCTTGTTTGCAGGCACTTTGGCACTCTGATTCGGTGTATGAAAGTTCCAGAAGCCATTTCTTTAGTACACTTTTTAGGCAAGCTGTTAACAAGTCTGATGTGCAGTGATTTGCAGACCTTGTTTATTAAATGTGTGTGGATTGCTATTAGGTAAATTAACATAGTGATATTACTAATAACATAGCCATATTTCCCAATAAAACAATCAATCTGCCTAGCCTTTTCCTAACTGTGTTGGTGTCGGCTTCCAGTCTAACCGGATGCAGCTGAATACCAGTATTTTACATGGAGCGACTGCCTATCTGACGTCCACAACCCAGTAACTGTGTAACACGATATCCCTTGGTAAGACTGGTTGTCACCATTCTTGGTAAGAATGGTCACCCATCCAAGGAGCGACCTTGGCAAGCGTAATTTAACCTTCGATCGACCCATGTGGCTGTAGTACTGATTCACTAACCTTTATATAAAAAATCTTAAAAAGCTATTATAAATTATAAATTTAAATTAGAAACTTCGTAAAGTATGGTTATGACGAGAGTTTCTTAATGAAGATTAATTATTATCCAATTCTACTAAATATTCTTTAGTTACACTTTAAGAAGCTGCCTCTTAATTTACAAAATATAAAATAGGTTAAAGGTTAAAAGGTGTTTGGTCAGAGATATACAGTGATCGGATAATCGGGCGCTAATATACCTAAACTTCACTTTTATTCCCACGAAAGAATAATACGGACATGCCTTTCAGAATCCCTCCTGTTAGTATATAAAACAATAAATTAGTCGATTCGATCACTATTCTGTAGATAGATAAAGCAATTATCATTTTTTATTGATATTCCATTTGTTTTTAATAAAATAAAGATACTAAATCAAAATAACCACTGCTTTCATTAAGTTTGTTATAGTTGTTTTTACAAAATTGTTCGATCCCGGGAACCCGGGATTACTTATTTATTCAGAAAGCAATGCCCATATTATTCTTTCATGGGAAGATGTTTAGGTATACAGGGTGTGTCGTAAATAGTGGTCCAGAGTAAAGGAGTCGATACACTGTACTCTTATGTATCACATACCGAAATTTTAACCATATTCAGTTAAGGGTCTCCGAAAAAAAAAAGATTGTTTTTTAAAATTTCTGTACCTTGCTTCACGAGATTGGCTGTAATTTCAACAAATATCAAAAAAAAGAATCTGTTTTTTATTAAAATTAAATTATAACGTTAAAATTTTATTCTTTATTAATTGTGTAATTATCTATATAAGTATGTATTTACAAAAAAAAAGTAGTGTATGTAGTATATCAGTTATCTGGTTTCCATAGTACAAGCTCTGCTTAGTTTGGGATCAGATGACCGTGTGTGTAATGTCCCAGGATATTATTATTATTATTATTATTTTTTTACATTTCTCGGGACCCTGGGGTCCCGGACCTTTGGAAGGCGTACAAGGAGCCGAAGCCAACTCGCAGAGGCCCCTTAAATAATTTTAAATGATAAGGAGGCACCAACCGACGATTATCCCTGTATGCACTATGCAAGTGCACCCAAGGACCACCCCCGGTTTGTGCAGGACTATTGTTGTGTGTGGAAACAAAATATATTGGGCTATGGGTTCTGGGTAGCTAAAGTGGATCGGGTAACTTGAACTATGGAAGAACTATGTCCCCTGCCTGACCAATGTTATATATTATACACGGATAAAATGGCAGGGGGTGACTTGCACACTCAATAATGGGCCCCCGGAAACGGCCGCTAGCACATAGCGACAAGGGGGCAACACTTCCTGAGATGCTTGAGGAGTGGAGAGGTATTCCACGGCTATCAGGACAATCCTGGAAGTACGGTCAAGATCCCTACCAGCACCTTACTGGAATACTTCCTTCCTCCGAGCACGTTTGCTCTTGCGGATCTCCACTCAATCCGGCCAATAAAGGCAAGAAAGAGGTGGGAGCTCTGTTCCTCGTCAGTGTTCACTCCAGCCGGCCAATAAAGGCAAGCTAGAGATGAGGACAAGATTTCTCTCGGGAGATAGGGGGTCCGTGGGGTCGCTACTGCCCAACAGCTCGCCACATGCTGCCCTGCGGGTTTCTGTATCTCTCTTGGTCTGGCTCCTCATCCTAGACCCGTTCCGGCAAAGTAAACTCTACCGGCACAGACCTAAAGTTTGAAGCGCGCAAGCCCCACCACGACGTCAACGTAGAGATACAGCGGTGGGGTTATTATTATTATTATTATTATTACTCTTGAATATGTGTACTATCATACCCTTTTTTCTATTTTAAAGTCAAAGGTACTTAAAGAAATTAATTTGTTTCCAATTTCAATACTCATCTCCAGCAAATCATATGACTTTAGGGGCATATTGTGTAAAAAAATGTACTGCACTGTTAGTGGCCATTAGTTTTAAAAATATCTCATTAAATGCAGATTACAAAATGGTAAAATATTAAGTGGTAAGACTTCAGAAAAAAATAGTTATTAGCATTCAAAACGAAAGACAGCAAAATTTGCTCAAAACATTTTTTTCGGTTAAGTAAATTACAAGTATTGCAAACTGTTAAGGATTAACACGTTAAGTGCGAAGCGAGGCCTAAATCACCCCTGATGCAACTTCCCTGTGGTGCGGCAAGCAAAAAAGTGAATTTCTCTGTCGTGCAAATGGCATAGCTTTGGTTTGGTCCAGTGTAGGAAAGAGATAAATATATATTTGAGATCACTAATGGTTCCGGACTCGGTGGTGTACCTACCTTGGTACCGGATGTCTTAGGCCTCGTGCCGCACTGAATTAATATAATTTTAATGCAGTGCGGAACGAGGCTAAAACGTCCCATATACCCCCTGACCTCGTACCGCACTCAACGCGAGCTTCCCGCGACCAGTGTTGTGCATCACGTCGATTGGAGAGCACGTCCTTTTACAGCGCCGAACATGTCTAAACGATGTCGGAAGAAGTTAATTTTAAAAAACCCAGAAACAGAGCCAAAACAGGTAAGTTTTTAATGAAAAAATCTTCAGTAAGTACCTAGTTTTTTCTTATCTTGGTAGCTATGTACCTAAAGTAAGTGTAAGATATTATTACTTAAGTATATTATACCTAAAGATATTATTGGTAATAACGATTATTGACGTACCTAATACTTTGCAACATATCTAGAATTACCTATTATTCTATATCGTGATAATAATGTTATTATTATTAGGATTTAACACTTAATTGATATTTTTGTAGGTAGTGAAAAACTCCACAAGAAACGCAAAGCAGCCGTTGACAAAACAGGTAAGTAATATAATTAATATTTCAGTAGTTCTTTGTGTAGGTTTTGAAAGTAGGTATATAAATATTAAAGATTTTTAGGGTTCCGTATCGAAAGGATAAAAACAGGACCCTCTATTACTAAGACTTCGCTGTCTGTCCGTTTGTCGCGATAGATAGATAGTTGAAGTTTTCTCAAATTATGTAGGCCGCTATTACAATAATACTAAAAAGTTAAAAACAACAAAATACCTATGTAAAGGGATATTTTTAATCACCAAGTTTGTTAAGTGTGTTAGATTCGACTTATGTAAATTTTACGATATATGTCACGTGGTCGGAAGAGAGCACCAGGCGGAGTATATTATTGTACGATGGTAAAAGTACAGAAATTATTGTGTTAGTAATTTAAGAAACTCAATATTTTAATATGAAATGTTTTGTTTTTAGCCATCTTAAATAAAGGATTACAGTGTTTGTAAGTACGTTTTGTATAAGCATGCGTGGATATGATATTTCTAACATTTATCTATAAGATTACTTGTGTGAAAAGCTTGATACGAGAATTAATTTTGCACTAACTAATACACCGTTTTTATATTAAACCTTTAACATAATATTCAACAACATAAGGTGCTGCCAAATGTAATCGCATGTAAATAATCTGGACCATAATAAAGCTTGAGAAGAAAGATGTAGCATACAGACTATTTGGTATAAAATGACAGTATATTATATATAATATACCGCAGCTTCACTCGCTTCAGTCTTCACTCGAAATCTAGGCTTAATGCGTCTCGATTAAATCTGCTATCGGTTCATGAATAAAGTGTTTACGGAGTGGGACTGGGATTCTAAGTATTTATTGTAAAACAAATCTTAAAAGAGAGAAAGGAGGAGAAAGGAGCAGAAACAAATTGTATCGAAACGAATTTATTTCTTCAGTAATGACAAGAGACAGATTTTTATTGCTACTTAAATGCTGGCATGTCAGTGATGTAAGTAATGAAGACCAAACTGACAAACTATATAAAATTAGAAATATGTTCACAAAGATTACAGAAAACTTTCGACGTATTGCAAATCCTGGAAAGTATGTGGTAATCGATGAAACCATGATACCATGGAGAGGAAGACTAGGTTTTCGCCAATACATAAAAAACAAATCACACCGGTACGGCGTAAAGCTTTATAAGCTTTGCACTCCCGAAGGTTATACTTCTGAGTTAGAGGTTTATACAGGGAAAAAAAATCAGAAAAAAGAATTAGAACACAGTAAAAAAGTAGTGTTAAGATTGATGACAAATCTGACAGAAATGGGTAGAATCGTAATAGTAGACAATTACTACACTTCGTTGGGCCTGGCAGAAGATCTTCTATCACAAAAAACATTTTTATGTGGAACACTTAATAAAATACGGAAATATCTGCCAAAGCAAGTTACTAGTTACAAATTGCAGAAAGGCGAAATTATTGGAAAAATGAACAAAAAGGGCGTAAAGGTAATGAAATGGATGGATAAACGGAATGTTTTGATGTTGACTACGTGCAAAGATCACGATGATAACCTGATAGATACTGGAAAAAAGAAGAGAGGAACCGACGAATGCATAAAAAAACCGGGATGTGTTTTGCTGTACAATAAAACAAAAAAAGGCATTGACTTTTCTGACCAGATGTCTTCTTATTATACAACTTTGAAGAGAGGAATCAAATGGTGGAGAAAAGTTGTAATGGAGCTAATATTTGGTACGGCGCTAATTAATGCCTGGATTGTGTTTAATTCAATCCAAACTGATGGAAAAAAGTTACCAAAAAGACTCTTTGTGGAGAAACTTATAGAATCTTTAATAAAAAAGGAAATCGATGAGACCCCAGGTAATGTAATGCTTAGATATATTTCTTGACAGTCAACGTGTTGAAGCTTTCATAAACTAAGCTTGACATTTGGTCATTATTAAGTTATTTATTATTGTTTCCTTTTAATTATTCTGAATTTAAGCTACCTTACCTACCTACTCTTTCAACATTTTAAGTATAAAACAAACACATTCATTTGATGCAGTTATACCTACATTATCATTGTTATTCTCATCTACGATCTAACCTAAGTAACAATGTCAGTTTTATTACGTTATCTTTACATTTTTGTTATTTTTCAGCACCTGAAAGCGCACGCCATTGCCTCGAAAAGGGTGAAAAAAGGAGAAGATGTGTTGGTTGTTACCAAAAACTACGCACATTTTTACCATCTCGTGAAGCTGATAAAAAATCCAAAAAGATTTTGACTCAGTGCACTCAGTGCAAAA
Organism: Dicycla oo; assembly: GCA_948252095.1. Taxonomy (NCBI): domain Eukaryota; kingdom Metazoa; phylum Arthropoda; class Insecta; order Lepidoptera; family Noctuidae; genus Dicycla; species Dicycla oo. The sequence continues at coordinate 26,530,863 of OX411712.1, read as the reverse complement.
AATCTTATTGTCTAACCTGTTTCAATGAAAAACACTCATAAATAAGTACAACATATATATTGAGATTTTTATAAAAAAAAGTATATTGATACTGATTTTTTAATGTTAATTCAAGTTCTAATAATTGTATTTTTAAAGCCCGAGGCAGAATAAATAGGACAGTTTCTTTTCTACTTCTGGTTGCCTTTTTTTTCTATTCTGTGAACCGCATTAAGATTTTCATATACAAATAGAAAGATAAACCTTATGCATAAACCGTAATCCATTATTTTCCAATAATAAGTCTGTAATAGGTGCCTCTTAATGGTATAGAATGGAACGCTTCGTGCGCGAGTCCGACTCGCACTTGGCCGGTTTTTTTTTCTTTATGGCGCCTTCAAGCACAATTTAGATTATTTAAAAAAAAAATGTATCCTTTGATAGCTTTGTGTTGTTTTGCCAGGTTTTGCCCTTAAAACGATCTAATGAGATATAATTGATCAAAATCGGTCAAGTCGTTGCGTAGTTAAGACAGTTTAAAAACGTCGATATTATTTTTCCCATCACTAATCGCAGCGAAAATTTGCCCTATTTCAGTGCGTTACGAGGTGTATAAGATCCCATATTTTGTTTTGCTAATAATTCCTAAACTAGCCATCAGATCCCGGGGCGACGGTGGATTAGGGTTCATCAATTCACTGTCTATATCAATAAGGACCAAAATTCTCATTTATCTTTGATTTCGCGCCAGAAAATGGATTTTAGTCTGTAAAAGGAGGTGGGGTCTAATAGACCGCGTGTCGCCCTAACGTCTGGTCACGGTACGGGCCGATTATACCTCGTGCCGCAGGAACGGAAAGTATGCAAAAATTGGTGCCGCAGCTAACGTGTTAAACCAATAAGTATTTTATTGAAAGTTCTTTGATTTGCTTTGTAAAATATCACATTTTTTCAAATTAACCATTTATTAAAATAATCAATACTCAATCGTCATTGTACAAAAGTTGTTGACAGTACAGGCACAGTACAAGTACAGCATTGAACCCAGATAGGGCGCAGCAATTTTAATACTAAAACAATACTACTTGAAACGAAACAATACGAAAAGATAAACCTTAAAACAGTAAATGCCTTTAAGTATTGGTATTTTTAACTCAAACTTAAAATTAAGTCGAACAATGAATTCATTACAATGTTTTTTACAGAACAAATTAATGTTTTTACAGAACAAAAAAAATCACTAATTATCACAACTATTTTTAAATTAATAAGTTTTTTCATTGTTATTATACCAAATGTTCAAAGTGGCGACCACCAGCGGCGATGCATGCTCTGCACCGCCGAATAAAAGATCGCTATAGCCTGCGTGCAAACCCACTTGTTTTTATCTCTTCAGCCGCTGCCTGGATTCTTTGTCGTAATTGTTCAACTGAAGTGATTTGGACTTCATAAACTTTTTCTTTCAGACTCCCCCATTAGAAAAAATCAAGGGGGTTCAGGTATGGCGAACGTGGTGGCCATAAAATTGGGCCTTGCCGCCCAATCCATCTTTGGGGATAGGTATGGTTTAAATATTCACGCACACTAACTGCGTAGTGAGCGGGACAGCCATCATTTTGCAGCCACATTGCTTCTCTTAATTCTGGATCGACATCTCTCAATAACTCTGGGAGGTCGTTTTGCAAAAAGTTTAAGTATCTTTCCCCATTCAACGTTACCCGAAACGTTGAATGGGGAAAGATACTTAAAGTTTTAACTCGAACGGGCCAATTATTTGCCCACCAATGATCCCCGTCCACAAATTTATTTTAAATTGATACTGGGATCGATCCTATCTGATTAAGTTGGGATTTTCTAGCTGCCAGCTGTGTAAGTTGTGCATATTGAAATAACCATCTTTTTTACATGATGATTCGTCACTCCACATTATTTTGTTATAAAATTGTGGGTCCGCTCGAATTCTACGCAGCATTTCTCTGCAAAATTGTACTCTAAATGGCCCATCTCTTGGCAACAAAGTTTGTACCCTTTTAAAATGGTAAGGGTACAGCTGATGCCTTTGAATAACACGGTGAACGGTCCTCGTAGAAATGCCCGTCCTCCGTGCTATGACACGAACAGATGTAGTTGGGTCTTCATGGACTAAATCCATTATCTCTCCGTCGTCGTACACTCTCGGCCGTCCTTCCCTGGTGCCGGGTAATCGACCTTTGGAATAGGCAGAATGTACTCTACTGAATACACGGTGATCAGGGTGTCGACGATCGGGATATCTTTCTCGATACAGTCGAGCTGCTACTCTACCGACACAGCCACATTCGCCGTAAATAAGATGCATTTCGGCATATTCTCTCGGCGTGTACTGAGCCATCTCTAATTCGCCACTGCACGTGCTTCCAAATCATCAAGAGTTTCAAAGTCAAAATAACATAGCCAGAGTCGTAGGGTTCACCAATACAACAAGTCCAAATCAGAAGCAAATCAAAGTCCACAAAATAGAAATTTAACGGCAGAAATAACACACAAAGAGACAAGAGGCGCATGCGACGTACGGAATCACACTGGCTAGCTAGAGGGTCTTTTTTAATTGTTCTAGTTGCTAATTAGTCTGTCTCGCTCATTCTTCAAAAGAATAGTAACAAAGAAACGGCATTCCTTCTTTATCACTCCCCATAACTCACACCCCGAGCCCTTTTGAATGCTTTTTATTATCTGTATGGCTTGTTACCAATTCCAGGAATACAATAGACCTTTTTTACCTGAGATACGTTAAAAATATCTCAATACTAGTAACTTAACAAAAAAAAAAAAAATGTTTTGAGCAAATTTAGCTGTCTTTCATTTTTAATGCTAATAACATTTTTTTATGAAGTCTTACCACTTAATATTTTACCATTTTGTAATCTGCATTTAATGAGGTATTTTTAAAACTAATGGGCACTAACAATGCAGTACATTTTTTTTACACAATATGCCCCTAAAGTCATATGATTTGCTGGAGATGAGTATTGAAATTGGAAACAAATTAATTTCTTTAAGTACCTTTGACTTTAAAATAGAAAAAAGGGTTTGGATATGATAGTACACATATTCAAGAGTAATAATAAAAAAACAGATTTTTTTTTTTTGATATTTGTTGAAATTACAGCCAATCTCGTGAAGCAAGGTACAGAAATTTTAAAAAAACAATTTTTTTTTTTCGGAGACCCTTAACTGAATATGGTTAAAATTTCGGTGTGTGATACATAAGAATACAGTGTATCGACTCTTTTACTCTGGACCACTATTTACGACACACCCTGTATAAGCGCCCGATTATCCGATCACTGGTGATATATTTTCTTATCTTATTAAAGTGCAGAAAATAACTTTCATCTCTCATGGTAAAGGATCTCTTTGGATTAATATCATCTGCCTAGCCTTTTCCTCAACAACGTTGGGGTCGGCTTCCAGTCTAACCGGATGCAGCTGAATACCAGTATTTTACATGGAGCGACTGCCTATCTGACCTCCACAACCCAGTAACTGGGTAATACGATACGCCTTGGTAAGACTAGTTGTCAGACTTTCGGGCTTCTGTGTCGTCAAAGATCAACAAATGACAGTCGGAATCAACGGCTTAAAGTGCTTTCCGAGGAACGGAGGGTCTCGGTATATAAAGATGGTCATCCATCCACGGACCAACCGCGACAAGCGTAGCTGAACCTGATCGATCGATCCGTGTGGCTGTTATTACTAAGTGTACGAACCGAGTGACAAAGCGTCCAGCGGAGCGTTCAGCGTTGCGTGCAAATTCACCGAGCGCCGCTCGGCCGTCACTCAGGACACTCGCGAGTGTTTGCATGTGTTTAACACAAACGTCGCACGCCCCGCCCCGCCGGACGCTCGAGTCGAGCGTGCACTCAGGCCGTACCCTTAACCACGTCCCCTCTTTGGATTAACAGTGAACATAAAATATATCGACACTGTTATATATTTTAAAAGGAATTTAATACGATACGAGCATTTTATTGAGTAACTGGTACTAAATGGCACATAAATGTAAAAGGTGCACTCTTTTCAAATTTTTGTACACGTTACGTAACTTAATGTTGATTTGATACTGAATGTTTCCAATATTAGATTCCTGCACTATGATGTAATGGGCACTATTACGGCTAAAAAACGTTGATCTTTCAAGTGTCAAGGATTGTTCAACTTTACAAATAATAAATAACAACTAAGAACGATCTTTCATACTAAATTCCATAACATAAATTTGAGGGCTTTGAAATTTTATTGATTTTAGTACTTAGGTAAATGATATTTAAAGTACGTCTATAATATTTTTACTCGTCAAATATTCTTTAAAGACTAGACAAAAATGATAAAGTAAGAAATGAGTACGAGTATACAGGGATAATTTTTCAAGTGGGCGTGGATGGCCAATTCCGAAATTGTGAGGAATAGCAAAAAGTACCTACTCAAAGGAGTCTCGGCCTCGATTTTGATGAAAACTAAAACTGCAACATTGGATTTTTCAATATCAAGGTTTAATAGGTAGGTAACATAAGAAAAATAAAAAAGTAGTTTTTTTTTTTAAAATGAGCTCTTTCCTTTAGTTTGTCGTATGTCATTACTTCTTAGAATATGATCCTTATTAGCGACACTATCGAATGGTGTAATAATACAGTGTTTTTTTTCTCAAAATCTGTTCCGTCGGTGTGTGGAAGTACCAGTGCCTTTGGGGGAGAAGGAGATTGTCAGTTGCGCTGTTTGGAACCGGTCTTGGTCTCTGAGTCAGTTATCCGGGTAACTCATTTTGGAGGGTAGCGTGATCCAAAGCACGGTGCCAGCCGTTGGACGACCGCAGTCAGTAGGGGGCCCAAGTAGCACGCCAGTCACGTGCCAAAGGCTGCCCCGCCAACTCGCGAAAAATCCCGGTATGCTCCACCTCACTAACATCAAGTGGTTGCACTTCAATCTTGATCCGGTCCATTACCACCTTGAGACTGAGAAGCCGCACCTGTTTTTCCTAACGGAGACGAAGGTAACAACCCCATCGGACGTGGCGTACCTCAACTACCCGGGTTACTCTCTTGAATACAAGTTCAAGAAGCAAACTGGGGTCTGTGTGTACGTTCGTGATGACATTTGTGGTCGTCGTCTCCGTTGCTTTGAGAAATCGAGTTTTTCTGCCATATGACTGCTTGTGGATACTGGCGTGGAGAAATCTCTCTACATCAGCGTCTACCGATCGCACAGCGGTGACCAGGAGACAACAGCGCTCTTTAATTTCCTGACTTCTGACATAGCCCAGCAACGGTACCCAACAGCGAAGCTCATTTTTCTGGGGGACTTCAACGCCCATCATAAAGAGTGGTTATTCCCGTACCAGAAAACTGACCATGCTGGGTTGGAGGCGCGCAAGTTTGCTATAACGCTAGATCTAACCCAGATGGTGAATGCGGCAACGCGGGTACCGGATGTTGACGGCCATACACCCAATTGCTTGGACCTTCTGCTGGCATCTGACCAGGACAGTCATTCAGTATCGGTCTCAGCCCCGCAGGGAACGTCTGACCACTGTCTGGTGAAATCCATATCGACCTGCTCTCCTCCGGATGAGAGTCATAGAGGCACGAGGCGAGTATGGCGATACGAGTCAGCAGACTGGGATGAGATACGGCACTTTTTTGCGTCTTAGCCATGGCGGCAAGTGTGCTTTTCCTCGGGTGACCCTTCGTGCTGTGCTGACGTGGTTGCGGACGTGATTCGGTAGGGATTCGTTATTTTATTCCATTCTCCGCAATCCCGGTCGGTCACAAATCCCGGCCTTGGTATAATACAGAATTCGCCCACGCTGAGGCCCGAAAAGAGTCTGTCTACCAAGTCTGGGTCAAGGCCCGCGACCGCAAAGTTAGAGCGCGTAGGGTTCGCGTGAAGAAGCTGATTTTTGTAGCTGGATATCATATTTCCTTAGTAAACGATCGATAAGAGTAGTCGTTGACGGCTGCTCATCTGACCTTAAGGCTATTGACGCCGGAGTTCCTCAGGGGTCTGTTCTCTTTGCAACTCTTTTCCTGCTGCACATCAACCTGCTTCAGCCTGGTATTGTTGGGTACGCAGATGATAGTACAGTTTCAGAGAGATACTTGTCCAGCGCAAAAGCCAGCGGGGCCGAAGTTCGTTCCTTGAAAGAGGCCATTTTAGAACGGACAGATTTGACCTTAAGCCTTCAGCCTCAGTAGGGTGATGATAATCTGGTCTCTTTAAACGCCACCAAAACACAGGCCGTGTCTTTTTACTGCTAAAAGGAGTCGTTTCGCTCAAACTCCTACTTTTCGGGGTACATCTGTTCCTGTAATTGATCGGCTTGGGCTCCTAGGCATAGAGTTGCATCTGGTTTCAACTTTGGCGCCATCATCGAGTACAAAGCCCAAACTGCGGCCAAGAAACTGGGCATTCTAAATAGGGTGAGGCGATACTTTAAGCCTGGACAGCTTTTAACTCTTTAAAAAGCGCAAGACCGAGCATGGAGTATTGCAGCCACCTTTGGGATGGATCAGCTAATACCAACTAGCCGCACTTGACTGGGTGGAACGCAGAGCTAAGAGGTACATTGGCGACGTAAAACTGGTGGATGCCTAGCTTCACAGCTTGGCTCATCGCCGCAAGGTTGCCTGCATATCGGTCTTCTACAGATTGTACTTTGTGCTTAAGAATTCCACGACCTCATTCCACCAGCCCCCTTCTACCATCGGACATCTAGATGTACTGCCAGTTACCATCCCTACCTAGTTGCTATTCCACCAATTCGCGTTTCCAAATGTCTTTTATAATGCGCACAGCAAAAGAATGGAACTCACTATCTGCGTCTGTGTTTCCGAGCGCATACAACCCTAAACTCTTCAAAGTTAGAGTGAACAGGCTTCTTCTGGGTAAGCTCACTCTATCGTCGACTCTGTCTCTGTCACCTCTGATCTCCGACCTAGACTAGAGTCAAGAGCCAACCCATCTTAAATAAAAAAAAAGAAGGGAGTGAATGATAGCGTGACGGTTGACAGGGGAGAATGGAAGAATGAAACGTGTTGCACCGACCCCAAGTAACATGGGATAAGGGCAAGAAGATGCTGATATGCGGTGAAGATGTAGGTACATTAGAATATGATGTGTAATGTATCTTACTCTAAGAGGGTCTTAAAAACCAACCTCAAAATTTTCCACAGACATTTCCAGTCACGTACATAAGTCTGTGTGGTATTCACGATGATCGAAGGGCTCACAAGAGACTAGAAATAGACGTCGATAGTGGACAGCTCGCCACGCTCTCGTTCTTTGTTAATACCGTACTAAAGGTCGCCAGTCCCGACGGTTACGTAAAACTGAATTATACACCTAACACTTTTCTGGATCACCATTTTAATTGAAATTACCGTGTTACGGTTTGCGTAAGTCCAGATAAACAAAGTTATGCTCAAAACTCAGTTTATCTAGCAACCACATAAATCGTAGACATCATACATTATTATATATTTGAAGACTTCCTCATCCAACACTACATTAACACACATACTTTTATTTACTCTTCTTCCGCAAACACATAAATCTTGTTTGCGGTTAACCATCGCGGTGGAGTCATAAAAGCATACATTACTACAAATGTTACTTACCTAATGTTCCCATGAGATGTTCTAGTGTAATGCATTTTGTAATACGAGAATCTTATTGAAAAACAATAACCCAAATTGACCAGGAAACATCATGTCTGATTGTGCAACGCTACGACGAATGTTTCGACATCCGGCCGCTGAATGAACGGCGCCCGCCCAACGTGGCTGCCTGTTGCCAAACAACGCCACGCGGTGTCGCATGAGCTGCCCAAACTGTAAACCGTGCAACATGCGTTCTAAAACCTTGCTGATTCACTGACTAACTAAATACCTACGATTTAGTCCAGTAGTGCTTCTACATTTGCGCAGTCAAGGTATTGCCGAATGTACTGTATACAATACAATACCTTGACTGCGCTAATGTAACTATTCTTATTTTCTTCTGCTACCTATATTTCAAATACATTATTGACCTGAAATATCCAGAGTTATTGTTGGAAGGTATCAAGGGAATACCATGCAATCCACTCGTGCCTGATTATGCAATGAAAGGAAAATTATCTGGTTCGAACATTTGGTTTTACATGGACTTCGCTGCACGCTCTCCCTCGTAATACAGGATATTGAATCTGTGGATCTGTTTAAATCCAATCGCTTTGCTATTAATAGAGCTTTAATAGCTGTCGAATTTAGATTAGTACAAAGCTACGCAACTGAATATATTGGACACATCAATGTCGTGTTATCACTTGTTTCCGAGGTCCCTATGAGATAACATTGAGTTTGCAAAGCAATGCAACCAAAACAAAGGACGGTGCACTCAGGGGAGTAATTATGTATGATGCATGGTCCGAGTGGCCAGTATACATCGTTATTCTCTTAACACTTGCATTTCTCTTTATACCTACCTATATCAGTCATCACCAATAAAACAAAAAACAATTAAAGAAAGTCATAAAAATGCTGTAAAACTGCAAGACAACAATATTTCAGTGATGGCGCCAAAATATTGTTTATGACTTTCAAATTAGCATGATTAATTGTTGACAGAAATTATGCGTTGTTATTTATATAGCATATGTATTAAAAAGTGGCTCAGACAATAAGATTGATAACTAATAATGATTTACTTCATGTGAACTATTTGTTTATGAAATTTTTTTAGCAAAAAATAAAAATGACTTCCAAAACAAAACACTACTTTGGTTTTGTATTTTCATGTTATACCCCCGACTTCCGAAATTAAAGTTATTTTTCACTTAATAGCTGTGGTGCCTACCCCACACAAATTCGAATACCACTACCTGCTATGTAAATAACAGTGATAGGAAGTTATTAAAACATCATCCAGATAAACTAAGTGGCAAAAATACGCATTGTTGAAGCTAACTAAAAAAAAATTAATTTAAAAATAATAAAATAAATATAATTATTATTTAAAATTTATATGGGACCACCTTGGAAGTATACCCTTTCAAACAACAAAAGAATTTTCTAAATCGGTCCATCCGTCTTTGAATAATCGCGTAACAAACATAAAAAAAAAAAACATAAAAAACATAAGACGAATTGAGAACCTCCTTTTTGAAGTCAAACAACAACGTTTTGAAGTTGAACAACGCAATGTAGAAATTAAATTTCGCGTTTAAAACTGCTAAAGGTATATAAGCTTTTTAAAGAATTTTTATGTTCGGAATATATATTTTAATGGTGTTAAAGGGTACCTATCAAGAGGGCAGTGATAAGTGTTGTAAATCTGGCAGTCGGCGCCGAGATGTGTGTGCGCCGCCCGCCGCTCGCCGCTATACTTCATAGTGAGGCTACCGACTATGGAAACAGTTTTAGTCAGACGAGTCGTAAAATCTATAAAAAGATTTTGTGTTTGTAATTTGTATACGAGACTCACGTTATGCAGAGTGGCACATACACATTTTTCTGACGGTTTTTGCATAATTAGATGATGATGTACGAGTAGCAGCTCGTGGCTAAGTAATAAAAGCCGCACGGGTCGATCCATCAGATTAAGCTACGCTTGCCGAGGTTGGTCCGTGGATGGATCTTTATGTACCGAGGGTCCTCCCAGCGTCAGAAAGCACGTTAAGCCGTTGGTCATTGGTGGATCTTTGATAGTTGTTATGACGGGTCCTCAGAAACTCGAAAGTCTGACAATCAGTTTTACCAAGGGGTATCGTATTACCGAGTAACTGGGTTGTGGCGGTCAGATAGGCAGTTACTCCATGTAAATTACTGGTATTCAGCTGCATCCGGTTAGACTGGAAGCCGACCCCAACATAGTTGGGATAAAAGGCAGGCAGATTGTTTGTATTGTACGAGTAGGTAGTGAAAGAAAATGTTGTCGGTTATGGTCGTTTCGTTTCGTGGAAATAATAACAAGTTCGACATTTTATTGTTCTTGCTTACGTTCAACAAACAAACGGAAGTTTTCTGAAATGTACACCTACATTACTACCGGTTTGACCGTCACAGTTTTTCTTTGAACATCAATGCTGAATAATGAAAACAATTAGACAATGAATAATTTTAACTTCTGGGAAAAATGACGACGACATGTGTAAGATACAGGTTGTAAAATGATAATTTGCCGGTGGGTTCCACAATATGTTAGCTGCGTACGCGCATAGTTGGCGCTGGGCCAGCTGCACTCACTCCGCGCCGGATGCCGGCAGCCCTAAAGAATTCGAAACCGGTGCGTCGCCCGCGCACCGTTAACTGAAGAAGCTATCGCCGCGTTCCGACTGCACATGCGCAAGACCATCGCAGACATCTCACATTTTATAGTATCGTTATAATGTACAAGTTTTATTTGTAAGCCATTTGTCAAACATTTTACATCAGAAAGTGCAACATTTTTAGGATTCCGTACCTCAATAGGAAAAAACCGGAACCCTTATAGGATCACTCATGTGTCTGTCTGTCTGTCCGTCTGTCACAGCCAATTTGATCCGAATCTAATGGACCGATTAAATTGAAAATTGGTACACGAATGTATTTCTGTGACCCAAACACGGACGTGTAATGTAAATTAATGAATTTTGAATATGGGGGTCAATGTTAGGGGGCAAGTAAGAAAATAAAAAATAAAATATTTTCAAACTGTACCGTGCGATATATCAAATGAAAGGGCTTACTGTGAGGGTCTCAAATATATTTTATAATCATTTTAAAATAAACTGTTTTAAAGTTATTTAAGAAAATAGACGAAAAATGATCATTCTCCTTCTTTACCTCCGAAACTACAGAGCTTAAAATTTTGAAAACACAGAAAATAATTCTATAGCTATAGATTACAGGAAAACCTATAAGAAGTCCATGGTCTTAAAATAACATGGTAAATCACTCAATCTTGTGCATGCTAACTTACATTTGTCCATAGTTAAACGAAAAGGATCCAACCCACAAGTAGTGCGTGCCGGACCACGCACAATGAAGGGTTCCGTAGTTGGGATGAATTTATCCCAAGAACAAACTGAACATTGTAGTTGAAAAACATGTTCTCCCATACATTCCAACTACAAATGTCTATAGTTAAATGAAAAGAATCCAACCCACATTACTAATGTGGGTGCGTGGTCCGACACACACTTGACCGGTTTTTTAATTAATACATACCTAATATACAGCGAAAGGAACTTCGTTCCAACCATGTCCCCCAGGACACGATTTTCTTTTCATATTTCAGAGATCGCCCCCATAGGAAAACTGTTTTCATGAGCATTATACTCCCTTTGACGCGGTTGGTCCGTGGATGAGTGACCATCTTTACATACCAAGTGCCTCGGAAAGCACGTTGAGCCGTTGTTCCCAGCTGTCATTCGTGGATCTTTGACAGTCGTTACGGGTTATCAGAAGCCCGAAAGTCTGACAACCAGTCTTACCAAGGGGTATCGTATTACCCAGTAAAACTGATAGGCAGTCGCTCCATATAAAATACTGGTATTCAGCTACATCCGGTTAGACTGGAACCCGCTAAAACAACAAATACTAAAAAATAGAACACAATAAATATTTTCTCTCCCATAGAACTAGCTAGCTCCCATACAACAGACATGATTTTTTGTCGTTTTTATAGATAATCGGACGGAACCCTTCGTGCGCGAGTCCAACTCGCACTTGGCCGGGTTTTTTTTACTCATTTCATTGAAATTATTTTGAACGTTTATAGTTTTATGACTTGACGAAATATTTTAACAATGTTTAGGTAAATTCCATGTAATATAAAAGGTCAGGTGAAACCGTGTTAATTAAAATATTTTGTTTCACTAATGCTCGGTTTCTGATTAATTCTTGAACGGAGTTTAAACTCTTAATAGACAAAAATATCTATTAAAGCCAATTCCTTCCTTATGCTCGCTTTTTGAGGTCCTCAGATAAACCCTCGTTAGTAATTCACTCGACTTTTAAGCAAAATTCTTGCTTTGACGAAGTTTTCAGTAATAGGATGTCGAATCGAATAGATAGTTGTATACTTTTATTATTGTACTTGAATAATGTTTTAATGTCTTAACTAATGTAATTGGCCTTGACGTTTTATGTTAAATAAATAAATAACCTCCGTTTCAAAACCTCAGAAAACGGACATAACTGACTCATTTTAGTTGCTTGCAACATGTGATTGTAATGTGATTTCAAGCTACATACTCATATATATAAATTACGTACTTCATTCAACAACGTGCTTTAGTCATAGTCACAAATTCATTTCCCATCCATTACTAGGAATTGTCATTATTGGAATTACTCTCTGATGACTACAACAGATTGTTAACATTCTTTATGAAAATCCAACGCAATTTTAAAACTATTAAAGCTCCAGGTAGCCCGCGAAATTTAAATTTTCTTACGTTTTTCCAGCCAGTATCAGTATCATCATTGCATGTTGATCTAAATATGATTCACGACCGTAAAAAATCTGTATTTATAGATTTATAATCATTAAAATCATCAATACACTCTCTCTAAGTTCTTAAAATCCTAATGAATTTCCCATTTCATGAAATTTTGATATTTTGGATTATATTACTGACTCTAATGATTATAACTTTGTTAATACATATAAGTTACGGTCGCGAATCATACTTCAATCAACATACAATTTAATACTGACTTGCAAATTGCAAAAAATCGTAAGAAAATTTGAATTTTGCGGGCCAGATAGCCCGCCATTAAACGAACACCAGAAAAGTATTAATAGAACATGACATGATTACAAATACTGGCTGAATCAATTAATTTCCAATTTAAACTGCTGCTTTGTGAAAGTACGGCGCAGATTTCAAATTGGCCAGAACGTGTTTACTCGTTCGGTGCGAATGTGACATTCGCGGACGGATGTCCACTACTCTCTGCCAGAGCGCCGACAGCCGCATCTGACATTGCAGCATGCTTTATTATGAAGAGGAACATGCTCGAATTATAAATGCAATATATCTTTCAGTCATGTGCATATGAACCTTGCAGGCCAAGGTTTGCTACACTGATGGACGAACGAGGTTGTTCCCACTGAAAGTACCTACTATTGATTGATTGATTTACAAATTCTGAAGAATGCTACCGTGCTTGCTTTATGACAGTTATTAGTAAGTAGATGTGGCTAACCCTGAAATGTACAGGATGTGCAACTTTGTTGCTCCTTAGCTTAGTCTTATTTCCTTTAAATATTTTGTAGTGTTAGTCAGCGTATCAGTTTTCGAAAACACCTAATTTTAACAGTCCTTTATCCAAGGTTCTTAGTTGTTGCAATCATTTATAACAACATGCAAATAAGCTCAAGGAAGTTGCTTTTATTATGTATCGGTATTTTTATGTTAGAGAGGAGAACTTTAAATTGAAATAAAACACAGAAAAATGTTTTTAATATCCATGAAACTGGCTTTATTTAATAGACAATTTTATGGCATTAATGTTTGAACATGATTTCGCGCATGTGGCCGCCACGGCTGACACCACCGCCTAGTTTACTGAAAACTTAACTTTTTATTACCTTAATTTACTAAAGGAAACATTTGACAAACGACTCATTTCACGAAATCTGGCCACCTAGTACGTGCGATTTGAAGCCATTACTTTATTTTCTCTAAAGATATGTAAAGTCGCATATATCTACTCCGATAAACCAGTGAAAATTGAGCAGCTGGATGCCAACATTCGATGCATTATTGCCGGAATACAGCCTGATTTACTGCGAAGAGTGTGTGAAAATTTGATCTCCAGATTACGCCATGTACCTACGCGTCAGCCGCGTCAGCCACATGCTCGAAATCATATACAAACAACATTTATCTGTATTTTATTTCTCTAAAAAAAACACCCTATACCATTTCAATAAAGCGATGAATTAAAAACTGCGTAGAATTTAGATGTCGTTGACACCAAAAGATGCTGTGGAACTTTTTAATTAACGCTGTGTGCCAGGCAAAGGCCGAGAAGTGGTGAAACCCATCTGTTGGTGTTGGTTTACAGATAATTAGCGCAGAGAGCGACAGCTGCCGGTAACCGTCCACTCAAGACCACTCGACAATGCCGTCCAGTTCGGGATCCAGCGGAAAAATGTAAATGACTCATTATTTACTACACCTTTCTTTAAAATATTGGGGAAAATATGCGTGTTCTAATCTCGTAGGAATCTACAAGCTTTTCGCGTAGCGAAGTTTTCCATTCCTCAATCTGGGATTTGGTGAGCCATAAATCAGCCGAAACGTTATTACAATATAGTTCATGATACAATTTCTACCTATGTATTTCTACCAACGAAGCAGAATCCAAATTACAAAGTACATCAAATCCGAGCCTGATCGATATACCCTTAATTCTCGAGCGCCTGGCCTCAGACATTCCGACCCGTGTACAAATCTCTATCCCGATTCCAAATTCCCTAAATACATATACACTGACGTGTAAATCCCTTATTGTTTACAAATACTATGTGTGTAGTACACGTTATCACGGCCCGTGTCAAGTCGCTCGGCCTTCCCCGAGGCCGCGCCTGACCTGGATTTCGCCACGCGGCGCCCGCGTATGACTCATTGTTTTGGTGCGCCTGCGCTGCTACCACCTCGCGTATTTTGTTACGCTTCATTATTATACGACTAGTTTAGGGTTATGCTATAATAAAACCGGCCAAGTGCGTGATGGACCACGCACAATGAAGGATTCTGTAGTTGGGATGAATTCATGCCAAGAACAAACTTAACATTGTCGTTGAAACATGTTCTCCCATACATTGAAATTACAAATGTAAGTGTGTACGCACAATATTAAGAGATTTTTACAAATTTTCCTGTAATTTATAAGTATAGAACTATTTCTGTATTTTTTTTTATTTTAGACTCAGCTGTTTTGGAGATAAGGAGCGGAAAGGTCAATTTTCGTATATTTCCTCAAATAACTTATTTTAAAATTATAAAATAAAAACTATTATTTCATTTGATATATCACACGGTAGTTCGCAAAACTATATTTTTTTTTTTTGTTATTTGTCCAAAAGTGAGCCCATATTAAAAATTCGGTTATTTACGTTACACTTCCTTGTTTGGGTATGTGTACCAAATTTAAATTAAATCGATCCATTAGATTCGGAGCAAATTGGCTGTGATAGATGGACAGACAGACACGAGTGATGTGGGTGAGGCGTAAGGTTTTTTTTCCTCTTGAGGTACGGAACCCTAAAAATAGAGCACGAAACGAATTTTATTTTATACGATCGATAAAACAAATGAGTATATTGAGCAATTTGATTTGTAGCGCGCGAAGATATATAATTTTGTTACCAGTTTCTAGGTTAGCGCACACATTCGTTATTCATTGTTATTTGAAATTATATAAGCACATTATGTCTGCAATTTGATCTAATAAAATGTGGAAACCATTGCCCGGATATTTTTCCTCAACACTTCAACATTTTTACTGTCTTTAAAAAGGCTAATTTGTGGAATAGACTTATTTTAAAAAACAGATTAATTATAAGGTTATCTGTTAACACTGTCTCTAGATGCTAATACTTGAACACATATTTCTTGTACATATGCATTAAATAAAATTGTGCAACAGCTTGTTGATGAGGGCTCGTAGTAAGCAGAAGTTTACTTCTTACTTAATGAGGAGAAGTAACCTGCCTTTCTGCCTCCAGATTAGATTCCCAATGCAGCTGGCTGCTTGGAGTTTGTTTCGCCACTTTTTTATTCCAGCTAAAAGCACTAGGAATTGATGAAGGGCGGGCGTTTTGGAGGACAGTCTTATGTAATTTTGACGTTCAAAAAGTGCTGATTTTCATGCCTAGTTTGAATAAATGACTTTTGATTTTGTTTTTCAATGAAAACTTCACTGAATTCCTCTTAGTATGACACAGAGGAGCAGAGGGTGATGACCCCACGTGGGAACCCGATGTCATAACATTTAAGTTTTCGAACAATCCCGTAAGTATTCTAATCGTATTCACGTTTAGCTGACAAGTTACTACCAAGGAGTTCGTCTACTCCAACCAGCAGGTGATTACCCACCATAGTTCGGTAACTTAGGCATAGACTATAATGCCAAGATGAACCGGGATAAAAAAGTTTATTAAAGTGACCATGAATTCGCTTTAAGTTTATCACAAGCTCTGCAAATAATAGCGAGCCATTACCGCCGACTTAGCGTAACCAACAAAAACCAAATACGGGAGTAATTGCGCTATTAAATTAAAATTTCTCTATAACTTTAAGAATTGTTGTATTTTGGCGGAAAAGTCGACGAGCCAATGTCCGTTATAGTTTAAAATGTCGTTTGCGATGAAAAACGCTGTTTAGGTAAAAATGTCGCTTACGATAAGTCGGCGGTAATGGCTCGATAGATTAAGATGAAATCTTTTAAGAAGAGAAAAACCTGACCCAGAAAAGAGTCGCTGACTTTTAATAGCACTAGGTATTTTCTACAATGTTACCAATTTGTATCATAGGGAATTTTTATCCTATAAGATTAAGAAATTCTTCCAGTTTATATATTTATTTGTAAGATAAAGTGAAACTATCAAACGCTTTAGGTTTGCGAAATGTGACTTTATGAAAATTAGCATTTCATCTAAAGTCACTAATAAACACAGAATAAAGTAAGCCATTTATCATTAGTTGACGGAGACTTTAAATTGATGCTGTCACTTTCTTTTTGATACAACATGTAAGGGATGGCATGAATTTAAAGTCTCCGTTACTACTAACTAATGTTGGTTTCGTGCAACTCAACGTTGGTCATGCATTTTACCAGTCAACAATGCATTCAGATGATTCAGCATGGCTGTCTGGAAAAATTACTTTTAACTTTCAAGATCGCCGTTTTTCCTGTATTTATTTATGTGTACCAATCATTCAGATAGCAAATAACAAAATAACGAACGATTCAACGGACTTTTATCCGCAAACACGCACACACACACACGTACACAGAAAGTAGAGCCTTGATAATCCAATTGGACAAAATCATACCACTGTTCGGACTCACGGAGCGTTCGGTCTGAACTCTAAAGTATGTTAAAAAGAAAATTTTAAATAAAATCTAAGAAATTTCGGTAAAATACGTTTACTAAACTTCAAAACAAAAAACCACACAAGAAAAATCATTTTGTCATAACAAAATGATTTTTCTTGTGTGGTTTTTGTGAACAGATCTATGTATTTTAGTTGGCGGGTTTTATTTATAGACCATGAAAAACTTTTATCTCTCAATTTACGAAGCATTATTTTTTGGATAACTAGAGGTCACTTTCGGCGAATAGGTGTGGGTGGGACCATATCGCACTTTGGATTATAGCGGCGTTCGGATTAGCCTGGGTACGGATTATCGAGGCTCTACTGTAGTTAGACTTTTGCCTAAGTTCATCACTGCCATTTGTCAGTGATCTAGCAATTCTACTATCCTACTCAATCTGCCTAGCCTTTTCCCAACTATGTTGGGGTCGGCTTCCAGTCTAACCGGATGCAGCTGAATACCAGTATTTTTCATGGAGTGACTGCCTATCTGACCTCCTCAACCCAGTTACTGGGTAATACGATACCCCTTGGTACGAATGGTTGTCAGACTTTCGGGCTTCTGACGAGCCGTAACGACTGTCAAAGATCCACGAATGACATCCTACTAATATTCGTTTGTTACTGTGTGTTTGTTACTCAATAACGCAAAAACGGCTGAACGGATTTGGATGAAATTTGGTATACAGACAGTTTATAACCTAGATTAAGACATAGAATTCATTCTTTTCATCCCGGTTGAAGGTTCCCGTGGGATAATTTCCGACATACACGCGGGTGAAGCCGCTGGCAAAAGCTAGTAATATAAATGTGAAAGTTTGTAAAGATGTTTGTTACTCAATCACGCCAGAACAGCTGAACGGATCTGGATGAAATTTAGCACAGAGATAGATTATAGTCTAGAATAGTAAATAGGATACTTTATATCCCGGAAAAATGTACGGTTCCCATGGAATAATTTCCAACATCCACGCGGGCGAAGCCGCTGGCAAAAGCTAATCTGTAATAAAACATCCTCAGCTGCAGTAAAATAGAATTCATTCGTGACAATATTCTTGTATGCCACATTCATTAAATTTAGTTATGTGCCTACAGGGCAGGCATCTGCGATTTTGCTTCCATGTAAACAATTATGGCTCCATGGAGCAAACCTTCACAATGCATCAAAGGAAACATGATGACCTCCACATAAAACAAATACGTAATAGTAATGAAACTATTCACGTGTACGTTTACGTCCAAAGTAATTTTACAATCGTTTACCAGCTCGTACAAATGGGGTGTGAAACTACACAATTGCGGGCTGTTTGTTCTCGAAAGTGACAATGTTGGCTTCTTTATCTGTAGAAATGACAAGTGTAGGTGTAATTAAATAAGCTTTATATATCTATGGGAAATTAAACAGCGTTTGAAAATGTGTGAATCACACATTCAAATTTAAATTTTTAGAATGGCAAATTAGCAAGCGGCCCACCTTTTTTAATTTTTTACGTGGAAAAATGAACACAGGCACGCGTGATGGCAGGGTCTTGCAATGGTAGTTGTATGCAGATACAATGACCTGCACTACAGAGAACTGAAATATGTCCAAGGCCATTGCACAAAGAGTTCTAGTTACAGTTTAATAATATCATATCAGTTACAGAGAGATGTTGTCGCTAATGATGCATAAGATTTTCTACAAGTGAATAATATAGGGAAGGAAAAATATTTTGTAAAAAATCGGGTAGGGCTGTGTCGGGGCGAAATGTCTCTGTCAGCGAGTTGCTTTTAGTGTAAAGAAAAAATAAAATACAAAGCAACACTGAATGGCACCATAATATTTATTTGGATTAATATTCGACGAGGATTTTGTTTAACATTGTTCTGTGATATGAGAAATAAGAAATTAAGGCATAATGTTAATGTTGAAGCGTTCATGCGCTGCACGCCAACGGTGTTGTATGGCATCTACGACTGATGTTCATGTCCCTCAGTTCGGAGACGTATTCGTCAGATCTATGGGCGTTTGTGCACTACAAGGAATTTTACTGTCCGGCAGTCCGAGTTTTTACGGTCCGATGTGGCATGAAAAATACGGATGATTGGCTTGTACACTTGTCCGTCTTTACTCGGATCGGTGCGGCGCAGTTCAAGGTAGCTCTCTCTGAAACTACACGCCACGCACGCGTAATTACGCTAGGAATGATGAGTAAGGCCCGGAATGGAGAACCATGGGCCCATAGCCTCCTCTTTCCAACGATAAGCGTTATTTATATTTTCGACTGGCACTGGTTGAGGCCGACATATTGTATTTCAAGACATTTTTATAGACTTATTTTGATTTTTACTAATAAGTATGGTTCAATATACACTTATTATTGCTTAAATCAATTGGTCTAGAATTCTTTAAAACACACGCATAAATCACATCACAATCACATCTCTCTCGTGAGGTTCTCTATTGTGTTTAACTTTTTTATCCATAATCTAGAGAGCCATTTTTTTTTCTCCTAACCATCATTTGTCCGAATGATAACTTGTCCGAACCTAATGTCACTTAATATCACATGCCATAAAATTGAAATCTCTAAATATGCCCTGAATATGTTTGTCATAAATATTACAGTCAATAATATACAAAAGACTTAAAACCGTTTTCAATAACAGTTATAGTCCTAAATTCAATTTATTTAATGTTTATTTATCCTAATAATGTTTTTATTACAATTGTTTATTATTTTACCAAATCAAACTGATACAATACATAAATAGTAAAGATGCAAAAGCAATGTAGCTATTGTCACAGCTCCGGCAGCAAGCATGCAGCATGCAAGCAAGCATGCAGCAAACAAGCAACATGCAGCAGGCATGGTTTCTGTCACGGCTCCGGCGCTGCAGCCTCAGCCGCGGCGGCTCGCTCGCAGCTTCCTGGGGGCCGATTCTACTAATTTGCAACGTTACACGTTCAATTGTGTTTCAACAACAGTTCAGTTTCGATCGCCGTTCGATAGTTACCAAAAAAGTCATTCTACTATCCTATAAGCAAAATGGAAACTAAACTTAAACCGAATCGTAACGGGAACGTAACAGCGGGTAACCTGTGTGACCAACATTCCAAATAGTATGTTTTAAAAATACCACAGAAAAAAAAAGTTGAATCTAATATATTACTAAATATGAATAAGTGCTACTAAAAGTATTTTTAATACAAAAACATATCTAGACCATACTTATACTTTTAGCCTGTATATTTTTTTGTAACATTTCAACTTTATAAATAATAAAAACTCAGAAGAAAGTTTCGTTTTCGGCCCCAGCTTGCGAAATCTGTGAAACGTTTCAATTATGTCAAAAAGATAACGATGCGACTAAACGTCACGCTCATGTTCGGTTTTGTTAGCAGAATAGCTTTGAGATTGTTTCGATCGATCGGTGACTGAACTGAAACGTAACCGCAGTTGGATCGTTGTTACATTAGTGGAATGAGAAAACGCTCAAAAGCCGTGGTTCAGTTGCGATTCAATTGCGATTTTTGAACAATTTTGTTAGTAGAATCGGCCCGCGGGCCGCCTCGCCCCTACGCGCCTACGCGATTCTAAATTACACCCTAGAGGTAGGGCATACAAGACTGCGTGGAGTCGGATTTAGTCAATCTGCGCGGTGCCTCTTCCTCGCCAACCCGCCAGCAGCCCAGCATCTGACGAAAACTCAAGGTCGTATAAGTTAAATAATGATACCGCACTTGCGTCTAGTCTAGAAGAATAGTTTGGGGATTATTAGGGCAAGACGATTTAGCCTTTTTGTTATGGTTCACATTTTTGTCCTGGTACCCATATGTTTCTGTGTGATTTTAAAGACGTTTCTCGTCGCGTAACGCTATTCCACGTGAAGATTCTACCTTAACTCCTAGAATTTATTGCAAAAAATATTATGCGCTGAAGGAGCTTCTTCAATTGAGATTTTTCACAGGTTCATAAACTTTGTGCAATCTTATTTAAGGGTCATTCAGAGTGACTAAACTTTTGTATAATTAAAACTTACCTTCAATCGGGTGCTCGTTAGACTGATTTTTATGTTTTGTTGTTCCAATTGAAGCGGATAGCATACAATGGAAAAAGGTTCGATTTTATACATATAGGGACATTTTTCCACAAATTCTGATTTTGAATGCCATGAGTTCTGTTTGGGACGCCTTCGCGAGCGGTCGCGTCAACACAGAACAGCGTGCGCTATACACAACCAAATATACGAACACGTGTTACAAACTCTGGCATCGGCCGCCGAAATTGAATAGTGTCTTTGCTGTATTTTGTGTCGCGTAATAAATTCAGTGGTGTTGTGTGCAAAGTGCAAAAGTTCCTGACTCTGCACAAAGGACGACTGCGACATCCCCAGCAAGGAAAATTTGGTGAGATCCTTCCATATTATTACTAGATATTAAGAGTAAATATAGTAGTAAACTGGATTCCCCAGTAACTAAAGTCAAACAAATAGTTTACTTATCGAATGTTATAAATTAGTCATTAGTTCAACAAAACAAAACTGTTCCACACTGCAAGGTGCAGGACTCACGCTGGTGCGCGAGCGCTTTTCCGGCGCATCGTAGATACGTATAACACACACTTTATCGAATTGGATATTTTCGCGCTTACTCACGTAAAGTTTAAAAGATTGGCTTTAGAATCTTTAAAATAGTTACTTTAGTCATCTAATATTATTGTCTAAATACTAACGACTACGTATATACTTTTTCTGTAATATTAGCGCACGTTTTAATTTAATTGTATAACTGTTTGTTACTAGATATTATTTCGCGGACATTTTTGTGGGTTACATGTTTACCTACTTTTTAAAATTCTCTGGCATACCTTATATGTAATGTGTAACTGTTTTATGTCCCAATAAAGTAAATAAAAATAAAAAATAATCTCCGTTATGCACACAATTATACAACCTGAACCTTCTTTTTATTGTTGAATGCCAAGTTCCAATTCAGCTGCACACTACAAAAAATCTACCCTTTTAAATCATTCTACAGAAAATTAAGACAAAACGGCCCATAAATCTTACTCCAGTCAGTATTCAAGGTCCTTGTAACACATGTTAGGGTGTATTGGCTATCCTCACTAATTCTGCAAACATTTAAACAAAAACAATTTTACAATGACTGCATTTGTAGTACCAATGAAAAGGGACGGAAATTGTTTATTTAGGGCTGTTGCTCATCAAATAAATAACTTAATGGGTTTGACACTCGACCACATGGCCGTGCGCCGAGATCTTGCAAACTATGTATCGGTTAATCGTGTCGACAACAGAATTTATTTAGCACTTTTGAATAATATTCATGACTTTCTCCCTAACAGCAATCTTTCTCAGGAACAACGGATAATAAAATACATAACCGAGCAGTTTAAAGACGCGTTCTGGGGAGGTGAAGATATGTTAATCGCCGCATCCGAATTCTACCTCGTAAATGTGCATGTTCACACAAATAACGTGAACACTCTGGTGTATGCACCCACTGGCGAGCCAGTGCCTGGCAATATTCACATCTTCTTTAAAGACCAGCACTATGATAGCTGGGTTACGATCGGCAACAATCAGTACATGAGTAACCAACAAATTCTAACGCAGAACTTACACAGCGCCAAAACACCACAACAGACAGAAAGCTTCACTAACCAGTACAACATACGAGTTGAGCAGGAACACTCCACAGAATCCCGATTACAAATCAACAGCCCCCAATTACCTAGGCCATTAACACAGAGTGAACAAGTAGTATTGTCACTAAGTACACCAATATCGGATGTAGTCGCAGATGCCACCGGATACACCATACTCAGAAACCCGCCCTCTACCACAACTAAGTACATTTGCCCTGACTTGCGTATTGCAACCTGGAACGTCCGCGGGGCTTCCAAACCTGACAAAAAAGATAAAATAGACTTAGAACTTACACATAGGGGCATCCACGTAGCCTGCCTTCAAGAAACCGGGATGAATGAAGGAACCTACAACTCCATACACTACGAATGGCATTTATATGCAGCCGCGGGTAAAGCACACCGGGGGCTTGCAATTTTAATCAGAAAAGACGCCCAAATTGCTATAAAAAACAAGAAAAAGGATACCGATGCGATGTCATTTACTCTTATAGTAGGTATGGGAAGTGACAAGCCTGATCATCTTTATATAATCAACTCTCACGTCAATAGTTGCACCTATAAAGCAACTAGATCTTTTACGGGGTTATTAAACCTGATTAGACAAAAGCCAAGGAAATGTATGCTAGTAATACTAGGTGACTTTAACGCCCATATCGGTCGACAAGATATGCAAAGATTTCAACGCAAAGGGCTCATTCACCAAAATCTCCATCATGACTTTTCCAACTACAACGGGGAAATGTTAATGGACATAGCCAACAGGGAAAAACTGCAAATAGAAACAACAAAAGCTAGGTCATCATGCCGGATAACATGGTCAAAGGGCAATCAGAAATCTCAATTAGATCACATTATTACGCCGCAGGCAACAGTAAAACTCTTCCAATTTATTAAAGGGGAATGGGCCGCTAGGGGCACCTCCGACCACAAAATAATCTGGGGGCAGTTAAAAACAAATCAAATAGTAAACAAAAATCAAACCTCCAAACATAAGGCACAAAGTCAAACGCTAGATGCGAAGGAGACAACAATCGACGAGGCCAAACAGTTCAACTATAAACAGTGCTATTACGCCGCTCTAAATAGCAAATCCACCAAAACAAAATACCAAGATTGCATAATCAAAAAACTAGGAAATATAGGAATCAATCCAACGGACATAAACATCGAAATACCATGGAATACTATAACTGGACTATTAAAAGCGGCTGCTCAGGAAACTCTGATCTTCCAGTCGTTTCACTCCAGGGACCACCGAATAGCTCTTGCTAACCTTCAAAAGGCTAAATTTTTACAAAGAAAGCAACCAGTTAACCACAATAGACGTAATCATGTAAAAGAATGTCAGGCTACACTTCAAATAGTTAAATACCAAGAAGAGCAAAAAGCATGCAGGGCCTTCTTCAATGGACTGGGGAAAAAACACCCTTCAAAACGCATGCAGGTACTGTACTTATTCTACAGGAAAAATAAACAACAAACAAAACGACGTAAAAGAAACGCATACATTCCGATGTCCAAATGGGAGAAAATCCTAAAAAATTCCGAGGGCCCAGCTATACCAACGATTAGCATAAAAAAGGTAATAACCGACGCCCAAAACATAGGACCCACTGTGGATGACGTAACGGGAATAATTAACAACATGAGAAACGGGACAGCTCCAGGTACAGACCAAGTGGTGATCGAGCTTTACAAAGCGATGCCCCGAATATTACAGGAAGCGGTCACCAAACATATGAACACAGCCTGGATCCAGAACGAAGCACCTGGCACCTGGTTAGAGACAGTGCAGGTACCAATTCCGAAAAATAATAATCCCAAAGACTCTAACGACTATCGCCGCATATCGATTTGCAATACAGGTTACAGAATTTATGCTTCCTACTTACTAAAAAAATTAGACGAAACAATAAAAGAATTGGGCAATTACCAAGCTGCCTTTTTAAACAATCGGTCAACAGATGATCACATCTTTACACTCAAGAGGGTATTGGACGAAGAATGGCGGGCTGGTACAAGGATTTATGTACTCGCTCTCGACATAGAAAAAGCTTTTGATAATGTAGACCTCAACGCACTGCGGGATATTTTAGTACAAAGGACCAACAAGTCACTAGCTAACAGGATAATCAAGGTTTGCATGAATGAACGAACATACATCAAATGGTATGGCCAGCAAAGCAGCTGGATCATTAAAGGGAAAGGTGTAAAACAAGGTTGCCCCCTATCCCCTCGTCTCTTTACATTGATAATGGATGATGTCCTTAGAACACTCGAAGATGAAACACAACTAATTACACTAGATCAAGACCATGAAATCAATCTCCCCCTAGTACTATCATTCGCGGACGACCTTATCTTCATTACTGACGACCTAAAAGGGCTAGAAGGTATCGTATTCCATATTAAACCCCTACTAGCTAGTGTCGGTCTCCAAATAAATGAAACAAAAACAAAAATATTAATTAGGGATCCCATAGCCTCACAGAAAACGACCTGCGTATCCATTAATGGGATAAAGTTAACTACAGTTAATGAAATTAAATATCTAGGCACCTACATAACATCTGCTTTAAGGAGGAAAAGCACTATTAAAAAACGTTGTGAACAGGCCACTAGAAACGCTAAATCTCTAGTACCATTCATATTAAACTCAAAGATGGACTGGAAATTAGCCAGACTCATGTATCAAATGGTGATCGTACCTTGTATGACACACGGTTTGAAAGTATCAGCACTCACTAAAACTAACAGATCAAGACTGAGAAGATATGAAAGAGTTATCATGAGAGACTTGATTAACCACGCAAGGAATAAGCCAAGACAAAAGAAAATGCATGAAATCCTAGAGGGAAAAACTGTAACCAAACGCATCAAGAACCACAGGATGTGCTATCTCGCACATGTCCACAGGCGTCGCGAACCGCATCTGCTACATGCAGCAATGCAGTACAAGGCTAAAACCAAAAAAGTCGGTCGCCCTATTTACACATGGAAGGACAACCTAAAGCAAGACATGATCTACTTCAATAATGAAAACAGCTTTTGGGTGGACATGGCTGAAGAACGAAATAAGATTAAAAAGGCTGCAAATGAGATTTACAAGAAACCGGAAACGGATAGCAGTGAAACCTCAGACGAAGAATTTGGAAACAACAACGTGTAATACAGCATAGCAGTGACATAAAGAGTCGAAATCGCAGTTTAACCGGCAAAAGATTCACCGGGGAAGCTGGAATAGAAGCAACCCGGCGGCGACGTCGTAAAAGAGCCCATCCATAATTATGTCACCTGTCTCTCCACTATTCCAAAGCTTATTTAACGGTGCATACCGGGTAGGCGATAATCCCTATCCATATCCTAAGGGCCTGTCTTCCCTACCATTATCGCGCCCCCCGGTCTACTCTTTGATATGCAATGATCCCTGTTGCACCATGTAACATGAGGCAACAGGGGCTAGTGTGAATCTTTGGGTTCATTCGAATAATCGAGTCTGGTCAAACCACGCTGGGGTCGGTGCATTTCATTCATTCATTCATTCATTCAAATTCTGATTTTGAATGCCATTTTTTAATCATTGTCTCTTACATATTGTGACAATATTCCTCGATATTATGTACCATGGGACTGACTACCGTAAGTTGGGGTGATTTTGCGCCTGCCAGTAATACTTTGCTCCAAATCCGTACAAGTTTAAAAATAAAATTTAAAAAAAAGTTTACAACTCTATGGTTTTATTGATGTCTGAACGCAATCATAAGATGTCAATGTTCTGTCATGGAAGTTGACAGGTCGCCGTTGTTGCTATTACCTGTGCTAGGTTTGCTAGGTGTGCTGTGTTAGGTTTATTAAAACCTAACCCAAAATTAAATCAATGGATTTAATTTTGGGTTAGGTTTTAATAAACCTAACCTTGATTTTACCAAACTTTTTTTTTTTTGTAAACTTTCTACTTTCACGTTGGGACTCCTTGCACAGGTAATAGCAACAATGGCGACCTGTCAACTTCCATGACAGAACATTGACATCTTATGATTGCGTTCAGATATCAATAAAACCATAGAGTTGTAAACTTTTTTTTAAATTTTATTTTTAAACTTGTACGGATTTGGAGCAAAGTATTACTGGCAGGCGCAAAATCACCCCAACTTACGGTACCGATTTAAAAGAAAAAAACGCATTTAATCTATGATTTACAGACACCACTTCAATTGTTCAGCGATAACACAAATTAGGTCCACTACCTACTCAATCAATAACTTAATTTGTGATCTCCTGTAATCACGTGGGGCCTCTAGCACGTGGTTCTACGATGACCTCTTAACTTCTAATATTTATACCCACAGAACATACCATTTGCCATTCGTTGAACTATTCCCGGAAAGTATATGACCCATGGAAACGTGAAGATAGTCTGACGCAAACTATGTGCACGTGACACCGACAGGCACACAGGTTACACACAACGTAAAACAATCCTCTAAAATCAATGATCCAACTCGTAAAATAATGATCGCATACATTTATTATAGACGTAAAGTTTGTTTGTTTGGCTCGTGGTAAACCATAAATTCTTTCTTTATTTGCCAATATATTACACGTTACTTCCAAATGTAGGTTATGTTATGACGTATTGCTCGATGGGTATGACGACGAGGAGTGTATTTTACTTTAAAACTACGAATTATTTCATCCACGTGGATCGTAACCACCATTCCAAAATTGGTAATATCTAGAACATGTGATATAATGTAGAATTGCCTCAATATTCTAATACGTCAGAAGGTTATCTCTGCCTAGCCTTTTCCCAACTATTTTGGGGTCGGCTTCCAGTCTTACCGGATGCGGCTGAATACCAGTATTTTACATGGAGCGACTGCTTATCTGACCTCCACAACCAGTCTCACCCTGTCAGACTTTCGGGTTTCTGACGACCCGTAACGACCTTCAAAGATCCAGGATGACAGCCGGGACCAACGGCTTAGCGAGCTTTCCGAGGCACGGCGGAGTCTTGGTAAAAATGGTCTCCGATCCACGAACCAACCGCGGCAAACGTAGCTTTTCGGTCGATCGACCCGTGCGGCTGTTACTTGGCCACGAGCCCCTCTAATATTTATGAAGGTTAACAGACTATTATAGCTAAAACTGGTTGCTAAGAAACCGCCTACTAGTCCCGTCGTAACAATTCTCCTCCTTTATCTGGCTCACTCATCTAACATGGAATGGTTCGATGATGACCAATGCGAGTCGAATTTCATTCATGAGAAAATAATTTCATATATATTAACCATTTCACGCCGTCCAACACGATGGCATGTATAGCTCTTCCATTCATTAAAGTTTTCTTGTATCTTTGTGAGAAAGACGTCCTAAATGACCCTAGTCTTTGCTCAAGGTAAACTTTAACTGCTCTTTACAAAATACACGCTGTAGTCTCCAAGTTTTTTAAGATAAAAATAGACACACAGTACCTGAGCGAAGAATAGTTACCTAAATAAAATAGTCGCCAAGGAGATCGTGCCAATTAACTGGTTGCATCACCGCAGTGCTTTATATCCCTGTAAGTATGTGTGTTTTTAGTACAGACGAATTTATTCAGACGATTCATGTAGAATAAATATTCGAGTATTTAAATAATCATTAAATTCATTCCTAAAATTCCACGTGCGGAGATATAAATGCGGTCCTGAAAGCCGACGTTGATTAATTCGCATGAAAATACGAAAATGCACATAGAATAGTTTGGTTTTCATAAAGTATGACTAATTTCATGACAACCTGATTTAGGATCTGTCTGACAGGATCCTGCATAAATAAGTTGAGACAAACCTTTTGTATTTTGTTTTTAAAACTCCACAGACGTGATGGGTATCGATATCAAATGTCGACAAAACAAAAGAAATCATTATCTAAAATCATTATTTTATCCAGCTAATGAACACAAGAAATGTTCCTAACGATTGTTAATCCTTAGGGCGCTTACAGACCAATGACACTCGATCGACGAGGAGCGCTGCGAAGTAGTCGCCTTGCTGACGACTGTGGACGACGACGTCGTCGCCTAGCGGCGGCGTAATTTTTTATTTTAACTACAAACTTTCAGTAAAAAATTACATAATACTGGGGCAAAAAAAACATACTTCGTCTCAGACATGTTGTATGGCTCAAAATGCTCTAAATAGCGTCAAAAATTAACTTTACAAATTTTAAGAGATGGTTACACCATCGAACGGAATAACTTTTACTTTGGGACCAACTTTGAAATCGCGAAAAAAAATACAGCTGTCCCATACAGTTTAGAACAGTAGGTATTAAACTTTAGTATGGAACTGAGCTGATTGTTTTTTCGCGATTTCAAAGTTGGTCCCAAAGTAAAAGTTATTCAGTTCGATGGTCTCTAAAGCACTCCTTAAAGTTTGTAAAGTATTTTTTTTAACACCTTATACAGAGTGCAAGTGTAAACAGTGTCAACATTTTAACGGGTCAGTGTACTCATCATTATAAACAAATTTACTATTGGACCACACCTGAAATCGCGAAAAAAAATCAACTGTTCCTTACATTTTGACGAACTATGCGAACATAGATTTACTGAACAGCTGATTTTTTTCGCGATTTCAGGTTTGGTCCCATAGTAAAATTTGTTCATAATGATAAGTATAATGACCCCTTAAAAGGTTGCCACTGTTTACACTCACACCCTGTATAATTAATTTCAACATCACGAACGTTTTAAAAACCATATCTAATTTTAGCTCATTCATTATTTCACATCCCCATTTAGAAGTCCCTAAATAAAATCCATTGTTTACAATAAGTCTAAAACCGCCAATTACTTCCCCCAGCTTTTCCGCACGATAGGAGGAAAAGCTTCTTTACTTAATGCCTTTATTAGTATGTATGTCTTTCGTAGAGGTGAATGAACACTGTAGGCCTAGCACGAACGTGTGAAGTAAGCTACACTTTAATACGAAAATTTTGCGCTTACGTAATACATAGTACATATTAATTGGGTTTTAAGATGATACTAAATGAGCTTGTCGCAAAAATTTTAACCGGAAATCTTTTCCCAACTATGTTGGTGTCGACTTCCAGTCTAACCGGATGCAGCTGAATACTACCAGTATTTTACATGGAGCGACTGCCTATCTGACTTCCACAACCCAGTTACTGGGTAATACGATACCCCTTGTTCATGATGAAAAAAACTAATTCGCCTAATTGCGTGGAGTGTGGAGTTGTGGAAGACTTACATCACTTATTGATGGACTGTGCTAGATATGAGTCTAATAGAAATTACCTGATTGGAGTATTGAGGTTGAACCGGCTTGAAATAGGCACATTCCATAGAATTCTCTCTCAACCAAATGGTGATGAAGCGAAGAGTCTGTTCAGGTTCATGGCCCAAATGTAAACTGTAGCAGTGTGTGTTTAGGGTACGATGGGACTGTCATACGCATTGCGATTATAAAAGTCCCTAATAAATCCGCTTATAGCCTTTTCACAACTACGTTGGGGTCGGCTTCCAGTCTAACCGGATGCAGCTGAATACCAGTATTTTACATGGAGCAACTGCCTATCTGACATCCACAACCCAGTAACTGGGTAATACGATACCCCTTGATAAGACTGGTTGTCAGACTTTCGCTTTCGGGTTTCTGACGACCCGTAACGACTGTCAAAGATCCACGAATGACAGCCGGGACCAACGGTTTAACGGGCTTTCCGAGTCATGGAGGGGTCTTGGTAAATATGGCCACTCATCCACGGACTAATCGCGGCAAGCGTAACCCGTGCGGCTGTCATTACTTAGCCACAAGCTCCTCGTGTATAAAATTGAGTTGTATTAGAATTTACTTTACGTTAATATCGCGCGTTCGTGCTCTAGCCTCTGAGCATGAAACTTTCCGCTACGCGTGCTTGTTTCAAGCAAACGCAACAACTCGCCATCGCCAGTAGCCACAATGTTTACTTTTTTCGACTGCTCGCTGTATGGCGCAATAAATGACACGAACACGTGTCACGGGGCAAGAGTACAAAGGAAACTTTTTAATTGTGGAGTGCGCGTTTGAATGTTGACAGTGACGAGCTCGGGGGAACAGTTACTGGGAATTCGTTACTACCTTGTGTGCGGCCGGACTGCAGCTTAGTTTTGTCTACACTTGCGAGCAATCAAATCGACTCAACTCCTAATCATGCATTTCGACCCAAATAGCAATTACTCAAAAACAACTAAGCCGATTTCAATACTTGTGGTCAGGCTTTAAAAATAACCGGTCAAGAGCGTGTCGAACCACGCACAATGAAGGGTTCCGTAGTTGGGATGAATTAATCCCAAGAACAAACTTAACATTGTAGTTGATAAACATGTTTTCCCATACATAAAAATAATTTATCATTTACATTCGAACTACAAATGTCCATAGTTAAATGAAAAGGATCCAACCCACATTACACCTAATGTGAGTTGGATCCTTTTTGTTTAACTATGGACTTGTACGCACAATATTGATAGATTTACCATGTTGTTTTAAGACCATCGTCTTCTTATAGGTTTTCCTGTAATCTATGTATAGGTATTGAACTTTTTTCTATATTTTTTTTTCAAAATTTTAGACTCGGTACTTTCGGAGATAAAAGGGGCGGGAATGGTCAATTTTCGTCTATTTTCTTAAATAATTTAAAAATGGTTTATTTTAAAATTATAAAAAAAAAATACATTTGAGACTCACAGTAGGTAAGCATTTTATATGTCACATGGTACAGTTTGCAAAACTTTTTTTTAAATTTTCTTATTTGCCCCCAATGTTGACCCCCATATTCAAAATTTATTTATTTACGTTACACGTCCGTGTTTGGGTCACAGAAATACGTATGTGTACCAAATTTGTAGGCTGTGACAGACGGACATACAGACACACGAGTGATCCTATAAGGGTTCCGTTTTTTCCTTTTGAGGTACGGAACCATAAAAACAACTTTTTCATAAAGGTTACGAACTTATTGAAAAAAAATATACTTTGTATGCACGGGTTCTATGCGGTTGAGTCGATTTGGTTGCTCGCGAATGTATAACATATTGAGAAAATTTATTTTATATATGTTATAATATGTTATAATGTGGGGTTAGGATAGTTCCAGTTGAAAAAAACATCATAAATGGATTAGGTAATAGAGAAAAGTTTGTGGCAAAATCAGCATCATCCTATCTATCTTGTCCTTGTCCGATGTTACTTGGGGTCAGCGTAACACCTTTTCTTTTTCCATTCTCCCATTCTTGTGGGAAAATAATAATTTAAAATGCTAAGCTACGCTTGCAGCTGTCTATAGGTATTGCTTCAGCTTCATCTCAAGACTGCAATAAAGTTGATCATAGATTAACTAACAGCATTTTCTAGAATTGTTATAAACCTTTAACCTTTTCCTTATCTGCATATTTAGATGGAAAGTTAACTCACACGATCTAGACGGCAAGTGTAGGAATCAAAATCAATCTGCCTAGCCTTTTCCCAACTAGGTTGGGGTCGGCTTCCAGTCTAACCGGATGCAGCTGAATACCAGGTTTTTTACAAGGAGCGACTGCCTATCTGACCTCCACAACCCAGTTACTGGGTAATACGATACCCCTTGGTAAGACTGGAATATACCATGAAAATCATTATGTAAATGATTTGGCTTACTCGTGCGGTATTAGTTCCTACCAGCTGTCACTTTCAGCGAAAGAAATAGCGGTGTGTGTTAATTTAAGTAGGTACCTACGCGTAGGTGTGAGCTAACCTTTGAAACAGAGGTTGCAAAACAATCAGACTTGGTAAGTATATTGAAGTTAGATTATAGATTAGAATAATACAAATAGTTACTGTGAGGAAACTTATTCAAAGAAGATTCTTGAAAGAGATTCCTTGAAACATATAGAGACACTGAACATAGTCATAACGCTCATGTGAGCGCTTAGTGTCCCCTAAAGTGTTCATAATAGGTCTTTACCAATGAAATTGCCGATTTTTGATACCGGCTAGTGTGAAAATCAATATCTTTCATTCTATTTAGAATTCCAAATTCAAATAAATTTTATAATATAGCATGACATTTAAGAAAAGAATCAAACAGTTGTTCATTTGTTTACCCGCCGTTCGATTTCTTTTTTTTTTCGTTCGCCTTTGATATAGATGTATCTATAACCATGGAAAAATCGAAATTGCCCTCTATTTTCGAATACGAGTTCCGTCGTGGCTGGTACGCAACACAGACAGCACGCAATATTAACGACGTGTATGGACAAGGTAGAATTAGAATTAGAATTAGAATTAATTTTATTTGTAAGAATGTAGTTTTACATCGTATGGTGTTAATATTTTTTAAGTTCTATACATTCTACCACAACATAGGGTGTACAAATATTCAAATGTGTCAATAAATAATGTGACAAATATTAAAATTACAGTAAATTTTAAGATTTGTGTTTTACAGTAAGTCCAATTTGGTACCCGCAAGTGAACGCACGGTGCGTTTTTGGTTTGATCGCTTCCGTTCTGGAAATTTTGATCTCAACAATGAACCCCGGAGATAAATTTCAAATCCAACGAGGCGGTGAAAAACGCCTTTAAACAATTTATCGATTCCCGTTCCCAGGATATCTATAGCGGAGGCATCAACGAACTTTCATTAAAATGGCAAAAGTTCATAGTCAATATTTCTTTTAAAAAAATTGTTTGATTTTTGTCTAAGTATGTAAATCGGCAATTCTAATAATAAATCATAGGTATGTCTAGACTTAATAGTAAGTTTGATCAATTTTAAAAAGAATCCCTTAGATACTATCTAATATTTTCGTACTTATCATATGAACAGTGCAAAAAAAGGTTATTGACCAACCCTTCGGTTAATACGTATCTATACTACGAGACAGCTCCAAGTCCGTCTGCAGGATACAAAAGAAGTAGGGCGAAATCATCGGGTGTCGGAGCTTGGTCTTACAGGTGAGGTTTTTGACCGCGCACTTACGAGTCGCGGCATTCCGTGTGGCGCCCAACAAATTAAGATGAACAGATTAAGTTGTCACGTGACACGGTGGTGTATGTAAATGGAGTGTTAACTGGTGCTTCTCATAGAAATACCTTAGGAATTTAACTTCCAGTTTCCATCAAAATTTGGACGGAATTCTGAACAAAAGTTTGGCTGACAGTCATTTCATTTTTCAGTCTTCATAGGTGTTCGTGGAAAAGTTTCCGTAATAATCTTTCGTGAACTGAAAACGATGAAAACGATAATGCTAGTCTCACGACTATAGTATGTTTTTTTATTATTCAAATGATGATATCGGGGATTTATGTTTGTTACCCGACTCAGCCATGAATATTTCTATAATACGTGTATGAGCTAACATTTCGTTAACTGTTTTAACTCTACCTTTTACTTATTCCATAACATAAACAGAAGGTATGGTCTAACCTACTTTCGCCTGTCATCACGAATTACTCCGTCTCCTTTGTACTCCATGTCATGTAGGAATCCGGCAACACGCCGGAGGAACGACCCGTGGTCGCCGGCAGGCGCGGCGGCACGGCGCGGCGCCGAAAGTTGCTCGTTCGACGCTTGAACGTATTTCAACGCATCTCCATCTCAAATAAACGATTTCCTTTATTTACGCTATAAAATTGAATTAATGTGACGATTTTTTCATCCATAATGTGCTTTTCCTAACATAAAGATTTTTAGTACGCACACATTTTTATTTTCATGAAGTGAAGATGAATTGAAACAGAATGAGAGTGACAACTATTTCTTCTCGAGTCGTAAACCTCAAATAAAAGTTATTGTTTCCTATTACGCTGTACCGAAAGGAGCTGCATAGTTTTGTAAAAATATTTACAGAAAAGATACGATTTCAACGTAGTGAATCTACTTTATTCGCGTTAAGAGTAATTTAAAGTTACACCCACTTGATAATGTTTGAGACGAACAGATTGGTCTATTATTACCTAAATAAAAATTGTAACATAAAACATACCTACCAAAACTGCAAAAAATTGTGCTGTCTTAAATTCTGGTATCAAGCAATTAAATGGTACTCGTAAATGCCCACTTGACATTTTTATGAGAATAGCTATGTATGTCGAAGCATTGTATTCAAATCTAAAAAACAAAGTATCACTAGCAAAGAATTGAGACATTATTCAAAGAAATAGCTAATCTCATTAAAATAGCTAGCTGACAACCTACTCACAAGTAGGTATTTGTAAGCAGTGTTAATGTCATTGAAATGTAAATCCAGATACCTGGAAAAGTAATTTTTCACAACGACACATGTGTCGAGGTGATTCAGACATTCGGTTCAAAACCGTGGGCGACGTGTAATCCGTTTTATTTTTGCAACTTGACTTGTGATTCAATAAAACGCTAATATTAGCAACTTTACATGTTTCTTCTTGTTACACTTTTTATTTTAAAACATATTTTCAAAATTTTAAGCTCTTTTTGTTCAAAAAATATCCGAACACTGCTTAAATTACGGACGTATACAAAATTCTTTAATGCTTATTTGACAATGTGATGCCAAATGTAGGAACATTTTCACATACATCAAGTCTCATTTTACATACTGAAATAACATCCAGAAGCTGAAGAAAAAAGTACATTGTCTATATAAATTGTGATTTACCAACATAAATAAGAGCTTTCGGCGCGCAATAACGTCCTAAGTAATGTTGGTGCAAACAAGATCATTATCGGTCGGCACTTTATCAAAATTATTATAGTACTGCTTGCTTAGGGATAAGACCTTTTCACTTTATTATCAGTTGTTGTTTCATGTTGAATCCAAACAAACCACACCAAAATACCTAGTATAAATATGTCGATTTAATTTTAGCCCTTTAACGAGCACGAGGAATACCACGCCG
The DNA here is from genome assembly GCA_948252095.1 of Dicycla oo. Classification (NCBI taxonomy): domain Eukaryota; kingdom Metazoa; phylum Arthropoda; class Insecta; order Lepidoptera; family Noctuidae; genus Dicycla; species Dicycla oo. Next base: position 26,495,215 of record OX411712.1, on the reverse strand, counting down.
AAGCAAACCATTCCTCGATAGCACATACTTGTACAGCTTCTCGTAATAGAAACACGAACAATTTATTTCGTAAGAAATAGTGAAATTTGGAATTGACCCAAAAATATGACACGGACTGTGCAAATTACACATCTTGTATAGGTAAGCAGGTACTAATGTAAGTACTTAGAAAACACGTCTTTGAGCTAAAAGACCGAACTATTAGGAAAACTCCTACAAATAGATAAGCTTTTAGCGTTTCATAACTTTGTTCATTGATTGACTATTAAGGGGGAAGCTCCAGATAGCCCGCGAAATTCAAATATGACACGGACTGTGCAAATTACACATGAAACTCGTCTTGTATAGGTAACCAGGTACTAATGTCGCAGGTAAGTACTTAGAAAACACGTCTTTGAGCTAGAAGACCGACCTATCAGGAAAACTCCTGCAAATAGATAAGCTTTTAGCGTTTCGTAACTTTGTTCATTGATTGCCTATTAAGGGGGAAGCTCCAGATAGCCCGCGAAATTCAAATCTTCTTATGTTTTTTTGCAATTTGCAAGTCAATATTAGGTTGTATGTTGATTAAAGTATGATTCGCGACCGTAACATATACGTGTTGAAGAACTATTCATTTTACAAAGTCGGTTCGGTGATTTTTACATTAAATATTTTTTAACTAAATCAGATATAGGATCTGCATAGTTTTTCTTCCTCGATTTTTTTTTATAAACTTTGAATTCGGAATAGCGAATTTTCTCTCGACGTTCATGCTTTGGTCATTCGACCCTGGACTTTCTCTCTGGAATATTATATTTTTGAAATTTACTCCAAATTTATCCTAAAGTAATTGATTTCTGTGCACAAACTTTACGCAGTGACTCGTATTCGCCTGAAGGGTGACCCAATAGTGAAGGGGTGCTTTGTGTGTCCTGGTTTTTTTTTGGTATGTAAGAATTATTTTTCTCCGCATTATCGTCTCTACAATCTATATGGCCTTGTTCTTCTCTCTATAGAACGCGAAGCTGAACCTACGGCTCAGTTTGCTTCTCCATGAGAACGTCTGGTCAGCCGCAACACGTAAGTTTAGATATTTCATGTCAACTACTCCATATGAATGAATCCTAGCCAATATTTTCCTACCTACAACAGTTTCTTTTTCGTGTTGGAAATTATTTAAGCCAGCATTCTGGCTTTTCCGGCAAGGGGAGCACAGCATCCAACTGCCTGCTTGGGTCCTGTCAGCTGTACCAGCGGCAGGTGGTTCCCATCGTGATCCAGCTCAAGTACCCTACCATCGCCGACTTCACGACGGGTGATCCAGCGCTTGTCGCACAGATATTTATTTTTTCGGTTTACTTTATTCTTACGTTTTAGCTTGAAGTGTATTTAATCTTGCAAAAAAAAACGCATTTCTATACCTATATGCCATCGGTTTTGATTGTGCTTAATTGTTTTTGTTGAACTGAGTCGCGTATTTGTGGGATACGTTACACACCCGCCTGGTTTAGGCACTCTCGAACTATCGAATTCGAATTCAATAGGATAGGACGCTTAGATCTGATATAGGTGTCGTCTCTCTTCGCATTAAAGCATAACCTTATTCGGGCACTTTATTAATTATATCTGCTAACAAAGAGAAATCTGGGATTGTCCTTTTTTATAAATTTGTGTGCTTTTTTATATTTTTGTACGTTCAATTTTTTTATAATCCGTGTTCCGTTAATTTATAAAGTTTTGAAAAATTATACGAATTACAGTGTTAAATTTGGATTTTCTTTTTTACCAACACCACAGTGTTTATAAAATTATAATCATTAGAGTCAGTATTACAACTCCTTAAGTTAGCATAGGATTATATGATCTTAGAGAGTTGTATTGACTATTTTAATTATTAAAATTCTATAAATACAGATTTGTTACGGTCGCGAATCATGTTCAGATCAACATACAACCTGATACTGACCTGCAAATTGCAAAAAACCTAAGTAAATTTTAATTTCGCGGGTACTTGGAGTTTTTCCTAAAAACTTGAAATCCAAAACAAGTCCGTGGTACTTGTTAGGCAATAACTATATTGCATCTATTTATGAAGAGAAATACCCATTGACATAGAGAATGGACTGAACGTTCCGTATTCAGTTGTGCAGTGAATACAGACCGAAAAGTACAAGAGAGACAAAGCGAATTTGCGGCCAGTAGTTGTCACTTTATAGAGAGTGGTCACTTTTGTGAGGCTGACGCTCAGTCCAATTCTCTATGTCAATAGAAATTCCTGAATTATGTTATTTTTATTTTGATATTAAACAGTGCATCTTCGATAAACAGCTATGTTATTAAGGGCTGATTTATCAATCATTACGTAACTTTTACCTGAAGAATAAATTTGACGTTTTGACAGATTGTCCATACAAAACTATCAAAATGACAAACTTATTGATCGGATAAAATTAACTGGCGATTGCAAAACCGGCCCTAAATCAATTTAAAAAATGATCTATTAGTATTTGGTATATTTTCCTAAATGCCTAGTTTTGCAGCTCACCGACTACTTATTTCAAACACTTATGACTAATACATGCATGCAGAATATATAACTATGGCAGTATATCACGACTAATGGGCATCAAAATGACTGTAGCCACAATAACTGCAAATAGATTGCCCTTGAGCAAAGTGCTGCGATTTAAAGGAACGGCAAAATGTTCTATGTTATGACGTGTTTAAGTTAGGAATGAGGAACTCAATGACGTATGATACTGTTTCCATTATATTGTGAATTTGAAATTCATATTGATAAGCTATGCCCGAATCTAATAGCTAAGGACGGTCCCCAAACTGTCAAAAGCGTCAGCGACTGAAATAAACAAAATTCCCACGACCGATATGATAGATGATATAAGAAAGACTGTTTTTTATTTTTCTATGCCCACGACAAATGATAAGTTCTACTGCGGTACGATATACTGCCGCCATAAGGAAAAAAGAAGTAGGTATCTGGCTTTTTTTTACGAAATAGAGTTATTTACATATTTGGAAACAGCATAAAAAGATGCTTCTACCAGTATTTTTAAATTGGCGTAAACTTAACGAAACCTAATAATTCTTACTAGTAAAAGACGCATCTGGCTTTGTATTTTATAGTTTAAACCGGACAAAATATTTTTTTTCTCCATTTCAATATGTTTGTACATACGTCCTTTGTCCTTACAGCGGCAGTATAATCCTCTTCATTTCTAACACAAGAATATAAAGAGAGAAGAACTGACTAAACTTTAGTACATCATCTCGGGCTGAAATTTCTGCCACTTTCATTGTTGACTGACTAATACTTTAACGACGATCGCAGGCATTGTCATTATAGCTAAGCACATACTCCTGTTATATCAGGTGTCAAAAGACACTTTCCGAAGCCGAAGGACACATATTCTACCCATTATATGGATATTTTTTTTCAACTAGACCATATTTGGGAATCCACTCGTTCTGGAGATATTGAAGGTCAAAGTCGCATTTTTTTTTTTTTACTTTTTAAAGAAAACGCATTCCAAGTGTTATTACTAAACTATTTTCCAAACAAATATTACCTAAATATTCGTTTTGTCTTAACAAATTACGCATTTGAAATTACAAAAAGACAATGAATATCAAACGCACAATACCACAAGTACCACGCGTACGCTTACGCGAGCCGTTTGCCTGGGTTCGTGTTACATTGCGCGCAATAAAAAATAGCTGTTTTTTTAAAACTAAAAATAAAAGTCGTTTCCCAGTAATAATTTTTGCGCAGCTACTTAGATGTACAGTATGCATAGTAGACGGTTTTGTGATGTGTCGTTTTACACCCTGTATATGAAAAATTTCCATAAGAATATCGTTACGTTATGAGTATTTTAAGGCGAATACCAATAAGGATCAAAATACGGATGTCAAATAAAAGTTGAAAAAGCATTCGTGAATGTGCTACCCTAGACCTACGTACTGAAGTGAAGCTAAAATACTCCTTACGCACGAATGGGCAAGTTCTCTGAACAGTACTGACTTACTGAGTACATCAACAAAAAGCTACCTTCGTTTTGCTTATACGTGCTTAGTCGCGATCTTAACGTTCAAACTATACTCGATGATACGATGGTGTTATAATAGTTTGCTTAGGATGCAAATGATTTACCACAGCTCTGGGAATATTATAAATATACGGAAGTATAGTAATAAGCTTGTTATTACTACGGTGTAAGAGTGCAAAATATGCATTTTTATTACAAAAAGCAATGTTAATTTTTATATCTTGTAGATTTTCGACCAGCATCTCAAGCCCTACTGATGATGCACGCATGTATTGGTGGCAAACTATTTTGTTACAAAGATATAACAGCAGCATTTTTTTTATTGCTGACTGGGCCTGCTCTTGACCTCGATCACGCCTGATGGAAAGCGATGGATAAGGTCTATGATGGAACGACCAGGCCCAGAAGATGCCTGTTTACTCTTACTTGAAGGCAGATGGGTTATATGTAGAAGGGAACAGACGCTGGCAGAGAGTTCCACACTTTGGCTATGCACGTGCGCATAATAAATGTGGAGGAAAGCGCTGAGTACGACTGGTCGGGATATCAACCAAGTGCGGATTTTACCTTGCGTACTGCAAGGTCTGGTAAAAGGGCGATGGTGGCATCAAGTCGTGGAGTTCTTGCGCACACTCTCCGAAGTACGGTCTTTTGAAGACCGACAGGCAAGCAACTTGCCGCCGCTGACCAACTTTAAATATTCCTGATAGTTTTAAAAAAGACCAAAAATTAAAAAGCGGTGCATTAATTTAAAAAGGTTTTCATCATTTGAAGCTCAAAAATTTGTTAGACGCGCATTTCAATACTTCCAGTAAAATAAAAAACGTGATGATCTAACGCGCAAGCGTGGCGTGATCTTATCACTTCACTCTGAAAGCGCGGCGTGATCTTATCACTTCACCCGATTCTCGTAGCCATAGCAACCAACAACAACGAAGTGATTCGGTTAGGTGAAGTGAGCTAGTGAGTGCGATGCGCAAGTGTCGTCATCGTACGTATCACTTCACCCGAATCTGCAAGCGCTGCGTGATCTTATCACTTCACTTAAGTTTTCACGGTGAAATGGTTACAGAATAGCATTGCAGGTCATGGTCTACTCATGTGCCAAATTTCATCCAAATCCGTTTTAGCGTGAAAGCGTAATACACAAACAAACTCACTTTCGCATTTATAATTAGATTCGATGTTTTCCCAAATATTTTTTTATAGTCTACACCTGGGTTCCTACCCACCCTTGGTTTGCTTTCGTATCAAAACGTGTTAAAATGCTAGTAAAAAAATGATAAAATATCAAGTTTTATTCAAGAAGTGATAATTTGTTGATATTTTTGGCTGTTACCTTCAAAAATAATTCTCATTTTTCTCAAAACAAGCAAACATGTTATTATCACTTTTTGTTCCTAACCTCCTCAGGATTAACGTTTTAGGTACTGCATGGTTTTTTTTTCAGCCTGCCCTATGAATTCATCACTTTTTATTACCACAGAGTCTAAAGATCAAATAACGAATTACATCAAACATTTTTAACTTTGGCGTTGACAGATTGATTGATTAACAATGAATCCTAGGGGCACTACAGGACCTAAAGCGCGGTAAAATATGAAGCAATCACCTATTTACAAAAATCTATTGATTAAACTAAAAAATTAAATCACTATTACCTACGTTAATACTGTATGTTAGGTTAAGCGACGGACATATTGAGGGAGGGTATTCAGTATTCGATTCTGGTCCCAAATATGTAAAAAACCTATAACCTTAATTTGTGACGTAATTGTTGAATAAAATACATTATTCATGAAAACTGAGCGCGCATGAAGTGAACTTGTAAACAATAAAGTAATCACGAGGCAAAACACGTGCCAATCCTGCCGAAAAGCAAGCCAGCCCGTGCGCAAACGATTTGTGTTGTCTCCGATGCACCGACAGGACACACTCTCGCGCTGACCGCAGTCTATGCGAGTGGGCCGCTATTGCTAACCCCCGCTTACTTGGCGATAAATGTGTCCCGTAAACGTGTTGTTAAATAAACAAAAATAACGTTTTATCAATATTCCAATGAAGAATATTGGGATATGGTTCGTGCCTACGCGTTATCTAATGATAGTGTGCGAGGAACCTTTAATTTGTACCGAGAGATGTTTCAAAATGCTGCAAGATGGTTCGGTGTATCGCATTGGACTGTGTGGAAGCTGGTGCATGAAGAAGGAATGCACCCATACCATTTTAGACCCGTTCAAGAACCCGGGAAGACCGGGTCAACGACCACGAACCACATGTGAATTTTACCGCTGGTTTTGTTTAATTTAGACAAAAACATTGTAATTACTGATGAAGCCATATTTACACGAATGGGGATATTTAATGTGCATAATGAACATTGTTGGAGTAATGAAAATACCTAGTTCTGCGATCGCTAGCGCAAGGGTACACATTGCGGGACTTTTTGCGAAATTTTTGGTATGGTTCCGTCTGTTATTTATCAGAATTTTTTTTGTTCATGTTTATATTAGTTTCATGTAAGCATGAACTATTGTGAGTTTGAAGACATCCCTCGTTTAAACTAACATACAGTTTACTGCTTGTAGAATAATCTGACAAATCAGAATTATCACATTTATGATATTTAATCGTTAAAAGAAATTTTTAGAGGTATCTTCGTGATTTTTTCCTATCGTATCAAATTAGTTGTATTATATTTTCAACACACTATCTAACTAGCCTGAAGAGTATAATATATTTTTTTTGATTTTGTTTACTGCAGTAGATCATATACTTTTAGGCATTACAAAACTGGCGTTTAGTTCCTGTAGTTCCCTTAAAAGCTGGTATTAGGTCCTCCCCTGACACGTGAAACGCACACCTGGGTGTGCGTAAGAAAGGTTACCTAAGGGAACCTATGGGGTCGGTTGACATTCGAGCACATATTGACATGACCTATATTTTTTTTTATTAAAAGCTGGTATTCATTTAAGCGCCATCAGAGGTGTACAAGCACCCTAATTTTCTTATCAATATCTAACAGAGATTAGATACGAACTATATATAATATCGACGGCTATTATTTACAATACCAATATAAAGTACCTACTACAAACATAAGTAACACTAAAGAGATTAATATTATATCCAAAGGGTTACGATGACCGGCTGGTAAACTGACCGATGGGTACCTGACATAATTTCCCAATAATCCACTTTAACGACTGGTTTGCTTTTGGGATTTGGTTACTGTAGATTTAACATAGCCTGTGGCATATAAACTGGACCTTATGTAGGCTATATCTCATCTGAATACTCTTCATGGTTTATAATATCATCGTCATCAAAAACTAGGCTGGTATTATTGTGTACAGTCAACATCAAAAGTAAGTGATCACTGCACATGCAAAGCTGTATTAAAGGTTATAAGATTTGTTTAATAATAATAATATAATAATAAACTTTATTTGATAAAAAATACAGATTTAACAAGTTTTATATAAAGACAATTTAAATGAGCTTTGGTGGTAACACAATGCGATACAAATCTAACAATAAGAACTGAAATCTGTACAAAGTATGGATAACCCTGCCTCTCAAACCGGGAAACCTGTATCTTAAGAGACAGTGATTCAGCGTAAAATTTGATGATACAGCCCGCGGCACGTAAGTTGGCAAGAGTCGTTAGATGCGCAGAAGTCATTTTTTAGATCTCTTTGGTCGCGAGCGGGACGCGGGGAATGAGGTAGCATCATTCCGAGCGCGCGATTGGTTGGTCAGTCGACCCTTGTCTCTCGCGTCGTGTCCACGTTCCATTCGCTCCCGAGTACACTTGTGTGCACTAAAGTTGTAACATTTCTTTTTGTTGAGCTTTTGTTACAAGTTCTTGTTATTGTTTTGTTTGAATTTTTAAATTTAGATAATGCCACAAACAAATACGTATTTTACGTAGACATGCCAGAAAAATGGTTTATGATGTGTACTGTTACATATTTTGACGAATTATGCGAACATAAATGTACTGAACTGCTGATTTTTTTTTCGCGATTTCTGGTTTGGTCCCATAGTAAAAGTTGTTCATAATGATGAGTACAATGACCTCTTAAGAGGTTGTTGGTGTTATACAAATAACCCTGTATATTTTATTTATTACTCCTAATATACTTCACGAATTCTTCTCCTTTCTTTAACTTTCTTCTAAATAGTTATGTTTAAAAATAAATTATGGTAATAAGCACAGAATAATGACAAGCAATAAAAGTGACCATTTTTTTGTTGCAATAAGTGTAGCATGCGCGAACTTACCCCCACTACGCCAAAACCTTGCCAACTTACGTGCCGCGGGCTGTATAAGTATAGACTGTGTCGACCTACCTGAGCGAAAGAAGAAAAAAAAGATAAAATTTAAATAGCTAATTTAATGACATTGCCGTCTAGTAAGTTAAAGTCGTTTTTTATATAACTATTTTTTATTTCTATCAATCAAAATATGCACCCATGCTATCGATGCATCTCTGCCAGCCAGCGCAGTGGTAATTTTTAATGCCCTTCTTAAAGAAGTCGGTGTACGGGAGCAAACAAACTCTTGAAAGGCATTTTGTACTTCCTCTCGGATATTTAATTTTTTTCCCTGCCAAGGAGTTGTCCTTGGAAAAAGTAAAAGTCTGTCGGCGCAAGGTCTGATGAGTACGGTGGATGATGCAAAACTTCCATTCCTAGCTCTTGTAACTTAGAGATCGTCTGTAGTGCCATATGAAGTCAAGCGTTGTCGTTTAGAAGCAGCGGGGACGAGCGATTAACCAAGGCTGGCCGGAGATTTGCGAGCTTCTCCAACATTGTGTGCAGTTCCTCACAGTACACATCTACAGTAATGCTGGTGCCATTTGGTAAGAAGCTGTGATGAATCATACCAGCACTAGACTATCAAACAGTGACCAGGACTTTTTTGGGGTAAGTTTTCGTTTGGGGCATTGCCTAGGCGCTGAACCAGGGTCTAACCAACATGATGACCACTTACAATTATCAAAAAGAATCCATTTTCGTTTCTGTGTCTGTTAAGCAACGCAAGGCATACCTCAACGCGTTCGTCGCGTTGGCGATCGTTCAGTTCGTGCGGCACCCACTTATCAAGTTTTTTTACCTTGCTAATTTGACGCAAATGGACCAATATTGTTTTGATGCCAACGTTGAAAGCTGCTGCTAACTCAGCCGTAGATTGAGTATCATCAGCTTCCACTATCGCCTATAATTCGTCGTTGCTGACTTTAGTTTACGAGTGACCACGGGGTTCATTTTTAGATCAATATTTCCATGTCGGAAGCGCTCAAACGAGTCGTGCGTTCGTTTGTAGTGTTCACTCCGTATACTTAACTAATGTTGCGAGCCGTTTGTGCGGCATTGCTACCGCGACATAATTACTCGTATTTTTATGGTATCCATATTGATGAAAAAGATACAAATGTAGTGAAAACAAAACACTAATCAATAAACACATGACTGAATTTGAAAATAGAATTCCATATTTTTAAAATAAAATTCATTCGAATTTTAGAATGTATTGCTAGCCATGCATAAATTACGTTTGAAACGGCACCTATTGTTATTATGATTAAAAACAAGAATTAGTAAACATTAACGTCAGTGAGGTGTGATTGTAAAAGTCACAGTTTTACCTCCTACCTAAGTAGGTCCTAAATTATATTCATAGAGACTATGACGCTGACTATCCAAAATTTCGCCAATTGTCGCAAAGAACAGAAAGCTGTGTTCCAATAACAGAGTAGCTACATTTAAAATAATGTTATATTAGAACTCGACACCATCTTAGTTGTTGACAACTGACATGAAGTCATCACCTACGCACACATCATGACAGCCAACACTTTGTAAATTAACAGACCGAACACGTTTACCTAAAGACACCGTAAAAAGAAACCTCATCTAGCAAAATGAAAATGTGTCACCAAACACAAAAAATGACCTGTCAGATATTTTCATCAACTTCTATTTATAACATTGGAACCAGGATGAGAGCCGAAGGGCGAAATATTAAAATAACTTCCTTCATCCTGCAAATGGGACAAAGACATTGTATGTACGCGTTACGAACGATGTTTACATTGATTATGTACAAAATTGATTGTAAATTGTGATAATAATACCTAATGATTCAAGGTACCACTTTGAAGAGAGTTGTATTTCCTCTCTGACACATATACTACATGACTTCTATATCGTACCGTATCGTATTTTGCTTGTAATTAGTTGATTCAAGATTTTGCGTAAAATTTACATTGAGAGCATGTAGTATAGGAGTAGCGGTGGCCCAGTGGTAACAACTCTGACTTACGAGTTGTAAGTCGTGTGTTAGAACCCAGTATTTTTTTTTTTTGTATGGCATCTCGTAGTTGACCTAGAGAGGTCGTGACTACTTAACCGGACTATCCTGTGGCTGCCTTAAGATGACTCAAAGCCTCCAGCCAGGGGCATAAAACTTACAGACTAAGCGACTACACGCTAAGGGCTCCCCCCGTGGGGAACGGGCCTCGGCTTAGGGTGTCGCTGGGGGGAGGACAGCAAGATGGGACAGGCTGGATCAGATTAGAATGATTATTATTGTCAGGGGAGTTTAAAGCTACTGGCTCAGGTACGCCACCAGCTGGCACTTCATACCCGTGCAAGGGACGGGGGGGAGGACGATTATTACGGGGTCGTCGCGAGGGACCTCGGCGGCGAGGTCGGAAGCAGTTGGAACCCAAGCAATCGCATTGCTTTATATAATTTATTTCATCACTGCTCTGCTCTCAAAACGGTGAAGGAGGAAATCGGCATGTCTTAGAATTTAAAATTCGAAGACATGTGACATCTACCAACCCGCACTGGGCCCGCGTGGTTGATTACGGCCCACTCCCTCTCACAGAGAGGAGGCTGTGTCCCAGCAGTGGGAACGTTATAGCCCGATTATGTATTGAGAGTATCGATTATATGCTTAATTTTAGCAGTTGCAAGTGTTCTGGAAAGAATAGCTGATAATGAAAAGGCAGATAGGTTGAAAATAATAGGTCTTTACCTATGCAATTACCGATTTTTGATACCGGCTAGTGTGAAGATTAATATCTTTCATTCTATTTACAATTCCAAATTCAAATTAATTTTATAATATAGCATGACATTTAAAAAAAAATCAGTTGTTCATTTGTTTTCCTGCCGTTCATTTATTCTTAGTTATCGATGTTTCAGTAACTATGGAAAAATCGAAATTGCGCGCTATTTTCGAATACGAGTTCCGTCGTGGCTGGTACGCAACACAGATAGCACGCAATATTAACGACGTGTATGGACAAGGTACCCGCAAGTGAACACACGGTGCGTTTTTAGTTTAATCGCTTCCGTTCTGGAAATTTTGATCTCAACAATGAGCCCCGGGAAAAAATTTCAAATCCAACGAGGCGGTGAAAAACGCCTTTAAAGAATTTATCGTTTCCCAGGAGATCTATAGCAGAGGCATCAATGCACTTTCATTAAAATGGCAAAAGTGCATCGACAATATTTCTTTTAAAAAAATTGTTTGAATTTTTTCTATGTAAATCAGAAATTTCATAGGTAAAGACCTGATATATTTTAGGTAATCGCGTAATAAAGCAATATTCCCAAACAACCCGGAACAAATCAGGCTTGGGCGGGTTCTAGAACGAAAGAAGATTGACCGCTGCAAACTACTGATACCTGCGTGCCATATTTTAAACAGAATAAAATATTAACTTTACCATGCATATATTTTAGAAATGGCAGTGTTTGTAAAGTTGAACCCTGATCGTTTTGACCGTATAGCTGACGTAATACCACGGAATAGGCGTGAAAATAGTAGGCTATGTTGCCTTAGTGCGAGAACGACTTTAATGCGCAAAAGTGCTACATGGCTTTATAATAAATTACCAAGGTGTTGGAAAGAATTAAACTTGACCTTATTTTAAAAAAACTTCGTTTTTTTTTTAGTAGACAAAGTGTATTATAGTGTGCCGAAATTATTAATGGAGAAAATAATTTCTTGATTAGGTACTTTTTATAATGTTTAGAATTTAGAAAAATATGATATTTATTATTTTTAGTTTATTTAATTTTAATTTAATTCCACTACGAAATAAGTTGACTCCAGAATAAATGACTATAATATGAATTCCTAATGAAGTACTCCATTTAAATTGTAACTACCTATATAGTTAATCAATCTATATATTAGAAAGAAGAAAAGAAAGGAAGAAAAAGTATTTATTGAGACTCGCACAGGAAGATCAAAAATTACACTTAAAAATAAAAAAAAGAACAAAAGTAAAAAATATAAAAACATTCCCGTACGAGGTTAAAAGGCTCCTATCTAAGCATGATGCTGTAACATTTAAAAGTAAGTGTAGCACGCAGCGCTGGTATTCTGATAGGAGCCCGCTGTGATGTCACGAATAATTACAGAAATAAATAAAACAAAATAATGACATTGATTATCTGTATTCTGTACTTTTTTAAATATGGCTGTTCTAATTATATTATTTAAGCCCATGTTTTTGTACCCATATTTGCAAAATAAAATATCTTGTCTTTGGTTAACTTTTTAAAAATGTGTTCATGGAATACTCTGTTGAACATACGTGGCTATACAGGGTGTAAGGTACAGCGCTTCGCCATCCAACAGGGTGCATTCAGCTCCTTATTTTGAATCAATCATATTCTATCGGAAAATTTATCAGGAAAATTTTCATTTTTTTATAATTTTTCAGTTACTACTTATATTCCTTTATTTCAATGTAAAATTACATTCTCTGTACGCAGCACTCCATTTATTTAAATAAAACAGCTAAAATAAAAATAATCAGCAATGGATGTTGAAATACTCTAACAAACGACGCGTTTCTGCCGAGCTAGAGTTCATCGAACTCACCGCATACCTATTACCTACCCCTCCCAACCAGTAACAGACGCTCTGATTTGTGCACAAAAACACAAACAAATCGGGTTTATTGGATTCCCATAACGTTTCTGAAATAAATGTAGGTACCTACGGGACATCTTAGTCTGATAAACTGTATTCACCCTAATAGTCTGCGGTGGGCTGGCCCTTACACCCTACAGTTTATTTTTTTCAGAAAGAAATAGAATGGTGATAGAAAAAAACCGGCCAAGCGCGAGTCGGACTCGCGCACCGAGGGTTCCATACCATCAAAAAAGGTGTGATGTTTAGAGACATGTTTTGTTTTTTATGTAATCTTTACATAAACTTCTATCACAGAATAATTTCAGATTTTTTTCAATGCAAACTTCGGAGATAACGGAGGGGAACTGTATTTTATTTACATTTTCCATCAAAAGTAAAAAAAAAACTATGCAGCCTAAAAAAAAGGTTTGAAAATGTTCAAACAGCGTTCTTTCATATGATACCCCACATGCCCTAGTAGCCCCACTTCGAATTTTTAAGGCCTCCTTTCAGTCCCTGTTGCTAAAATATTATATACAGGGTTATTAGTAAAACACCAACAACCTCTTAAGGGATCATTGTACTCAACATTATTTACAACTTTTACTATGGGACCAAACCTGAAATCGCGAAAAAAATCAGCTGTTCAGTACATTTATGTTCGCATAATTCGTCAAAATGTACTGAATGCTGATTTTTTTTTCGCGATTTTACGTTTGGTCCCATAGTAAAAGTTGTTCATAATGATGAGCACAGCGACCCCTTAAGAGGTTGTTGGTATTTTACCAATAACCCTGTATATATTTTTCTTATTTGCAAAATAGTTGGGCAACCGTCATCTAAAATTATTCCAAAATTCAAGTTGATAGCATTATTAGTTCTTGAGATATCCAGCTGTGACAGACAGACAACAGACAGACTGAGTCGCACCAAAAGGGTTCCTTTTTACCATTTTGGTACGGAACCCTAAAAACATCTTGAGGACTGCCGACAGAAGTGAAAACTTAAACGTAAAACTAGGCATAGCATGTTGCACGTCGGTGACGCATGTCTGTGACGCGAACCATAAGATTCCCTCTACCAAAAATCGCTCAACGCGCCTAAAGAAGTCTTCACTTCAAAAAACTTAACCGTAACGATGCTTGATAACAGTAGAAACGTGTCCAAGCACTCTCTTACGTCTAACCCGAAAGTGGGACAAAGATTTATTTAGACCACATATGTTTTGTGTGTGAAAACAAAGATAGAACAAATCAATTATGGTTATATTGGTTCTATAAATAAAGTATTGGAGTGTAGGGCCGATACCCAGCGCCCACTTGACGCCCGTGACTTTGCATACAATGACATCGCCGATGTTGAGTAACTAGGTACTTCAGAATGATCAGCTTCTATTTCGGGCTATCATTGTAGGTATTTGAATTCATTAAGCATTTATCAAACAATTTCATTGAAATTAAGGAGTATCTTCAGGTCTTAGTTAACTTGAGAAGTCAATGGCCGCGGAATTCAGGATATTGTTAAAACAAAGCTTCAAGGGTCATTCCTTGGAATGGTGACGGATCCTAAACAATCGCGACTAAACGAATCAAAACAACTTCTGAGGTCCGAAATTCATCGTTTACTTGAATACAAACGATCTGCGGACCACCCGACTGATCTAGTAGTCGTAATCAAAACTTCATTCCCGAGCAAAATGTCATCAAGGGTTTCCACTCGTAATTTTTCCATAGACATGGAGTTAGCCGAAATGCCCTTTGACGTGAGGCTAGACGGAATATGAGTTCACTATACCTACCCCTTCGGGAAATACCAGCGTGATGTTATGTCATTTACTTTTGTTTTCGTTAGTCAAATATCTATGAAACTATTTAGCTTTTGTAAAGCTTTCTCATCAATGGCACTAAATCAATCTGCCTAGCCTTTCCCAACTATGTTGGGGTCGGCTTCCAGTCTAACCGGATGCAGCTGATTACCAGTATTTTACATGGAGCGACTGGCTATCTGACCTCCACAACCCAGTTACTGGGTAATACGATAGCCCTTGGTAAGACTGGGTTGTCAGACTTCCGGGCTTCTGACGACCTGTAACGATTGTCAAAGATCCACGAATGACAGCCGAGACCAACGGCTTAACGTGCTTTCCGAGGCACGGCGGCGCGGCGTCTCGGTATGTAAAGATGGTCACTCATTCACGGAGCAACCCCTGCAGCCGTAGCTTAACCTGATGGATGGACCCGTGCGGCTTTTTATTACGCTCAATGGCGCTAAATATAATTTTGAAAAGATTAAATCTAGCTAATCTCATCATTCAGCCAATTCAATTGAAAGTAAACAATTGAAAGTCAATATTTTAAATGACAACGCTCTTATAGGCGAAAGCTTGTGTTATTCCTTGAACAATGTTATAGTGTTACTGAACCCAACCGGGGAGGGTATAATTGACAGATCAAATTTTACCTAAAGTTATTCCTAATTAACTTTAACTGTTGAAAGAAAGCGAATTGTGACAAATATAAATTAAAGAGCAACGACTCTTGTCATTTTTAGGGTTTCGTACCTCAAAAGGAAAAAAAACGGAACCCTTATAGGATCACTCGTTTGTCGGTCTGTCTGTCTGTCTGTCCATCTGTCACAGCCAATTTGCTCCGAATCTAATCAACCGATTAAGTTGAAATTTGGTACACGTATGTATTTCTGTGACTCAAATACGGACGTGTAACGTAAATAAATGAATTTTGAATATGGGGGCAAGTTTGGGGGGCAAATAAGAAAATTTGAAAAAAAAAAGTTTTGCGAACTGTACCGTGTGACATATCAAATGAAAGGGCTTATTGTGAGGGTTTCAAATATATTCTAGTTATAATTTTTAAATAAATCTTGTTAAAGTTATTTAAGAAAGTAGACGAAAATTGACTATTCCCCCCTTATCTCCGAAAGTGCTGAACATAATATATTGAAAAAAATAAAAAAAATACATTTACAGTTGGAATGTTTGGCTAAACATGTTTTTCAACTACAATGTTAAGATTATTCTTGAGATTCATCCAACTACGGAACCCTTCATTGTGCGTAGTCCGACACGCACTTGGCCGGTTTTTTTTTAAGTCTGTCAGCTGTTTGATTTCAAATCTGTTTCCTAGACTTCTAATAAGTAATTGTTTGTTTTTATAATTGGGAAAATCAATCAAAATGAATTGTCAATTGTAAATGAAACATTGTATTTACAACATCTCGATCGGTACTCCATGACGCTGCTCAGTCTTGAATCTCGATTTAAAGCTGACAGATTTGACACCAATCAACATTGTTGTTACGACTGAACACTGGTCTAGAAAAAGCACCAACCTTTTATCTGCAAAAACGTACAATTGGAAAGTGAGCTCTGTGGACCATCGATTCTGAACTCTACTGCGAACAACTGATGAGATTAAAGCAAGAAGTTGAGAGAAAGCGGCCGGAATTAATCAACAGAAGGGGTGTGGTTTTTCATCATGATAACGCTAGACCTCACACATCTTTAGCCACTCAGCAAAAATTAAGAGAGTTTGGCTGAGAGGTGTTAATGCATCCGCCGTATAGTCCTGACCTTGCACCTTCAGATTTCCACCTGTTTCGGTCTCTTCAGAATTCTTTAGGCAGTGTCAGGTTAACATCACGAGAGGACTGCCAAAACCACTTGTCGCGGTATTTTGACCAGAAGTCCCAAAATTTCTATAGCAATGGGATCATGTCCCTACCTACAAGATGGCAAAAAGTTATCGAACAAAATGGTACCTACATACTTTAGTTAAATGTAAATAAACTATATTAAAAAATGTTTTGAATTTTCTTAAAAAATGCGAAGAAACTTTTTCCCCAACCTATTACGTAGAAAATATTTAGGCTATAAGTTCTGTTTAAAATCTAAATCCATAGAAAATAATAGCACTAATAATTTATTAGAGGAACTTTACACTATTCGACAAAATAGTTATTGGAGAAATAAAAAGACTCCACTGCTGGTCTCCCTATACAATGAAGTGAAGGTAGAAAATCATCATATCCCTTGTTGATGTTTACTCTGAGGACATGAGTGACGAACATTAATGTTCAGGAAGTAATTATGTGGGACTTAGATGTAGTGAAATTATCTAAACAATCTTATGATAACAATTTATTAAAATTCGAAGTTATGAGAGAGTTGCGTTTAAAATACAATTATTGGTTTAGTATATTTACAAATGGGTCGAAGAGTGTAGAAGGTCATGGAGCGGCCTTTTATGTACCTAGCGAGGCAATAGGTAGTGAGATTAATGTCTTTAAAATAGATAAGAATACATGACGTTGGAGCTTATTGCGATCTCTGAAGCATTGTCTTATTGCAACAGTAGTCACCATAATAATATTGTTATTTGCACAGACAGCAAAAGTTCTTTACAACATTTAGCTCGATGCGCCTCTGGCCAAAGAGGTGTATCGCTAGCTTATGTTATTCTCTCTAAGATCGATGAATTAATAGTAAAGGGTGTAAAATTGAGATTGCAATGGGTTCCATCGCATATTGGGATACAGGGCATATGCAGCTAAACATGGGAAAGGAACTAATATAACGCTAGATTACACTGAAGTCTTGCGTAAATTTAAAAAGAAGTGTTACGATGATTGGAAAGAGTATTTTGATAAGCGATCATTGGAAAAAGGGATCTGGTATAAAACCATGCAGGGTCGGCCTTTTCGTGTGCCCTGGTTTATAAATAGTAATTTATGTAGAAAATTAGTTGTAACAGCTCATAGACTCAGATCTGAACACATTCCATGTAATAAGTTCTTGTTCATGATGAAAAAAACTAATTCGCTTAATTGCGTGGAGTGTGGAGTTGTGGAAGACTTACATCACTTATTGATGGACTGTGCTAGATATGAGTCTAATAGAAATTACCTGATTGGAGTATTGAGGTTGAACCGGCTTGAAATAGGCACATTCCATAGAATTCCCTCTCAACCAAATGGTGATGATGCGAAGAGTCTGCTCAGGTTCATGGCCCAAATGTAAACTGTAGCAGTGTGTGTTTAGGGTACGATGGGACTGTCATACGCATTGCGATTATAAAAGTCCCTAATTAAATAAATAATTTAATAAAAAAGTACAATATATCCGCCTATAGCCTTTTCACAACTACGTTGGGGTCGGCTTCCAGTCTAGCCGGATGCAGCTGAATCCCAGTATTTTACATGGAGCGACTATGTATCTGGCCTCCACAACCCAGTTACTGGTTACTGGAGTAATACGATACCCCTTGGTAAGACTGGTTGTTAGACTTTCGGGCTTCTGACAACCCATAACGACTGACAAAGATCCACGAATGGCAGCCGGGACCAACGGCTTAATGTGCTTTCTGAGGCACGGAGGAGTCTCAGTATGTAAAGATCACCCATCCATGGATCAACCCCAGCATGCGTAGCTTAGCTTGATGGATCGAAAACATACAAACCATGCGAAATCTGAATGTCTGATTGACGGAGTCGATTATACATGTATACTCGATCGATCGGTACAGTCAACGGAAGTTTACCACAAATGTCAGTCGTGCCAAGTCAATAAAGCTGAGTAAACGATTATCTGCGTGCAATTATCTCGTATTTAGACAACGTTGATCGCTGATCAACCTACACACTGACATTTAGAAGCCCATGAAACGTCACAATTAAGAATTCAACATTCATTTTTTGTAAATTTAATCTATATGAATGAATTGGTTGAATTTCGTGTTTTTATATACGTAATTGTTAGCGTTCGTTCTAGGTTCGCGTCCTTTGCTTGTATAAAAACGAACTGTCCGTCTTAGTGGGATTAATTTAGTATCCACGGGCTAAAACACAATAGCATGAAAATAGGAAAATCTAGTGAATAAACACACACTCTCTCTCTTTTTGGAACGATGTTCTTTAACGCCGCTTGTGGTAGGAGTAAACTGGCAGAAAATGTGACGAAAGAGCGTTATGTTTTAAGAGGTTTAAGTGTCGAGAGCTTTTGTTTTTTTAATACAGAGCCATCTAGTATAGTTTTTAGCAAACTAAAAACTGTTATTAAAAACGATACTATATGGCTCTGTATTAAAAAAAACCGGCTAAGTGCGTGTCGGGCTACACACAATGAAGGGTTCCGTAGTTGGGATGAATTTATCCCAAGAACAAACTTAACTTTGTAGTTGATAAACATCTTCTCCCATACCTTCCAACTGCAAATGTAAGTTTGTACGTACAACATTGAGAGATTTACCATGTTATTTTAAGACCATATATTTCTTATAAGTTTTCCTGTAATCTATAGGTTTAGAAATATTTTCTGTATTTTTTTCAAAATTTTTGGCCCAGCAGTTTCGGAGATAAGAGCGAATGGTAAACTTTCGTCTTTTTTCTTAAATAACGTTAAAGCAATTTATTTTAAATTATAAGAAAAATCCCTCACAGTAAGCCCTTTTATTTGATGTGTCACACGGTACAGTATGCAAAACTTCTTTTTTATTTTCTTATTTGCCCCCAAAATTGACCGCCATATTCAAAATTAATTTATTTACGTTACACGTCCGTGTTTGGATCACAAAAATTCATACGTGTACTAAATAGCTACTTAATCGGTCCATTATACTCGGAGCAAATTGGCTCTGACAGACGAACAGACAGAGAGTATTCCTATAAGGCTTCCATTTTTTTTCCTTTTGCGGTACGGAACCCTGAAAGCAAAGACAAAATCTTTTGACACTTGAAACTTGAGACCATACTAGATGGCTTTGTATTAATACATAATATACAGAGAAAGGAACTTCGTTCCAAACGGGTGTACATACCACGACACCTCCCGACTTTTTTTTTATAATAAAGTGAAAATATTTGTTTCCCGAGTTCATATTTTATTATAATGCAAATAAACACTTAACATAATAAGAATTTTGGAGGCCTTTCTGAGAGGCCTCCAAAAGTTCTTATCTTTCGGAATGAAGACAGGACCTGTACTATCTAATCACAATTGCTAATGATTATACACTTAACCTTATCAAATATGAATGCTCCTGGGAAGGTTCTGTGCCCTAATCACTGTAGGCGTTTAGTTGTTGTTGTTCTACAACAACAACTTGTCCCATTATGTAGTAGGCGGCTTAGTTTCTAATATTTTGTTACTTCTGTACGTTGACCCGTGAACTTCACGAAAGAGCAAGTAAAGTTCACATTTCTTGCAGAATGGAACTCGTAACTTCTTGCTACAAGGATTTTTTTTTACCTCCAGATGACAACGTTTCCCGTAAAAAGCTGGTCAGCAGGGTAGTTCATTAGTGTGTTTTTCAATTTTATTTACCAGCTTAAACGACTTCCTCCTTTGTACTTCTATTTTGTTGTCACGCAGAGATTTAAGTAATCAAAGGTCAACTTCAAGCATTTTCTCGTTATTAAAAAGGGTAACGAAAAACGTGACGGCGAAATTAGAATAAAAAACCGACCAAGTGTGTGTCGGATCACGCACAATGAAGGGTTCCGTATTTGAGATGATTTTTTTTAATTCCCAGAACAAACTTAACATTGTAGTTGAAAAACATGTTCATACTTACATTGAATTCCAACTGCAAATGTAATTTGATCGACTTAACCGTGATAGTTTTCCTTTTAACTTTGTTATATACACTACTGTCTTCAATTTTTTCACATATCGCTGCTTTGCATGAATACCCGTACAAACTGCCGACTATGCCGTTATGAATGTGAGTCTTACTAACCGTGAAATAAGGACTGTTTTGCATTTGGCTGTGTTTTCTTTTGTGCGGGTATTCATGCAAAGCAACGATATCCAGAACAGACCTGCCTTGAGTCTAACAAAATTAGCACTAAAGCTTAATATTACGCAAACGAATCGCTGAATCGTAAAATGATTTTCACACACTCGCAATGTAGACGAGAAAAAAATATCATCCCCACTTTTCGTGCCTACAATTTTTTTTTCTAAGATTTTATTTTACTACTTTGTTGACGTGATTAATATGTACCAATGCCAAATTACAGCTTTAGTACTAAGAGCCTTTGAGCTATGCCGCGGTCAGACAGACAGACGGACATGGCGAATCTATAAAGGCAGACAAACAGACAGACAGAGGTGTCCGTGCGACAGACGGACATGGTGAAACTATAAGGGTGCCTTGTTGACTACGGAACCCTAACACCCACGTGTTATATTGCTATTTTAAGCTTTCATTTTTCCTTCCACACTCGCCTACCTTTCCAAAAATAATACTGAAATTAATTTGTGCCACATTTCCGTACAAGGAGAACATCAATCTTGATTGTCTATGCCGGGCATGTCATATCGGCCTACGCTCCTAGTATTTCATTTCGAGTCCCATCCATTATATTTCCCATAGACATTATATGGCAGCTATTTCTCACAATGTAACCCTTGAAACAGAGCCTCTAATTAAATTATACGTTTACATTACACGAAAGGGAAAGGTAGCCACATTAAACCTGTTAATAAAAAGAGTTTTTATTTAGAAAAGGATGGTACATAAAAACATTAAGCGAAATAAATTCTGATTCAATATAATCATAAACGTTTGTCTTTGGTTAAAGGGAACTTGTAAAATGTACAATATCTATCTAGGTTAACTGATATTACCGTAGGAAATAGGTTTGAACTTTTCGTATGCCCCAGATAGTTCAACAATTTGTACAATTTTATTCGATTTCCCGAGTTTGTACATGTAAGTAGGTTTATAGTTCAAAGGATATCTAGGTCCTGAAAATTACATAATTTTATCGTTGTGGTTTTGTGCGATAAAATTTATATCAAAAGGACGGGTATTTATATCTACTGAAATCGTGGTGATCATATTAAATCAACTTTTCTCTTTGTATTATTAACGAAGCCTTTATTCAATCATTTTGATGGAGTGAATTTAATTTAATGGTGATGTAAATTGATTTCAGATTCACGTGTAGGACAGACACACATGAGCATGACACAAAATACTCATAAAAAGGTGATAAAAATAAACAAATTTAACGAAATTTTGCGACACAAAACCTCACAAATAAAATACCTGACGTACGGGTTTATTCCGTGATGGATCACCTTCCACAAATTCCAATATTCCGCGCAAAAACACGATCATTGATAAACAAGCTTTATTACTTGAGATTTAACGCAAGCTCGTTCCTTAAACAATAAATAAGCGAATCTGGATATCCAGGATACGATGACGCTAATTGCCCGGGGGACTCACGCAATCTGTGGTATCGGAACCATGTCAAACGAAGCCGAGATTGCGTGTAGGTAAACTATGTTACGACTACACTATCGAGGCTAGCGAGCGATCCTTACTGCAAATTTATATGTTACCAAACTAAATTGCTTCCAATATTGACCTTCTTTGATTTTATTGCTTCATAGAAAGTAGGAAACTTTGTTAACGTACATGAATCTAATAAGAACGAATTTGATACCATTACAATTTAATTTACCATATCAATAAAATAAAATGAGGCAGTCACCTTTTTAGAGTTTGCATGCTGTCATGAAATTGTGCTGGTTGCCGAGAGCGGCCTAGAGGTCCAGAGCAGATTGGAGGTGTGGTGGGAAAGAGCAGAGACCGTTGGCCTGAGATTAAGTCGGACCAAAACAGAGTACTTACTTGTTTAGTGGTTTTGGAGGTCTCTCCAGTCCTATGCCCATAACTCTCGCCGGAACGCCCTTACTGATCTGCTCCGACTTTCGGTACCTCGGGTCGCTAGTCCAAGAGGATGGCGATCGAGACGTAACGGGCCGGATCAACTCTGGATGGATGTAAAAAAAAAAATGCGACCGGTCACAAGAACAAATTGCGACCCACGGATACCTCAAGTTAAACGGAAAAACAAGTCCGTGATAAGGCCTGTGAAGGCCTTATCACAGACTTGAAGAAGACACGGACACGGGCCGTGAAAAAGATGGATGAAAAAAGATTGCATGCAGCGGAGATGAGAACATTGAGATGGATGTGTGGAGTGACGAAAATGGATAAAGTAAGAAATGAGTATACATATAAGGGGAAGTTTAAAAGTGGCGCCAGTGACATAACTTGTAAGGCAATCGTTTGGCTGGTAAGGGATGATGAGGAGGGAGGAAACGCATGTAACTAAAAGAGTGATGAATATAAATGTTGATGGATGGAGAGGGAGAGAAAGGCCAAAGAAAAGTTGGAAGGATTGTGTGAGGAATGATATGAAAGAGAAGGGAGTGAATGACAGCGTGATGGTTGATAGGGGAGAATGGCAAAAAAAGCGTGCTGCGCCGACCCCACGTTCCACAGGATAAGGGCAGGAACAAGACTAGTTAAAATACATCTCATATGAACAAATTGAACAAATGAATATCCTCCACAGAAATGAAACCGACAATAATATAATTTAAAGAAAATATATAAATCTTGAGGACACTGATTTCAGAGCCAATCCCTTTCTACGTGTTCTGCTACGAGCTACGCAGGCTCTACGGCTACGCGCTACGAAACGTAGGCAGCGAATATAGTGCAACAAAGAACAAAGAGCAATATTATATTATGCTTTCTTCTTTTTTTAAAACCGAATTACAACATCCCAACATACTCTTTTTAGTTAAGTACGTATAGGTGCAAATCCTCCATTTCACTGGAATTATAATTTGCATTTTTGGAGCTTCAGAAACGTTCTCGGTGAAACCGGATACTGATTAATAGGTACACAACACAATTGGAACAGTTTCCAGAATAGCCGATGTCATTCACTGCACGGTGCATTTTAATCAAATAATTAATAAAGGATGTTTCTAAGTTAATTGGATTTTCAATTAAAAACCAGCCAAGTGCGTGTCGGACCACGCACAGTGGAGGGTTCCGTAGAAGCAAAAACAAGTTTAACATTGTAGTTGAAAAACATGTTCTCCCATACGTTCCAACTGAAAATATAAGTTGTTTGACTATTACTATTATTATTATTAGCTGTTATAGTTTTCCTTTTAACTTCGTTATACATAATATACTACTGCCGTAAGTTTTTTCACCATCCAAAAACAACCATTTAGCTGGCAGCGGGGACACTTGATTCTAACAAAAATTTGCACTTTAAACGGATTCCTGAATCGAGAAATGGTTTTCACAGACCCGCAATATTTTTGAACAGCCTATCCAACGACAGCACGGGATAGACCAGAAAAAATCATCATCATTTTACGTGTAAATGAGGTACCCTAAAAGAAAACGCCTAAGTGCGTGTTGGACCACGCACAATGAAGAGTTCCGTAGTTAGGATGAGTTGGACCGTGTTATGCAGAAAGCAGCCATGTCGGGAAAAGTACAAACAGAGTTATAAGCATTTTTTCTGTCGATGGTTGCATCAGAGATGGACAAGGCTGCATTTGACGGCTCATATCTCCGTAATAAATAGAGATATCGACATGGCTGTTTTTGCAAAAAAAATCTTGTATGTCGAAATTAGTATGACTGTGTTATAACTCATTTTTGGAAAAAGTGCCATATGGCTGCTTTCTGCATAACTAGGTCCAATTTATCCCAAGAACAAACTTAAATTTGTTGTTGAAAAAATGTTCTGCCATACATCAATATATGTCACGGTCAATTCTCCAACTGTAGGTACATATAAGTTTGTAATCTCAAAAAAAAAAATCCGTGATAAAACTACAAATTAACGATTTTCAGACTTCTTCCTTTAAACCTGCTGTTGCTGTGAAACGTTGCTTCTTGCAAAATTTTATCAAGTACCCTATAGGTTTTGTTTTTTTTTTTTGTGAGTATCAAAATATGTCGCATTTTTTTATTTCCTTGAGTTAGAAGCTTTATTTTTTTAGAGCGCCGAGGGACTGTAGACCTACGTATTTGATATTAATTTCAACTTGATAAGTCCACACATTCCTCAGAAAAAGGGTATTTATTAAGGGGACAGACAGACAGACAGACAATAATTTCCCACCCCAAAAAAAAACCGGCCAAGTGCGTGTCGGACCACAAACAATGAAGGGTTCCGTAGTTGGGATGAATTTATTCCAAGAACAAACTTAGCAATGTAGTTGAAAAACATGTTCTCCCATACATTCCAACTACAAATGTCCATAGTTAAACGAAAAGGATCCAACCCACATTAGGTGTAATGTGGGTTGGATCTTTTTCGTTTAGCTATGGACAAATGTAAGTTTGTACGCACAATATTGAGAGATTTACCATGTTATTTTAAGACCATAGACTTCTTATAAGTTTTCCTGTAATTTATAGCTATAGAATTATTTTCTGTATTTTTTTCAAAATTTTAAGGTCAGTAGTTTCGGATATAAAGAGGGGGAATAGTCAATTTTCGTCTATTTTCTTAAATAACTTTAAAACAGTTTATTTTAAAATTATAAAAAATATATATATATGAGACCCTCACAGTTAATCCTTTCATTTGATATATCGCACGGTACAGTTTGCAAATAATATATATTTTTAAATTGTCTTATTTGTCCCGCAAAATTGACCCCCATATTCAATATTCATTAATTAACATTACACGTCCGTGTTTGGGTTACAGAAATACATACGTGTACCAAATTTGAACTTAATCGTATTAGATTCGGAGCAAATTGGCTGTGACAGACGGATAGACAGACAGACACATGAGTGATCCTATAAGGGTTCTGTTTTTTTCCTATTGAGGTACGGAACCCTAAAAAAGACAGACGGATGGATGGACGGACGAACAACGAAGTGATCATATAAGGGTTCCGTTTTTTTGTCCTTTTGAGGACCCTAAAAACCTCTTTTTCCGGTGTGATTAATATACCCATGCCAAATTACGGCTTTCTAGTACTAAGAGTCTCTGAGCTAAACCGCAGACAGACAGACAGATGAACAGACATGGCGAAACTATAGATAAGGGTTCCTTTTTGACTACGGAACCCTAAAAACTATTTATAGGTTAGAAACTTCTATCGTGAACGACCAAAACGGGAACGCTATTTTATACGACTTCTTCTTGCAAATATATTTTCATAGAATACAATTCATACGGTTGCAAGATCCGATAAAATAAGTTGAAATTTGAAACTTATAAACGAGCTGCAATTCACGCATTTCAGAACATTAAATTGAGTGGGCGTCGGATTATAATATAACTTTGTAAAAACCTTCATGTAGGCTTGCTGTCTGTCCTCCCCCGAGTTTCGCCTACGTACTCGACTGTACAAAATAATGAAATGTAATACTGCATCATCATTTGCAATAGTCAAAAAATGTTAGTTAAACTGAGTAAATGAGGCTTCATTTTAGGCAGAACGTGGGAGGCGAAATTGAAATGGATAAAAATGGTTACCAATAGGGATGATGACTGGATAAAAAAATATCTATTTAGTCCGTCAGTCAGATAATAAAAAAATATTAGACGCGTATTTTTTGCCTTATCATATTAATAAAAAAATTCTTAGATAAAACGCATGCAAGTTGTGGAGTGGGGCTCGTTACGTCACAGCTACGTATAAAATCTAGCAAGGCGTGACGTCATGCCACATTTTATTTCAATGTATCGCCGTAATCTTTTGATTACGTAAAAGAAGAAAAAATACGTGTTCAATATTTTTTAACAATCTACATGATGAACAAATTTTTAGTCATCATCCTTATTTTACGGATAAATCCCTGTCCCGTAGCTAACCAACCACCAATGAGTGGCCAGCTTAGTACTAGTAAAGGAACAAAAATATTCCGAGCATCTGCCACTCAACCCACGCGCGTCACTTCTCTAAGACAAATAGGCATTCATAACCTGTGCAGATGACAAGCTCCCAAGGCCGCTAGTATCTAAACTGGAGATAAATACTACCGCAATATCTGTTTAGGTCCTTTAAGAGAAGAAATATCTTATCGTCAAAGGAAATGTTATGGACGCAGGACTAAAAAAAAACTAGCCAGGTGCCTGTCGGACTACGAATGAAGGCACAATGAAGGGTTCGGTAGTTGGGATGAATTTATCCCAAGAACAAACTTAACATTGTAGTTGAAAAACATGTTCTCCCATACATTCCAATTGCAAATGTAAGTTTGTACGCACAATATTGAGAGATTTACCATGTTTTATTAAGACCATACAGTTCGTTTAAGTTTTCCTGTAATCTATAGGTATAGAACTATTCATTACTTTTTTTTTAATTTTAGGCTCAGTGGTCAATTTTCTTTTGATATGTCACAAGGTACAGTTTGCAATAATTTTTTTTTAATTTTCTTATTTGCCCCCCAAAATTGACCCCTATATTCAAAATTCATTTATTTACGTTACACGTCCGTGTTTGGGTCACAGAAATTCATACGTGTACCAATTTCAACTTAATCGATCCATTACATTCGGAGCAAATTGGCTGTGACAGTGACAGACGGACAGACATACAGACAGACACAAGAGTGATCATATTAGGGTTCCGTATTTTTTCCTTTTAAGGTACGGAGCCCTAAAACATGTTTACATTCATTGCATTTATTCATGCGCATAATTATATTAGTGGCCTTCCTAATTGAAAGTTCACAACAAAAAGAAAACTTTGCGACTTTTCTCCGTGATGTGAAAATTGTCACGGGAAAACATGTGACAAGAATTCCACTGAAACGTATAATACGATAATGTTTTAGAACAATTCAGTTTTCCTATAATATTTGAATATTTATTACATAAATTCCGCTTAATCTCCGTATGGACGCGTGTAAACAAGAACTGGCGAAGGCGGGCGCCGCGCCGCGCATTTCACGCTGTTTCTCGGAACCGGCGACGCTTATCGCCCTCCGCACTTGACTCATACAACTACTGATCTTGAAATGTTTTCATGAACATCGTTGTCTCATTTTAAAGAATCTTGGAACTACATTTACCATATTAGAGAACAACCCACGATCCCACGGTTACCGCGGAGACCGTTTATCATAGTTTATATATACGCCTACAATGTCAAGAATATTGCGATGAGATTAGTTTTTATTCCTAAAACAACATCTAAAATTTGTGCTCAAATCCCAGCTATCCGTAACGAGTATTTTATACAAACTTCGCATACCTAATGCTGGAAATGTATTCTATATCTATTAAGGACAGGAATATTTTTAATAACCATTATGGAAATCAATTAAATATAAATAAAATACCGCAGTGCAGTTCGTTATTTACAACATAAATGTATAAAAGGCATCGATAAAAGGTCATCTGGAAATTAGTGACTGATAATTAAACACGTGATTGTACTCATGATAACAAACAACTTATATTATTTATTTATTTAATTTTAAAGAAAGCTTACAGACTACAATTATAAATATCATGCATAAGTAGGGACATTTGCTAATTGCAAGCTTCCACATGTATATAGCTACTTAGTTAAGGGTTATTTGCGTTGACCAGTTACAGCGATTTGAGTAAGATTACGATGTAGACATAATAGGTATGTTAAGTCGTGCAATATCGAGATTAAAAGCTATTTATGGCTGTCATCAAAATACTCCTTATTCAAAATGTTTCTGATGTTATGTGCGCTGGTGCAAAATAAATCGATTTCCAGGTGTGATGGTAAACTATTGAAAGCTAATAGCACTACGTATGCAGAAGGCGTTGCGCCTGTCGACTGTGACGACTCGAAGTCGACTTAAAGAGATGATTGTACTCATGATAACAAACAATTTTTACTATGGGACCTAACCTGAAATCGCGAAAAAAGTCAGCTGTTCCCTGTTCGCATAATTCGCCAAAATGTAGGGAAATTTCAGGTTTGGTCCCATAAAGTTGTTTGTTATAATGAGTACAATCATGTGTTTAAGTATCGGTCACTAATTACCATTCACCCTATATATGCTGCAGGGTATCAAAAATCTTCCAACAGTTTCATGCAAATATTGACTTTATACGTAGGAAAATTGTAAGTAAACACAAAGGTCACTGCGGTACAAAACTAACAGTAGGTACACAACCAGCGCCCGCAAACGTGTTCCCTTGAATATGTTTGTAATATTTCCATAATATTACATGATTTAATTAGTACTGAAGCCTTTACGTAATGAACAAAACTAATGCGTAATGAACAGAAACTACCGAATCTTACCTATTTGAAATAACGTAAGACGAAACGTAAAGAATCTTAAATAAATATCAATCTGCCTAGCCTTTCCCAACTATGTTAGGGTCGGCTTCCAGTCTAACTGAATGCAGCTAAATACCAGTTGTTTACTTGGAGCGACTACCTATCTCCACAACCCAGCTACTGGGTGTAATACGATACCTCTTGCTAGGACTGGTTGTCAGTCTTCCGGGCTTCTGACGACCCGTAACGACTGTCAAAGATCCACGAATGACAGACGGGACCAACGGCTAACGTGCTATACGAGGCACGGAGGAGTGTAGGTATGTAAAGATGGTCACCCATCCACGGAACAACCGCGGCAATCGTAGCTTATCATGATGGATCGACCCGTGCGGCTGTTATTACTTAGCCACGTGCTCCTCCGTAAAGAATCTTAAATAATATGGATATAGTCATAGTAACTGTGCCTGTAGGTATTGCTTAGGGCCGGTTTTTTGATCCGTAGTTAACTCAACCATAGTAACTAATGGTTGAATTTTGGCTAAATGTGAAATACTAAAGATGAATGTATTCATGATAGCTTATTCATATTAATAAATAGTAACTAACGGCATAACTCATTCATGTTTAGCCTTTCACATTTAGCCAAAATTCAACCATTAGTTACTATGTTTAACCATTGGTTAACTACGGATCAAAAAACCGGCCCTTAGTCATAGTTCGTGACAGATGGCTATTGTCATAGTATTAAATTAAGAATGTATTTACTAACGCTGTACTTTCAACATTGTGGTGGTAATGTTAACGTACCAGCCGGTCTATTCTGTACAAATCTCACCGTGAAAACTTAAGTGAAGTGAGCTGTCATTCCACCTGATGCTAGGGACAATAGAGAACTCACTCCACGCTCACCTCACCAAAGTTTTCACGCTGAGATTTGTACAGAATAAACTCTCTTGGGAGTACAACGCACTAAGACTCGAACTCCGATCAATATTTTTTAAACTATATTTTACGCCCATTAGTTACTCCAACAAGTTCTAAAATGTCAATAATCCCAGCCTTTGTATGAAGACGTTAAGAATATTCAAACGAGTATGTTTTCGCGTCATAAATCATGATTACATCTAAATCTGGGATTAAAATCTTAAAGCGTTTACGTAGAGCTTTTTGAAAGGAAACAACATTTGTGTAGCTGAGTTTTTTAACTAAACTGTTCATCATCAATCAGAAACTGTACGTAGTTTATAAAACTATTATACAGATTTTTTTAACGTAATTTCATTCATGAAAGCATTTGAAGGTCTTCCAATCATAATGTGCGCAGAAAGAGCATAGTTATGCGTGGTTCGCGAATGTTTTATAGAAATACATATATTAAACGTTGTTATATCAAATGGAAACCTCGATCGTTTCATGCGACCACGTTGGACCGGAGACGTCTCGGCTTGGGGCAGCCGATGACTATTAATGATTATTTGATAATTATTATATTTAGCTTAGAAATTATCATATCTTCCGTGTCTCTTTAGGAACACGTCTAATTCTTCCGGATGCGTGTTTGAAAGTATTATCAATGACGTATATAACATGTGATTTTAATTTTGGTGTATTATATTTAGTTTTCTAAGGTCTTTGTCGTTCGTGGATCTTTGAGAGTCGTCAGAAGCCCGAAAGTCTGACAACCAGTCTTACCAAGGGGTATCGTATTACCCAGTTACTGGGTTGTGGAGGTCAGATAGGCAGTCGCTCCATGTAAAATACTGGTATTCAGCTGCATCCGGTTAGACTGGAAGCCGACCCCAACGTAGTTGGGAAAAGGCTAGGCAGGTTGATTGATATTTAGTTTTCTAAGGGCGGAGTTCACCGACTTTTAAAACGGCTGTTTAGATATTTAATCAGTTCTTTCCTTAGGAAATTTGACATACACCAACTGTTTAAATACCTAACCGGTGGTTTGAATGTTGGTGAATACAGGCCTTAGTTTCTGTTGCAATTTTTTTTTTTTTTTGTGTATAGTTATTAAATTGTGAATCCATAATTTGCTATAATAGTAGTACAATAAGCGCGTTAAGGTATTTTTAAGAGCTGTGGATTCTGTGATTAATAAATAAATAAATAATTGGTCTTTATTATAGTCGTTCGCTGGCATCAGCTTTTTGTTCGAAGGAAATATTGGGTTAACAACACAAAGGCCTTGTAACTTTTGCGTTAAAATAAAAGAAAACTGTAAATCAAATCCAGTAAAAACTAGCTATGTATGGAGGTTACATACGTAGCTAGTCTTTGCAGGTGTGTCTGTCTGTAGACAGTCAGACACAACAAATAAATATAAATTAACAAGGACATTCAAGGAAACTTATTGATGAAAACAAATAAAAAACAGGAAAATCAAAATTGTTATTGTATGAAATATTTTTCATATCAACAACAACTTTACTTAAAATCAATCTGCTGGAAATAGAACACTAAGTTCCATCTGTAGTGTATGTGCATTCGAGGATCTATTCGCAATAGATAAATAAAATACTAGTGATTGACTTTTTTAGAGCGACATATTCCTAATTAAATCAATAATATAAGCTTTATTTGAAAATAACTTTTGCCCGTGGCTTCGCCCGCGTGTACATATTACCGGGATAAAAAGTATCTCATGTCCAAGTTCAGGTCATGGTCTACTCATGTGCCAAATTTCATCCAAATCGGTTCAACCGTTTTAGCGTGAAAGCGTAACAAACAAACAAACTCACTTTCGCATTTATAATACTAGCTTTTGCCCGCGGCTGCGCCCGCATGGAGATCGAAAATTATCCCACAGGAACGTACTACCAGGTTAAAAAGTATCCTATGTTCTAATCTAAGTCATGGTCTACCCATGTGCCAAATTTCACTGTTTTAGCATGGAAGCGTAACAAACAAACAAATAAACTCACTTTCGCATTTATATTAGGATTAGTAAGGATTTTATCATATAGAAAAATCAATAAGTTAGTTTCTAAAGGCTTCTATTTGAAAAGATACATTAATTTGCCTGGAAACATACATTCATTGTTATCGCACAAGAGATCTTTAAACGAGGTCTTTAATCGAATACATTACTAATATATACAGCAAAAGTTTTATCCGTCGACCGCGACAGGGTCTAGAGGACAACTCGCTTCGAAATCCTTCGCTACAATATTAATATCAGAGGAACAATAAGCTACAAGTGACCTCATGTTCTTGTCAGGTCGAGTAGCTTTCTTATTGTCTGCTGCCATTATTCCGGTGTATTGCCTTAGACGATATTGCAAAGTTGTTTTGAGCGAGAATCTCACTTTTGACATAGTGAACGCAAGCTTTATTAAACAATATGAATTCTACGTACTCACAATAAGGCAGTCATCGCACTCCTTGTGGGTCACACAATGTGCGTGGGCTCACTAACGAACCTGAACAAACGTGCCATAAGTCTTCTTCATCCTAGATCCTGCCGTAATCCACCTTTTGTAATAAAAAAAGTTTTGTGATCCTCGGGATTATGTAAGGACAGCAATATCCACTTGTATCATAACACTTAGATCGCCGAAGAGTCTGTGATGCGTAGAAACCATTACAATTGTATATCCCGCAGTTTATGAAACCTCTGATGTTTATTCGCCTGCATTCAAAATCAAACGTAATATTTAAACTGAGCCTATATCGTATATTTGTACAGCGAAAGTTTTTCGTGAGTCATCGATAATACTTGACAAGAAGATATATGTGCCAATAACAATAAAAATGGTCGGGAAATCCAATGTTGTTGTGTAGCATCCTTGAACTGATTCCATTTTAAGTGCGAAAGACTTATGATAGCGATCAAACTACGTACTTTTTTTTAATAATTCGGTGTGAAACGATTTGTAAATGTTAGTTAATTGCGTCTTGAGCACAGCATAATTTTAGTAGTCCATTTTTCTTCGCAAAAATTACGGAGAAAAATAACAGAAACATTCGCAGAAATATTCTGTGAAATGCTACTATGTGATCGTTGAGTCTAAAAGTTCATAATGAATTGTGTTTTTATTACGAGTAGTACACCTCATCATCCTAGTATCTATATTGAGTTGTTACGACAATTCAGTTCTTTTGTTTTCTACTTTATAGGTTGGCGTTTTTATACACTCATAAACTGTTGTTGTATTTATTGTTAGCATTAACATGGTTACTTGCGAAAACCATCGTTGGCTATCGCGAACATTCATAAATTATATTGCAATAAATTGTTTCAAGCTATAACAGCATTTAATAGTGTACAAGAAAATCTAGTTTTCTCCTTTAAAATTTTTTGCCGTGTTGTACGCCAGAGTACTGCAACCGCCAGAGCTGTACGTGTAGACATAAAAGGCAGGATGTTGGTGTCCTTAGTAATCCCAAGGAATATTTAATTATAATGAGAAACAGCTTCGTCCTACTCTAATTAATACATTAATAAGACCAAAGCACCCGTATATGGCTTTGAACACATACGGGATATGAGTAAGGAGCCGTTAAGCCGTCAGATTAAAAGAATTTGGTCAAGTGTCACAGATGCAGGCGAGGAGATCAACGCTCTCATTGTGTTGGCATAACGCAGTGACAGAGAAAATTAGGCTCTGAATTCCACCGATATTTTTGCATGTACGAAGAGCGCGGAGGGCGGGCGGCGTTGCTAGCTACCTACGTATATATAGGATGGCTGGCTGCGCGCCGCCCAGTCGCTCGTCGATGCTCTAGCGTGCTCCACGTCGCTCTTAGCTTCAGTGACTACAGCATTACATGAACTTAATAGAATTTCTTTTGCCCTTGGACACAGAGGACAGTGAATTTATAAACGTTTAGTGTTGTGTACAGACTGCTTGCTATTTCGTTCCTTGTGTGGTGTTTGCCGGCGATTCAGCCGACCTGTAACTGTTTTCCCCGGGACGCCAATACTTGGGATCAGGTGAGTTTTCATTCAACTGTTGTCTCCTTCATCGTATTGAAGCGCTTCTCAGTAATCGTGAAGCATGTCGTTTATTTACTTAGAATTCATTGATTCTCAGTGAGGATAGACCTTTGTGATTTCATTTATTGAAATGATTGTGTTTGACTGTAAATATTTTAGTTTAGTTCATTCATCTCAATGATGGAATAATGGTATATTGATTAAATCTCTTCATGTAACAAATTATACTTCTAAGGGTTATAGCAACAATTAGATCATACTATTCTCAAAACATGCATACTGCTTCAATCATTTTGCACATATTTTGTAGATTTCAGTAACTCATTAGCACTCAAGCTTCGAGTGGGCTTATCATTTTCATCATAGGTGAGGCGTATCATTAACATGTGTGGTAGCTACGTAAATATTTGTGCGTTAAATGGAAATGGTTAAGCATTACGACACCATTTTTAATTTGAAAAGCACACTATAGATATTGTTTTGCAGTAGTAGTGGGTATTAATGATTACCTTTTATTATGTAAGCTGAAACTGGAATCTTTAATGACTTTCTATAAACGGCAACACACGTGTTATAACCAGCAAGGTATACGTAATGGTATCAAGTATTTTGTTATGTTATCAACTATCGCTCGAAAATTCCTAATACCTGTTAGGATTTGACGATTATTTCTCGGCATCTATGGATGACCTCCAAGATCTCCAAGTTTGGAATTATTGCTAGATACTAATTGAAGGTATAGCTAGCCTACATAAAGCTGCAAGTATACGGTCATTAAACTTCAAATCTATATCTATACAAATAAATAAAATTTAAGTGTCAGTTTGTAATGTCGAGATAACAGCTTTTTACTAAATGCTTTTTATTAAACGTCACATATAATAACAAAATACAATACGTAATTTTAAATTGTTTCCTGTCTGTATGTCTGTTTGTTCCGGCTAATCTCCGAAATAGCTGGACCGATTTTGACGGAGATTTCAGCTGATGCTTAGCTACATTAATTTTAGAAAAATTAATTGGAGGTCCGCACAAAAAAAATTAAAATCCATGAAATTGTGAACAAAATTCGATTCAAATACTACTGACATGCACGCGGGTGAATCCGTGGGCAACAGCCAGTTAATCAATATAATTGATATCCATATCATATTCCAGTAAATAGAGGAGTCATGTGAAACGTAGTTCTCAGAACACAGAGAGCTATCAGTGTTTCTCAAAAATTCATCAGTTACCTGCAACATGAAAGGGCTGCTGAATCAATATCGAACTCTGCTGCATGCAGCTCAATTAAATTATCGGAACTGAGCGATAATATTTTAAACTATATGGTGATTGATATTGATTTTGTTCTTTGGTAAAATTATTGCCAAGAGAATGACATTTTTATTGAAATACCCACTTTATGAAAACTGCTTTTGATGACTGCTGAAACTTGTAAAGTACTTACAGTTCGACAGTTATTTATAATGAGCACGATACTAAGACAACACGCAGCACTTCCATACAGCACTGAATTTACTAAATGCAGGCGGAAAGTTATAGTTTGCCCTCAAAAAAGTACAAAACATGCTTTCACTGCCACATTTTATATGTACCTCGGACGGCTACTCTATAACAGGCTAAATGAAAAAGAAAACTTCTACCATATTTACACCTAATTACCGGTTTTGCACTTCATAAACTTCTGTATTAAGTTCGGTCCTTTAACGAACGTTATAAGTACTCAGTTTTAAGGGGGAAGCGCTAAGGTAGCCCGCGAAATTCAAATTTTCTTACGAGTTTTGCAATTTGCACCTCAGTGTCTGAGAGTATGTTAATTAAAGTATGATCCGCGGCCGTAACAAATATGTATTTACAGAATTATAATCATTAGAATCAGTAATACAACTCCTTTAGTTAGTATAATCCTCAAATGTCAAGATTTCATGAAATAGTAATTCAATAGGGTAATATGAAATTAATTAATGATTATTATTCTGTAAATACAGATTTGTTACGGTCGCGAACCCTATTCAGATCAAGATCAACCTAATACTGACCTGCAAGTTGCAAACAAGGTGAGAAAATTTTAATTTCGCGGGCTGCCCTGGCGCTTTCGCCTTAATACTAAACAAGGAACGCACGCTTCACGAAAAGAAGACGTATTTATAGGTCAGATAGGCAGTTTTTCTTACAATAACTTCATACAATTAGATACTATGAATGCCTTTCAGTAAAAAGGTCCTCGGCTTCATTCAATTTATTCGATTGCTACAAAGAAAGAAAGAATAAAGTTTATTTGGACACAGTTCGTGAAACAAAAAAGGACAAACAACAAAAATAAAAAAATAAAATGTTTTAATAGTGTGTGCCTCACGGCTGCGCTAAAAAGGTTGATTTCAGCCTTAATGCCAGACCTTTACCAAAACCTATAGGGACAAGTGACAGGAGTACATACAGTTTCAACATACCTTATACATAATTTTTATACTTATACTTAAATAAATAACCTAGTACAGGACAGGCCAGCTGGCGTGGTTGGTTAAGATACCGCCTATCATGCCGCAGGTCGTGGGTTCGATTCCCATCCAGGGCAAACATTTGTGTGCATGAACATGTCTGTTTGTCCTGAGTCTGGGTGTAATTATATATATAAGTATGTATTTACAAAAAAAAAGTAGTGTATGTAGTATCAATTATCTGGTTTCCATAGTACAAGCTCTGCTTAGTTTGGGATCAGATGACCGTGTGTGGAATGTCCCAGGATATTATATTATTATAGTAATAAAATATAATTACATAAACAAAAACCAAAAAAATGAAACAACCGTCTCAGCAAAAAACTGTTCTTCGTGATTAGCTAGATTGTTTCGTGCACGGTGCACTCAAAGCGCAACTGTTACGGAGCGCTACTACCGATAACTAAAACTAAATATATTATATATATACGAAATAATAAATAGACCTACTGGACAGTAGGTCTATTCACCGAAAGTTATTTAGTTTTACAGATTCATGAATAACTGAAATATTCTTACTGGAATGCTTCAGATCTCCATTCATGAATCTATGTATTCTCTCTATTGTGTTACATCACAACTACTTAACTTACGAGTATATTTTTGTATCACCAAAGCTCTTATTATTGCGACTAGATAGGAAAATACCATCGCATAAACTAACTTTGTATTTTTAGGCAGAATACAGAAATGATGTAACAGAAAATAGTAATTACTCGAAAACATTCCACATCCTCTAACAAAACTCATGTAGGTTACCTGGTACGTATAACATTTGAAGGGATATAGGATTACTCGGTGAAACCGTGTAATTGAATTCATCTTAATTAACAAACCCGTTCAGTGCCGAGCGTCCTGTAAATTTTTCCGTCCAGTAATTGGCTCATCATAACACAACCTTGAAAAATAGCTGAAAAGCCAGTTAAACATATAACGTCCCAGCCGGTTGCCATCCAATTTATAAAGGGAACCATTCATTTTCATTTATATACTCCAAATATCCACTCCAAAAGATAATTGGACTGAGTAACTTTCCTAAATATTTTGTTTCACATGCAAATTAAGTTTAGATAGCTGACATCCCATTTCCTTAGGTAAATTCACGATAATAAAGACCAAAGGGAGACTGAACACATCCGGCCGAATCTGATCAATTCCGTACGTCGACATTGCCAAGTATTTCAAACGTTGTGATTCTCACTTATTAAAGCCCAAATATAATTACCTATAGTTCATCTTTACGTAGGCATGTGCGAACATTTGCATGTCCAACTAACGTCAGCGTTTACCATCGCTCATTCTCATGTGAATGAGAAGTTTACCATTAACACGTCTCGTAGAAAGCTTCTTATGTAATGGTGCAAAATTATGAATCAAAACTGATCTGAAGCTTTGCGTATTCGGCACGTGCTAAATCTAAATGCAAATCTCGATTAGTTTTCTTTAGAAAAGGAGATTTATGTACACAATGATCTGATTAGAAAAATCTTTGCGTACATCGTCAGTACAATATTGCAAGGGTAATGCCCAAACAGTTGGTGTACTTGACCCAATAATATTTTGTTCAATGTAAACGGTAGCAGCGGCAACGATCACTTGTGAGACAGTTAAACACAGAAAAGTTCAATGTTAACCGAAAAAGTTTATTTATAAAAGCGCGGTAAAACAAAAAAAAAATGAAAACAAAATACGGTTTTGACTAAACTTGACCCAGTTATCGTTTTAACAATACTACTTTTAACCCAGTTATGAAGTTGCACAATGTTTGGCGACTTGCATGCGTTACCGTCAAAATATAAATTGGGCTAATGAGTTTCAAGTATCGCTTGATCATTTTTGTAATGTCGTCCTTCGCCTACATAGGCAGCTAGCGATCGCATTGCATACCTCCGTATGTTTTCGGAAACAGCGCAGCTTCGAAATAAAGTAATGGTCTATTTATTCTTTAAATAATTCAGTAATATTTAAGCTTTGCAATGTGGAATGTTTCAATAAATCGGGCATGATTTGATCTCGCCTTCTCCTACCTATTCAGAAACGCGTAGCAACAGACGTGTTTATTTATGATAAAATATACAGTTTTGGTTGAGTACCAGTGGGATTAATAGTATATTTCCACAACACTTGGATAAAATTTGCTTGGTATTTGCACTCAGATACTAGTACCACCTGTATAATTTCATAGGAACCTATAGAAACTTTTAAAAGCTTATCGAATTAAATCACTTAGAGAGTAAAGGATAGTGTAACAAATTATCTTTTTATGCTCAGTTAAAAGATAATTTGTTACACCATCGTTTACTCTTTCAACACAAATGAAATATAGGAACATATCACATAATGCTTTTAAAACATCAACGCGTAAAAGGTTTTAATTTAACGTTGATTGATTTGTAACACGTGTTGGAAATAATGGAAGCACTTCAGTAAAGCAATTCTCGTAAATAATCAAATGATAAACATAGTACCTATACTTAAGAACTTTAAATTAACAATAGTAAAAATTACAAAATTATATCCTAACTTAACTAAAACTATTCACAAAAAAAAATATGGCGTCGAAAAATTCATCCGCATCCCTGTCGACTGGTAATTAACTCAAGAGACTGGCGGCATTACCACGCTGTATGGCAATGCTTAGCCTCTGGCCAAGGTAAAAGCCAACCTTCGCAGCAGCGGCACCAGCACAGAACGCTGAGCCAGGAAGATGGGATGGCACAAGAGTATCGACATACGTTGCATCCCACAATAATGGCCTACCCATCTTCCATGGAAATAAAGACTTGCCGTCAGATCTAATAACTAGCTAGCTAGCTAGGTTCTAGCTGGAAAAAATATACTTAAGTAAATACTCGTACTCCAAAGGATTGGAGAGCAGACGATCGGTAATAAGGTTCATACCTGGCCAATAATCAGAGCATGTAATTACAGTGATATCAATTTATTTGCTTTAGAGTTAAGGTTCAGATTAGTACAACAGTTACATGCCCAAGTTTTGGTAAAGTGCGCGCCAGGTGTGGACGGCGCAGCGTCGAATGAACTTCGTAGGAATAACATTAAAACTTTCCTATGGACGCGATGTACCGGAAAATCGTACCAATCTCTTGGTATTTGTGCAGAACTGTAGACAAATTACAGCGCAATTGCACTCTGCAGGGTTTTATTAAGTTTATTTATGAGTACTTACTCGTATATAAATAGTTGAACATTCTCAATAATCCACCCACTCTATGCTGTAAAGAGCACTGACATCGTCCATTCGAGAAAGGTCAAGTACGACATCAGTATGTTCTAGAAAACTATCGTTTTACAATAAACATTTTTTGTTTAAAATATAACATCATGTCATAAAACTAGAAAATCTATGTTCTAAAAAGTAAACAACTTCATATATGCAATAATATTTATGTTTCACTCGAATATGTATAAATATTATTGTAATTCGATATCATAATGCTGTGCATTATTCAATTTATATGCAGGATGAAGTTTATATTTTAAACAACAAGGGGAAATTTCCTGCGTTATTCCTAACACCGTGGTTCAGGCCAATGAGCAGTGAGACAAACAGCAGTGCACTGAAAGTGACACTTTAGAGGAGACTTGTTGACTAATACACTGCGCCCATACATACATACAGCATGAGAGTAAAATATGTTCTGTGTTGATTCGACACGTGTACGGTGCAGCTATTAATTGTAATATCAGCCCTATTCGAGGCTTACCTCCTTCTGCGCAGCAGTAATGCTCGCGAAGGGAGAGGAAATCTTTGCGCCCTCACGCCCCTAGTCGCCGCAGGAGACGCCCTGGACGTTGGGAATTAAGAGCCGATTCCCGGCCACCGTAGGCGCGTGCTTGCCGTCGGCGAGCAATGGGTAGATCGCCGACCAGGCCCGGGTCGACGGCGCGTTGTGCTCCACGCGCCCCTCAAAGAGATGTCAGCACTAACTGATGGGGTCCGCTAGGGCCGATGCCTGCCAGGGTCGCGGGTTGTTTGAAAGAGTTACAGTGGCCCTGGCACAGGCAACTGAAGGAACACGGGTGGGTTTTAGGCAGTAAAAGTCTGACACGTCCTCCCGCTCCAGAAGTAAAAAAAGAGCCGTATTCGAGGCACGTGTAACTCTTTTTGGAGCAAAGAGTTCGTTAGCTGTCACTGCTAACGCGAAAGTGCGTTGTTCACGTTTTCAGCGCTGCTCTCTTTTCGTTGAAATAAAGCAATAATAATTATCAAACATCTGTATTTATCTCAACAATATTACAGTCACAGGTTTATAAAATGCACTATTTTAAATATTACGGACAATGGTCCAATTGAAGCACTAAGTACGGAAACCAAACCCAACATAGAACTATTGTAAATAGAGAAAGGTATCCAAGGTAGGAAGGTCGTGAGTTACACGTCACCCGGCTTTCTGATGATATGATAACTTACAAACGGTTAAAGTTAATATATAGGTATACGTACTTATTATAAAACTAAATATTTTAATATGAATAAATAGGATGTTCACCATTTAATATAACCAAACAAGATCATAAAATATAAGCAGCCACTTTGTACATAGCTGATGATGCGGTCTCTTTGAATAGTTTGCAGATTTCAATATCAAAATTCCTTCAGTATAAAACTATGTTAGTGTCACCTTTAGGTTTTAGCTCACTGCTCAGGTAAGCACGGCACTGAACTAGGTGACCCGGCCACCGCTCGGCGCAGGTCACGAGAGGGTCACTGAGATCCTGAGGCTGTACTCGTTACAATGGACATGAACACGCTTTCTTATTATCATCTGCCTAGCCTTTTCCCAACTATGTTGGAGTCGGCTTCCAGACCTACCGGATGCAGCTGAATACCAGTATTTTACATAGAGCGACCGCCTACCTGACCTCCACACACAACAACCCCGTGGTAAGACTGGTTGTCAGACTTTCGGGATTCTGACGACCCGTAACGACTGTCAAAGATCTACGAATGACAGCTAGGACCAACAGCTTAACGTGGTTTCCGAGGCATGGAGGGGTCTTGGTATGTAAAGATTCCATCCACGGACCGACCGCCGCAAGCGTAGCTTAACCTGATCGATCGACCCGTGCGGCTGTTATTACTTATCCAGGAGCCTACCATAATACCCGAGATAAAATGGAAAAAGTTAAGTGAAATACCTAAATGTGAAAAAGTTGTTTGGGAGTCCATTCATGATGGATCAAAAAGTCTTCCAAACATTTTCGAATAATTTAACGTCTTATGTACAAAATAGCAAATATTATTTACGTTTCCTTGTATCAGTTTGTTTGACTACCGATCAGTCGTTTTTATTTTTTCCTTGGTTTGGCAGTTCAATGATCGACCTTAAATGACTTGTTTGTCACGGTCTCTGATCGCCCATACAATTTAACTTCAAAACAATGAAATCACAATGTACACAAATACGAAACAATAGATGTCGGGTGGGGCACACGTGTAAGTGAGAATTCGATCTGTTTAATTCAACACCAAAATCGATTCGTTAGTATTCTCACTGCGTTTTCCACTCGGCTATTTTTATTTATTTGAATGGAATTTTTCCGGAATTTGACCTACCTTTCGGCATAAATGACGAAGCGCCGGCAAGATCTTATTGCAAATTGCAAATTTTTGGTGTGAGCTTTTTCGTTTTATAAAAAATCTGTTTAGCTTACAAAGATCATATAAGTAGTACAGTTTATACGAAAATCTCTAAAGCCCGTAAAAAGGATCATAAATGTACGCAAATTGTTAGATTACATAATTAAATCCTAAAACATTAATGGGTGCTCGGGTCCTTTTAGAGAGCAATTAAGTCTATTTGGCCGAAATCCGCCACGTCTGTCGAACCTTCACTTCAAAGCAACGACATTGAAGTCAATGGCCTCATTAAGAGACATACAGACAATTACAAATATAACTGTCGAGTCCCAAAGGCACCAAGTAATTGCTTGTAAGCAACAATGTTACTTTTGCAATCGTTTATAGATTTAGGAGGTACACATTTTTCACAGGATCGTGCTACGCCGTAGCACAACATATGCTGTGTGCTACGGCGTAGCAATTTTGAAGATTTTAAAACACATTTTTTTTTTCTCATAAATAATTTTACTTTTTTATTACTTTCTTATGTTGTTGACAAAATACCTATTATTTAGTATCGTTTCATAGTATATTCATATTATCCTGCGTATTCCTCACTCGTGTGGAGTTAAACTAATTAGGATAATATGTATTTCAATGAGCATTGCAACTGTACTAATTATTTGATTTATTCGAGCTGCGCAATATTGCTAGCAAACTTTGTAAATGTAACAACGTTACAAAATAGTTACAGAAATGTACCGTGGCACTCATTTGCTACGGAAATGATGTTATCTCACCGAAAATTATTACTCTCCTATTTCATGAACTCGGTCATGAAAATATTAACGAAACGAAATATTTTTATGAAAATGAAATAAAGGCAAAAAAGGTTTTGACATTATCTCATTTGATGCTAGATAATCCGAGTTAAAGTACGAACTCAGAATATACTCGTTATGATTCAACAAGATCTTACGAATCTGCTCTAGATTACAAACTTTGGCTAAAGTTTTCACCTATATACCTGCCCGTATTATAAGAGCACTTTCATCTCACGTAATGAACATGACA
This sequence comes from Dicycla oo, assembly GCA_948252095.1. Taxonomy (NCBI): domain Eukaryota; kingdom Metazoa; phylum Arthropoda; class Insecta; order Lepidoptera; family Noctuidae; genus Dicycla; species Dicycla oo. Next base: position 26,452,028 of record OX411712.1, on the reverse strand, counting down.
TTATCTCTGAACATCTAATAAACATTCTTTAAAGTACCTAGGTACTCAGCACTTGATACTTGCGAAGAACGAGAACAATGAATAAATAATTTGAGTCATGAACTGGTATTTGAGCTGAAACTCGTTCACTAGGTTTATTATCGAGATGTTTGTTGCTGTTGCCTGATATACCTCGAAGTGGCCAATCAAATGCTCAGCTTTGTGGCAGAAACAACAGCTCTTTACTTTTATGTACAAAAATTAGGTCTGTTTGTAATAAACACATAACTAAACTAGAATGTGAACACATAACTTTTGTTACTTTTAGTAGTAATCTAAACCAATAGTGTAAGATAAATACGTAACTTACGTAAGTGCACTCCAGCAACTCGTATCACTTGTGAAGCTTCGTCCTAGACGGTTACCTAACGCAAGTTTCTTGAAAGCCAAGTACTCGATTTTCGTGTAAACAAATCACAATTACCTGTCAACCTTTTGTTTCGCAGCTGCGGAGCTATTTATCATAGTCGACATCAGAGTCAACAGCTGAACGGGTCCTTGGCAGACAACCTTCTAACAGGGAAATTAATAGCTGTAATCCTCGTGATCCAGCGATTTGTTCCCAAGGTCATGTCCTTTGGACAGGTCCCGCGGGTTGTGGCCTTGTACTGATACCGGTACAGGCACCATTTGGCGGTGAAGGCCACAAGGCCTTACTTCACGTCAAGGACTCCTGTAAACGTGTTATGTTACGTCGTCAGTCTAGTGCTTGATCAAGTTACAAGGACTTTCATGACTTTGCTGAATCTAAGGTATAGTAGTCATACCTTAGATTCAGCATACACATTCAACATTAGTTTAGCGTATTTAGGAGAGGTATTACTGCTAATGTATACACAAATTATAGGTGTACATAACATTTAAAGAAAAAAAAGACATTGGACAGAAGCTGCTATAGTTGGATCTTACATTTTTAAAAGCACATAAAAAGTTTTAGCTTTCCTTCTTTTTCGTCCTTGCGTATTTAAAACCACCATATGTATATTAAACCTTTATTAAACTAAACTATTTAGCCTTGCAATGACTTAGGAACGTGATATTTCAAAATGTTAAGTTATATCCCACACGTTTGGGTGTAAGCCCGTAGGGAACAGGATCAGTACGTGGGCAGCGCTACCTAGAGCCACTTTTTAAATTGATTGTCTATGTTTCACAGTGTGAAACTCGTGTATTAATAGAATTTAGTGCTTAGTGAATACAAAAGAATTTCCCCGTTTATAAATAGCCCATTCCATCGATACCCGTGGGAGTTCTAGACATATAGCTTTACGTGGTTTGCGGTTCAGCAGTATGCGGTATTGTTGTAATTTTCAAAGACTAGTAACATTTGCTCCGCACGGAGCCTCTTAAGGCCGATTTTTTGATCCGTAGTTAACTTAACCAATGGTTAAACATATTAACTAATGGTTGAATTTTGGCTAAATGTGAAAGGCTAAAGATGAATATATTCGTGTGAGCTCATTCATATTAAAAAATAATAACTAATGGCATAACTCATTCATGTTTAGCCTTTCACATTTAGCCGAAATTCCATTAGTTACTATGTTTAATCATTGGTTGAGTTAACTACGGATCAAAAAATCGGCCTTTAGTAAACCCAAGTTAAAAGGATTTTTCTTTATGAACATTGTGGTGCAGACCACTGCCTAAAACTCAAATAGGTAAGCGAAAAAAATGTTACGTAATGAAAAGACAATAAACATTGTAAACCAATATTGAAGACCTTCACAGTGGGCGAAAACAAAGTCACGCAGCTGATATCAATTTTCCATATTGTTCGATTGTAAACAACGACACCAAACACTCGCCCACGTCAAGCGGTTTTTGATAAAATCTCATAACTTTTTGCGTAAAAATACATGGCTTTTATTGCGCAACCTTATCAACGTGACAACAAATTCACGCGACTAGCAACTAGCCTAACTCATATTCTGGAGAAACACATTTTATGGCATCTTAAATGTGTTGTTGCTAATAAACTGGACATATTTTTATTTAGTTATAATTCACCTTGTTTCATTCGTCGTATGTAATTATAGTTCACCTTGTTGAAGTGATGCTAGGCAGAAAATTATTGCATATTTGGAAGTTTTCAACAATCCTCATATAAATAAATACATCGGTAAAGTATATTCTTGTTGATCATTAGTGAATTTATTTTATGTTTATGGAACAAAATTAAAATAAAATGAGTTTCCAGCTGGATGCGGGAAGCACAGAACCGATCGAAGAGGCAGTGCTTGGGGGAGGGCTATGTCCAGCAGGGGACGTCTTTCGACTGACTTTCGTCTTTCGATGATTATGATGATGAGTTTCCACGGTTATTAAAAAATCTCCGTTATTTTTATATAATACCTACAGAAATTATTTATGTAACACGGAAAGTTAATTTAAAACTTGATATTTCTTTTGGCACCACGGCGCGACTGAACGATATTATTTGGCGCCAAACGTAAATAAAAATGGCGACGTTGCCGTTGTCGCCACTGATACATTAATCTGGGTGAGGTATCAAAAATGTAGAATGCCACGTTTTTCAACCGCGTGGGTTTACGTTTTTTCACGTGGTGATGCATTTTCTTTTGATATTATAATTTATGAATTTTCATATTAATTTTAAAAAGTAGATACTTAAAAATACGAATGCATCCTTTAAGAAATCTTATTCCTATATATCAGATTTCTTCATCTGTGCTGATTGGGTAATACTTTAGATACGATGTCATTGCTTGCTGAGATTGTCAGCTCATATCAATTGAAGCGCATTATGTACAATAATATATATATGTATAACCAGAAATAAAAAAGGCAAGAAATATCGAGAATGCTGTAAAAAGATTTCATGAATCCAATACACTGTTGTTATTGTAGCAAGTATTACAGTATTTTTACAATAAAATTGTGTCACAAGTTCAACAGTTTTGTTTTTTATGAAATAAAATAAAGTTATATAAACTCGAGGAAAAAGACATTGTAAACAATCGTAAGCTTTAAAGTAAACGTGGTCGGTGAGGCGGCAGACGTCACAAACATTACAAGTGCTTGTTGATGGTATACTTTATTCAACGACGCGTGCTACGTCACTGCGTGTTGTTTACGATACGTATACACCTCTGACGTTAATAACACCTGCTCATTGCTCATCTAACACACTCTAGACACTCATCTGTTACATTTATAACGCGTGTGTAAAAATTACATTACCTACCAAACTTTAAAAAATCTAAAAGCAATCCAACTCAAAATAAACTCGTTCAAATAATGCAGTTTCTTGCCAAAATGTAAATAAGAATATTTTTAAAGATCTCCCATGTTTATAATTCGATCTAAAAATAATAATCAACAAAGAACGCATATTAAAATATGTTTGCGATGAATTTATGTAATTATGTTTTTGTTTTAATTCCGTATTGTTGTCAACACAGTGGTGCGTTTGAATGGACGCCGCGGTTATTCAACCAGCCGGTGGACAGCCGCTGACGCATACCGGGACGTACAGATCTATAAATATTTCAGCACATATGTACTACATGTCGCGCTACTAATGGCGTTTTTGTGCGCAGTACGTTTTTGTCCTTCCCGGGTTCAAATATATAAAAGGGTTGTTATTGATCACAGTGCTACCTACCTAAACAAAAGGTTGTATTTTTTTTTTCTCAAAGTCAACAAATAAAACGAAGGTCGAAGTAGAATCGCAATTTGTATTTTGTGTTTTATTCAGCGACCTTTATTTTGTTTACCGGTCAAGCGAAATCTTTGGCAGATATTAGAATACAGAGTTGTGTAACAAAGCTGTTCAGAACAATGTTTCCTGTCATTTTTCAAATGTCAGTGACCACATGTTTAATTGACGGCAGAAATGAGTCAAAGAAATACTTTAGTAAATCTTGCATGAAATCTAATCTTAAACAAGTGTTCCTTTCTGACGCGCTTAGCCAGTCATTAGCTGGCTGACGCCAGCGCGCTGCGCGAGGCGTCAGGCGTCAGTCGTGAATGAAACTGACGCTCGCCAATTAACCGCTGCGAAAGCTTATCTCACCGTGATTTATCGCTGGAAGCGACTCAAATGATCATTAACACCAATTTTGTACGATAAAGGTTATCCCTAGGGAATCCTAATGACAGGGTTAAACTTTATTTATTCACTAGCTGTTGCACGCGACTTCGTCTGTAATCCAGGATGAAAGTAGCCAGATGTCCTTTTCCAAGTCATGGTCTACCCATGTGCCAAATTTCATCCAAATCCATTCAGATGTTTTAGCGTGAAAGCGTAACAAACAAAATATACACACTTTCGCATTTATAACTAGCTTCCGCCCTCGGCTTCGCCCGCGTGGTATGCCGATAAAAAGTAGAGTATGTCCTTTTCCAGGTCATGGTCAACCTATGTGCCAAATTTCATCCATATCCGTTCAGCCGTTTTAGCTTGAAAGCGTAACAAACAAACAAATAAACTCTATTATTATACAGTATGTTAACCAACAGAGGGCGTTCCCGTTAACCCGCAATAGTATAGCATCCATACATGCTAAAAAAAATATTACCATTCGAAAACAAAATGATTTTTATTTTTTTTAATATTAAAATATTCACCAAAAATGTTAAATTGATACGTAAAAGAAACACTCTGTACACGCGTACTTGAAGGACGGAAACATCGCAATTTAGTTTTTATTTTTAGTGAATATTTTTATATTTTTTTGAATATTTTAGTGAATATTTTAATATTAAAAAAAAATAAAAACCATTTTGTTTTTGAATGGTAATATTTTTTTAGCATGTATGGATGCTATACTATTGCGGGTTAACGGGAACGCCCTCTGTTGGTTAACATACTGTATACTAGGATATTAGTTAGGATTACACACAGTATAATACATAGGGATACGACATAATCATAATTTAACAAGAACAAGAAGGTGCTTATAACTTTCTTGTTTTATTTTTGTTTGAAAGTCGTTACAATTCCCTGGACTCGTGTACCTTTTATTATATAAATTTTGTATTGTTTCAGATAAAACGCAAATACCCAAGTATGAAGGACGAGCGTGCCAGTATGCCGCGCGTACGCATAGCCGTCATTGGCAGCTCTCGAGTTGGCAAGTCCGGTAAGCAGATATAATAAGCAGATATTTTCATGCTATCTAACATTATAAAGAGAAGAAAACTTATTTTTTTGGGACAGGAAAATATTTTGACAAAAAATGTTTCGGAAATTCCCGTATCATCAGATTTAATTCTAGCGACCTAGTTATGTGAAAGTGCCTGTCGTCATTTGATGGATTTCGTATTCCGCGAGATCATAATTCCGATATTTTTCCGCTTACTTGAGTGAAACTTAATTCTTTACTTTTATATATTCAATTTGAAATAAAAGTGTGGAACCTAATATTCCTGCAGAATTATTCGCGAGTAGAGAAAACGTTTTAATTAAAACAACAAATGATTTATTTAACACCATTTCTACGTTGAACCACGATGCTTTGGATGCTTCAAAATTCAAATAAGTCCCAAAGCGAAGAATAATAAACAATACTTCAATTACAGTACCTTGACCGAATATATGTTCAGGTCTGCGACCTAGATGGCGTTACATAAGCTGAGCTGGGCAACAACTCACTGACCTATTCTCCTTGGTGATGTAACACTAACATCATGTACTAATACATCAATGTGTTACTGAATACATTCGGTGCTTCTCACAAACGCAATAGCAAGAAACTGCGACTGAATGTATGATTTTCCAAACATCTTTACTATACCTAATGGTACCTATACTTATATCAAACAGTTGTAAAATCTCTTGCGGGCAAACACATGTTAGTTGGTTTCATAGAAATATTATATTTACGAGTAAAATAATTCACACTAGTCTACTCAACAACTAATCTCCTCTTCTTCTGGGTAAGCTCACTCCATCGTTCACTCTGTCGCGTCCGACCTAGACTAGAGTCAAGAGCAACCCCATCTTAAATAAAAAAAAAAAAAAAACCTAAATCGGAATTTTCACAATTTCCATGTCTTTGTTACAGCTCTCATCGTGCGCTACTTAACCAGACGATACATCGGCGAATATCATTCAAACACAGGTTGGTTGCATCCCTCATTTATCACTAGATACACTGCGTAGTTAGTGCCCTTCAAGATGCTTATATTACGCCTTGGTTTCAGATCTCCTATACAGGCAAACGGTGCCTATCAACGGCACTCCAGTGGAACTAGAAGTTATCGATGTATCCGGTTCCAATTCAGATAAATTCCCAGCTGAACAGGTAAATAAACATCTCAAACACGTTTTATTTGATTTCAAATTTATACTCTTCTAAAAAAATCTTCAGGGCTAACTTTGGTACAGAACACTTGCAGACATCATAAAATATTTTTTAATGAAGTGTATAGTGTTCTAAAGAATATTTACCTACCTACGTAGTTACTGACCGTCTGCCACTAAGACTAACATAATTTTATAGTTGTGATCATAACACGAACTATCGTAAACTTCAACCTTCGCTTTGACCAAAGCTCAGTATACTCAGATTCAAAGGTACCTTAAAATAACACGTGTACTAAGGTTTAACCAACAAAACAACCAACAGTATATGTATGAATATAGGTTAACACTCCGGGACCTTGCCCATTGCCTACTAATCCTCACCTTCACATAATTAATGTATAACCTAAACAACTGACCGGCGTTTAGTTTCCAAACAATAATAAGTACACAAATCAGTGAGATTAAGGATGTCGAGTATTTCATCAGAAGGCCACATTTTTGTAGCTATTTTAACTGAATTCCTATATACATTTAACTCGGTGGTAAAATTTTATTACCAACAGTCCAGATTTATATTATATAACTTTTAAAGACCGTCAGTATTTTTTTTTAAATTTAATGATATGTTTTTTTACACGTGATTATAAAGTTGTTAAGCTTCTCCAAAAATCCTCAAACACCCTACACGTTCTGGTTTCAGCACAATTTAAATATTAAACAACTGCAAAGGAAGCACTTCACGGTAATTTGAAACCTTAAAAGGCCCACGAACCATGCGTAGTTCATACAAACAAAATACCTAAATAATTTGTAAATCAAACATATTCTTAAGGTAGTGTGTATTTATTCCGATTGGATTGCAGAATATTTAGGTTCCCAAAACATATATTTTGAAAGAACACTGATTTAAAGACGAGATATGAGGAATTTAAATTTTTTTTAGAAAACTTATTTTTCTCATATTTCTTGTTTAAATCAATGTAATTATTTAATATATATTTGGGAACCTAGATTTTCTGTAATCCAATCGAAATAAATACACACTACCTTTAGAATATGTTTGATTTACAAATTATTTTGGTATTTCGTTTGTATGAACTCCACATGCTCCGGGGGCCTCTTAAGAGGCCCCCGCGTGAAAATTAGGCACCGTCGCGTTAACATATTCTCCCACAATACATCAAAGCGTGCTGCAGTAGATACCCTTCCGCAACCTAAACGCGCGATTACCGGTAGTCTGGAGCCGCTTTATGTTCCGACAACTGGGTTAATGTCTCAAATAATGCTACTAGTGGCATGGAACTTCTCCAGGAGTTACTCCGATGACCTGCACCGAACATCATGAGTCATCATGTTTACATATTACACATTATTAATAGCAATTCCTCCAACCGGCGAAAGTAGTGATTCTCAGTTTAACATTTTAGGGTTCCGTAATAGTAAAAAGCAACCCTTATGGTGCGGCTCAGTCTGTCTATCCGTGAGTCCGTTTGTCACAGCTGGATATCTCAAGAACTAATGCTATCAACTTGAATTTTAGAATAGTTTTAGATGACGTTAGCCCAACTGATTTGCAAATAAGAAAAATATATTTTTTTTTGCAACCGGGGCTGAAAGGGGTTCTTAAAAATTCGAAGTGGGCATCATATGAAAGAACATGTGGCAAGGGCATGTGGGGTATTATATGAAAGAACGCTGTTTACACATTCTCAAACATTTTTTCTTTTTTTAGGGGGGGCTGGAACGGTATTTTCTTTATGTTTTTCATCAAATGTGAAACCGCATAGTTTTCACATTTGATGAAAAACATAAAGAAAATACCGTTACAGCCCCCCCCCCCCCCCCCCCCCCTCCCCATTTCCGAAAGTTTGCATAGAGAAAAGTCTGAGATTTTTCTATGTGATAGAACTGTGTGTATACGGATAGATTACGGGGAAAAAACGATGTCTCTAAATAGCACACTTTATATATATATATATATATATATATGATGAATGGTACGAAACCCTCTGTGCGCGAGTCCGACTCGCTCTTGACCGGTTTTTTTTTAACTCGAACGACGACCGAACTAATCTGGAACTCCTACAGAAGTTCAGACAAATATTATTCTAGACATCCTTAAAATAATTGTTTTGAGACGTTGTTGAAAAGACGCAACTTAGTGAAAATCGTAAAAGTTGTTTTGACTGTGGGTAGTACTTGACTTGATAACCTAATTACCACATTTTACAAAGTGAAATAATTAACAACTGTGTTGTTCAAGTAAAAAGTTGGTAATGCTATGATAACTATGACCTTGCCGGAAGCCTTAACAGATACTTACAATTCAATTTAAAACTTTTTCTTTTACGTTTATTATCCTGACCAATCATAAATTGAAACCATAACATTTTGCTCTTACATGTTAACTTTTTTTTTATGCTAAATTATCAGTTGCCTACCATTAAGCTTCGCGGATCTTCCGTAAATACGTTTGTTTTGTATCTCCGGTGGGAGTTCGATTTCTGTACTTACCTGTGTAAGTATAGGTTGATAAATTCTTGACGTCTAACCGACTTCCTGTTTAACGATTTCACAATTTCGTCCGACATAAACAATTTTCTGTTCGTGTGTCGACAACAATGAGTGTCCCTTGCCAACGCGACGCGGGCCGCGTGTCCCGGCGTGGCGCTGCCGCGTGGGAGTGCCCGTGAATCGCTGCAAGGCTAATTTTAAGCCGGAATGTTGGCTCTCTCTGAAGACGCATTAATTAAACACGTTCTTCTTCGTCTAGTCTCTTTTGTGGAAAGCCGTAAGCTTATATTAATTTGTTTGATGAGGACTTGAAACCGCTCTGCCAAAGTAAACAGCTTTGTTCTCTTAGATTTTGTTTAAACTTTACTCCAAAAATGATTTTATGTCCAACTTTTTTTAACCTTCCCGTGACGCACTTGCACGGTTGTGAGACTGAAATTATAAATCGTTGAAACTTAAAAGGCGGTCGTCTATTATTTTTAAATGGTCTAAAAATCACAACTCGAACTCGCAAGCGCGATAATACGAGATTTAATTAGCTATCAAACGTTAATAATGGTTGCAGATGTGACCCATAAAACTCTTTCCGTAACGATTGGCTTTAAATTATATCGATTTATTACACCTCTTTCGAATCTTCATGAAAATAACGGAGTAGGTATGTGACATAGATAAATGCTTTCACCTACTACTTCCGTCATAGAACATTTGCTATTATCTCGTCAGATTAATTTAAACGGCTTCTTGGCACTTTTTAATGTTGTTGTTGTTCCTTGTTCTAGATTCAATGGGCCGACGCCTGCCTGCTGGTGTACGCCGTGACAGACCGCAGCAGCTTCGAGTACGCCACTGAGGTGTTGAGTGCGCTGAAGCGCGCGCCGACGGGCGGCAGCCCTGCGCACGGGCCGGCCGGCGCCGCCGCGCCCATGCCGCTTGCGCTGCTCGGCAACAAAACAGACCTAGACCACTTGAGACAGGTCAGTACCTAATAAATAACAACCCAATTCCGCAACGTTTCCTCAAGCTTTCAAACTAGTAGGTATATTAAAGCGCATAACTAGCAAGTTTACAACATATGCATTTACTCTTGCACATAGTATCACGCAAATCCAAGTAGTGCCCAAATCGAGAGAAATGTTCAGTGTCATTAAATCCACACAACAGTTCCGCAAGAACGCGTCTAAGTATATCGCCATCAATTAGTTACGAAGGATGTACGACGGTCGAGACACGGCGAGCAGTTCAAACATTTGTCTCGACCAAAGTTATGTCCTAGAGACAAAGTAACCCGTCATGACGGTATTTTAGATTCTTTATTTGACACGAATTGTCGTAGTTCTCTCTATTTTTTGTCTGTAAACACGCAATAATAGAAAAGCTCCAATAACACCGGTCGGCACTGGAACCGTGAATAGGAATCTCTTAATCCTTTCTACGCAATATCTTCAGTTATTTCTAGATATTTGTCGATCGTCCTTCACCTTTCAACAAGACGTCAGTTGGTATGTAGGATCACTGCCACGATTACATAACAACGCATACATTAATAATAGACTGGATGATTGACACGTTTCCTTTATCTTTGTTTAGGAGATCTAGTTTTGGATCGGTGCTGTGACAAAGATAGAATACAATTTCAGGGGCAAACATTTTAACTTTACCTAAATGTTTTTAACACAACATCGAATTTCTTCATTGCGAGTTACAAGTGAAGATTTTTCCACTTTGATATTATCACAAGGTAGAACTACTCGGCATCACAACGACAGCCTTATTATGAAGTTTCGACGTTGTCGGCAGTAGAACAAAGACGCGAGACAGTCTTGTCACTCACTATCGAGTCTTTTGAGCCCGCATTTAATGGAAAATATAAGTAGACTAGACATAACCGACTGCTTTTGTCATACGTACATATATAGACGCACACTCGCTTGGAAACCGTAGGTAACACAGAAACCGTTTTCCGTGACGAAATGTTTCCTTCAACAATATAAATATCACAATAAATAAAGGTAAAGTTTTAACTTTGTAGGTAGGAGGTTAGCATAGAGTTCCTTAGTGATAGAACAAGAGATAAAGTAATCCTACTAATATTATACGTATAAATGCGAAAGTTTGTAAGGATGGATGGATGTTTGTTTGTTACTCTTTCACGCAAAAACTACTGAAAGGTTTTGGATGAAATCTGGCACACAGATAGTTTATAACCTGGATTAACACAAACGATACTTTTTATCTCCATATTCCTACGGGTTCGAGACTTACGCGGGTGAATCCGCGGTGCGCTGCTAGTAAAATTATAATTCCCTGAAAGCCGACAGATATTTATATGTACTCAAACAAAGTACAGAATCTGACCTTGTTTCGTTTTTTGTTTGCAGACTTTACGCAATCTAAACAGTTTGTAAAGTTGACTTTGAATTAATAATTAAGTAACAACATCCCCGAAATTATCCGATGTTCCAATTTTGTCGTTAGGAGCCTTATCGTGGAACAGACGATAATAACTTTCAGTGACGCAATCTCACCTAGATATTTAGGGCTTGGAGGTTCTAGTGTAAAATCCCAGTATTTAGGGAAAAGGTAGGGTCCATCAAGTCTCCTTTATCACCATGACCTACAAAAACCAACTGTGGTAAACTCTTATTAATTAGGTCGGATGTATCCTTTCACATTTTTTTCAAACATTTTTTTTCTTTGCCTGCAGGTCACTACCAAGGAGGGCCAGGCCATCAGTGCCGCACATGGCGCCTCCTTCAGCGAGGCCAGTGTCGCCGACAACTCTGGCGACCTCTACCGCTGTGTGGACCGCTTACTCGCTGAAGTGCGCACCCCACAGCGCACGCGCAAATTCTCCGTAACGAAAATGCTCGGCTCCCTAATAGGTAAACATAAGTTCCTGTTGGATCATTGATCGTTCGTTATATTTCCTCGATTACGCTTCGATACGTCAATTATCGCCATTTATTAATCGCTATTAGAGCCAAGCTTTCTAGATCGTGTAGCAACAGAGTTTACAAATCAAAAACCATTCAAATAATAATTATTGATTCTGTGGTGTGAAGAATATTACTGATTTCTTACATTTGTTGTTACAGGCGGTGGTGGCAATAGCCAAACCAACCGGAGCGGGTCAATGGTGGCGTGCCCGCGCGTGCCCGCCCCGGCGCGGCCGCCGCTGGCTGCCGCCGCTCCCTGACCGGCAGCCGCGCCTGCGCACCGCGCGCGCTGATGCCTCGCCGGCGCCGGCGCAGTCTGGCTTGCCTGCCTGCCCGTGCCCGCTCGCTTTGCTCCGCCAGCCCCTCTGTCCGCCACCATCATATGAAGTACAGTGACTGACGTGCTGATCTTGTGTGGAGCTCGTGGACTTATCTCACCAAAGACGACACTAGTCAATAATATAATATATGTGCATATAACAAGCCCACTATGTGAGCTTTTATTAAAATGTTTACTTGAATAGCATTGTGTCAAAACATCAAGTGAATCAGTTTTATGAATGATGATGTTTAAGTAATTTTGACAATAACTGCTAGAATATACGATAAAGTGTTTCTACTCAGGTGTATGTGCCAAAGATCTGCGAATATTTACTGATTGGTGAAAATATTACTTACATAAAATTAAAAATGATGAACTCTATAGTAAACGAATACTCATTTTCATAGGTACTTAATAGTAATATCGAGAAAACCGTACTTTGTCTGTTGTATGTTGATGTTTATGAAGTAGTACATTCAAATAATATTATATGACGTGTTTTTTGTCCGAGTACCTAGCAGAATATTCACATCTTCATTATAAGGTACCTGTCTGTCGCTATGACGTGTGTATAATAAGTCTACCTTCATAATATGTGTATACTTAGTACAGACGCCAGCACATCAAGCTACTACAATCTGTCAAATTTCTTTAATAGATTTTCTACTGTATCGCTAAAGCATTAGGTTCAAGGTTGATTGGGAAAATTTGACAGTTTCGGGTAGCTTGACCTGCTGGCGTCTGTACATATTTCAATTTGATACGGCCTAAAATTTTCTACTTTTTCACAGTATTATTAAAACTAAGTCTTTATGTGTAGACTAAGAACGTACACTTTTATAACTCCTATTTCACCACGTCCAAAAAACTTTTCGTGAAAGCCTAGACATATTTTGAAATCAAAATGATACATATTTTTATTTGAAAATATTGAGTAGTTTGACTTAAAGCCTAAGGAGTGGTGAAGTGAGGATTATATTATCACCTTTTGAATTTTGATAATTGTTGTAATAGAGTGTATCTACACTAATCTACAGTCTTTATAAATTTCTATTGTTACTACAGATTTTACCACGGAATAGAAAAAAACAAATGGAAGTGTCCACGCAGCTATCTGGCGTGTGTCACAATTATGCGGAAAAAATGTAAAATAATAACAACCTTCGTCAGTTGTAATAATTCTTAATTTATTATGAACAACACATAATCTTTTCGTCAAAGTTGAAACTGTTGTCCATACAAAATTAAGACTTATTACAATTGATGAAGGTTGTTATTATTTAATTTTTTCCCGCATAATTGTGACACGTTGAAAGTTGCGTGGGCACTTCCACTTGTTTTTTTTTTTATTCCGTAGACTTTACCCAAAAATTTGCATGTTTAGCGTTGTTATGTACGCAGTATTGCTATACAACTATTATTTGTATTAAATCTTTAGTCATTTCTAGTCATAGAATAGGCTGTGAAAAGACATTATGAATGTTTGCGAGGAGCTAATAAGAGACGGTCTGAATAAACACTGTTAATGTATTTTACAAGACAAGAATCTACGTGTATTCTGTCAAATGGGATGTAGTAATAAACTATGGTTAATATGATTAAAATTGTAAATAATATGAAGCAAAGATTTGGCCGGTGATATTGTTGAAAATTGTGGGGAGGCCGCCGCACTTCAAATAATGTAACTAGCAAAATTACGAATCAACTTAAAAAAGAAATATATCATAAATTATTATACAAATATGTATATTAAAAATTGTATAATATTGTTATAAGTATATTTTTCAAAATTTTCGTGCGGCGGGAAAGTTGTAACGTGAATGCCTTACCTTGATTTGCAAAATTATTACTAAGGCAGGGATCGCACTAGGCATTTGTGGTACGCGTAGCCTGCTACGGCTGCTACGAGTGCTACGGCTACGAAACCGATCCAGGCGAGCCTTCGCTACGCCATATTATTCTTATTGATTACCACCTCTTGATCCTGACTGCCTAGTCCGTTTCCAGTCTTATTGTTGACTATTCCATATATTATATTGAAGAGAACAGAATTGAAGAGTGTAAATAAATGTATTGTACATTGTTAAGGGGACTCAAATGTCGGAACTGATTGGAATAAGTTGTAAATATTTTTAATTCATTAGCTTTAATAATATTAAACGTTTATAATAATTATTCAATGGTTTTTTTTTATATTCTCTCATGTGCCAATTTAAAGCTTGGTACAAACACCTCTTATTATGCGGACTTGTATGGTGCAAGTGATCATCACATTTCTAATGGTGCTGTGGACCATAGATGAGGACAGTCGGAAATACACCACACAACATTATGAGCAGAGTGAATTCCATGATTTATTCAAGAATATCACTCGCTAAAAGAAACACCACAAATCACCAAAAATACACGTGTCTGACAATCCGCACTCAGCACGTGCACTATTAAAAGAATGAAATGTCACGCAAACATTTAAAACATTCTCAAAAAATTTGAATTTATAAATCAAAACACTATCAAGGTCATAGAACTGCTTAAAGTGACCTATAATTACAATTTAAAAAAAAAAAAACTCTTCGTAACACAAATCAAAGCTACAGTGAATTAACAATAACATTGATTGATACAGAAAATAAACTATCAGGCGTTCATAAAATAAAGAGGAATAGCTTGTAAACTACAAATGTAGGTAAGTGTAATAATATTTCTTGGGTGTTTCATCCTATGACTCAAAAGAAAAGAGTTGTCCATTATATACATACTTTGAAACAGTTTAACGACTGCAATATATCTATGAATAATGAGACATTCTGCCCCAATATCCACTTGTTATAAAAACAAGCAATTATGTAATTAGTTCTACAGAAAATTATTACTAACATTATAGAGATTGATTTTCATAACTCAGAGAAAATTATCTACACGAACTCATAATTTATACTTCCTCTATAGACACACGGACAAGGAAATAATGTTACCTCATATATAATATAATAATCTAAATAGAATAAATAAATCCACTACAAAATGATGGATGCGAATGTTTTTATCTCTCGTTTGGTCGTATTTAGTTAACCCAGTTGCCGATACGCCATATAAATTATCTTTGCAGGGTATTAGGACGCGGTCATAAAGGAAATTGAAAATAAACAAAAGAACAAATGGACATTAAAGACGAATGTTTAGCGAAGACGTAAATCTGTTCTTATATCGGTAGACATAATGTAGAATTTAAAGTTTTAATAGTGGATGATTAATAATAATTTATAGTTATTTAAACTTTACAAGATAACTCTAGGTATGACAACGTTGACTCAGGTCATCTTCTGAAATTCGAAAAAAATCTTCGAATTCGACATTTCACATTAAAAAAACCGGTCAAGCGCGTGTTGGACCACGCACAATGAAGGGTTCCGTAGTTGGAATGAATTTATCCCAAGAACAAACTTAACATTGTAGTTGAAAAACATGTTCTCCCATACATTGTAACTACAAATGACCATAGTTAAACGAAAAAGATCCAACCCACATTTCAATGTGGGTTGGATTCTTTTCGTTTTACTATGGACAAATGCAAGTTTGTACGCACGATATTGAGAGATTTACCATGTCATTTTAAGACCATAGACTTCCTATAGATTTTCCTGTAATCTATAGCTATAGAATTATTTTCTGTATTTTTTTCAAAATGTTAGTCAGTAGTTTCGGATATAAAGTGAGGGAATGGGGGGATGAAATCAATTTTCATCTATTTTTTTAAATAACTTTAAAATAGTTTATTTTCAAATTATAAAAAATATATTTGAGACCCTCACAGTAAGCCCTTTCGTTTTGATATATCAACAGCACGGTACAGATTGCAAATATATTTTTTAATTTTCTTATTTGCCCCCAAAATTAACCCCCATATTCAAAATTCATTAATTTACATTACACATTTGGGTCACAGAAATACATACGTATACCAAATTTCAACTCAATCGATCCATTAGATTCGGAGCAAATTGGCGGTGACAGACGGACAGACATACAGACAGACAGACCGAAAGACTCATGGGTGAGCCTATAAGGGTTCCGTTTTTCCTTTTGAGGTACGGAACCCTAAAAATTGTAAGAATGTGTAGTGTATGTAGTATATCAGTTATCTGGTTTCCATAGTACAAGCTCTGCTTAGCTTGGGATTAGATGACCGTGTGTGAAATGTCCCAGGATATTATTATTATCTCCTTTATTCAACTTTTTTACATATAAGTTATATTTTTAAATATTAAAATTAAAAAAAAAAAACATTTAAAAATATAAAAAATTGAAATCCACCGGCATGGCATATTATTATTATTATTATTCTTACAGTTTTTATTTCAGTATTACAAATTTTATTATACTTGTACTACTTTAACTGAAAAATGTGATAAAATGCTTTAGTTATGATGTAGTATAAACTCGTCTTGTCTAGGCCCAGTTCGAAATAAAACATGTGGACTATATTATAAAATGCTTTATTTAAATCAAAAGGTATGACAGTCTGAGCGCGGTCGTGTCAGCCGATGCTATTGCGTTCCCGGTCCCCGCGCCTCCCCGGGCCGCGTTGCTCGTTGACGAGTGACGACGTCGTAGTGTGTTCGTTGGATTTGGATGTAGGTGTGTGAACATGTCTTTATTTTTAAACTTTTTGACAATTATACATTAAAAAAAAAGGTGTTGAATTATTGCTGGTAGAAGAACAAATAGAAATGATGATTACATCGATTAGTGTCATCGCGTAGTATTTAGCACAATGTTTTTTTTTAGTTTGAGTGCCAAAACTGAACAATTTCAACAACTTTGATCTATGGGGAACAAAACTATGTTAGTTTTGTGGACGTGGGTTTATGATACAGTCGGACCGGTATTAACGATCAGCAGTCAATGAACCCTGCTCCGTTTAAGGCTACCGTTCGATTTGGTGCACTACTTGAATATAAATATATGCATGTGTATGATGTGCGCTTTTCCGGAGTAAATAAACATTTATGGATAATATAAAACTTGCCTAGATCTTTTGTTTTATTTAGGTGGATTGATCCATTTCTTTTCTGATTGTAGATAGATAGGTATTATATTGTTTTTGTTCTTAGAACACATTTGTATCTATATTGACTTCTCGAGTAGCTGAACGAGTAGGCAATCAAATTGTATAAATCAAAACACATAATATTATATTCAGAGAGAAGACAAATAAAGAACTCGTTTTTTTTTTAAATATAGACACATTTGTGTTGAATAAATGTAAATGTATTTTAACTATGCAGCTTGGCAATGAACTTCAGTGCATCATAATTTTAATAATAGTTTCAACCTAATTATCAGCTGACATGCATTAATAATCGAATTTTACGTCGCCGGCCGGTCACACACGCGCCGCCTAAATAAATCACAATCGCATCTCAGAACAATGCTCGCTCCGGCGAGATGAGGGGTGCGCACCCCAGCTGCGTGGCGCGATCGATCGTGGACCACTCTCCGCCACTACACGACACATTGTCTGTCAAAGCGGCTCCAACTTCAAACGTCCCTGACACCGTCCCGCAAAAATATTAAAAACAGTATTTTTAATTAGTGTTATGTGTTAATTTTATTTTTTATAAAATGGAGGGGCGGAGGTCTTGGGATGGCGTGCCTCTGGGCGAGTCGCACTCTCCACCACAGTCAGTTCCAGGCCGCAGGACGCCGCTGGGGGCCGTGGGGCTGGGCGGCTTCTACATGCAAGGTGGCCAGCCTCCGCCGCCTCCGCAGCACTGCTACCCCGCAGACGAGAACCAGCCAGAACCAGGAACAAGCTATGGACAAAGGTCAGATTTTTCGCCCAAATTCTAATATGATGGTAATATTTCATTGCACTTTGATAATGTCATTCGCTTCTTTGAATTGGATTCATACTAATAACAGGGTTTCTGCTGCAATCCGGCTTTTTAATCGGCCCGAATTTCTGTTTGTAAGCAAAAGCAGATGTTTTTTCGCGCATGCGCTTTGACAGCAGTCAGCTAACAAAAAAAAAACGAGCTGAATTGAATTAAACCTCATAGTTATATTTATTTATAGTTAGGTAAATGTAATGTAGAAGAGAATACATATACAACTGTATCCAATGAGAAAATTACCTATAATGTTAACATTAACATTTTTACCGGTTGGTTATATTCGTGTATAAATCGTGGATAGTTCGATATCTTGGTAGCAGGATATAAGTTAAATTAAATACAGTCTTTTGTCAGTCAACTCTGACGTGCAAAGATAAGTTTTAAGTTTGAGCCCTGCCGTTCTATTCTGTAAAAATCTCACCGTGAAAACTTAGGTGAAGTGAGCTTGAAGAGAGCTGTCATTCCACCTGATGCTAGGGATTGACACTATTGACGGCTCACTCCACGCTCACCTCACCTAAGTTTTTACGTTGAGATTTGTTCAGAATAGCACTGCAGTACCCAATCACTGTTCCTGTCAACAAACTAAATCCGTTGAGTTTGTCTCGACAAAGTTTTTATTAACAAGTATTTTTTATATTAGGTTGGGGAAAAAGTCTTTTCGCATTATAGTATGTATGAACTTGTAATAAAATCTCTTTGGCTATACTATTTGTATCTGGCTGGTTTTGGTATCATTGAAAGTTTAAATTTTAATGAACATAATTCCAAATTCAAATTAGGAAAATGTGTGATTTTCATTTGTTTTTCGTACCGTCAAGATGAGTGAATCTAATGAAGAAATTCGATACATTTTAAAATTTTACTACAAAAAAGGTAAAAATGCAACGCAAGCCGCGAAAAAAATTTGCGATGTTTATGGACCTAGTGTAGTGTCTGTGAGAGTAGCACAAATTTGGTTTAAGCGTTTTCAATCCGGAAATTTTGATGTCAAAGATGCACGTCGCTCTGGTCGCCCTATTACGGATAAAATGGATGCCATTTTTGAAAAAGTGGAGCAAGATCGGCATATCAGTAGTTACGACGTAGCTGAAGAACTGGAAATTGACCACAAAACAGTTTTGGCGCATTTGAAAAAAACTGGGTACACAAAAAAGCTCGACATTTGGGTACCTCACGAGCTCACTGAAAGAAACCTAATGAACCGTGTACTCATTTGTGATTCTTTATTACGACGTAATGAAACTGAACCATTTTTGAAGAAGCTGATAACTGGTGATGAAAAGTGGATCACGTATGACAAGAACGTGCGAAAAAGGCCGTGGTCAAAGGCCGGTCAGGCTTCACAGACTGTGGCGAAACCCGGGTTAACTCGCAACAAGGTGATGCTGTGTGTGTGGTGGGATTGGAAGGGCATTATTCATTATGAGCTGTTACCACCAGGCAGGACCATCGATTCTGAACTCCACTGCGAACAACTGATGAGATTAAAGCAAGAAGTTGAGAGAAAGCGGCCGGAATTAATCAACAGAAGGGGTGTGGTTTTTCATCATGATAACGCTAGACCTCACACATCTTTAGCCACTCAGTAAAAATTAAGAGAGTTTGGCTGGGAGATGTTAATGCATCCGCCGTATAGTCCTGACCTTGCACCTTCAGATTTCCACCTGTTTCGGTCTCTTCAGAATTCTTTAGGCAGTGTCAGGTTAACATCACGAGAGGACTGCCAAAACCACTTGTCGCGGTATTTTGACCAGAAGTCCCAAAATTTCTATAGCAATGGGATAATGTCCCTACCTACAAGATGGCAAAAAGTTATCGAACAAAATGGTACCTACATACTTTAGTTAAATGTAAATAAACTATATTAAAAAATGTTTTGAATTTTCTTAAAAAATGCGAAGAAACTTTTTCCCCAACCTATTATATACTTACAGGATGAATTTTTCAAGTGGGCGTGGATGGCCAAATTCGAAACTATGAGGAATAGCGAAAAGTAATCCAAGGCGCCTCGGGCTTGATTTTGATGAATACTAAAACAGCATCATTGGATTTTTGAAAAATCAATATTTGTAGCCAGGAATCAAACCCGTTGATTTAAAAAAAAAACACACACACACACATTGTATTATTACACCATTCGATAGTGTCTCTAATAGGGATCGAATTCTGGAAAGTAATGACATACGACAAACTAAAGGAAAGAGCTCATTTTTACCAAAATACTCTTTTTATTTTTCTTACGTTACCCATTCATCGTTCCATTCCATTCGCCAATGATGCAGTTTTAGTTTTCATCAATATCGAGCACGAGGAGTACTTTTCGCTATTCCTCATAGTTTCGGATTTGGCCATCCACGCCCACTTGAAAAATTCACCTGTATATTCACCTGTATACGTATGTTTAAATATGGCAAGCGACAACCTGGAAGGCCCAGACGGAGAGAAATGGAAAGAGAGTATGAAGGCCTTTGCCCTGCCGTGGAACAACCCAGGCTTTTAATAATTAAAAATATTTAAATAAATACGAGGTCATTTCTAAAACTTGTTAGCAAAACCGCACATATGGCATAAATGCAATATAATCTATAAGTAATTCATATCGAGTTACATGTGGCACAAAAGCACATATGTTCACAATAATCATGACCACACCGGCACTACCAGAGCAGCATCTGTGCACAATAGTATGTTATAGTGCACAATAGTGATCTGTTGTTCAAACTCTCTCCCTTGCGACAAGTATTTTGCTCCCGTTGACCGCGATAATGTTTACTATAGACACTTTAAAAAGGGTAGATTAGAAGCGGCTTTATTGATAGCTTGGCTCGCGATGAACCCTTTTTTAGTTGCGTATTTCTTGTTTTTTACAAAACTTATCCAATAGTGAAAAAACACATTAGGTATTTGGAAAAATATCTCTCGAAGCTAGAGGATAGAAGTACGTTAGAAAAGTTAGATCATGATTCAGGCATTTTAGATCCAAAGCCAAGTGAACTAATCACATGAAATTCTGTTTCAGCATTTGAGAACATTTTAAAGCTATTATATATACGAGTATGCCATAGTTTAAACAATCCAAAATAAACGGGCGATTACCTCACAAATTCTATCACAAAGGAACAAATACCATTAAGCTACACATTTCATCGGCATGTACAGATTGTTTGACACTGTATATAATGCAAACTTTATGTATCATAAATCCGAAATAGAGCGCGTATATTTAGCTAATACAACCAGTATTAGCTAAATATACGCGCTCTCTAAAACGTTCTAAGAGTTATTGGACGTTAATATTATATATGGTCAAAGGAAATGGATCTAAATGCTATCCAGATCGAATAACCACGTGTAACTTATATCTAGACTAAACACCGTAATCACCATCGACAGCTTCTCTTAGAGTTGCTCGGCTTATAAAATTTCAATCAGGATAGTTAAGTTTATTATCGGTGCGTCCTAAACATTCTAAGTACCGCGGGGTATCGAGTCCGCATTTCGCATTATTATTCCGTGGGCAAAGCTCCCGACGTTCCCGTGTCTCCCCTCTTCCCTCGTTAGCGTCGTTAGCGTCCGACATACAAGCCCATTCATCGCGTACAAAGAGTATTTGCCACTTGTTCCGCTCTGCCTCACCGCCAACCCTTATCGAATCCTAACTAAGGGGACGCTACGCTATACGCAACTGTACTTCCCAATTCCATTGCCTGTCGGCAATACTCCATAACTCAACGGCTTCTAATAAGAGCCATTGGTTTACAATACTTTCTTAAAATAGATTCTGTCATAAATAATCCCGAAATAATTTAAAAGCTCTTACCGTCAATCAGAAAATGATGAGAATAGTATTCTAATTTTAACGCTTCTGTTAGTATATTTATTGATCGCTATATGTATCTGAAGATAGCTGAAACGTGACGAAAAATCTTCTTGGGGTTACGTTTTGTGAATGTTTTCAATGACCTCGTAATAGTGTTGTTACACAATATTGCATAAGTACATACTTCCCAATTGTCACGTTGTTAGCGAATAAAATTTATAATTCCGTAACTCAAGTACTTATTTGATGTTTGTAATCCGCAGTTGGCTCACAAATTCAAACTAAATATTATTTTGACTGCAATATGAAGCAATTAAATAATATTTAGGACCCATTTGGAGTATAAAATTAACCAATAATTTATAAATTACAGACCTATCAACGACTCGAAGTCAAAACAGAAAATGCGTCAAGGCAAGAACGTACGACTGAACATAAACGCAAGAGAACGACGCCGCATGCACGATCTTGTAAGATACCGTTTATTACTTTAATTTGGCTACACTGCCTTAGTTCACAATTTTACTAACTACAAAATTTTCAATTTTCACTTTTTTAGTGCCAAATACACTAAATGTCACGCTCTTTCGTTTGCGCGTATTAAAATACCGTTGATACATCTCTTTCTACCAAAAGCGTAGTTTACAGATTAGTTTACTTAGTTTTCGTACCGTTCATGTAAAAACTGTAAACTCTTTCCTCAAAATTGTCAATTATATAGTTAGTGCAATTGTGAAATAAGGGCCGGTTTTTTGATCCGTAGTTATCTCAACCACAGAACAGATAAAGGAGATCTCAACCAATGGTTAATCATTGTATCTAACTAATGGTTAAATATTATAATGAAATAAAAAATATATATAAATAAAAAATAAATGAAAAGATGAGACGCCAATTGATTACATTTTTCAAAAAAGCATCTTTTCATTTAACATTCTTAAAAATTTAGTCCCGTGTGAGCAAGAGAGGTGACAAAATGCGACAGTCCTTTTAACATTGCATCCACAAATCTGGTATATCTCAAGCGTTACTACACAAATAGAGATGTCTATTTCTAGGACTACAAGTAATTCTGTAACAGGATTTCTAGGAAAGTGCTAATGTGTACTTTGCAGTAAACAGTTACATAACTTGTGCGGTGTTATTCCAGAATGATGCATTGGACGAGTTGCGTGGAGTGATACCGTACGCTCACTCGCCTTCTGTCCGCAAGCTGTCAAAGATTGCGACGTTGTTACTCGCCAAGAACTACATCTTGATGCAGGCCAGTGCATTGGAGGAGCTCAGAAGGTACCACGTGCCACTTTTCAAATGTTTGCAAAGGCCTTCAGTCAAGCGGGTCCCGACTATTTTAGTTACAGTATAAACATGGCTGTGAATATTTCTTGGGACACTATAGATAGTTTGTCCTTCATCTGCGCTTTGAACTCGAATTCAAATATTGTATCTGATAATGGTCCAAAAACGTAAAGGAAAATTAATGACTAATAATTGCGTAGAGCAGAAAGCAAATAAAAATCGTTTTTAATATGCGGATGTGTGACGAACGCAAATTATCTGAACCTTTTATTGTTTTCAGATTGGTAGCATACCTTCAGAGTACAGCAACAGCCGCAGGTATCGTTCCACCTCCAGGTTTCGACCTAACCGGATTCCCAGCGGCTGCGAAGCTGCTTGCAGGTCCACTTCCTGGCCCACCTCCACCCCCCGAGCCGCCATCTTGAGATTCAACCGTCAAACTAGAACCCTAAAAGACTAGGGTACCTAGAGTTAAAGTCAGTCCATACGATATAGACTGATCCGCACTCATACACAGCTTGGGACATCAGAATATCTTGAGAAATGTCCGAAAAGCACTGTATCGTGTGGACTGCGCGCTACGTTTTTCTCTACAAGTCAAGCTAAGACATTAAAATACTCTTGATAAATTATTTAATTATAATGATTATGAATAGATCTCAAATTAGTTTGTAAGGTGTGTAAATACGACATTTACCTAAAAAGCAGTATTATTATTCGTAATTTATATTTATATGAACCGATTTTCTCGTAGTATGCAAGCGATGCTTCGGAGGAACCTAAATATCGAACTCGGGAATCATACGAAGATCTCCTCGACTTGTCTCACTATGTCGTATTCTCGTAAGTACGCCGTACTATATTTGGCGTAAACATTATAATGTAAGCTGATTCCTAGTCATACCTTAATAGGATAGTTTTTTTTTTTTTTTTATTTGGTCGGAAGTCAGAGGCGACAGAGACAAAGTCGACGATGGAGTGAGCTTACCCAGAAGAAGCCTGCTCACTCTCACTTTGAAGAGGTTATAGGGTTTTATGCGTTCGGAAACACGGACGCAGGTAGCGAGTTCCACTCTTTTACTGTGCGTATAACTTGCAGTGCGTCTAGATGTCCGATGGTAGAAGAGGGCCGGTAGAATGAGGTCGTGGAGTTCTTGAGCACACTCACCGAAGTACAAGACCGACAAGCACGCAACCTTGCGGCGATGAGCCAAGCTGTGAAGCTAGTTATCCACCAGTTTTACGTCGCCAATGAGCCATGAGCCTCTTAGCTCTGTATTCCACCGAGTCAAGCGCGGCTAGTTGGTATTTAGCTGAGCCATCCCAAAGGTGGCAGCAATACTCCATGCAGGAACGGACTTGCGCTTTGTAAAGGATTAAAAGCTGTCCAGGCGTAAAGTATCGCTTCACCCTATTAAGGACGCCCAATTTCTTGGCCGCAGTTTGGGCTTTGTTGGAAGTAGGAGTTAGGATGAAACGAATCTTTTTAGCGGTAAAGATTCGTTTTGATGTACCACCCAAAGCGGGCGAGAAACTCCATCCACTTAAATTAGGATTTAAAAAAGAGAAGTTATTCGTA
Source organism: Dicycla oo (assembly GCA_948252095.1). Taxonomy (NCBI): domain Eukaryota; kingdom Metazoa; phylum Arthropoda; class Insecta; order Lepidoptera; family Noctuidae; genus Dicycla; species Dicycla oo. Next base: position 26,427,342 of record OX411712.1, on the reverse strand, counting down.
GTTGATAGTAATAATTTTCTAACAATTATCTTCTTTTGCTATGGGAAAAACAATACTGTATTTATTTATGGTACGGTACGGGAAGTTGTTTGACGTTTTTATAAACATTGCAAGTGCGAATAGAATTTATTAGGGAGATAATACCTACGTTAAAATGTTTTGAGGAATAGTTGCTAGTCCATTAATATCTAAGTTTTGATACAGGATAATAACTGTTTAATTTATTTCTTTTAAGCATATATCACATGCTTATTATATCTTCATCATAATATTAGGTAGCAATGAAGAATAGGTTTAGTTCATTTATTGTCTATTAAGTATTTGAATTCTGGCTTGTTATCAGCATTAGATTTCGTATCTAAACCTAAGTATCGAGTTAAATAGTATTAAAACATCCCATATTTTCCCATATACAGCCCTGGGAAACCGTTTCCTTACTAATAACTGTAAGTAATTATAATAATAAGTATACCTAGAGTAAATTTATTTAAAGCGGTATTTAATAGAAATTAAGGATTTATATATTTTTCTAGAAACATAAAGATCCAATATTGTTTTTAAATATTTATTTTTTTCATATTCCTAGGCATTATTTTACTGATCGACCTATTTAGACTACAATGCCATTGCCAGGCATTCTTTTGATATTAATTTTTATTTGTATTTAAACATTTGAATAATAATTCGCTTTTGAATTAAACAGATATTATGTAGATATATGTATTTAGGATAATAGTTACTTTTAAATAGATATAAAACTGTAGTTTTTAGAAAATTTCTCTGTGAATATACCAGAGCAAAATGTGAATCATGTGCCAAAAAAGAAGTAGATTTGTATTATATACTTAGGATAATATTATATTATTTACAAACTAGGTATTTAAAATGTCATGTTCAGTGTAGATTTTACGTAGGCTATGAGAATATCGATGTTTCCTTCCTTGTGACGTTTTAAAATTTGTGATTTTTAGGGTTCCGTACCTCAAAAGGAAAAAACGGAACCCTTATAGGATCACTCGTGTGTCTGTCTGTCCGTCTGTCACCGTCTGCCAATTTGCTTCGAATCAAATGGACCGATTAAGTTGTGGTACACGAATGAATTTCTGTGACCCAAACACGAACGTGTAATGTACTCGTAAATAAATGAATTTTGAATAAGTAGTCACTTTTGGGGAGTAAATAAGAAAATTAAAATAAAAAGTTTTTCAAACTATACCGTGTGACATATCAAATGAAAGGGCTTACTGTGGGTGTCTCAAATAGATTCTTTTTTGTAATTTTAAAACAAATAAAATAGAAATATAATAAATAAATAGACGAAAATTGACCATTCCCCTTAATTCCGAAACTACTAAGCCAAAAATTTTGAAAAAAGTACAGAAAATATTCCTATACCTACTTATACAAGGTGTAACTTAAATAACGCACAACCTCTTAAGGGGTCATTGTACTTAACATTATGAACAACTTTTACTATGGGACCAAACCTGAAATCGCGAAAAAAAAAATCTGCTGTTCAGTACATTTTGACGAATTATGCGAGAATAAATGTACTGCACAGCTGATTGTTTTTTCGTGATTCCAGGTTTGGTCCCATACTAAAATTTGTTCATAATGATGAGTACAATGACCCCTTAAGAGGATGTGCGTTATTTAAGTTACACCTTGTAGATTAAAGACCCTGTAAGAAAGCTATGGTCTTAAAATAACATGGTAAATCTCTCAATATTTTGTGTACAAACTTACATTTGCAGTTGGAATGTATGGCATAACACGATTTTCAACACAATGCTAAGTTTGTTCTTGGGATAAATTCATCCCAACTACGGAACCCTTCATTGTGCGTGGTTCGACAAGCACCTGGTACATATTTATTTATTATTGAGAAAGAGTAAAAAAAACATTTTGTAGTGTAGTGTATAGTATGTGTGGTAATTAGATCGTGTGAAATTTTATAATATACAAGTTAAAATATTTATGTATGACCCCGATGTATATGTAGGTGTTTTTAATATTATGTGTAGCTTATCAATAACATAATTAACAAATCATTGCTCTATTAACTATTATTAAGCTCACTATCCAACGATATTTTAAGAATATTCCTATCTATTGTATATTTACAATTAATATTATAATCCTTCCTAAGAAATAAAATATAATTTAATGCAATTAAAGTCACAGGAAAAACCTTGTGAAGGTTTGTAGCGCTCAAGAAATTGACACTACGTAGCTAATCGTGAATGAGGAATGCATCTTTTGCTATATGATATACCTACGACATGCAAAGAAAAAGAATTAGAAACTAGACCGCAAGCATGATGGTTTCTGAGGTCTTCAGATCGACTTTCAGTAGCTGTAAATTCGCTTAAAGTAAACTCTCCTTACTGAGTACTTAGTGTATTCATAAACTTCTCAAAATATCGAACCAATACTGAGCACTATCGAATAGATAAACTCTGGTTAAGAGGATTGCGAAGTGCCGATACGCGGCGCGATTTTTGGAGGCAATTACCTACATTTCATACAATTATTTACTTAAATATTGTTTCGGGCGATAACGTTTTTCCTCCTTTAAACCTTTACGAAATGAGACAATTTTGATCTCATTACATTCAGTATACTTTAATCTAGGTCTGTTTGTTTTTCGTTTTTAGTAATTCAATTAAATTTAATTTTAAAAAATAAAAATGCTCGAGGACGTTTTTATGTCAAAAAAATAGATATTTAGATGCTAATAACTTGTATTGTATACAATATTTCTTTAAAATAAAAACGTACGGACCTAGTTTTTTATTATACCTACAACATTTCCAAAAATTATGAAAATTAGATTATGTTTATGGGGAGAAAAACGTTATCTCTTTGTGTATGAAAATTTACAGCTTCACAATCCTCTTAACTCAGAAAATTGCCATAAGACGAATGAAGCTTGGGTAATTCCTCTGGCCTCAAGGCTCCCGCAGACAGGCGCGACGGGACTCAGGTGGAACAATTTCTATGAAAACGTCACAGAAATGGTTCTACTGGAGTCGCATCGCCCTGTCTGTGGGAGCCTTCAAGGGTATTAATTTGAGCATTCCCATTATTTAATCAATTTTAATCATTCAATTAGAAGTTAAGCTAACTGAAATGTGATTGTTAGAAGCAATATTTTTCTTTAAGTATATGTGACTGGAAATAAAGTGTAGTGCATAGATTCTCATTGACGGTTTTCTGAAGTATTGCTCCAGTTTGTAAACTATGGTCAATAAAGTATACTTGTAACTACAACAAAACATCTTTCTATTGGTACTATAATAAGAGTTCATTACCGTAGGTATATTTTTTTCGTTGTCAAAATTCACCACATTGAATGTTTTATCCTAACCTAGTGTTAGATTCTACCGAAAATTCCTGAAACGAACTTTCTAAACCTTTCAACTTCAAATAAAGGGGAAGCGTCAGGGTAGCCCGCGAAATTCAAATTTTCTTACGTTCTTTTGCAATTTACAAGTCGGTATTAGATTGTACGTTAATCAAAATATAATTTGCGGCCGTAACAAGTATCCTTTTACATAATTAGAAGCATTAAAGTGATCAATACAACTCTTTAAGACCAGATAATCCTAATAAATGACTATTTCATGAAATCTTGACATTTCAGGATTATACTCGTACTTACTTAAGGAGTTGTATTAATAATTCTAATGATTATAATTCTGTAAATACATATTTGTTACGGCCGCAAATCATACTTTATTTAACATACAACTTAATACTGACTTGCAAATTGCAAAAAAACGTAAGAAAATTTGAATTTCGCGGGCTACCCTGACGCTTCCTCTTTAAAAACAATATCCTGTTCCACACATGTGGGGCTCGTGGCTAAGTAATGACAGCCGCACGGGGCGATCGATCAGGTTAAGCTATGCTTAACGCTGTCAGTCCGTGGATGAGTGACCATCTTTACATACCAAGACCCACCGTGCCGCCGTCGGTTGGTCCCGGCTGTTATTCTTGGGTCGTCAGAAGCCCGAAAGTCGGACAACCTGTCTTACCAAGGGGTATCGTATTAGGTACCCAGTAACTGGGTTGTGGGAATCAGATTGACAGTCGCTCCATGTAAAATACTGGTACCTATACAGCTGTATATCAATGTCCTATTCCACACAACATTATGCACATAAAGAGAAGATTTTTATTAAATTGTTATATTAAACTTTTGGACATAGATTTTTATTAAATGACATTACTTTTAAACATTTCGAAGTATCTAATACTTGAAGTTGGTACCTAGTAGCCTAACATACGTACCAACCTAATCCTTTCATTTTATAAATAATATCCATTAAATAGCCTTGAGTAGTAGTAATAGGACTCGCCCATCAAGGAGCGCTGTCCCAAATTAGAAGCATTATTAATTTATTCATAAAACAAAAGATATTTTAATAAAACACGTATACTAAAGATAAATATGTAATTATATTATCTTTAAAATGGTAAAGGTTTTATAAAATACTTACGCTTGACAGTTTTTGCGTGATTCTCAGTTTTATAGCCGCGTTAAGTAAACATTTCAAATTAATTACATTACACAAAAACTTTTCAAATTAATTACAATCTATACTTACATGTAATAAAAATGTAACTGATCGCTGTCTGTACATGGAAGATATTTGAGAAAAACTATTATTGGGGGTCTTTATTAAAGCAATAGAACCTCTAAACAATGGTTTGTTGGTTTGTCTAAGAAAGATCACAGCGTAGAAGTTTTATAAAAAAATGAGCGTCTGAAGCATATATTACTTTCCTCTATGGTCTGAAGCTATATGTTTTTTATATTTCTGTGGTCTGAAGCAAGTCTCAGCTATGCCATAGAGCCATACAGTGGCAGTAAGCGGTACTACCTACTACACGACAACGCATCACCATCAAACTCTATGTGAAAAAGTGTGCAACCAGTCGTGTTCTCAAACAGAAAGTTCATAGATTCACCAACAGATGGCGCCAAAGTCTTGAATGAGCAATTCAGCATATAATTAATTGCAACATTACTGTAAGAGAATCATTACATAATATTATGGATATTTAAATATTGCAATAATTCACCTTTAAAATTGTTAGGATAGCAACACTGTATTGATGAGTGCGCGTTCTCATTTGCTTTAGGAAAGCTAATGGCTCTCTAGCACAATGGCCGCTGTTGGCCTCGTTTCAACGTGCATGGATGGATTACTTAGTATTTTGATTAACCTCTTGTTTACAAATGGATCGATGGACATATGGGTATACCTATGTGAATACACTGAGTCTTGATATAAAAGATCTGTATACCTAGCTATTACCTACGTAGCCAGTTGTGCCTACATTATTATGTAAGGTAGATGTGTATGTTGTCGTATATAGGATGTGGTGTGGGTATATCGTTACTGTATGTATAGTGTACGTAATAACGTTGCAAACCGTCTACCGCCTTTTATCATTAGGGTTCCGTAACCTCAAAAGGAAAAAAACGGAATCTTTATAGGACCACTCGTGTGTCTGTCTGTCTGTCTATCTATCTGTCTGGCCGTCTGTCACAGCCAATTTTCTCCGTAATGGATTTAGTTGAATTTAGTACACTTATTATTTTCTGTGACCCAAACAGGGACGTGAAACATAAATAAAGGAATTTTGAATATGGGGTCACTTTTGGGTGGCAAATAAGAAAATTAAAGTTTTTAAGAAAATAGACGAAAATTGACCATTGCCCCCCTTATCTCCAAAACTACTGAGCCAAAAATTTTGAGAAAAAATACAGAAAATAGTTCTATACCTATAGATTACCTACAGGAAAACCTATAAGAAGTCTATGGTCTTAAAATAACATGGCAAATCTCATGGTAAATTCAATATTGTGCGTACAAACTTACATTTTTAGGTGGCATGTATGAGCGAACATGTTTTTCAACTACAATGTTAAGTTTGTTCTTGGGATAAATTCGTCCCAACTACCGCGGACCCCTTCATTGTGCGTGGACCACACGTACTTGACCGGTTTTGTTTTTGTTATGCCGGACCAGAGTTTTGATCTAAACATGTAGGTCCTTCTCAGTGTATGTGTAGGTACATGATTATGTATATTATGTACTCAGTATTCAGGAAATAAGACACAAACCAAGTTCACAATGAGTACCTATACTTCAATGTATTAGGTATGTTTTGTTAATTTAATCACGTTGATCTAAGTCAGGGGGGTACAATGACCCTGATTATATAAACCCCATTATTTTCCTTGATGAGTTGGTTATTGATCGAAGTTTATAAAACGGAGTACCTTCTTCATACATCAGTGAATCAGTGAACGCATAGAATGAAAATCGTACTATTATAAATGCTATAAGTACTGACTTACTTATATGCTTGCGAAATAAATTCGCACCCGTCAAGGGTTGCGTTTCGACCCTAACACCCCTCGTTAGCGTTGAAACGCAATCCTAGGATAAAAGAGTTTGCACAAATACCTACATCGATCCCTTTATTTTATTATGTTTGGGTGCCTTACATCTGTAATAACAATATAAAAGGAATAATGAGGTAATTCACGTCAAGCCATTTACAAGTCTCCACAGATAGATTTTTATGTACAGAATGTATCAGAAAAATGTAACCATCAAACTCAACAACTTTCTCCATGGGACCAAAATCGTAATCAGGAAATAGTAATAAGCCGTGCCATACATTTGGGTCGAGTAGGTATTTAAGTTTTATATGGGACAGTTGATAATTTTTTCGCGATTACGATGTCCCATGGAGAAACTTGTTCAGTTTGGTGGTGTGTCTAGATATCTTTCTGATACATGCTGTATATTTATAGGAAAAAAACCGGTCAAAAGCGTGTCGGACCACGCATAATGAAGGGTTCCGTAGTTGGGATGAATTTATCCCAAGAAAAACCTAACATTGTAGTTGAAAAACATGTTCTCCCATACATTCCAACTACAGATGTTTATAGTTAAATGAAAAGGATCCAACCCACATTACACCTAATGTGGGTTGGATTCTTTTTGTTTAACTAAGGACAAATGTAAGTTTCTACGCACAATATTGAGAGATTTACCATGTTGTTTTAAGACCATCGACTTCTTATAGGTTTTGCTGTAATCTATGGGTATTGAACTATTTTCTATTTTCTTATTTGCCCCCCAAAGTTGACCCCCATATACAAAATTTATTTATTTACGTTACACGTCCGTGTTTGGGTCACAGAAATACAAATGTGTACCAAATTTCAACTTAATCGGTCCATTAGATTCGGAGCAAATTGGCTGTGACAGACGGACAGACAGACAGACAGATAGACAGACTGACAGACACACGAGTGATCCTATAAGGGTTCCGTTTTTTTCCTTTTGAGGTACGGAACCCTAAATAGTAGTAAAATAAGTAAGTAGATGCTTTTGAATGCCGACGAACTTTTCCTAAAAAAAACTTGCCAACTATGTCGAACTTTTTCTAAAAAAAAAAAACGTAGCATAAAATTACGTAAACGAATTAAGGTAACTACTCACTGTTATAGAAAATTGAGCTTTGTAAATAAAACAAACAAAAAGCTTCATTTTCTCCAAAACAAAGCCTGATTTCCTCCATAGCCGTCATCAATATTCGTACGGCTTCTTATTCAAAAACTTTCACTGTTTACCCTTATTGTCTATGGTATATACCAAAAGGTACTCTTTTTGTGCAAAAAAGCATACGTATAATATACCCGATTTACTTATGGGCTACTTATCTACATAATACTGGATACTTTTTTATTTCAACCCTCCATGTTCCTTGTGAAAGTGTATTTTTGACTACTTCCCATTTGGTAAACTTCCCATTTCGTAAACCTCAAACTGTACCTACTAAAAAGTTGCGTTTGGTAAACATTATACATTTCATACATTTAGTCCCATTTCGAAAACATTTCAATATTTTTTTGTGTTATATCCCATTTGGTAAACTTTCAGATGAAATGGGTACAGTCAAGTAAAAAAAGAAAAACGAAACTAATGATAACATTGTCATTTATTTTGTTAAATATTTTTAATCACAGGTACAATAGTCGGATTATGTGTACGTATGCCATTTACACATATTGATATTTAAAAACAGAAATAAAAAGTGGGGTGTACAAATAACTTTCAAAAAATTTAAGAAAAATCACAGTTCGTTTTGACTATTTCGATGACAAGTTTTATTTTTTTAATAACATAAGTCAATCTAGATGCGAAATCAACTTATATAAAAAAACAATAATCACAGATTTGGTACTATCTTTTTATGTTAATGTACATTAACATAAAAAAATACATACGAAATCAACTACTTATAAAATATAAAAATAAACAGTCACTGATTTGGTACGTTATAAAAAATTTACTACCTACACTACAAAGTTAAAAATCAATAAATAAATTATAAAGTGATACAAGCAATTCTTGATAATTCGTTCAAACAATTTTCCAATGATATTTTTCCACTTTTGTAATCGCCGAGAATATTGTTAATTCGTATATCATTTTGGATAGATTTTTTTCTTCGTTTTGATATACTTTCTCCATTATTATAAAAGCTGTAAAAAATTGTTATGATTAATTAAAGTAATAATGTATAATTTTTATCATATGTGTCGCCTAAAAATACAGGTCATTGAAACAAAAATATGTACCTTTTCAGAAGATTTTCATAATGTTTAATATTGCCTGATATCGTTTCGAAAAATAAAAGAATTGATGGCCTTTTTCCAATTTCACTATTGAAACTCCAATTCCAAGATTCCATGAGGTTTGTAGTGCGGTGTCTTTGTGCGTAGCAGCACCAAATATTCATCATATCTTCATTTTCCAACCACTGATCCACAAAGTAATCATTGAATTCAGTTATAGCTTTTTCTTCAAAACTGTAACAGAATTAATTCGTTGAAGATTATGATACGAAAAACCATATATTACCTAGTTTCTAACGCATAAAAATGGCTGTAGAAAATGGCGGTAGAAGAAATATCCAGAACTAAACGCGTTCATTTCAATACTGCAAAATTAATTTACCTTTGACTCATAACGTATAGCCATCCATCGTTTATGTCTTCTTTTGGTAAATGTGCCAGAGCCATACATAGTTTGACGTGATAGTGAGATTCTTCATGTTGTAATAAGCCAAGAGATTTTGCCTTTCTTAATAGCGCTCTGCCAAAGTGAACAAAACACCCCTTAACAATTATGTTTGGAAATGTCTTTTTAATTGCATTTATTGGAGCTTTTTCGAAATCCAAGGTAATAATATCGGCTGTCCACTCTGGTAAATGAAATTTTAGTTTGTAAAACAGTCTTTCATATGTAGTTTCTTCTTTGTTTGTCAACACTGCATAAAAAAATGGTACAATATTTGTCCCAGTTTCTGTACTTCCTATGTCTCCGTGTACAACGTATAGTTGAAGAAACGGCTTTGCACAACATTTGAACGTTCCGTCCGCAAAGTAGTGACGGACGTCATTTAAATGTGCAATTGCACTCTTTGAACCAAACACAATCATTCTATTTTCACCGTCAATCTCATCAAACAATAAATTGTCTTTAAAACGGTCAGGAATCACGATTTCTGTAGAGTTAGAGTGCTGAGATTTTGTGATTCCTAGTTGTCTATTTCTGTGTCTATACAAACTGCTTTTAACTTTGTCAAAATTTGGTAATTCTTTAATAATTTCATAACCATTATCTTTCAGCTTTTTAGTACATTTCCTGTATGTAGCTGGAATCGGCTTCAGATCTTCACATATAGTTTGTTTACATTTTTCGATGGCTACTTTCACTTCATTTTTTTCAAAATTCGGAATACAAGAACTGCAGTGAGCATTTTCTCTTAATACATGGCTTCGATTTGAATTCAAAGTTACACTTGCTGAACATCCATCTTTTCTATTAACACAGCGCCACCAACTTGAGTCCTTATTATTTTTCTGTTTATAATATTGATGCCCAGCGCGTAATAAAATTTCACCGCCTCGTGTACTATTAATAATTTTTAAATTCACTGCACCACTAGAAGATCCCTCACCCGACATTGCAACGACCTTGCACTATGCATAAAACGAGTGAACTGATAAGTTAAACCCGGTAATAGATATAATTTACGTATACTTACTTATGTCTATCTCATTCACACCTTTTGTTTAAAACGATGGTAAGGACAATAAATCCCTACCTGAGAACCCGCTCGGTGCTTCTTTTGCGGGAAAAGCACGTGGTATTTTTAGTAGCATCGTGGTATTTTTACAGACTTTAATACGTTTTTTTTACTTCTTCTTGATCAGCCATTCTTTTTGATGGTCGAGATACTATCTCAAGACTGAAGCATTTAAAAATATATACATCTCTAATTTAATACTAATTTGACACTGACTGTACCGTACAAAAATAACAATACTAACAAAGTTTACCAAATGGGATTAAATGTATGAAGTAACGAAATGTTTACCAAACGCAACTTTTTAGTAGGTACAGTTTGAGGTTTACGAAATGGGAAGTTTACCAAATGGGAAGTAGCCGTATTTTTCCTTTACTTTTCATATTTAGTAAACAAATATGGCGTCCTGCCATTAAATTTTTATTAAAACAGTGTTTCACAATTAATTAAATAACGTTGCTTCTTCGAAAACTCGTAATAATTTTTTGGACAGTGAGACTGACACTATAAAAAATATCTACAAAATCAAAATATTTTATTTCACATAACACAGGAGAAGATACGAAACGTCAGAAGCTAGGTGCACGGTTCCAATTGGTCGTATCCTACGGAGAAGACCCAGCAAGAAACTCCACGGTTACTCTTTTCAAAATAATTGGCTTTTACAGTACCTTTTTAGGGTTCCGTACCAAAATGGTATAAAGGAACCTTTATGGTGTGACTCGGTCTGTCTGTCTGTCTGTCACAGCTTGAATTTTGGAATAGTTTTAGACGGCGTTTGCCATACTATTTTGCAAATAAGAAAGAAATAAAAATATATATATTTTTACAACAGGGACTGAAAGGGGGTCTTAAAAATACGAAGTGGGGCTACTAGAGCATGTGGGGTATCATATGAAAAAGCGGTGTTTGTACATTCTCAATTCTCAATAGTTTTCGACTTTTGATGAAAAATGTAAAAAAACACCTACACACACCCCCCATAAGTTTGCATGGAGAAAAATCTGAAGATAGCAGTTTAGTAAAAATTACAGGAAAATAAAATGGTGTCTCTAAATAGCACACTTTTTTAAATATAATTTTTGGAGAAAAAGTTTCTTCGCATTTTTTAAGAAAATTCAAAACATTTTTTAATATAGTTTATTTGAGGAGCTCGTGGCTAAATAATAACAGCCGCAAGGGTCGATCCATCAGGTTAAGCTACGCTTGCCGGGGTTGCTCCGTAGATCTGTACATACCGAGACTCCTCCGTGCCTCGGAAAGCACGTTAAGCTGTTGGTCCCGGCTGTCATTCGTGGTTCTTTGGCAGTCGTTACGGGTCGTCAGAAGCCCGAGAGTCTGACAACCAGTCTTACCGAGGGGTATCGTATTACCCAATAACTAGGTTGTGGATGTCAGATAGGCAGTCGATCCATGTAAAATACTGGTATTCAGCTGCATCCGGTTAGACTGGAAGCCGACCCCAACATAGTCGGGAAAAGGCTAGGCAGATTGATTGATTTTTAATATAGTTTATTTACATTTAACTAAAGTATGTAGGTACCATTTTCTTCGATAACTTTTTGCTATCTTGTAGGTAGAAATTTTGGGACTTCTGGTCAAAATACCGCGACAAGTGGTTTTGGCAGTCCTCTCTTGATGTTAACCTGACACTGCCTAAAGAATTCTGAAGAGACCGAAACAGGTGGAAATCTGAAGGTGCAAGGTCAGGACTATACGGCGGATGCATTAACACCTCCCAGCCAAACTCTCTTAATTTTTGCTGAGTGGCTAAAGATGTGTGAGGTCTAGCGTTATCATGATGAAAAACCACACCCGTTCTGTTGATTAATTCCGGCCGCTTTCTCTCAACTTCTTGCTTTAATCTCATCAGTTGTTCGCAGTAGAGTTCAGAATCGATGGTCCTGCCTGGTGGTAACAGCTCATAATGAATAATGCCCTTCCAATCCCACCACACACACAGCATCACCTTGTTGCGAGTTAACCCGGGTTTCGCCACAGTCTGTGAAGCCTGACCGGCCTTTGACCACGACCTTTTTCGCACGTTCTTGTCATACGTGGTCCACTTTTCATCACCAGTTATCAGCTTCTTCAAAAATGGTTCGGTTTCATTACGTCGTAATAAAGAATCACAAATGAGTACACGGTTCATTAGGTTTCTTTCAGTGAGCTCGTGAGTTACCCAAATGTCGAGCTTTTTTGTGTACCCAGTTTTTTTCAAATGCGCCAAAACTGTTTTGTGATCAATTTCCAGTTCTTCAGCTACGTCGTAACTACTAATATGCCGAGCTTGCTCCACTTTTTCAAAAATGGCATCCATTTTATCCGTAATAGGGCGACCAGAGCGACGTGCATCTTTGACATCAAAATTTCCGGATTGAAAACGCTTAAACCAAATTTGTGCTACTCTCACAGTCACTACACTAGGTCCATAAACATCGCAAATTTTTTTCGCGGCTTGCGTTTCATTTTTACCTTTTTTGTAGTAAAATTTTAAAATGTATCGAATTTCTTCATTAGATTCACTCATCTTGACGGTACGAAAAACAAATGAAAATCACACATTTTCCTGATTTGAATTTGGAATTATGTTCTTTAAATTTTAAACTTTCAATGATACCAAAACCAGCCAGATACAAATAGTATAGCCAAAGAGATTTTATTACAAGTTCATACATACTATAATGCGAAAAGACTTTTTCCCCAACCTAATATGATAGTACGGATCCCTCGGTGCGTGAGTCCAACTCGCTCTTGACCCGGTTTTTATTTCAAATAACAGTATATAGGAACAACCCTGCATACCGTATACATTATACAGGGTATATTTCTATTTTGCTTGAATGATTTTATCATACCCTTATAACGACACGCTGACTGAACCTTTACCTTTGTACCTACAAATTGTTACGAAAATATCGAAAGTTGAAAATTATTTTGGTTATTTAAAAAATCGTATCATGTTATGTAGAGTGGTCTCTTTTCGTCTATTGAGAGAAACGCTTACTTTCTCCCAACGGATATCAAATTAATTATTAATACGGACAGTTTGATATTAGAGAGACATAATCATAGCTACGCTGATAAAGAATTGTGGAACTTCCACTGAAAAGTTTCAGCAGCGTCCTTCAGTCTGATTTTTACAACTGCTGTTCTTGAGTCAAGCACGGTGTTTGACATATCTTCCATGACCGATTATTGTAGCGGTCAATGGAAAAGTCATGTACTTCAGCAGAAAGAAAAAGTACAAAATTACCCTACCTACAAAATCGCAAAAAAAAACCTGACAAAGTGATAAATCACAAAATTTAAAACAACTACAAAACTAGATATGACAAGCCACGTGCGTAAGCAAAGACAATAATAATTATATTCTTATCCATTATCACTATTTATTTTCAACGAAAAACAGTTATTATATCAAGCAACATACGATATCAAGTTATCAATCAATAAGCTATGTAACTACAACTACATAGGTACCTACAGCAAAATCCCATAATGCAATAATTCATTATCAGTATTCCACACAACACAATGCATATTTTTATGATGAAAAAATATTAATGATAATTGTGGCAATCAGTGATGTCAACATTGAACTTTAAATAGGTATCGATAACAGGACACAATCAGTAGTTATCATTCATGTAATAATTAGTCGTTCACCGAAACATAAAGCGAAGCAGCAAAAGAATGCAGAGGTTTTATATCTAAACGCGAAAATCCCGTTCGATTTTGGCATAACTTCTTTACAGCTTTTGCTGGTGAATCAGTACTCACTTCCATAAATATTAAAAGCATTTTTGTATAACGAGTTTAGAAGTTACATCAATTATGCATATTATGTGGCAGCGTTGACCATACTTTTGCCTGGGGACTTATATATCGTATCCAATTAATCTCAAGAGGTGCATTACTGTAATCCCAAAAGGTGCGTGTGCACATTTTAGATTCCGTTACCTCATTTAACAGCTTTTACAGATTAATACGACATTAAGTCAGAAATAAGAACAACTTTTATTTCTATCGAGTGATTATTTTGATTGATCAAAGTTATTTTTTCTTTATGATAAAAAGTAGTTTCAGCAGGGAGATAAGTCGATAAGTGGAATGAAATGCTAGAACCAAAATTATGCTGCAAAGCCAAAAGCAAAATTCTTACAAAGAATTTATAAATACAGAAAGTACAAGAAGAAACCTAATACATTGGATGAAAAATTAACTGATACAAATCAAAAACCTGTATGAAACGGCTCCACGAAACTAATTAATCAATTCACAGTAGATCCCCAAACTAGCAGCTCTGAATGGTACAAAATGGATTGAATGCGTACACTAAAACAGCCAACAATATACACTATACCAGACAGTCTAATATAGGTAATGTGAAATAGCAATCTGTTTTCGCGGAAGTCAGGAGATATATAGACCTAGATACATAGGTAGGTATAACACGCCTGTCTGCGTCCAAAGGGGTTGAATGCGTTGCGATGCGCCGTACCCCTAAATCTCTGCCGTGATTGAAATTTTACAATCATACTCGAGATTTATATATAATTTTCTCTTGGTTTGCAGATTCTGAAAGGAGTTAAGGGATAGACTCTTGTTATGCTGAATGTATGACGAAGAGGGTGTGGCTTTTATCAAGCAATATCTACGTATATTATACTTAACTAGCTTCTGCTCGCGTCTTCGTTCGCGTGGAAGTCGGAAGCAGGCACGTAAGCAGTGGTTGGGGGGTTGGGTTTAATCCTCTTTTAATCCCTCGAAGTATAAGAAACCAGAATCTCTCAATTCAGAGATCGATGTCACGCGTTTTATTTGTGACGGTCATGCACGTCGGGTGCCTTTTAATTCAATTAGTATACTTACATGAATTTATGTAAATTTACAATAATACCTATCACGGCTATTTGCTTATTTTAATAGATACTAAGTTGTTCTTTATTGTCGCTGGTCCAGAGCTCGACCCCCCTAGGGTATTCTATCCTCTAATTTAGAGTACTCTATTTCGTGTAGGCGTACTTTAAAATCAACAAAAGCAATACTCTATTTTTATTTTTATTTTTCTAAGCAATATTTCTTTTTCTTTTTTTTTGAATTGAATAAATTCCTGCAACTTCAGCACTCTCCTAGTCTATCCTGTCCCAGGCGGGATGCAAAAGTTTTCGAGCTCGCTTCGCACTTCAATCTGCCTAGCGTCTTGCCAACTATGTTGTGGTCCACTTCCAGTCTAACCGGATGCAGCTGAGTACCAGTACTTTACATGGAGCGACTGCCTATCTCGCTTCGCACTTGCATTCTCTTAATTCTCAAACTTTTCTGCATAAGTCGATAAAGTTACTGCTGTTTCTGTATGAACGGTCAAAGAAAATCTAACTTATTCGAAGTGAGGTGCTAAAATGTTCGAGCTCACTTCGCTCGCTCTTGCATCCTACATTCTCTTCATTCTCAAACTTTTCTAACTAACTTGTTCGAAGCGGGGTGCTAAGAATTTCGAGTTCGCTACGCTCGCTCTTGCACCCTATTATTCGCTATGGCGGGCCCCGGTCCCATTATCCATTCTAATGTGGCCTTAAAAGGACGGTCCTATTTTTGGTCATAATTGCAAAGTGGCGGGAAGAGAGAAACAGTGCTTTATTGAAATTATTAATAACTAAGCTCTTCATCAATTTGAACTTTGAATAGGTTAGTTAGACCTTCTAATTCAGAAAACTATTTAAAAAAATATATGTTCCGCAAAAAGAACAAAAATGCTGTATTATATAATTATAATCCTTTATTTTATTTGCTTCAAAATTATTCAGATCCAATTGATAGTGTGTTACGTAATTAGGGTGCTGGTCGTAAGACACCACAATAATATACTAAAATAACAGCCACATATTTATAAACCTTCCTGCTGTATACTTCGTTTGTAGTTTTGGTCTCAGCAGACAAAATATACAGAGAGTCAGGACCAATGACGCGGAAGCAAGCGTACAGTTGTCAGTGTAAGAAGCTGCTCGTCCTGAGGTCGACACCCGCCAGAGTTTTTAGTTTTTAACACGCTTTTTATTAGCGTCACTTCACTAGTTTATCATTTGAGACTTCGAGTTACAGGTTGCTCATTTGAGACTTCGAGTTACAGGTTTATCATTTGAGACTTCGAGTTACTGGTATATTTAACTATATTTATGTAAGTGGGCACACCCTTTATGCCTGGAGGCTTTTATTTAGGTATAAAGTTCTGTTTACGTTTTTTGTTTTTATTTCTGGTTGAGTATAGTTTTCGATGTTTTTTGTTCGTATATTGGCGTGTGATAGGTGACTTACGGCAAATAATTTAATCTAATCAAATGTTTTGTATTGCGTAATGTAAATTATTTTGCGTACTATTGTGAATTTTAACCTACTGCTAATTGTTGTATCGAAATGAAACTTTGCATGTAAATGTAGTTCGAATGACAATACTATAATTTGGTATCTTGGAGCTGATCTGATGATGAAGCCAAGAGTTGAATAGTGGAACTCTTCAGTGGCTAGTAATAAACCCATCATTTTTGGGGTCATATGATCCGTTTTGATGAGTCCAATATACTGCACTTGGTGTCGAGCGTCTGATGATGGAGCCAGAAGGTGGATAGTGGAACCCTTCAGTGGCTACTAGGAAACCCTTCGAGTTTTGGGTCAAATGATTCGTTTTAATGAGTTCAATAGATTGCACTTGGTGTACAAGGTCTGATGATGGAGCCAGTTGGTGGGTAATAGAACACTTCCGTGGCTACTAGTAAACTGCTCGAGCTTGGGTTTGTTTGACTGGTTTTAGTGCTATGGAGCTCAAAATAACCAGCCCAAGCCAAGGTGAGAAACATCGTCTCATCGGCATGGCGTCACTCTAGCCTTAAGAGCCTATTCTACCTCAAATGGCTTAGCATGATCCTCCGTTGATTCGAAAATACTGCAGCATTAATTTTGAAATAAATATATGGTAAAGTTGAGGATTAATGTTAAGTAATATGTTTGACGAAAACACGATTCTGTAAAAAATTCGCTATAGTAAAATAATTCAAAATTACCTCCAAACCGAACAATAAACCGCTGGTATTCAAAAAATACTTCAAATTAGATCATGAAACTTTGCATACTAACTGAACTAACTATAAAGCAGGTCTTATGTGGTTTTTTTTTTAATTATGTAAACATTATTTTCACCGTAAAAAGAAATTACCTAAACTATCGGCGTCTTGAAATTTGTTCCCTGCCGCCCGAGTCCCGACACCGCCGCTCAATCTCGCTTCGACTTTCGAACAGGAGAGTTGTGTCGCTTGCGCTCAGAACACACTGATATGAACACACTGATAAAGAGTGAGGTGGCGCGGGGAAGTGGGGGCGAAATTAGAATTTAAGCTGAGGTTGTATAGCCCACAAGGCTCGGCTGCTCTTATGAATCGACCTAAAACAATTACGCAATTTTTCCATGCCTTATGTTTCAGTCTGAATTCATGTAACTCACATGAGTTACGCATGTTAATTGTGTATAATGGTGTAGAGTTATAATAGGTCTCAGGATCTAGCCTAATTAGACTGCGTTTCTTGAATGATTTCTTACTACATCATCATCATCATCAAAACAGCCGAAAGACGTCCACAGCCAGATATAGGCAGCACAGAACCGGCCGAAGTGATATAAAATGTATTCTATAAAAAAATTAAATGCTGTTCGTTTCTGCAAAGCGAATCACAACATAGGAACGGCTGGAACGATTAGGTTAATTTTCTTTTTAAATGTTCGTTATTAGTCCTAATAAGATTTTTAGGGTAAGAAAAATTTGAAAAGTTACCCCGAAAATTGGAAAGATTGGGAAAACTGAAAATGTTTTTTTTTCTATGGGATTTTTGTATGAATTATAAAATGAAATTTGGACAGGACAACGTCTGTCGGGTCAACTAATTTGAAATAAAATAAAACAATCTTCGTGTATCTGTTCAAAGACAAGAGCAGGGACTTGTAAAAAGTGGCTCGCAACGGTCAGAGCAACTATAATAAGTAATTTTCTAGCTACGAGAGAAATATTATATTATGACGATACATATATTTAAGCTATATTTATAAGCTTGAGCGCTTGCAAAACTTGTGCATTCGCTTTGTTTTTGGTCTTCGAAAGTATGATCATGTTTCTCACTTTCGCAAGGAACTCAAGTGGCTCCCAATCCGCCTTCGCAGGAACACTCGGATTTTATGTCTCCTCTTCAACATTTTACACAACCCGTCTTATCCTTCCTACCTGCGTGAGCGTTTTTCCTTTGCTTGCCCTAGTGACGCACCGTGTAGATCACACCTTAGATCCCTCCTTAAATCTCATCCTCATAAAACTAGCTTCTATTCTTATTCCTTCTCTATCCATGCTGTGAGACTGTGGAACTTACTTCCGCCTAGCATTCGCGATTTAAAAACTGTGTCTCTTTTCAAATATAGAATAAAAGAGCATTACTTTTCCTCTCAATTGTGAGTATTTATATAAGTATATAGTATATGTATGTTTATATATTTTAGCTTTGTGTATTTATTTAAGTTTATGTTATACGTGTAGGTATAGTTAATATTTTAGTTTAAGTCTTCGCATATTCATATTTTTCTCTTCTTGTTATCACACACTATTGTCTACATTTCTATTTCATTTCTCCTTTCGCAGGTCTGCTAGAAGAAATTTCTTAAGAAATAAGCAGTACCTTTGTACTCCTAATTATAATTATGTATTTTTCTGTGTGTACAGAAATGGTAAAATACATAAAATAAATAAATAAATATTTAAAAGAAATGATGTAAGAATGTTCGTTTTTCTATAGTACACCCGGCTCTTTCGCATAATTACTATTATAATTGAAGCATATTATTAGAAGTCATGTGAGTCAGCCGCTATAGAATGCTGCCGTACGCTTGCTGCTCAATATGACGTGTCTGGGCACGAGGAGAGCTCGGAAACAATACAGGAAGCGACTGAAATAATTAAATATGTATTCACAATTTTTTGCACAATATTAACGCGAAATCTTCTTCACAAGAAACTGTTGTTTTTTTAACAAATTGGAACCGAAGTTTGAGTTTCAGGTTCAAGGTAATTTTCCTCTCAAAAAAGTCCTAAAACCTGATAGGTAAACCTCGACATTTACTTAGCCACAAGCACACTGTTAACAAGTCTTATTTTTCAAAAACTTGTACGTAATTAATCTAGAACAATCTAGACGAGTGCGTTCTAATTTCTGGCCCTATTCGCACATTTCCAAATTAATCAGTCTTTTTTTTTAAGTCAATGCTTCAACCAAACAGAAGGCAATATCACTTGATTATACTTCATAATTGTCACCGTAACAGTCGTAAATAAGCTATTCCGAAACGCATGCCTTCGCCATAAGTTAACATAACTTATGGCTCTGTGAGCATATGGCGAGAATCACCGTGCTTGTGCATATAGGTATAAGTACATAGATTGATGCATATTAGGTACATTAAATCTGCCTAGCCCTTTTCCAACTATGTTGGAGTCGGCTTCCAGTCTAACCGGGCGCAGCTGAATATTAGTATTTTACTGCCTACTGCCTTTTGGGCTTCTGACTACCCGCAACGGGTGTCAAAAAGCTACGAATGACAGCCAGGACCAACGGCTTAACTTCCTTTCCAAGGCGCAGAGGGGTCTCGATATATAATGGATGGTCTGCAGCCATCCACGAACTGACCGCGGCAGAGCGTTGCTTAACCTTCGATTGACCTCTGAGGCTGTTATTATTTAGCCCCGAGCATATCACTACTATAAAACAACTATACCTATTATAAAACAAAGTCCCCCGCCGCGTTTGTCTGTCTATATGTATGTATGTACGCGATGATCTCAAAAAGTAGTATGGATTTTCATGCGGTTTTCATATATCAACAGTGATTCCTTAGAAAGGTATAGGTTATAATTAGTTTATTGTTTTGTATAAATTGGTTGAAATATGACGATGATTGCTGAAGATGTCAGAAAAAATCAAGCCATCTGGGAGCTTTCATCGAAAACGCTGCTATCCGTTTGAGATATAACAAAACAATGTATGGTGGGATTGATTCTCTTTTATAGATCTACAAAAAAGTCCGCGACGGCATCCTAACTATATTATATACATATTGCAAAAGCTATTTGGACGGATATAGTATTAATCATTATGAAATTAAATTCGTTAGTTACATACATATTATAATAGCCCTTAACACCACACAATTCAAATGAATATCTTAGGCGTTATCGAAAATTAAAAACTACGAGCGAGAAAATAAAGCGGTCGCGCACCAAGGCGACGCGACGACGCGAGGACATAAGGCCCTTCGCACACGGATCGTAAGCGTAGTCGTCTCGTAAGCGTATCGTCATGCCGCATTGGCGCGAAAAATCTCATACGATTCGCTGCAGCACCGCTTCGTATGCGGAGACGTTTGAACATGTACGTGCTCGTATGGCTCTCGTCCTACGCGCGTATTACGATACGCTTACGATCCATGTGCGGAGGGCCTAACTCGCTTGATGCAGCCACCCCCGCCCGCTCTCCACCACCCGCTGTCACCTACTGTTGTTATATAAGCCGAGCGATAAGGTGGCGTAGCTCTTCCCCCGATAATAATAATTACCATAATTTGATCCAGCCTGTCCATCCTTGCTGTCCTCACCCCAGCGACGTCTAAGCCGAGGTTTGTACCTCACAGGTGGCCCTGGCACAGGCAACTGAAGGAACACGGGTGGGTTTTAGTCAGTAAAAGTCTGCACGCCCTCCCGCTCCGCCCAGAACGGGAGAAGTTATTTGATGATTTCCCATCCAAAAAAAAAAACGGGGCTGCGCAGCTTAGCGTGCAGTCGCTTAGTTTATAAGTTTTATGCCCTGGCTGGAGGCTTTGAGTTCGCTTAAGGCAGGCACAGGATTGACTGGTTAAGTAATAGTCACGGCCTCTCAAGGTCAAGTACGAGACCCTTGAATTAAAAATACTCCGTACCTAGGTTGGTAAAATGTTACATACCATACTCGACGCAACCAGCTGATGCAAAAATGTACCTATATATGCTCTACTTCCCGTGCAAAGCCGGGGCGAGTCGCTAGTAATTTATAATTTTAATTAACAACATAATCCATATTAGGGTTGATCCTCATAATGCGGAAGTTCCTCATTTTTTAGTGATTCCTCGTCCTCTTCCACATCCCCAAAATCGGGCATAAAATATTCCTCTTCCTCTTCCACTTCCTCATTAATTAAGAGGAATTTACGAGGAAGTGTGAACTTTACGGAGCTGTGCGCCAGTATCTTTCAGCCCCTCCATCAAGTGTCCCTAGTGAGCGCCTTTTCAGTGGCGCTGGATTAGTTATGACGAATTACGAAACCGTCTATATGGAGAAACAGCTTCAAAGTTAATTTTCATTAAATTCAACCTCTCTATTGTGAATTTTGACTATTAAATTGTTTTTTTTTTGTTCTATATATTAAAAGGCCCATTCGCAATCTTTCTTTTATTTAAAATTTCAATTCGAAACCACACGTTCTGTCTTCCTCATCCGCATCCTCTTCCTCCTCCTCGTATCCTCATCCTCATCCACTTCCTCAAAACGTATTTCTAATAGTTCCTCATCCGCGTCCTCTTCCTCATAACCACTTCCTCATCAACCCTAATCCATATACATAGGTGTTGGTTTTCTCCCCTTGGTGTTTATGCCCATGCTCGTTACGGCACTCGAAAAGGGTATGAATAGTCTAGCCATAAATTCCCATATATGTAGGAATAAATACCTGGTTTCAAATCAAAATCTATTACCAGGTGTAGGTCGTCCATCATAGTTTAAAAGCTTTGCCCCAGATTCCGGTGTTGCGCCATACATCTCAGTAGGTATCATATCCAGCTATGGTACCTGAGCTGAACAATTTTAGAGTTGATATTAACTGGATCGGAAACCTCTTTTCATCTTTTCATTAATAAATTTTCACTTAATTGACCGGATAACTATGATTTCCGCATTTAGGTACCTACCAACGGCTATCTTTAGGTTACCCAAAGTTTACCCAAACTTAAGCACTAATATTAAATAATTTATTCTTTATCTATTTCTTTCTTCTTTATTCTCATCAACCTGGGACTTAAACATACATCGACATCTCAACCTCTCTACCTCTTCGGGGAACACGAGCGTGATATTATATTATGAGACCACAAGTCTGACAACCAGTCTTACCAAGGGGTATCGTATTACCCAGAACTGGGTTATGGAGGTCAGATAGGCAGTCGCTCCATGTAATATATATTCAGCTGCATCCTGCATGGTTAGACTGGAAGCCGACCCCCACACAGTGGGGAAAAGGCGAGGCAGATGATAAATATACCTATTACGACACCGGAACCTTAACAACACATATGTAGGTACATATATACAATTATCGATATACTGTACAATTTTCACAGAATGGAACTCGGTAGGTACTTAACTGAATCATTTGAAATTAATTGAAGCCCATGTTGCCTAGTCTCGGCGAATAGCGAGTAGCAAGCTCGCGCCATAATGATATATCGATCGATGCTTTTCTGTAAACATTTCACATACCTACATACATATCTACTTGCTTGCTAGAACATTATGCTGTGTCTATCAGAGCTACATATTATCACCGTGGTTATATAATGTTATGTTTTTACGGTGGTATCCTGGGTTGCTTCTAGCTGGACAGGGGTAGTTTTAGTAACGCAAACTTTTTAACCGACTTCCAAAAGGAGGAGCTTCTCAATTTAGATGGTTTTTTTTTTGTACGTATGTTCGGGCATAACTCCGTCATATATAAACGGATTTGCAAAAATCTTTTGTTGTTTGATGGGGTATTGAATATGGGGTTTGATGGGCTCTGGAGGTGGTCTCGTTGCCACCAATTCAGAATCTGATGAGGGGATCCCATGGAAATCGAGGAAAACCCTCAAATTTTATAGGCACACTTATAGCGATTTGGATATTTTTTTTTTTATAGTAACTCGTGCATTTGCTTTCGGAAAGCACCATTTGGTGAAGTGTAAATGATAATAAAGACCACAGATGACCATCGGAACTACTCAATTATACCTATTTCACGAGTTGCGATTCGAATACTTTAATATGGTTGCTAAGCAATTTATGCTCGTCACAATGCATATGGTGATGGTGACTTCACCATCAGCTCCAGTTCTCCTGGTTCTTACTAGGAGAACTCCTCAATAATTAACGTCCCTGCATCGGTAAAAGCAATATTTTATAAAAACATTAGGCTATTGTAACTTAGATACATATACAAACTGACCCACTAAAAAGTGAAAAATATAAACTCTTTTACAAAAAAAAAAAAAAAAACAATACAAAGTGAAAAATAAATTTAATTTCGGAAGTCGGTGGCATAAAACTAAAATACAGATCCAAAGACACCGACTTCCGAACTTAAAGTAATTTTTCACATTGTAGTGTTGTTTTGGAAGTCAGTTGTTTTTTTTTTTTAGTTTTTATTCATTAAGTATCTATACATATCTGCGGAGAGCTCAGGAAAGGGACTTATGGAGACTATAGTTACATGATAGTCTCCATAAGATTGCAGCAGTAATAGCCCAGTGGTGTGACCGTTGGACTACATCCTGCCTCTGACTTTTCGGATTCATGTGCGTATTGTACAATTACCACAGGCTAAAAAAAACGGTAAAGGAAAACATCGTAAGGGAACCCGCATGCCTGAGAGATATTTCTCAACCCCATGTGAAGCCAAGTCAGAGGCCCAGGGGTGGCATAAAAACTCTGACACTAGGTTAGTTACAAACCTCACGAAAAAAAAAGATTAGATTAACACATTTCTGGTTAGGGAACAGGAAAATACTTTAGTGCTTCTCGTTCTAAAATATTGATCCAAAGTAGGAAGTGAATAGAGTTCCTATAATTTACTACTACCCACTTTATACCTACACTTATTACTAACTGGGACATTTGCTAATGATATGAAAAATTAACTAAAGAAAGATTTACTTTAAGAAAAGTAAAAACCGACTTCAAAAACCTAAAACGAATAAAATAACTTTCAAAAACTTAACAGCTTCTGAAGTCGGTGCCAAGCTAAGGTGCATTGAAGAATTGAAGACACCGACTTCAGAAGCTGTTAAGTTTTTGAAAGTTATTTTATTCGTTTTAGGTTTTTGAAGTCAGCTTTTACTTTTTTTAAAGTAAATTTATTTTTCCATTTTCAGTTGAATATACAATTACATAAGCCCAAGACGAACGAAAAGAAGAATCATCAAAATCCGCTTAAAACTGCCGGAGATACTGTACATTTATGCCGACAACTTCGTAAAGAATAATTATCTAATGTATTATATACTAAAGTCTTCCTGAAAGTATGTATGATCATGTTAGTGAGTCATCAAAATTGGTTCATCAGTTATTGGGAAAATCACGGACATATACATAGGTACATAAGTACATACGGATCGAATACAGAACCTCCTTTTTTGAATCGGTTAAAAACAAGGAAGAACGCAAAATTATTGGTCCATCCTGCGGTACTACCTACTTATTACGAAGTATCCTACGAAATTCACAGCCAATAGAGCCCTTCTAAAAAACTGCTTTGTTCAGTTCCCAAGACATTCACAATTACAATATAAATCAGCCTTGTATTGTTATACGCGGAGTAAACACAGTGTAAGGCGTGGCGGTGCTTTAAAAGCATGGATGTAGCCACCATCGTGGGAGAAAAGGGCACGCCAGACTGCCAGACGGGGAAGGACGGTTGTAAGTACCTCAAGGACCGAGATACTTGCGATCCGTGGCGTTGAGAATATATGTAGAGATAAAACTCGAGTTATTAAGCTTTTATTCCAGTCCAATTTGGACTCTAATAACTGACTATCCCTCGTTTATGAGCAACCAAGTAATCAGATTCCTTTAGCGGAATGGTTTTTTATTTAAAGCTTGCAAATAACAAGAAAACTATTTGGATTCCACAACAAAATCAACATGAACACTGACAGTTGAAAGGAAAAAGTTCTGATAAGAAATGAGAAAATCAAAAAGGTGCCAAGCCGAATAGTTCTACAAAATATGGACAAAACTGAATTAGTGCTGGACCTATAGCGTAAGCATAACCAGCCTATATACCCCACTGCCGGGACACAGGCCTCCCCTCGGTGAGAGGGACCTATAAGGCGCGTCGCTCACACGAGCTAGAGTCGAGGCGGCGTCAAGGCGCAGGCGCACAAGCGGAGCGCATTTTTTTGCATCTCGTAGTTGGCCTAGAGAGGCCGTGACTACTTAACTGGTCAATCCTGCTAGCTGCTAGCTAGGGGCATAAAACTTACAGACTAAGCGACTACGCGCTAAGGGCTCCCCCTGTCGGGAACGAACCTCGGCTTAGGGCGTCGCTGGGGGGAGGACAGCAAGATGGGACAGGCTGGATCAAATTAGAATGGTTATTATTATCTGTGAAGTTTAAAGCTACAATTTGCACCTAAGTGACAATTTGCTACGTGCATTCAGAACGGAGTGGAGTCTACCGAGAGTCAAAGCGGCGCGCGAACGTACCTGCTTTATGTGCTCAGCGAAGGAGAGATGGTGATCGAGGGTCACACCAAGGTATTTGGCTCGCGTCTCCCAAGGGATCGGCTTGCCGAACATGGTGATCGGTCGGGGGGGAGTCGAGTGCGACGCGGTCTCAGAAAGAGGACCGCTTGACTCTTGTCGGGATTGACCTCGATTCTCCACTTCCTAAACCTGGCGCCGAGGTTATCGACTGCGGTTTGGAGAGTGCGGGATATCGGGAGCTGGTTCCTGCCCGAGCAGTAAATGGCCGTGTCATCTGCGAACAGAGCTAACTGAGCCTTTTTACTTTTCGGGATATCGCTGGTGAACAGCGTGAAGATGCGGGGGCGAGCACAGAGCCCTGTGGGACTCCTGCACGAATGGGGTGGGGGGGATAGCGCTCCTTCTATGCGATAGCGAAAGGTACGGTTCGACAAAAAGTCCCGTAAGATGAGCACGAGACGGTCCGGCACGCCGAGTTGGTAGAGCTTATATAATAAGCCGCTGTGCCAGACTTTGTCGAACGCTTTCGCTACATCAAAGAAGACAGCACCTGTCACCAAACCACGTTGGAAGCCAACGCTTATGTGTTCGATGATGCGGTGGACCTGATGAACGCAGGAATGCTGCGTTCGGAACCAAACTGCTCGTTAGGGATGAGACCCTCTGTCTCGACATAGTCTCTGAGTCGCTTATAAATAAGCCTCTCATAGATTTTGCCAAGCACATTGAGCAGACTGATGGGGCGGTAACTGGTGGGCTCAGCCTTGGGTTTACCGGGCTTGGGGATGCCAATGACTGTGGCCTCTTTCCACGCTTGTGGAAAGATGTTGTTGCTCAGGGCACCATTGAAGATTGTGACCATGAGCATTATAAGGTGGGCAGGCCGAATAGGGTAGAGAGATCGACAGATAGGGAACTATCTGAGGAGGTGGGAGGGAGGTAGGCCGATACTAAAGTGATCGGTTGGCCTGTCATGCCTAGGCGGGAGACAGACACTTCTAAGTCTGAGAGGGGGGGAGGGTCTATAGGTATGCAGTATAGGCCCTTTTTGTAGTAGATTAGGGTGCCGCCCTGATGACAACGGATCCTGTCGATGCAAACTATACGATAGTTGGCAATAGACGGGTACTGATGACGAGGCTTTAGGAAGGTTTCCTGAACTAAGAGGATGTCTATTTGGTGATCGCAGAGGAAAGTGGCGATCTCAGCACGTTGGCTATGAATGCCATTGGCATTGAAAAAACCAAACTTGAGGGAACGGGGTTTAATTCTTGTTACGATTCCTTTATCCATATTGAGTGGATTATTTGGTAAAGGCAATTAATGCCTGCGTAATCTCAGGATACGCATTGTATATGGTCCTGAAGAGATCGCAGGAATTCCTGGCGGCCACGATTCGTAGGCCATTTTGGTAGCGCGGGGGGACATGAATGTCAAGAAGGTGCCAGAAATAACACTGAAGTTATCTATAGGCTGGCCTTGACTGACCCCTACGGTTAAGGGAAGGGGGGGGGGGGGCAGGAGGAGGTGCTGCGGGTTTCCGCGTATCCGTTGGAGCCGGAATAGGGGGGGGTGGAGGCTGGGAGGGAGCCAAAGTAGGGAAGGCCTGCTGGTGGTTTAGAGTGTTCCACGGACTGGGTCTCTGAGGACACAGTCGCGCGGCCATCTGGGTTGAGGGGATGGCCACAGAGGGACATTCCCTTTGCTAGCGAGCGTCGGCACGCTTGGCCAGTTTAGGGGAAGAAGATTTAGGAGCCTTCGAACAGCCACGAAAATTGGCTGTGTGCCCCGACAATCCACATAGCACACAGTTGGGTAGGTCGGAGCAGAGGGAGCGGTCCTTAGGTCTGGGAAGCAGCGCGCCGCATCTACGTTTTATTTAGGAATAAATGGCAGTACGCTCATATACTAGAGTCGAGCCACGGGCGAGGTCGCAAAGCCGCGGGGGCGCGGCGGGGGCGCTGTACCCGACCGCGACGCGACTTCACCGCCATTTTGTCATTTTGTTTCGGAAAAAAATAATTAGAATGTGAGAAGGAAGCATAGCCGCCCGCGCCTCGACTCTACATAGAGACCGTGCCGCGACGCCGCCGCGACCTCGCCTCGACTTACCAGTGAGCGACGCGCTTAAGAGTATCAAATTAAGTTTTGTACAAGCCCGATTCCGTAGTTGTGCGAAAGACGAAATATTCGGAATTAGAAGAAGCCTACAGTCGGCTCATCCATCAATACTCTGAGTGCTTACTGAAAATAATCAACATGATTATAAAAAAGACCAACTTCCTTATCATTAATCCGCCATTCACACCTACACAATACTGTCGTCATAAGGAAAAAGACGTATCTGACATTTTTTCGAAACAGGGTGCGGGAGGGTTTCCACGCTACCCCCGCACCTCCCTTCCCCCACCGCCCAGCACCCCTGCACTGCACGCCGCTTCGACTCTAGCTTGTGTGGGCGACGCGCCACATATTCGGAATCAGCAAAAAAAGACGCATCTACCAATATTTTTAAATTGGCGAAACCTTAACGAAAACCTAATCATTCTTACTATTAAAAGACGCATCTGCCTTTGTATCTCGTCTTTGCATCTGCCTTTGTATCATAGTTTAAACCGGACAAAATATTTTTTTTCTCCATTTCAATATTTCTGTAGATTTCCTGAAGCGGTAGAATACCAGTCCGTCAGACGTTCCTTTATCCACCCTTTTGTAAAATGTAAAATGCAGATTTGTAAACCCCGAAGAGTTGGGTAGAGATGTAGCTACCTATAGTACACCCACATTTGGCTAGTTATGATTAAGTCCCATGTGATAGCCTATTTATTGCCATCAACCGGGCACAAATCCAGACTACGAACTGCTACTGAGAACCTCCAGATAGGAAAACCCAGTAACTCTTTACCCAATATTTGTTATCATTTTTTTGGATATTATTATGTAGAACTTTATATTTGACATTCTATTTTTATTATAAAATTATTCGTAAATAATGTTAATTATTAATATATTGTCATTAGCTGATTGTTATGTACTAGTTTTGTTTCTATTTTCTGTTATTACTTTCTACACAATGTACATTGTTAAGAAATAAATCACTTATGACTTATGATGACTTATGAATCTGGGAATCGACCCCAGGACCTTATCAGCAGTAGCGTTTGAGACCACTAGACCAACGAGACAGTAAAATAAAAAATAAAAAACACAAAAAAATAATACTTCTGTAAAAATATGCGAAAAAGACACCAATTCCAAATAGCAGAGCATGCTCAATGCTGTGCCCAATTAATAGCGTTACCTTGACCGATAGACGCTAGACTGTTATTGAACCGAACCAGTCAGTGATAGGCTAGCTAGCTCACGTGACAAATAAAACTCAGCCTAATGTTTGTCACAACACTTCCAATGTGCAGCGTAAAATTTTGGAAACTAAGGTTATCGACGATAACAAAAAATACATCGCTTAAAATAAGACACATTTACACATAGTACAAGATGATAAATGGTATTTATTTCTTGTAATTTTTTTCAAAAACACACGGCAAAATTAAATTATCTTCACTAGATGAGTTCGGTGTTTCCTGACAGACTATTCTAAGAACAAAGACCGAAACAAACTCAGAGATCACAGTCTCTCCGTGGTCTTAATGGTGCATCAAATAAGTATTCGTGAGCCGAACACCTGGCTGCTAGTTTTAGTGCAAATTTTCAATCGAAACCCTTAGCGAACATAAAAAATTTTTAGCAAAAAATAAAACCGACTTACAAAACAAAACACTATAAAGTGAAAAAAAAAATTAAAAAAAAATCTACTTCAAAAAGAAATTTACTCAAAATTATGAAAACTACGTAAAAACGGGCATTATAGTGTGAATAGATTATTAACCGAGAGAAGTGCAGTATCGAACGGAGTACACTTCGAATTGAACGCCCAGTACCTAAGCTTTGACACGTGATGAAGAAGGGAACTAAGTGTATAAGTACTGAATTTGATATGTCATCCTTTATTGCCCTTGCATGCAGCGCTGCCATAAACGGCCAAAATATACTGGACGAAATAATTATAAGGTGCATAGTCCCGTTAGATACCGTTTCGGGTTGCATTATCTCTCTAATGGTTTACACGTTGTTAATTAAACACTATGTGACTCGGTGTTTACTGACACAATGTAAACATTATAGGTACCTAGCAACTGCGTCTTCTGTTTTAGTGTTTATCAACATGCATATTTTAGAAACATCTAACTCTTGTAAAACACGTGAATAGTATTTTGACTTCCACTGCAGAACATGCACCTTTTTTCTAAGCGACGACGGTGTTGATCGGCTGAGCAGATTGGTCTCATTTTAAGTGGAAACCTTTTCTCATTTCAACTGCTACCTCATAGGTCACGTCCGCATTATACCGTCCGACCTAAGTATCATTGCCTTAGTCCCGTCGTAAAAAGACGTCGGTACCTGTAATTTCTTCCAATTCCCCTTTGCACACATAGCTTCGTAGCAAAATTGGGAATGGTGGTACCTACCTACACCCATTTAATTTGTTTGGACGACTTACATTCATAAGTAGTTAAGTTCATTACACCTAAATTCATTCTATAGAGGTATGAGGAACAGGCTGCAAAGTTCACTCATCTTCCATAGAATAGGGAGGATCCTCCGACCAGACGGGTGTTGTGTCTGGTGGGCTACTGTCCGCCCGACGATTGATGTCGGGACGTTGTATATATGCAAGCCGCGTGGTAAACTCTGATTGCGCGATGCAGGATTTTGCGTGACGTCAGTATGATGTGTAGTTCGCATGTGGCGATGTAGATACCGCCACATCACTCCCCTACGGAGACCGGCGGTCGATAGTGGGCTGAGTCGTGTATCTTGCGATGCTTGCCAGGGCCAGTTGAGGTTCAAGTGAGTCGGAACCGGGTGCCGCATAGTTCACGGTGAGTCGGAACTGTCTGCGGTGATTCCCCAGTGAGTCGGGGTGGCGCTGCGTTGTGCTCCAGTGAGTCGGATGTTGTACAGCGCTGGGTTGAGGCTGACTGCTAGCGTCGACCAGCAGAGGGTTGAAGGGCTCTGCTTGTTGGCCGGCCGAAACTTCAGTGTGCTATGCCAAGGTTGCTGATGATGAGGCTGAGGCTGATGCCCAGGAATGCGCGTACGCTGCATGCTGGTGGTCAGGATACCAGTTGAAGCCGTGGATGCTGGCTGGCTGTTTGACTCGCCGCTAGAAAGCTTGAGAAAGATGATGACGTCACGCTGAACTAGCTGCTCGAAGCGTCAATGTCCATGTCCGGGGTCACCAGTATAGAAGTGTGAGGAACAGGGTGTAAAGTTCACTCATCCTCCATAGAAAAGGGAGGATTCTCCGACCAGACGGGTGTTGTGTTTGGTAGGCATCTGCCCGACGACCGTGCAGGATGTCGCTACGCCCCCGCAAGGGGGCGTGGCGTGCGGTGTCGGGGCATGGCCCCCGACCGCGGAACCGCGGAAGCTTTACGGTGGCCCGTACCCACGGGCCCCTCAATTTGGTCGCCACTGGCGAGTGGATGGTTGGGCGTGCGGCATACACGCCCATATAGAGAGGTTTCTGTAATTTGTGTCTGTAGGCACGCCACGACGTTGATGCCCAACGCCGCTCTCTTCACCGTAAAACTCGGCGGTCGGCCCTTACCGGGTGAGACCCTCATCTACATGAGGGAAGCCCAGCAATTGGCGACCAGCGACAGAGTTACGGACTCGACGTTCCTACAGATAGGGTGTATGGCCCCCCTCCCCTCTCCGTTTTCGAATCGAGCCGAGCCCGGACGGGAAGAAGGGACCGTGTTCTGTGTGTGAGGGCGGTATTGTATTGTGTAACACCGCCCGGTGTATACGCGAGTTGCGTGCCCGCGCCGCGCATTCACGTGTGTGTTGAGGCGCCTGTTGAGAGGTGAGTGTCTGTTGTTTGCTACGTGGCACGCCTATATTAACCTAGCACGCACCACGCAACAGATGCGTGTTATATGTTGGTGTCATTGTCACAAATGAGCCGCGTGTAGACTGAGAGCGACTCACTCGGAAGTCCAGTTCGGTGATGGGGTCAGTCGTCCGCAACTAGGTCGCGGGGCAAGGGTCTCCTCGCGTCGGGGGGGCGTGTATGCCAGGGCGCTATCTGCTTGACATGAGGCCAAGATGCGTCGGCACGTGCGAACATCCCCTTTGCGAGGCGCCGCACAAACTCATCCAGGCTCTCAATCCGGAGGTCCCTCTGTATGACATCGTTCCTCACGAAGCGAGGGGCGTCAACTATGGTCCGCAACGCGAGGTTCTGCTGCGTGCGGAGGAGCTTCCGGTCGTCTCGCTCGTGAAGGCCAACCATGCAGGGGCGGCGTACGTCAGTATTGGGCGCACGTACAGCTTGTACACGCCCAACTTGACGTGCGCCGGGATGCGGGACGAGAGCACTGGACGGAGGAGGTTGCGGGCGACCCAACATTGTGCGACAACATTGCGGACGTGTGACCCCATTGTGAGCCGACGGTCGATGGTGACGCCCAGGTATTTGACCCGGGGCGACCACTCGACGTCAGCTCCCTGCAGCTTCAAGGGTGGTGGGAGAGGCGCGGACCCGGTCACCATCGCCTGCATCTTGCCCACGTTGACTGGCAGCCGCCACTTGGACAGCCACTCGGAAAGCAGGTTGAGCGCGCGCTGTATCTTGACCGCCGCGTACTTCGCATTAAGCGAAGTGGTAATGTACGCGGCATCGTCGGCGTACAGCGCGAGCATCGCGTCCGGAGTGGTGGGGATGTCGTCGGTGTAACGTGAGTAACACGCCGGCGATACGCAGCTGCCCTGCGGCACACCGGCGAGCACCCGGCGGGCGCTTGACAGCGCTCCGTCGACCACCACCCTGAAAGTTCTGTTTGAAAGGAAATTAGAGACCACCATTACAACGCGACGGGGCGCGTCTGAGGTGGCTAACTTGAAAATTAGAAGGACTTCATGTCGAGGAATACTGCTACCGAGTATTCCTTTTTGATCATAGCGGCCGAGAGGTGGTGCAGTACCCTCGACAGCTGAAGCGTCGTGCTATGCTCCGCCCGAAACCCGAACTGTTCCGGCCGTGGCGCGATGTGTGGTTCGAGGTGTTGCAGCAGGAGTGGTTCGAACACCTTGGAGATCGTCGGCAGCAGTGTGATTGGCCGATAGCTCTCCGGCTTCAGTGTATTTTTCCCCGCCTTGGGCAGCATAATGACCCTTCCTTCCACGAAGCAGAAAACGTCCCCGTGCGCAGTATCCCCGTGAACAGGCGCACCAGCGCCGCTACCGTACGGAACGGCAGGTGGCGCAGCACTGTGTTGGTGATACCGTCAGCACCGGGGGCCTTCTTTGGCTTCGTCCTTAGGATGGCGCGTCTGACTGCCCCAGGCGAGATAAAGATGGCATCTTCCTCGGGAACTATCGGCGTGGCGAAGTAGTCCCCAAGGTGTTTCTCGACCGCTGCGACATGCTCGGTGTCGGGTTCGGGCAGTACTGACGCTCCAGGTGCTCGGCGAAGACCTCCGCCCGGTCCTCCGCTACATACTTTAGCGCCCCGTCACTGTTAAGCAGCGGTCGCATCGGGGCTGGGGTATTAGTCAGCTGGCGGCATAGTCGGTGCACTGACGGCCAGCTGCCTGTCACAGCGTCAATGCGTTCCTCCCAGCCCGCGGCGGTGTGAGCCTGAAGCTCGATCTTTTCCGCGAGACGGTTTAGCTGCCTTTTGATGGCAGGGCATCTCAGTTGTTGCCACTGCTTGCGAAGGCACCTCTTCACGACAATCATTGACTTAATGTGCGCCGGCAGGGGCAGCAGAAGCACTCTCCCCTGCGGCTGCGTCGTCGTCGCCGCTTCTAAGGCGCTTTGGATGCAAGCAGTGACATCCTCCGCCGTCTGGTCCACGTCCGCGGCGGTAGTAATAGGCCGAGTCGGCGTGGTGGTCTCTAACTTCTCTACAAACACAGTCCAGTCCGTTAATCGACGTGACGCTATGGGCTTCAGTCGGGTCGGCATACCCGATAAGACGACGAGTACTGGCTGATGGTCTGACTGTAACTCGTCGTCTATCACTTGCTGTGTGGCCTGACAGTGTAGCCCTTGGTGGACTACGATGTCCAGCACATCCGGTGTGTGGTTGGTGACGTCCGGGTAGTGGGTTGGCGTCTCTGGGCCGGACACCGTATAGCCGAAGGCTTCCTCGTCCGCGAAGAGCCGTCTCCCCTCGGTATTCGTAAGCGATGAATTCCACGCTGGGTGCTTGCAGTTGAAGTCCCCGGCGAGGAAGGTGGCGTGCTGTGACGCATGCAACAGGGCCCGCAGCTCGGTGTGGTCCAAACGGGCCGGGGGGGGCTTGTAGCATGCGTAGATGTTGATGTCCTCGCCGGCCATGAGCAGCTGAACACCCAGCGCGTAAAATGAGCTGAGCGACGGCAAGGGGAGTTCCTGATGGACGACTCTTCGCCTCACAAGTACCGCCAGGCCACGGTATCTAATGTTTAGAGCCGACCGTTTATCCTTCCTGTAAGCGAGGTATCCCGGGAACCTAACCCTGTCCTCAGGTCCCAGGAGCGTCTCGCTTATGAGCGCCACGTCGATATTCTGTTCCCTCAGGAGATGGCGGAGGGGGCAACCTTATCCCTTAGGCCGCGGGCGTTCCAGTGTAACACCCTTAACGGTCTAGCCATGGTACAGGGTTAGTAACGTGGCCAGACCGTCAAGGATGACAGTCTCTATGTCTTGACCCTGCCTGATGGCCTTTTTATGAGCGCCGGCAGCGCCACCGCTCTGTTCTTTGGAGAACTTTTTTGGTTCCCCTGTTGCCGCCGCGATGGTCCGGCGCTGGCATCGACAGCGCCGGGCGGCGGCGGGTTTGGGTGGTTCCTTATGTACCCGCAGCACTATGCCGGCGCTATGTCGGCTCGACGACGGCGTCGGCGCAGCGCACGAGGGAGCCGATGTCGTCGGTGGGTCGGCAGCTACTGCGGCACTCGTTCCCCCCCCCCCCCCTCTTCTTCCTTCTCTTCGTAGTCCGGTCGGCAGTGCGTCGGTCGCCGCGTCGCCGATATTCGGCAACGACGTCGCCCAGTCCATCGCCGGACGGGCTTCGGGTGACCCGGCATCGCGGCCCAGCGAGCCGCGAACGCCGGGTTTCGGCATGCTGGTGAGGCGTGGCCTCCGCGACCGCGGCGGTGAGCTAGCTCACCGAGCGGCACTGTGGCTCCCTCTGTGCCTACACAAGTGCCGGCTGGAACTTGTGTAAACACAGAGAAAAACAAATAAAATAGGAGGTCCGCGCGGAAAACTTCTACCCACACTTGCACTTGTAGGAGAACTAGTGTGGACGGCCACGGGCTGATCCTGCCCGACGATTGATGTCGGGACGTTGTATACAGGGTGTTTGGCAGAACGTTGAACATACGAAAATGGTGGATAGGTGGGGTCATCTGCTACTTACTCAGCCCTAATTTATTTGGCCCTGGCCCACTGGGTATTTTTAAAATTTTTTTTTTCTTTTTTCTTGTTTCACTACTTTCTTAACTTTAAAGTGTAATTTTTATTAAAAATGGGTAAAACAGGCAATATTTTGTTTTTTATTTTAATCTTTGATGTTGGCAGATTCTTATAAAATTATTGCTTTGTTCAGATGTTAGCTAGAAAAAAAGTTATGAGTCCTCAAACTTACAGAAAGATGTAAAAAATACTTAAATGTTAATTTCAACTGGCATTAAAAAAAAAAAACAAAAAATGATTGAGGAGTTCCAATTCTAGCAAAACATCCCTAGTGTGTGAGCTTTCTAATGGTATGTAATTTGCTTTTATAAAAAAAAAACTTTAAGAGTTATTTCATAATTTTATCAAGTAGGAAATTTTTGACGAAACTACCTTTACGGAAAGTTAAATGTTTTGCGAAATTTAATACTGCAAAGTTGGTAAAAATTAAATCATCGACGGCTTGCCAGTAGCAGTGGTGCAAATTGACATTCACTATTCCCTTGAGATGGTTACACAAAGCAGGTAGAAATTTTGTTTCACTCTTGCGCAGTCATAGCGTATTTTTGCTCTCTTTCGCTCTCGTGGCACCGTGACGCCTCAGAATGAATCCTTTTCTTTTATTCAGTCGAGACTTAACTGCCTCTGCGATCTCACGTGCCCGTTACGCTTACGTTTGTTTTTGTTCACTTCGTTTTCTTTTATTGTTATCACTAGTTTTATAACCTGTTAGTTAAGTTTTTTGTTATTACTGTTACCTGTTGTTATTGGTAAAGAAATGGCTGCTTTTACCAGTGAGGAATACGCGGACATGTTGTTACCGTATGGAAGCGCTAATACTAATTCGCGTGAAGCGCGAAGAATTTATCAAGAGCGTTATCCCAACCGCCGAGTACCCAGTCATCAGACGTTTGCGAGTACTTACCGACGTTTACGACAAACCGGTAACCTGAACTTACAAGAACCACGAGTGAACGCAGCACGACCCGATACTACCATTGACGAACAAGTTCTTGCCGAGTTTGACGCGGACCCTACCAAAAGCATTAGACAGATAGCTTCAATACTTGGCTTAAGCATATGGAAAGTGTGGTCTGTTCTCCGGCAAGATGGTAGGCATGCTTTTCACTACACTCCAGTGCAAGGTAAGATTAAGCCGTTTATGCACTGCATCTGATACGATTTTGTGGAATGTAGTAAATTATGAGACAGTTCAATTGATCGTTCCATTTAACCTTGATTTCGTCACTTTCTTTATTAGTTGTTTTGCCTCATGTTGTTTTTAGCGCATTCAATTCTAATTTCAAATTCAATTCGAATAAACTATTCCTATTCGGCCGCATTCACGTAACAATCAGGCGGCCAGCGCTTACAGGATTCGGATTTCGGATTCGGTTTGCGCAGGTGGTCAGCGTAGGTAAACTTGCCAGCACTTATGGCTCCTTTTTAGAACAAAATTGAAAAGTCGCACGCCCTTTTGTGAATGTGGTCTTCCGTCTTTATGGCTAAGCCATAAAGCCAATTAGTGTACTTAAAAATTGAAGATAATTTAATTTAGATAATTGTAGAGTTTGAACTTGGAGGAAGAAAAGATTCAGTATTGAAATCGATTCTTAGACGTGTTTTGTTTGTTCTAGGTCTCGATGACAGTGATTTTGGGAGACGTGTGCAATTTTGTCGCCATTTGCTGCATACCGATGTGGACGACGTAAACTTTTTAAAAAGTATTCTGTGGACGGACGAGTCCAAATTTGACAAAGAAGGGATTGTCAATTATCACAATCTTCACCATTGGGCACTTAAAAATCAAAACCCACACGTGAAGAGACATAGGGGCTTCCAGAGGAGATTCAGTGTGAATGTCTGGGCAGGAGTGATGGGCGATAAGCTAATAGGGCCTCATTATTTGCCCGACAACATCAATGCGAACAACTACTTGGATTTTTTGATAAATGATTTACCACCATTAGTGGAAGAAGTGTTCCAAGTAGACATAAACAGGCCTATTGTCTTTCAACACGATGGTTGCCCAGCTTTAGTCTAATTGTACGTGAGCATTTGGATAATTGTTTCCCAAATTCGTGGATTGGCAGGGGAGGACCAATTCCCTGGCCTCCACGATCGCCCGACCTCACTCCGCTCGATTTTCACGTGTGGGGAAGGGCAAAGGAACTAGTTTACACTACAGAAGTAGAAAGTCGAGAAGATTTGTTAAATCGAATTAATGCTGCTTTCGAAGTTATGCGACAGGAGATGCTGCTGCGCACAACAACTGTAGAAATCAGACGTAGATGCCGCACCTGTATTGCAAATGAAGGGCGTCAATTTGAACATCTGTGATTTTATTTAAATAAATTATTTAAATTTATTTAATTGTTTTATTAACGCACCTAACTGGTACAGCATAATTTCAATCGATCATTTAATTTTTACCAACTTTGCAGTATTCAATTTCGCAAAACAACTAACTTTCCGTAAAGGTAGAGTTTCGTCAAAAATTTCCTACTTGATAAAATTATGAAATAACTCTTAAAGTTTTTTTTTATAAAAGCAAATTACATACCATTACAAAGCTCACACACTAGGGATGTTTTGCTAGAATTGGAACTCCTCAATCATTTTTTGTTTTTTTTTTTTTAATGCAAGTTGAAATTAACATTTAAGTATTTTTTACATCTTTCTGTAAGTTTGAGGACTCATAACTTTTTTTCTAGCTAACATCTGAACAAAGCAATAATTTTATAAGAATCTGCCAACATCAAAGATTAAAATAAAAAACAAAATATTGCCTGTTTTACCCATTTTTAATAAAAAATACACTTTAAAGTTGAGAAAGTGGTGAAACAAGAAAAAAGAAAAAAAATTTTTTTTAAAATACCCATTGGGCCAGGGCCAAATAAATTAGGGCTGAGTAAGTAGCAGATGACCCCACCTATCCACCATTTTCGTATGTTCAACGTTCTGCCAAACACCCTGTATATGCAAGTCGCGGGTAAACTCTGATTGCGCGATGCAGGATTTTGCGTGACGTCAGTGTGATGCGTAGTTGTGGCGTGGCGATGCATGTGGCGATGTAGATGCCGCCACAATTCTACTGGCCATCATCTGCCTAGCCTTTTCCCAATGATCTTGGGGTCGGCTTCCAGTCTAACCGGATGCAACTGGACACCTGTATTTTACATGGAGCGACTGCCTATCTGACCTTCACAACCCGACGTCGTTACTGGGTAATACGAGACCCCTTGGTAAGACTGGTTGTCAGACTTTCGGGCTTCTGACGACCCGTAACGACTATCAAAGATCCACGAATGACAGCTGGGAACAACGGTATAACGTGCTTTCCGAGGCACGGAGGGGTCTTGGTATGTAAAGATGGTCACTCATCCACGGACCAACTGCGGCAAAGGGAGTATTGCTCATGAAAACAGTTTTCCTATGGGGGCGATCTCTGAAATATGAAAAGAAAATCGTGTCCTGGGGCACATAGTTGGAACGAAGTTCCTTTCGCTTTATCTATGTATTAATTTTATGTATGTATTAATTAAAAAACCGGTCAAGTGTGCGTCGGACCACGCACCCACATTAGTAATGTGGGTTGGATACTTTTCGTTTAACTATAGACATTTGTAGTTGGAATGTATGGGAGAACATATTTTTCAACTATGATGTTAAGTTTGTTCTTGGGATAAATTTATCCCAACTACGGAACCCTTCTTTGTGCGTGGTCCGACACGCACTACATTACACCTAATGTGGGTTGGATCCTTTTCGTTTAACTCTGGACAAATGTAAGTTGGTACGCACATTACGCGATTGAGAGATTTACCATGTTATTTTAAGACCATAGACTTCTTATAGGTTTTTCTGTAATCTATAGCTATAGAATTATTTTCTCTTTTTTTTTTTCACAATTTTAAGCTCGGTAGTTTTGGAGATAAAGAGGCCGGAATGGTCAATTTTCGTCTATTTTCTTAAATAACTTTAAAATAGTTTATTTAAAAATTATTTAAATTATTTAATTGGGACCCTCGCAGTAAGCCCTTTCATTGGATATATCGCACGGTACAGTTTGCAAATATTTTTAGCCCTTCGCGGCGTCGGACTCCGACCCCGCATCATTCCCCTTCTCTTCACGACTTTTATTTTTTTGTGTTTCCATAGTTGTTCCCACGAGGAAAAACTTTTTATATTCTCAAAACTAGTGGTTCGCACTAGAGACTAATGATAATGAATGAGGGAGGTTGATAGCTTGATCTTTTTTTATATCGATAGCTTAATAATTCCAGATTATTATGGTATGCATAACTCCAATACGCATCATAAGGTACCTTTACCCGTGGAACGTTGATAGTTATGACCTGCATCCGTAGTACATTGTGATAGAATTATAAGTCAGTGCCGTAGCATGACCATCATCACCATAGAAAAGGGTTTTGTCGACGGAAGAATAGACAAAATGACACATCGCCATGCTTAAACGTTACAAATCTATCTACAATCTGTCATTTTGTCTATTCTTCCGTCAACAAACCCGATTTCTATGGTGGTCAGTGATCATGCTACGCGTGCTGCTCGCTTTTACACCTTGTCCTTTTCTACGACAACAACAGACAGCCTGGAGGTGGGCTAATCTTGGCCGAGCAGTTCATTAAATACCATAATGGATTTTGCTTTTTTTGCATAAGTCCACTGTACTGTAAATCCCCTCAAGTTTTTTTTTTTATAATTGTGTGAAATGTTTCTTTTACGTCAAAAAGACAATCAGATAGATTAGATTGAAAATCATTATTTACGCACATTATTTTATATGCATGACAAGTTCAGCAAATCGAATAATATTTATCGCCTAATTATAATGTCCTGATAATATCTCAAACTCAAATACATAGCCGCTGGAAAAAAAAATCTGGGATATGTTCATTCAGTTTGAGAAGAACAACATAAAAACAAACCGGTGATGCAAAGCTTTCGCTTACCATACATGTGCTAGAGTATATTGTGGTACTGAAACACACCGGGAAGCAATTGCAGCCCTAACGCTTATGAATACAAGCGAGCTCGAGGCTCGGTGTGCTGCGAAATTTAATCTACCCCAGTCTGCCACCCGGCGCCCCCACGCCCCCTCTCTGCAACACTAAGCACCTAGATACCTACGTATCTAAACATAGGTATATTCAACCTCGAAATTGTCTTACCACCCTTAGGTTGAATGTCACTTGCAAGGGTTGCCAACTTTTTTTGAGAAAAATAACGTATCAAATTCTTTGAATAAGAAAAGAAGCATTTTGCAATTTTAAGTATATTTTTAATCCCTTTAAAACATATTTTAGGTGCTTTTAGCAAACGCTAACCATTTTTGGTTGCCTTTTAAAGTTTCAAAGCTATTTTTACAACCTAAATTTTGATTTAAATAAATAAATAATTAGTTTTTTATTAAATTAATTTATGGATGATCTGTTTCTCTCTTCTCACCACTTCAGATTCATTACCAAAAAAACTTCCAGTGAAAGCTGAAGTGGCGCGAACAGAGAGTAAATTACTGACTAAATGTAAAAAAAAAATATATTTTTTAAATTTTTTTGTTCTACTTTTGGTTAGCTAACATATACATAAGTACTTATATATATTATATATTACTATTTCTCATAACCGGTTTGTCTTAAACATAGCTATAAGTATTTTTCTCTGAAAAATCTTTATTAATAGATTTTCTTTTTTGACCTATCGATAAATATATCAGTAATTACCCATATGAGTCTTTTGTTTTACGCATCATAGTAAAGATTAGAAATAAGGTATTTCATATACTTACTTCATGTTTATGAAAAAGTACATTTAACGAAAATAAAGTAAGATACTTTATTATAAAGTATGGCTGGCAACCCTGTTGCACGTTATAAAACGACAAGGTTTATTTGTGTACTATGGTCTGTTTTTTTTTTATTTCGGAGACTAAATTGACAAGTGAAAATGTTCAAATGACCTCTATGATAATGTAATGTAAGCCAGTTTGACAATGCACTTGTCAATTTAGTCTCCGAGATTAAAAAATACACTATAGCTGACCCGACCCGCCTTACGAAGTCCTGTCCAAAATTCAATATTTATTCATACAGAAACCAATAGAAAAAAGTTGTTCAGTTTTCCCGAATTTAATAAAATCCAAGAAACTTTTCACATTTCTCTATCAATAAAAACCTAATTCGAGTTATTACGAACATTTTAAAACAAAAAAAAATACCTTACCAATGAATAGCATTTAACTTTTAACAGACTCCAAAAAAGGAGGAGTTTCTTAATTCGCCGCGTATCGATTTCTCCGTGGGACCACCTTGACAGCATACGAGACCTCGAGTCTCGTATGCTGTCAAGGTGGTCCCATTGTCACTAAGTCAGGTTTTGATATGGGGATCCCATGGAAATCGAGGGCAACCCTCAAATTTTATAGGCAGACCTATAGCAATTTGGATATTTTTATAGTAACTTGTGCATTTACTCACGCAAAGTACCATTTGATGACTGATAATGAAGACCACAGCCAATGGCCATCGGAATTACTCAATAATAAGTATTTCACGAGTTGCGATTCGATCAAGTACTTTAATTAATATGGTTGCTAAGCAATTTATGCTCGTCACAATGCGTATGGTGAAGTGAAGCTAATGGTGACTTCACCATCAGCTCCAGTTCTCCTGGTTCTTACTAGGAGAACTCCTCAACAATTAACGGCCAATAAAATAAAAACACTTTTTACAAAAAAAAATCAACCAACTTGAAAAATAACTTTCAACGGGTAAAAGATCCAAAAACAACGATTTCCGAAATTGCAGTTAGGTATTATTCACTTTGTACTTAGTGTT
The DNA here is from genome assembly GCA_948252095.1 of Dicycla oo. Taxonomy (NCBI): domain Eukaryota; kingdom Metazoa; phylum Arthropoda; class Insecta; order Lepidoptera; family Noctuidae; genus Dicycla; species Dicycla oo. The sequence continues at coordinate 26,385,205 of OX411712.1, read as the reverse complement.
TTTTTTTTTTTGAAAGTCGGTTGTTTCTTTTGTAATTATTTATAAAAAATAATGATAAAGAAGATAAATGTGACAGCTAGCATGGATAGTTGTTAGATCTAGTTTCAAGTTGAAGTTTCAATTTTCTAGGAATTGTTCTAAAAAGTGTTAAAGCATTTTCGAGGTCTCTTTGGATATCCAAAGAGAATTGGCTATAAGTGTAGTCATTGACTATACCCATATTATACCTACCAACAAATAATTTATTCATGCTAACGCGCGTCTTTGATCGGTATACACTCGCGTAATCACTATAATATAGCTGGAGTTTGTTTTTGTCGTTCGTTACCATGTGAACGATATACTATTCATAGGGCAGTCATACTCAAAGTGTGCTCCGCGGAGCCCTAGGGCTCTACAAAGCCTCTGTGGGGCTCCGCCTATGTGCAGCAGTGGACGTCATTGCTTTGCGGTATTTTAGCTGCTTCGGAATCATCCTAATCTAGTACCATAGTACGAATAGTTCAACTATATTTTTTTATTAGTTTTAAAACTGTTTCTATTTTCGCCATAATATTTTATTCAATCCAACAGTGCACGCCCTAATGGGAAAAAGTGAACTCGGAGTTTATGCGAGTGTTATTTGCCCCACCAAAATCAATTAGTGAGACACAGTGGGCGACAAAACTGTGAAAACTGCTGGGACAGATTGGTGGGGAAAAGTGGAATAATCCATGAAACGCAGTTTTTGATTATTTTAAGGCTCCCTCAAATATCTATTTCTTTATCCAAAAAGGTTCCGTCGTCAAATAAGTTTGAGAACCGGTAGGTAATCTGGCAGAGCCTAGGTACGGCACGATACCGTGGCAACCTACGCAGTCTACGTACCTATGTGGTATACAAGGATCGGCGACGGCGTAGCCAACCGTTAGAAAAGAGATAAAAAACTGGTTACCTACACACAATATGTTCTAACACAATATGTGCTAGTTCGATTGTTGTTGAGTCGTACCCGAATTGCGTAACACACTATCAATCAGAATCTGAATCTTTTTGAAGTTTATTGCTAATCCATTGCTTCATTTGTTCAAAAAATTTGCCTGCTCAACAACGTAAATAACGCAATGAATGCTGTTGAACTGTCAAAACGAAACCGATTCCTACTGTAAGTGTGTTACGCAATTACCCCGCTGGTCTGCCTCTGTGAATAAGACTGTGCTTCTGAGAATCCAAAGATTGGGTTCTCTACAAAAAAGAGACCTAAAAGTTTAGTTACTTAAATCATGTCTTCAACAAAACAGAAACTCGAAATAGGCAAGTTCTTATTTGCATTTTTGCCTTGAAACGTTTCCTTGTTCTACTGCTTTTGTCAATAAGCAATGAAAATTTTCGCCTAAATATATAATTAGCCAGCATAAAGAATTTCGCCTTCAGTTCAACAATTTAAAGTAGAGTATTGTAGAGCCCATTGTTACTACCTACAAAAACTTGGATATTAAAAGCATAAATACTGAAAATCAAAATTAATGACGTAGGTACTTTCCAAAAGATAATAACTAAGGTAGGCGAGATTATTTTTATCAGTTTTACATTGAATAGTAAACTCTATCGCAACTATCTTATATCCATAGTAATGATAACAGTGATTTAACATCGTCATCATTATGAAATAATTTACTGTTGTTGATGTTCTAAAAAATACCAACTTTTAATCCACATCGAGCTTTTCACCGTATGCTATGTAAATTACAGGGCAGAACGAGAGCGCGCTATAGTGGCGTCTCTGTTGCTCGCCACGAAAGCCTCCTGAAAATATCTATTGATTATCGTATACGTGCGGGTTGGTACGTATAGTCTGCCACCTCGCCCTGTATTATGTCGACTAGCGTCGAGTGCCAATTTATTTGAAGAATGCTCGTAGTGAAGCGAGCAAGCTGTGCTCCGCTGCTGTGACGCGACCAGATCACACGTCATGCCCACCTACGTACACCTGCTCGGGTAAACAGACTGCCAATGTGTATACTACGGCAATTTTATAAATAGTATCCCCGGACGATTAACTACAGTATCCAGTACTGAAAGTATCTAGCAATGTGTATTTATGTATAGATTGGAAATACGCATCGCGTGGTTCATTGTTTCAAGTAAAAGATTCGTTGTCATGCAGGGTATAGTTTATGCATTTGATGCTAAAGCAAGCTAGAGTAGGTTTGTATCATCAGCTAGCTGCAAACGTATACATAGCCATGATGACATGACGCAGACGTACGCTTATGTCGAGACCTGTCTTGTCGGGCTGGCCTGAGAGCAAAAGGTTGTGAACCTGGGTTGCCACCTTTTGGGCTCCCACGCTTTAGGGAAATTTATATCTATGTATTATTTTATTTATCACACATTCAAAAAATCACTTAAGTATATCAAAAATATAAGTATATCAAATACTTTGAATTATTATAACTTTTCATTTATGATTTGGAAGTAAATGTTGGTATGGAAATGCTAAAAAACATGATTTACGAGGAAATCCTTTTTTTCAGTCTTAGTAGGTACTTATTAATTCCATGATCAGTGCCGGCTGCACTGGTATATTCTCTAAATAATCTCACCGTAAAAACTTAGATGAAGTGAGCTGTCATTCCTTCAAATATGCTAGGGATTCAAAATCAAAAGTTATTTATTCAAACTTGGCTGAGAATCAGCACTTTTCGAACGACAAAATTACATACGATAGTCCCCCAAAACGCCCGCCCTTCACAATTTCTTAGTGCTTGAGCTGGGAAAAGGAAGTGGCGCAACAAACTCTCCAGCTGCAAAGCTGTCAGTTCAGTTAAAAATCTGATTGTATTAATAGAACAGTGCGCAAAATAATTTAGGTACATTACGCAACAAAAAACCATTAAATTAAATTAAATTATTTGCCTTAAGTCAGCTAGCACACGCCAATATGCCAAAAAAAAATAATAAATCGAAAACTATACTCAAGCAGAAATAAAAATACAAAACTAAAAATCCTAAGCAGAACTTTATACCTAAATAAAAGCCTCCAGGCATAAAGGGCGTACCCACTTATATATAGCTATATGTAGACGTAACTCGAAGTCGAAGTAAAATAAATAAAAAAATAATTACTAATAGCAATAACAAAACCAAGATCAGCTAGACGACCAGTCACCACAAGCAGCACCCATTTACGAGCATAACGCAAAGATCAGCCATTACCCCCCTCGCCATATTTGAGGGAAGGAGGCAACCCGACCCTCGACGTGACATGTAGTGACAGCTAAGGGAGCATGCAAAACTTGCTGCCGCTTGCTCAAGCAAGAATAATATGATCAATTGTCAAAGTTACTAGCTAACCACATATTGAAAAACATTGTAATGAATCATTGTAATGAGTGTATGTCAACGATAAATAAAAATGAAATTAAAATAAATTTACTTTTACAGTCTAAGAAAATAAATAATTATATGAACTCATATAACCTGTCAGAAGGTAAGCTAATTCTGGAAAAAGGACATAAACATTGTCTTGAGTTAATCACAGCGACCAACTTTTCTTATCGTTTAACTAGTCGTTGATAGAATAGTATGTTTTTGAACAAAGGTTAGATTTTACTTTAGCTTAAAACGCATTGAAGGGAAAATCTAGCAAAGAAGAGGGTAACTTGTTATAAAAGGATATACCATGCCCAACCAAAAAGTTATGAACGGTATGAAGCCGGTGAAATGGAGCACGTAGTTAGTTCTTGTTTCTGGTGACATTGTGAATATCACTGTTTTTAGTGTATAATATAAATGTATATTTTGTCTAATATATAAGATGTTGGCGTAGACGAATTGTGATGTCACCGTGAGAATACCAATATGTTCAAAAAATCTCTGAGAGTAACTCTGGCACCTAGCTGGTAAATTGCTCCAACAGTTCGTTTTTGAAGAACAAATATACGAATGTCAGCGGCTGTGCCCCAAACCAGAATATCGTTGGACTTATGTCCTACACCAGCGATGACGAACCACTATACATCTACGTACCAGTTTTCCAAAAAATAATGAATATGGCCGTGACGCGTGCCATCAAACAATCTTAACTTAGTGGCTACTGGAAAAAAGGAACTACATTATTCTCAGTAATACTCAGTCTTATATTTATTTAAATGAAGGAACAAATTAGTGCGACTTCTGTTTTTGCAAACTAGATGAATATGTAGGTACCTAAATTCGTGAAATGATACCGTGCCCAAATTTTTCTGTTACGTTACGTGCCACCAATGCCACGCGTGCCATTGATTTGCCATCCCTGTCCTACACTATGAAAATATCTAAAATAGACTACTGAGCTGTATCAGCGTCAGTGTATTGTCTTACTTTCCTGACGGCGTAAGCGGCTGAACTGAGCCTTCCCGCTAGGCTTGATATATTTGGGCCCCACTGAAGTTTGGCATCTACTGTTATGACCAGAAAAACTGCCGAGACTATAGTTTTAGCACCTCTTTATCTATGACGATGTTGGGTCCTAGTTTTGTAACATTCGGTAAGGCAAACTTTATACATTTCATTTTATTGGCATTGAGAACTAAGTTATTTGTCATAAACCAATCCGTAACCATTGAGAGTGCACTGTTTACGTCGTCAAAACCTATATTTCTGCAGTGCTATTCTATACAAATCTCACCGTGAAAACTTAGGTGAGGTGAGCGTGGAGTGAGCTGTCAATAGTGTCAATCCCTAGCACCAGGTGGAATGACAGCTCTCTTTAAGCTCACTTCACCTACGTTTTCACTGTGAGATTTTTGCAGAATAGACCGGCTGTTTACTTTACAAATAAGAGAGGTGTCATCTGCAGTTCAACGTCACAGATACCCTTTAAATAGAATGGTAAGTCATTGATATAGGTACACTAAGAATAAGAATAGACCCAGTATTGAGCCGTGAGGTACACCTAACTGAACTGGTAGCCCGGAAGGTTTCACATCAATAACATCTACACATTGAAACCTATTATGTAAATATGAATTTATTACTTTACTAGCTTATGCCCGCGGCTTCGCCCGCGTGGTTGTCAGAAATTATCACATGGGAACGCACTACCGGCATCAAAAGTATTATCAAGTATGTCCTAATCCATAGTCTACCCATGTGCCAAATTTCATCCAAATCCTTTCAGCGGTTTTAGGGTGAAAGCGTAACAAATAAACAAACTGACTTTCGCATTTATAGTATTATGAAAAACGGGTCTATCAACTGGAGTGCTTCACAAAATGTATTAGGTACATAAATAAAAAAATAAAAACTTACTACTAAAGTTTCTATTAATATAATTCAATCATGATTCGAAAGACAGGTGGTGACATCTATTGTTATAAGAACGTTAGTGTTGTTTTCCTTGGGAACAGTAGTTTTTTTTTGTGATGACATAGGGTACATTCCAATGTCCGTGACAACGTATATGCAAAATTTCAGGATGATCGGTTCTGTGGTTTAGGCGTGAAAAAGTAACAAATAAACAAACAACTTACTTTCGCATTTATAATATTAGTTAGGTATAGCTTCGTTTTAGACACCGTAATGATGTAGTTTATGCAAAAGCGTGTCATAGTGCACGCAAACAAAGGCTTTGGAGAGATCACAGAAAACTCCAATGGCATTTTGCGAGTTCTCCCATACGTTAAATATGTGTTTTAGCAGAGCAACACCTGCATCTGTAGTCGTCATCATTTAAATTAAAATGTCTCAGCAACTGCTTGAGTATTAACTTTTTAAATAATTTGCTAAATACAGGTAAAATATAAATAGGCCTAAAATTGCCAACGTCATTTTTTGACACTGCAACGTCACGTCACTCAAGTTTTACAGACATAGAGCCCACATTGGCTCAAATCACCTGGTAAGTCGAAGCAAGGTCGCGGCGCTTTCGAGGCGTGGTCTCTATGTAGAGTCCAGACGCGGGCGGCTATGCATCCTTCTCACATTCCAATTCATTTTTTCCTATAGAAAACGTAGATGCAGCGCGCCGCTTGTGCGGCCCGCGCCTTGACGCCGCCTCGACTCTAGCTCATATGAGCGATTCGCCTTACGCAAGGGAATTAGTAACACATCTGTATTTAGAATGTTTCAACTTTATATCTCACCACTTTTTCCTTTGTTGTACCTAATTGTAATTTATTGTCCACAAAAATAAAGCTTATAAAATTAACGTTAAATGTCAAATGAAAAACATTTTTAACGTGCTATGTAATTTTTAATTTGAATTTAGAATTTCAGGTTTAAGTATTCAAATAATCAAATGAAAGCACTCAATTTGTAAGTGGTGGACCGTTTTCTAATCAATCTGTTTACATTTTCATAATCTCATAAGATACCTACTTTAGGAACAGAACGCAGATACATGCCAATGGCCTTGACTAATCAGTCAAGCCCACACACACAGAACACGCAAGCTAACCAGCTTGCGTGTTCTGTGCTGAGCTCACGCAACGCGTCGTACGTCCAGCCAATAATAGGAGCCGCCCATCAAGGAGCGCTGTCCCAAATTAGGCGCATTTTTAATTTATTATACATAAAACAAAAGGTATTTTAATAAAACACGTATACTAAAAGATAGAAAATTAAACTATCTTAAAATCAGTGAAGGGTTCACAAAAATACGCTTGATAGTTTTGCGTGATTCTCAGTTTTTATTTGCGTTAGACATAACTTTACAAAACACTGAACATCATCTAAAATGTGCACAGATTAAGTTATTAAGAAAATTCTCTAATTTAACATATGTTTTTTGCATAATTAACACTACTTACTCATTTAGACGTGATCTTCACTTTAAAATCATTAAAAGTCGGTAACTGTCGCCTTAAAGTTTTGGTAAAAAGGTTTTACAATGTGCAGTTTACATGTTCCAAATTCGTGTGAACGTTTTTTCTACAAGAGAAAGACACAAGTATAGTTTTTTATCTTATTTTATCGCTCTATAATGTCAGTTTAAAATAATAAGCAAAGCTATACTCTGAATTTCATATACATCCACGAATTCAAAACATCATTAAACGATTCAACACAAAAATGTAATAATAACAAAATGGGAATTTATAATCACCACGTTGGTATCATTGCATTCACAAGAAACGGAACGCGCTTGCGCGAGCTCGGCGGGTGGACGCGGCGAGGAGGGTCGCAAGGCCGGGGCGCGGCGCGCGGGGAGGGACGACGTCACGTCGAACAACGCAGCCCATACGCTACCAAATTCAGGAGTCCCCTCCGCATTCATCTCTCGCATTTGCCAACGGACTATTCCATTATTCCGGATTAAAACTTGCCTGCGTCGCCCGAGTCGTCCAACGCGATTACGCGAGGTGGGAACTGTGAGATCGGTAGTAAAAGTGGCCTCTCTCTGTGACTCTGTGCTTGTGCAGTGATGATTTTACGTTAAATATTTTGTGTCTAAACTATTGCGAAGTTTGGTTATCTTAAAAAGTGAATATACTTAATACTGGCTTGAAATAAGAATAAAACGCCCTGTTTTAAAGACTGAAACTCAAAGAACGTCGCTGTCAAAATAAGGCGGAAAATAAATAAATAGGGTTAAAACACAACGGCGCGCTGCGAAACGTGATATAAAGAGAACCTTATTTAGTAGTGCATTAGAGTGACTTTTGTGCGGCAGAACTATAGTGGATGACCGAATTGCTGAAATAAATTATTATGCTTACTGATATTTCGTTGATCAGAGTGAGACACTGGTGATTGTGTTGGTGTGTGATCATCATGGAACAGGGGATTCGTTGGCGAGCTCAAGCGTACCGGTGGAGTTAGTCGAGGCCACAGCCTTTTGAAATAGGTACCGGTTTTGAATTATCATTTTGTTTGATTTATAATACTGCTCGCTTCAGACGGGTGCAGGTGGCTTGCACTCCTCTACAGCAACGATTAGGTACTGCTAACGTTTACAGAGCGAAGATAGCAACATCGAAATAAGTCATTGTTAATAATCTATTAGGGACATATTAGGGGTCGCAAACCGGAATCCCGGATTTCGATAATACCGGAATACCTAACCAAATAAAGGACCTAGCAAATACCGGTTTTATTTCACAATATCCGGGATTTTCGGTACCTATATTCGATATTTAGTAAAAGTATAATTGCAATTAGTTAGTATCAATAATGTATTAATTTATTTCATATACCTACATTCAAATGCGTATACATAAACAATATATAACAACTAACTATTTACCTACACTAGCTACCAAATTAAAAGCATGGCTAACTAACTCATCATCTACCTAGCCTTTTCCCAACTAGGACTTCCCAAGAGTCGGCTTCCAGTCTAACCGGATGCAGCTGAATACCATTATTTTACATGGAGCAGATAGGCATCTGACATCTACAACCCAGTTACTGGGTAATACGATACCCCTTGGTAAGACTGGTTGTCAGACATTAAGGCTTTTGACGACCCATAACGACTCAAATATCAAAGAATGACCAACTGCTTAACTACTTTCCGAGGTACGGGGGGTCTCGATATGTAAAGATGATCACCCATCCACGGACCGAGCACGACAAACATACTCGTAACCTGATCGATCTACCAGTACAGCTGTTATTACTTAGCCACGAACCCCTTTTTTTTTTTTTGTGGATGGGAAATCATCAAATAACTTCTCCCGCTCTGGGTGGAGCGGAAGGGCGTGTCAGACTTTTACTGACTAAAACCCACCCGTGTTCCTTCAGTTGCCTATGCCAGGGCCACGGTATCTTTTTCAAACAACCCGCGACCCCAGCGGCATCGGCCCTATTGGACCCCATCTTTTGCTGACATCTCTTTGAGGCGCGCGTGGAACACAACGCGCCGTCGACCCGGGCCTGGTCCTCACCGGACGGCGAGCTACCCACTACTCACCGTCCGCAAGCCCGCGCCTACGGTGGCTAGGAATCGGCTATCGATTCCCGCCGCCCAGGGCGTCTCCTGCGGCGACTGAGGGCGTGAGGCTGCCTCTCCCTCACGCGTTCCGCCTCCTCCTTCGCGAGCATTACCGCTTCGCAGAAGGAGGTGACGGCCTCCCATGCACTCTCGCTCCGCACCATGGCCTGGACCAGGCTCGGACGCGAGAGATCGCCGCCGCCGATCGCCTCCGTGAGAACACGGCGGTGCTCTGCCCAAGCCGGGCAGACCTCCACTGTATGCTCCACCGTGTCCTCTGGGCGATCCACACAATGGTGACACGCGGGCGAGCCACGAACCCCTAACTAATTATTACTTAAATACAAAACAAAATGACACTCGGGCGTCGTAGTACTCGTCCGCATCGCTGTTATCCTGAAACGTGCCCAGAAGAGACTGGCAGCATTGCCACATTGATTGGCAATCAGCGAAAAATTTCCTTCAAAAGAAGACGCGCACTCGGGCCGCATGACCTGAGTGTTTCGAAACCAAACGGCTCAAAACTGTAGATATCCATAAGGTGTATTATCGCCGCTTTAGGGTCTCAACAGCCGCAGCCGGGGCGCCAGCGCAGCCAGCCGTGCCTGGAACATGAGAAGGCGCAAGGGTGTCGACATATGTTGCATCCCACACCAGAGGCTGACCCACCTTCCAAGGCAACAAAGTCATGCCATCTGGTCTCTTCCCATCATCACGTACCAAGTCAGCGATGACAAGTCGTTGATGCTGGCGTGCCGTGCGACCTGCGCTCCTGCCGCACGACAGGCCATGCCATGGTGCCCTAGACTGTCGACAGCTTCAAGCGATTCCGAATTCGTATGACGATAGCCGAGCCGACCAATCACGTAGCGTGGCGTGACTAACCTGTGGCGCGACGGACAGTGTGTCAGTGATGCTGACGACTGTGACAAAAAATCCTGTAATTTTAACTGACCACTAAACAAACTCATAAATAGTCGATATTTAATTACTAACTTAAATGTACACCTACAAATTCTTCAGATCTCGGAAATATCGAAATTACCGGAATTTATCTGAGAGCAGTACCGAAAATACCGGTTTTGACAAAATGGTTCGGTATTGCGACCCGTATAATCTAATTCATACTGTTCTACATATTTATAATAATAAAAGCTGACTTCCTTTTCTAACCAATCCATCCAAATACTTAAAACTTTTAAGCATATTATAAATTAATGCGTTTTTCTTTTTTTTACAGATAATTAGTAACAATCATGGAGAACGCAATATTAGAATTAGGCGTACAGCCACAAGTGCAGCTCGATAAAGACGTAACGGAATGTGATAAAGACCCAGTTGGAGAACAAAGGGAGGAAGTTGGTTTCCTTGTGATAAAAGACGAAAAAAGTAGTGACAGTGATGCTCACAGTGAAGATCTTAGCTCTAATGATGAACAAAGCAATGTCATCAGTAGTAGTAACTCTCAGTTTTATGAGAGCAGTGACAGTAAAATAAACTATGCAATAAAAATAGATGACAATGATACTTTAAGTGACATAGACGATATTAAAACGGACAGTGCTTCAGCTGACAGTGAAGACTCTGCTCTTGGTAGTCTTCCGCCGGATAGTGCTCTCAATGATAGGGAGGAAGAAGCTCAAGATCGGTCAGAAGGTAGCGACTCAGGTCTTGGATCAGAAGTTATCGACGATGTAAAAATACCAAGCTTCAACCTTGCTCTTCCGTGCACAAGTAGCCTAAAAAGTGACAAGTCATCAGATGGTTTTGACCACAATAACGATAACTCAAGCAATAGTAGTATTGTGAACAATGTAGACAATGGCCATAATTCCATAGTACAAGTTAAGCCCCTCAGAAGTAGTCTTAAGAGAAAATATAGTGATGATAACAAAAATGAGCCACAAACTAAAAAGCGGAAAGAAAGCATAAAATTCGATAATGTTACTGTATTTTACTTTCCTAGAGCCCAGGGATTTTCATGTGTTCCATCACAAGGGGGTTCAACGTTAGGAATGGAATGGGAACATACTCATATACAAAACTTTACTCTAGCTGAGCATGCCTTAGAGCAGAGAAGATTACATAGACAAATACTGCAGCAGCTGAAGAGTGAGCGTCATTCGTTACAAGGCGTGTCAGTTTCCTCTAGTGAAGACAGTGACACTGAAGAAGAAGCGAGCGACATTTCTGAATCTGAACTAGATTTGGATAGCTATTTTTTCTTGCAACCTGTCCCAACCAGGCAAAGAAGAGCTCTGTTACGTGCAGCTGGAGTGAGAAAGATAGAGGGCTATGAAAAAGATGAATGTAGAGACATCAGAACATCGCGAGAATTCTGCGGTTGCGCTTGTAAAGGAAGTTGTAACCCAGAAAGTTGTTCGTGCAGCTTAGCTGGGATAAAATGCCAAGTTGATCGATTGAACTTCCCCTGTGGATGCACTAGAGATGGGTGCGCTAACACGACCGGCCGAATAGAATTCAACCCTGTAAGAGTAAGGACGCATTTTATCCAGACTCTTATGAGAATAGGTCTTGAAAAGAAAAATGAAGAGAATCAGGAAGCTGCTAGGAGACAATGGCTAGAGACGCACAATAATTCCACATCATGTTCATCAAATTCGTCGTACGAAAGAGAGCGTTGTCTTAGTCATGAAGATGGAATGTTACGTGATGTTAACCTTACTCCAAGAGTGGAAGTTGAATCTTGCGTCAATACAGGAAGTTTTAACAATGTTCATTGTGATATGAATAATTCCTCATCACAGAATACTAACATGTCATACGGCTATAGTACGGAGGCTTCCAATCATAATGTAAATGACAATGGTATCATGCACTTTGAAAATGCAAACAATCATCACAGCCACAGTGACCCTTACACATCCAGTATACTTCAAGGCAAGGGCCCACCTTACGCACCAGCGAATGCCATGGGTTTTGATACTATGGCAAATAATATGCAACGGTTTCCTTGCGATCTAAACTACGCTTACGAGCAGCAAACGGAACACCATTTCAAAGGCCTGCAGAGCTTCTCCGCCACCAGTTTTGAGGAGTTTGCTCACAGCTCCCAGATGACTATGTTTAGTCATTATGGTCATGTTTATGTACCAGACTACTTGCATAAATCAAATGTACACGACCACAGTTCGCTACAATATCATAGTACACCACAAAATCACTATGGGATGTACAAAAACAGTTCTAATTGTGTAAATAATGATAACAAAAGTGATACTCATTATACTACTTTGATGACATTGCCATATCAACCTAGTAATAAGATGCAAACTGTAGAAAATGATGAGAACTGGTTCAGTCACAATACGCTGCTGAACTTGGATCATTCTGATCAGACGACTCAGGACGCGTCGGACTCACAGTCCCAATCTGCGGGGACAGCAACAGAAAGCAATAATGCTGAGACTACGGAAAATTTTGGTGAACTTATTAAAAAGACTATGGTAGAGTCTGTTACAGTGTAGATGAATTACTTGTTGTATTTTAATCGTCTTAATTATCATGTTATGAAATATTTGATTATATTAATTGGTAAATTCAAAGACTTGCTTTATTGAAAATCTTTCGAACGGCTAGCTAGGGTCACCTATAACGTTATTTATCTCCGTAAATAAACAACTGTACCTACTCAAAGTAATCAGTAAACTGTGATAGCTAAACGCGTATAACAGTTGTTGAATATTATGTATATCCGCTTTGAACATAATGTTTGAATTCAAGAAAATAAAAATATTACTTGTTTTCATCACGCTGAAGATAGGAAAATCGCATCGAAATTTTCTCAGTGATACAGAAAAACAAGGCGATCTAGTTTTTATAACGTTAAAAATTTTACTTTATTATAGTTTACTATAGTGGCTGTTTTAGCATGATTAATTAATGATGATGAGGCTGACGTCATTTAACAAATGAGAATCGTATCCAGTCACGTATTTAGTGTAGATACTCGCACCTGTGACTCGTAGACAGAGGCCTAATTATATGTACATAGAAGTAGGCTTGATACATCTCTAGTCAGTCAGTATAATCAGGTAAAATCTTGTCTTGAAAATAGGAAAAATTACGTTTATTACCCGTGGTCCCTCCGAGAAATACAATGCTGCCGAATTAAAATTGTACCTAAGTCAAGGCATTATTTAAAAAGATGCTACTTTTTATACGTGTTTATGGGCGAATAGTTTCTTTATCCTTATCTTTTTAAATTAAATTTTCCTTGCGTTTTTAGCAATTTGCAGGTCACCGATTACTAAATAGTTACCGTCAGGTTGTATCTTAATCAAAATATGAACTTAGATTTGAAAGAAAGAAGAAATAAAATACGTTTATTTGCGATAAACATGACGCAAAGAAATAACACAACAAAATATAAAATAATAAAAGAGCAAGTTGGGGGAAAATATGCGTGCGGTTTAGTCTAATTAAATCAGACCAAACCACGGCAAATCTAACATAAGTATAGAGTTGTATTGATGATTCTTATGGTTATAATTATGTCATTTTCTTATTGTAGCGAATCATATTTTCGAAACTACCATTTTAATTCGGCAGCATTGTATTTTTCGGAGGGACCACGGGTAATAAACGAAAAATTAAAGTAATTAGGTATCATTAAAAGTTGCACCCAACTTGATGCTCTAATGGAACCGTGTTATGCAGAAGGCAGCCATGTCGGGAAAAGTACAGAGTTATAAGCATTTTTCTGTTGATGGTTGCATCATGGATGCATGGACATACCTAGCTGCATTCGACAGCTCATATCTCCGTGATAAATAGAGATATCGACATGGCTGTTTTTTAAAGAAATCTTGTAAGTATGTCGGAATTAGTATGGTTGTGTTAATAACTCATTTTTGGAAAAAGTGTCATATGGCTGCTTTCTGCATAACTAGGTCCAATTAACTAAACGAAATCACAAATAGCATCACGCCTGTAAAGGGGTAGGCTGATGTGCACTCTCATTCAGCCATAGCCAGTTGTGTAGCAGCTGCAGGGTAAGTACTACTTGAGTATTAAATATTTTCACAGTAAATTCGTTCCTTTTTATTTATTTTTTTATTATTTCGCACGTTTTCTCATAGCACATCTGACATTGGCAGAATTGTCGACATCGGCACCACTGCCATAGAGAAAAATAGAATAGAACAGACAGAGTATTAAAGATGTCAAACGTCATTAATCAATCAAAATGACAACTTACCCCCATGACAGGTTGTTGTGTGTTGCAATTTCGAGTGTAATTAATTGTTGTTTACCAGCAAAAAAAGCCATTTTAAAGTAATTGGACAGTTGAGAACTGTTTTAAATATATTTTCCCTATGTATAGTATACACGAACCTGGCCCAAGGTCCATACATTTTGGAACATCTCCTTTCTTGTTTCTAGGTGTTGACCTACTAGAAAGAAGAAAACAGGTAACTACCCACAGGGAAGTATCCTAGGTTAAGCTTTTGATTTATTTGCGAGTATCAAAATATGTCGTATAAATGTCCGATTGTTTTTTATTGCGTCGACTTAGAAGCTTGATTTTTTTAGAGCTCCAAACTCAGACTAAGTATCCTGTAGACGGAGCTATAACTTGTTGCCGCTCTTGTATCCGTGTGTCAAACAAAGTATTGTTCTCTCTGTCTATTTCACAGAGTTCACGAACGAGTAAAGGGTACAGCACATGTAAGTTTGGCAACGTCGCACTGTCTGTGTAAATCGTGTCAACAAGTGACCGACTTAGTCGGTCAAAACATTGCGGCTTGGTGCAGTTTAAATTCGAAATATTAAATAATATCAGTGGTTTGGCTAGGACAAAATTAGTAAAGTGAAAATATGCTGTGCGCGGCTGTATATTATTCATCAAGAATAACGAAAGAAGGCGTAATAGACCCAGAATTATCATTTCACACGTAAGTCTATGACAACAATTTTATCGTTAATTACAGAGGTTAACTGTTAGAAAATCGATAAACATTGAAGATTTACATATTAAGACTAAGATTGTCTTATATCATATTGATAAAAAACCAACTTTTATAGTCTAAATTAATGTTTAAACTAGGCATTGTTTTAGGCGTGAACTGCAGGGATGTGTACAATATTATCGATAAAATCTATCGACGTTTGTTGTTGATATGGTATAATAATTTTTGCTTACTGTTATAGGTTTAAATAATATTGTGAAATTAATAAGAAGTGAGTGGATTAAAGCTGTTAGACATCAGAACTAGGAACATGAAATATTCAAGGCTCTGCTCCAAAGAAAGCCACAGCTATCCTGCTTCATAACGGGTTTATCTATAAAAAAAAAACTAAAGTCTGTTTCGGTGCCAACAGTATTCGAAGGATATCCAGAATATTGCCAACATCCAATTTGCAAAATAAAAAATTTCGTTTCATTTCATTGTAATCCAAAATAATGTACCTACCTGTGTAAATATTACAATAAATAAAATCGTAAAAATATACGTCTGATTATTTATTTAAGTTGTACCCTTAATTGGTAATAAGTTGTTACATTAATTTTACATAATACCATATTTATGTGTCCATAATTTTTATTTAACAAAGCACACATTTTATTATAGTAGGTAGGTATTAGCTTCTATCCGCAGTTTCACTCCTGTGCATTTTTCGTCAAGCACAAAATCGATGTACTATAGATTCCATAGTATGCTTTGAAGCGTCGACCCTTCCCTAGTCACGCACACTAATACTACTCTAGCGCCGCACACTAACAAGAAAAGGACACGCGTCTCTCTTAAAGGCTCCGTCTACAGGATATTTAGTCTGAGGCTCCAAAGGACCGTACACCTACGTACCTATCTATTTGATATTAATTTCAACTTGATACCTCCACGTGTTCCTGCGAAAAAGGGTCTTGACAGACGGACAACGAAGTGATCCTATGAGTTCCGGTTTTCCTTTTGAGTTATGGAACCTTAAAAATGATAATGATGAATTCCGAAGTCGATCACGATCTTTTACCTTACCTACATAATTAAAACAATGCTCTAGAAAATATTATATACAGTAGGTAGTTATAGTTCGCGTCACGTAAGTTTGCCGCTCTGAAACCAGGCTTTTCCGTGCGCATGGTATGGCACCAATGACTATAACTCTTTGCATGGCACGCTGTTGTTTTAGTACAGAGATATTGACTACTGCGCAGTCATTTGTAGGTAGGGTTCAGAGCGGCAAACTTACATGACACAAACTTATGTAGCCTTATGTGTACTTACATACGTATGTAGTAGCGTATTAATACTTAAGTAGCCAGGTATAACCAGATAGTCGTCACTACAAATATTTTAGAGGTAAACTTGGAATACAGTGGAATACCTATAGGCACAAATTCATACAGATGGGACACTCCGCAAAATCATTTAAATAAAAAGCGGCTTGCTACGACTCAATAAAGTGCAATTCAGGTCGCACAATGCTTATTACCTACAGTTATATTCACCTACAAGTTGCCTCTCTTTCTATCGCGTAACTCTTATACCTTCTGACCGCGGCAGTCCTACTGAATTGGCCCAGTGAGATAGGCCCGCCGCGTACTTGTAGCTTGATACCTAAACTGCAGTGTCCCATCCGTATTAATCTGTGCTATAGGTAGGAGCAAATTCACAGCTGCACTCGATTTAAGTTTTTTAAACACCCTGAGCGACCTTCTAGTGTACACCAGGCCTTCGGGCTCAAAGTCTCCTTGGTTTCTACCTACGTCGGTATTTTACGTGCCTGTATTTCTATACAAGCACGTAAAATAATGCATTCACACCTTAGGGCTCATTTACGGAGACGCGGCGCGTCGTGCGACGCGTGTTGCGTAACGTCTCGCGGCGCGTTGAACGATTTTTTCCGTTTACGGAGAGGCGACGCGTGCAGCGGCCCGCGTTATCACACGCACAAACATAAACATATGGCAATGTACGAGGTTGTTCACGAACACACGGAGCGTGCGATGCCGCCAACCCCGCCGCGGGTGTCGCTACGTTGTACCGAGAACGGAAAATTGCAGAAATAGCTAGCCCCAACACTGCGTGCGCCGCCGCGATAAAACTCGCGTGCGACGCTGCGATGCCATCCGCGGGCTCCGCCTGCATTCCAAGCAAACGCGTGTAAAATCGCTTCTATGTAAACGCTCTCTTACAACTACAACGCCATATATTTCAATTTAGTGCGGGCCGCGCCGCCCAACGCGACGCGTGACGCCCCGCGTTTCCGTAAATGAGACCTTAGGTCGGGCCGGTGCCGGTAAGCATCAACTATAAGGGCGGGAATACACATGCCTGTAGCTTATACAAAGCTATGCAAGTAGCTATAGCTTCTGATTGATGCATGTCACAATGGCATGCAACCTATGTATTTGCATACTTAGTTTGGTAAAAGGTACAGGCATGTGTATCCCCACCCTAACTTCCATGTTCTTGCTCGACCAACTCAACGCATCGACTGCTGAAAGTTGGGTCCTGAGTTCGGTTCCCAGGTCGGGTAGTGTGATTGTATTTTTAAGAACGGTTGCATTCTAATTTCAGTTTCGATCCAAAAAAAAAAAACCTAAGTATAATTTACCTACTTACAAATTTCAGGATTTAGGTACAGACGCCAGCACATCAAGCTATCCGAAACTGTCAAATTTTCCCAATCAACCTTGAGCGTAATGCTTTAGCGATAAAGTTGAAAATCTATCAAATAAAGACAGATTATAGTAGCTTGATGTGCTGGCGTCTGTACATTTTTTATTTTATTTAAGATGGGTTTGCTCTTGACTCTCGTCTAGGTCGCAGGCGACAGAGACAGAGTCGACGATGGAGTGAGCTTACCCAGAAGAAGCCTGTTCACTCTCACTTTGAAGAGATTATGGTTGTATGCGCTCGGAAACACAGACGCAGGTAGTGAGTTCCACTCTTTTGCATTGCGCATTATAAAAGACATTTGGAAACGCTTAGTGAGAATTGGTGGAATAGCAACTAGGTAGGGATGGTAACTGGCAGTGCGTCTAGACGACGCACTGCCGTCTGAAAAGGGAGTTTGAGCGAAACGAATCCTTTTAGAGGTACGCCTGTGTTTTGGTGGCGTTAAAAGAGACCAGATTATCATCACCCCCCTGGGAGACAAGACTTAAGGTCAAATCTGTCCGCCGGTTTTTGCGCTGGACAAGTCGCATGCTTAATAATAGACTGACCTAACTAAAAAAATCGCAATCACTGACTTGTCTTACGTAATGGCATATAACTTAGACAAAAAGCATAATAATAATGAAACAATGTATTGTATGAATTATTGATGATTGAATTATATTTTGAAGATATTTAGTTAAAATGAATTTCTTTGTACGCTTAACTCTTTTTGAACCTGAACCATAATCGGTCCGTTTATTATTAAGCATGCGAAGTGTCTCTCTGAAACTGTACTGTCATCTGCATACCCAACAATACCAGGCTGAAGCAGGTCATTAATGTACAGCAGGAAAAGAGTTGCAGAGAGAGCAGACCTCTGAGGAACTCCGGCATCAATAGCCATAAGGTCAGAGGAGCAGCCGTCAACGACTACTCTGATCGACAGTTCACTAAGGAAATCTGATATCCAGCTACAAAAATCAGCTTGGATGCCATAAGCAGGAAGCTTGCTGAGCAGAGTAGCGTGCCAGACCCTGTCAAAAGCCTTCGAGATGTCAAGCGATACAGCAAGTGCTTCGCCGTGTTTCTCTATGGCTTCGTCACAGCAGTGCGTGACATACACAAGAAGATCGCCAGTTGGCAGTCCCCGGCGAAAGCCATATTGACGGTCACTGAGGAGATCATTGTCTTCAAGGTAGGTCAGCAGCTTATTATTCAGTACCCTTTCCATAACCTTGCATAGAATGAAGGTAATGGCGATCGGACGGTAATGGGCAGGGTCTGCACGGTCGCCCTTTTTGGGCACTGGTTGTACATTTGCAAGCTTCCAGGATTTGGGCACCGTTCTTTTATCAAGAAAGAGGCGGAACAAACGCGTCAACACAGGAGACAGTTCAGGCGCACACTGCCTCAACACTCTCGCTGGAATGCCATCAGGCCCGCTGGCCTTGTTCACGTCTAGACTGCACAATACGTACTCTTCGGATCTCTTTAATGTGAACTGCGATCTCCGGCATCGAGGAGTCACAATGAGGTACAGTAAGTAGGTGGTTGCTTGGAGCCAGCGACCAGACGAGAATTGCTTGCGAAGAGAGATGCAAATAAAGTTGCTTTCTCACTTGCAGAGTAAGCCAGGACAGGTTTCATCATTGGAGGTAAAGTGGGACGACAAAAATTCGTTTCAGCTGCTTTGATAGGGACCAGAACTGTTTACTACCCGGAGGGTGCGAAGCCAGCTTGGCCCCAATACGTCCGACATCAATTTTTTTACACGTTTTTCATCGATTGTCACTGAAAAGAGATTGCGACAAGATTTTAAATAGCAGCCATGAATCCGGTTAGTGGCAAAAAAATCGTCTCCCATCACGGACTTAAACAAAACTGGTGAAATCTCCTCTAGATACAGGTATCTAGAGGATTATAGAGAGGGTAAACCACGTCTGTGCCCCGAAAGGGTAGGTAGGTCTACCTACCCTTTCAGGGCACAGACGTGGTTTTATGTATGAAAGAAAAGCTCATTCATTAAAAACCTTCAATATGCGAATAACAAAATTCGTTCCTCTAATAGTCATAATCCCGTACTTCCGTCACATCAGCTTGGCTATCACTAAATAAAGCCTTGCCATATTTAATATTGCCGTTATTAAAAATTCCAAGTAAGTTCTGTCCTATAATCTTGTTAGTTTTCGATTTTATTGTTTTTAGGGTTCCGTACCTCAAAAGGAAAAAACAGAACCCTTATAAAATCACTCGTGTCTGTCTGTCTGTCCGTCTGACACAGCCAATTTGCTCCGAATCGAATGGACCGATTAATTTGAAATTTGGTACATATATGTATTTCTTATAAATTAAGTCCGAGACAATCACTCGGAGAGAAATTTAAGGAGATTAATATAACTGTACTGAGAACGCAAACTTCTCAGTACAGTTTTGAAAATCTTTTATATGCCCATAAAAACATTAAATTGTTTAAAAAATACAGTGATATCCACAATATAAATACTAGGAACAAACAAAAATTTGTTGTACCTCCCACAAGGCTCAAGAAAATAGGTGGCTCATTCAGGTGTCAATGTATACGCTTTTATAATAAACTTCCAAGCCACGTTCAAGATCTGAGCCTTAATAAATTCAAATCATTAATTAAACGCAAGTTGTGTCAGAAAGCTTTTTATACCGTTAAGGATTATATTGAGGACAAAAAGGCTTGGGATTGAACTGCTCCAAATTTTATTTTTTTTATTTTTGCATACTGAATGTTGACATGAATATTTACTTTGTAAAGTATTATATTATTTTAATTTATTGTGAATGTGAAGACTATGTAGGTCATTGCTTTTTTTGTTTGTTTTATTTTTTCTCTCAGTTATTTTTAATCATGGTCTGGCAGTTTGAGTAATTTATGCGGCCTACCCCAATGTCCTTTCTTTGGTATTGTTCGTCGAATCGTTGAGCTCCTTAAGTTCTGAGTTGAGCTGCGCGATTACTGACAAATGCGTGCACTGACTGGACAGGTCCTCTCAATCTGTGAGGTTCTTTCCTCTAAATACCTTTTCAGACACCAATCTACATGGTCTTCACATGAAGTGACCAAGATTATGTCTGGACTTTATAAGAGACTGTGACCTCTGAGTTTGTTTCGGCCTTTCTTCTCAGAGTAGTCAGATAGGAAACGCCGACATCATGTAGTTTAAAAAAAAACATGATTGACTTAGAAAAGTGTTCATACCTACTTACAGAAACAAAAATCATTTATCTGTGACCCAAACATGGACGTGTAACGTAAATAAATAAATTTTGAATATGGAGGTCAACTTTGGGGGGCAAATAAAAAAATTAAAAATAAAGTTTTGCAAACTGTACCGTGTGACATATCAAATGAAAGGGCTTAGGTACTGTAAGAGTCTCAAATGTATTTTTTTTATGATTTTAAAATAAACCATTTTAAAGTTATTTAAGATAATAGACGAAAATTGACCATTCCTCCCCTTTATCTCCGAAAGTACTGAGCCTAAAATTTTGAAAAAAATATAGAAAATAGGTCAATACCAATAGATTACAGCAAAACCTATAAGAAGTCGATGCTCTTAAAACAACATGGTAAATCTCTCAATTTTGTGCGTACCAACTTACATTGTCCATAGTTAAACAAAAAAGATCCAACCCACATTAGCTGCAATGTGGGTTGGATCCTTTTCGTTTAACTATGGACATTTGTAGTTGGAATGTATGGGAGAACACGTTTTTCAACTACAATGTTAAGTTTTTCTTGGGATAAATTCATACCAACTACGGAACCCTTATTGTGCGTGGTCCGACACGCTCTTGACCGGTTTTTCTATTTACGTTGCCATGCTGTGCGGCAATTTTATTTCGATATTTCTTTGTGTATTTCTCAAAATACTAATGTAGGATTCGTGTGAATAAAGAGAAAAAAATGGTGTGACTGAAAATATAGCCAACGATTGGCCATATTTACGGTATGAATTATTGACACCTAGTATAGGCTGTATAGGTACATATTACTTTTTTTGTTTTAGGCAATGGCGCGATACGAAGAAATGTAAGGGATTCGGGGTAACTGGACTGAGGAAAATATGAAGTTAGCTTTATCTGCTGTCAAGCAAGATGTGATGAAAGTATATACGGCTGCTAAACATTACAATGTACCTAGGCGGACTCTGAGACGTTATTTGGAAGAGAAAAAAGAAATAAAATCTACTTTGGGCAGAAAACCGATTTTTATAATACGTTCTAATTTAATTTTAAAACTTGATGCCATTCCTAAATAAATATTTTTATAAGAGAAAAATATATAATTTTTTTTACTTAGTTTCGCTTCTTGGATAAAAAGTAATTATTCATACAGTAAATATGGCCACATACATGTGCCTACCCTGTCGGAAATATGGCCATTTCCTAAATTAAAAAAATAAGTAAAGAATATCTAATAAGAATATTTTTATTATTTTTTGCTACAATATGAAAACTTAATATGTACTCTTTATAGATAAATACCATGGTTTGCCCTCTAACCTTAAAAACTATAAAAAAATAGACACGAAACCTTAGGGTGGCCATAGACCCAGGTACCTTAATGTTTGTATGTATGTACGAGTATGTTTGTCCACGCAGTTCTCCGAAACTGTTAGTCAGATCGTGACCATTTAATCTTTATTGGCTTACATTTACTTCAACTTGGCGAACAGTGCAAGTTTCATCAAAATCGGTTCAGGAGTTTTCAAGATCACTGCTGGAATGGTGGGTCCATTCCCCTGGCCGTACCCCTGGTGGTACGGTGGGTTTTTTAAAGTTAAACGATACCACTGTATGAAGTGAACGTAGTGCTGTGCTGATGAAGATACTAGACGGGCAGAAAATGAAATAAAAAATGAATGAAAACGGCTCCATGTTATGGCGGTGTTCATCTTACAGTAAGAGTAAATTTTGTGGCACTGTAACGATTGGAAAGGTACAAAATAAAAAAAAAATAATCATAAACGATTCATTTTTTTTATTTTGTTTCTTTGTCATTTTGTTACAATAATATTATCTAATAAAAATACTCATATATATTTTTTAGGATAATAAATTAATTAAAAATACAGATCATAGCTGTGTAATACATCCATCTGCTAACGAATTGTTAAAGGAAAAGTGCAAATTGCGAGAAATTGTGGTTTCATCTGATGCACCAATCGAACAATTATATGACAGGATAAAAGGGCGATTTCAAAAACATGGGGATGAATTTTGTTGTAGGGAGGGCAGAAAATGATAAAAAGATATCTCATCATTCTCTCATCTCACATTTACTCTTACTCTTACTGTTAGATGAACACCGCCATAACATGGAGCCGTTTGTATAGGTTTTGTGGCGGTGATAGCGGTATTTGCCACAAAGAAGGGTGGTTCCCCCATTTATTTGGATGAAATTTATTTCAGTATCGTCCATAAGTTTTTCCGCAATAATTCAAATCAATTAAATTTTTATTTATACTAAGTCGAGTGTCGAGTCGAGTTTCGCTCGTTTGGTGGAGGGAGGTATCTCCCTATTGGTTATCTTGACGGGGCGGGATGTCTCAGCGCAGGGGTATTTATGTATTTTGTGTACTTAGAGGAGTAGATATAATTATGTGATTGTCTATTTGTAAGTGTATGAACTAACAATAGTTTTTTAGTTGTCCTAAAATATATAAATTTGAATTTGAATTTGTAAATGTCAACTGCCATGAACGCTTGAAAAAAATGTATTATGTACGGTTTAACTAAAGAGTTAGAATTGCGCAGTACTTAACATGCATTATTGCCGCATCAATTATGTACCTACCTAACTAATGAAAGAGTCATTAATATGCGAGATAACCGTTTATCATTTTCTGCCCGTCTAGTATCTTCATCAGCACAGCACTACGTTCACTTCATACAGTGGTATCGTTTAACTTTAAAGAACCCACCGTACCACCAGGGGTACGGTGGGTTCTCTGCAGTGAAAACAACTCAAAACCATGGTCAAATTCTAGTGTAATATTTATAACAAAACTATTAACTACTTACTACAAACAAATATTCCAGTTTTTACTAAAAACTAAAAATTACGAAACACAATATAATTTAAAAAAAAATTGACTCCAAGAAGCAATTAACACAAAATTGTGAAATAACTTTAATTTCGGCAGTCTGTGGCAAAATAACTAAAATACAGACACCGATACCCAAGACACCGAATTCCGAAATTAAAGTTATTTCACAATTTTGAGTTAATTGCTTTTTGAAGTCGATTTAATTTTCTTTAAATGATATGTTATTACAAGATTATTTATAAGGCGTTCTGCTCCCCCCGGTGAACCGTTCAGAAGATAGTGAACGTTTTCGAGGTCACCCACTTTTATTTTTCCTACACTGTTATCGTTATTAAACGTACCTATGCACCGTTCTGCTATACATAACCATTATACGGCAGGACATTTCATAATGCTACGTCTACATTGTCGCGATTACTCGCGATAACGCGAACTACACTTCGCGCGCTCTCTCTCGCACACCGCTCGACGCCGACGTCTCGCTGTACAACACAGAGCGCGCGAAGTTCGCGTATCGCGACAATGTAGCCGTAGCATTACCCCGGTCACTCACAATCGCACGGAAACGCGAACCCACACATTTGCAAATGATTATGCAGTTTTCGCCTCATTTTTTCCACATGCGTGCAAACATTCGTACATTGTACGAATGTTTGCGCCCATATGGGTGACCGGGGTTAGAGAATCAGCCCTACTACCACCTTTATAACCAGCCAATCTATTCACCACGGCCGGCATAAGATACTCTTGAATTTACGTTGACTAAAACAAAAAGACGCCACAGAATTAGACTAATGGGCTCTCAGTAAATCCTTTCGCTATATGTGATTAACATTACTTTTATCTTAATGAGTAACCATTGTTTCTTAGTCGTTTTTTTTAAATGTTTTCAGATCATAATTACTACTGTGAGAACGCTTTATTGCTAGCGTATTAAACACAGAACACTATTAAATATCCAATAATAAATTGCATTGCATACATGTTCGTGCCAAAAAAGACAGAAATCCGTTCCATCGATAGTTTATTTTGCTTATTTGCATGCATACGAGTGGAATGTAATCGTCCTTGACGTCTAGCTTGAAGGTCTAAAGCTTAGTGTGTACGAGTACCTATATGTAACGGCTCGTATTACCTACCTACGGGCGGGACGTAGAAAATAACGTTCGATGCAGACACCGCCCTTTCATTCTGGGGCGGTCGGGCCGTCAAGCGCGTCGCGCGCCCCTAATTGCTTAGTAACGGAAGTTAAGGCAATAAATGCACACTTTTCAAGCGATCAAACCAGCTAGCAGATATAGTTTAGGTACTCTATTATGATTTCTGATGAAGTTAAACCACTATTTACTAAAACAATAAATCTTTATTGAACATTGTCTAATTTCTGTCTTTTATTATAACACGTCATATTTATTTTTACGTATTGTTCGAATATCACAAATTTTACAAGTTTGCTATCTTATCTATTATGTGCGATACTTAATACTGAAAGCGAGCACTATACATATCCGTCAGGAACTTTGCGTAATTTCCCAGATCTTGATAGTTTTGTCTTCACTGGCAGTGATCAGTGTTTTTGAGATCTCGTCCAAATAGACGTTGTTGATAGAGTCTGAAACAAAACAAATTATTGAATAAAAAACGTGCTAAGGCAAAGGCAGATTTCAATGGTGAGTTCCAAAACTCTACAGTAAGGACTTTGGCCCAAATCGAGACAGATGTTTAGTGTCACTAATTCCACACAAAGTTCACTATAGCGCCAATTCGCCATCTATTCGTTACCGAAAGACATACGACGTTTGGTTGAGGTCGCGACACTTCGGGCAGTTTAAACATTTGTCTCGATTTAGGCCAAAGTTATGGCCTACATCAAAGTAAGCCGCCCTTACATAATCATAACCAAGTTAACAGCCTATCGCAATCAGGACTAAACCTCCAACGAAATGAAGATTTTGTCACGGGTAGATAGCGGCAAACTGTTTGCATGAGCCAGGGACCTTGCGCTTACGTATCACTGACTACTATAGTGTGCGCACAAGTGCTAGTCAATGCCTGAGGTATGTGAGCGGTGAGACGGGGGAGGGCGCGATTGACAAGACTGGCAGACTGAGTTAGCTGACGTTTGTCTACCTCCATCGTCTCAGTCTCGCCGACATTTGAGCGCACACTATCTCGGCTGCCCCATTTCAAAACCTAGTAAGGGACACTTTTTAAAAAATCGTTTTATTGCATAATCTTGCTAACCTAGTAAGTCCCTACCAAATACAAAAACACAGCGTTAAAAACTCACAAATATTTAGGCATCGTAACCTAGTAAGGCCCATTCACTGCCCCGTGACCACTTTACGTATTTGCGCTCTCCTGGAAAATTTCGTTTTAAGTCCTTTTGAAATGGGGGCAGCCGATCTATACCTAATATGACGATATAACTAGTATACGCAGTGGCGTGCACTCCATACATGCAAATAAGCACTGCATACCCTGTAGTGCCATACATACATGCCCCTCTAATTTTAAATGATAAATAACTATAGTTCAAAAAAAAAGTATTAATCTAACTTATTCGCCATTCACATTCACATTCGCTTCCCGTTTTTACAGCGCGATTTAAGCGCCAGCTATTGCAGCGGGCAAAAGCATTACTACGCCGTGCTTATTTTTCATACAACGCATGATTTCGCGAGTCGTGTAGTACACAGCAAAAGTGTGTCTGTTGCGTGAAAACGTGTGCGTGTGTTCGAGTTTTAGAAGCACTGCTTATATTGCAAACCGTCCAAATTGAGAAGCCGTAAAAGGACCGCCTAATTGTCGATTGCAGAGGGTCGACTTTTTTTTGTCGGATTGGCCAAATGACCGACTAATTCATTCGTTCGTATTAGTTCGGAACGTAATTGCAAAGTTTGTCGCCATATTGTTTGTTTGTTATTCTCAGCGCAAGTGATTGATTGTCTAAGTAATTATTTAGTAAGTTTATTGTAAAAAATGGAAAATTATACCTGTGAGTCCTGTGCTGGCGAAGTGTGTTTAAATAAATTAAAATCTGCCGCGTTTTCGACGTTATCTTTCGAGGAAAAATTTAAATTGATTGCAAAGGAATGGTGTGTACCCTGATTGAATTTAACTCAAAAAAAAGGTAATGCAGCTATTCGTTACTTTCATGAAAAGTTTTATGATAATTATCACTGGCTGTTGTTTTATGACAATTATAACAGGTTGTGTATGTACTCACAAACATATTGTACTGTTTCCCTTGCATTTTGTTTACAAACCAAGATAAAAAGAATGTTTGAACCTATAACGGATATTCAGATCTAAATAATTTTCACAAAGCGGCTGGCTGCTAAACACGATTCTTCAGAAAAACATCTGGAATCCTGCTTGAAGTTCCAAACTTTTGGTAAAGGTAGAATAGAGATTAGTTTGAATAGCCAGTTTAAGTTAGATATTGAAAGGCACAACGTGAAAGTTGAGAGAAATAGAAATATTTTCAAACGGTTAATTGATGTAGTTTGTTTTCTTGGTAAACAAGAATTAGCATTCTGTGATCATGACGAATCCAGCTTGTCTTTTAATAAAGGCAATTTTCTAGAAATTGTAGATTTGTTAGCTAAATATGATGGAAATTTGGAAACCCACTTACAATCAACATCGGGTAGCTCATTCACGGGGTTATCGAATAGGACCCAAAATGATTTAATTTCTAGTGTTGCGTCGGTAATTAAATCAAAATTCAATAGCGCTTCGACCGAACGATCATTTTCTAGTCTAAAACGAATTCATACATATTTACGAAACACACAGGGCTAAAACAGACTCACAGATTTGCCTATGATTGCAATTGGAAAAGAACTTTTAGTAAAACTGCTACCAGTTTTTACGACGACGTTTTGCAAAACTATCTGAAAAAAAAAAGATAGGCGCGTCGATTTGATTTATAAACATTAACTTGTAGAAAGTAATCAGTTAACATTAAAGTAGTAATTTATTTTGAATTTAAATTCATTTGCGCAAAGAAAACAAAATAAACATCCCACGGCCTTTTTAAATGCCACTTTGCATATCATATGTGTCACTTATTTAGATATTATTCATAGTGGTCGCAAACAAACATCATGCGAAGCCAAAGGCTCCTGTGTGTAAAACTCAGGTATGGTAGGTAGTCCTAGTCGTTGGGCCACCGACAGCAACAAGCTGAAACTGGTAAGTTTTTTTTTTTTTTTTTTAGCTGTGCATTCCCTGTCTGCAATCTCTGTGCACGCCACTGAGTATACGTACTACCTCTGATGCTGCAACATTGCTCCTAAAGTACCCTATTGAACCTGTCAAGTTGTAGGACTCCACCTATCACATCAATTCACCAGCCGCAGAGATACATCAATCAACGGCAACGTATGGAGAAGGCATGGTCTTTGGAGAAGTTGAGATTTCGGAACTACCCTCTTTCATCCGATTTCTAGTCTTGCTATGGCATACATAGCACATACAAAATACTTACAGCCCGATCGTCGAGAGAATGCCTTCGTGACACCAGTCAGTTTGACAATGGTGCCGATTCTGTTGTGCACAAACTAAACTTAATTTAGGCTATTGCTAACTTTTTCTCTCTAATAAAACAAGAAAGAGACGGACGTATATTAGAGCTGTCTTTACTTGAACTAATATTTCCATACACATTTAGACGACACACTTGTCTGCCGCGCTTGAATTTGTCGCCCCCTGAAGTTGGCGTCACGGCACGGGCCCCGGTTTGGCCTCTTTAGATCCGGGGCTGTCAGTGACACATGGGATGGGAACCAGGCATAATGCCACATTGCGACAGAAGCTTGAAAGTGTAAACTGCATTACAAATACCCAGACATACATTTGCCATGGCATTTCCTAAGGATGAGTTTCTACCGGGGCTGAGCGAGCCCACGCGACATTGCGTCTCGTCACTATCTTTAACTTAAAAACCAAGTGACCGCCTCTCAAGTGGCGCGTCGCACGTCGCGAGTCAATATCATCCAAAATTCTTTAAACAAGGGCTCCTCTGTTTATCATAGTATTGTATAAGCATTCTTGTAGTTTATCATCCGGATACAGTAGGAAATTGATTACGTACCTCGGCAATCTTAGATTTTCTGAAGTATGTACAGACGCCAGCACATCAAGCTACTACAATCTGTCAAATTTCTTTAATAGATTTTTAACTTTATTACTAAAGCATTAGGTTCAAGGTTGATTGGGAAAACTTGACAGTTTCGGGTAGCTTGACCTACTGGCGTCTGTACCATCGACTAAAACGAGGCAAATGTTTTGTGCCATTCCTACTTTCTACTGTTGGACGAGAACAAAGAACCACAGGGGCAGGGTTTCTTCAATGAATCAGTGTATACAAAAAGCAACTTTAAGATGTAAAAGCGTCCATTTTGTCGATAGTACTTCCCAATTTCTGAACTCCATCAAAGTATAGGTAAACTTTGACATTAGAACTTGATTCTCATTAATTACCACTAAACAACAAGTTACGCACGCCTCGCTCCCGTCAGTCGCCCACTCATTTTCAATGTCGCTCTACTGTAAGTTCATCGAACTTTAAAACCGCAGGTCACTTAACCACTCGTATTACAGAAACAAATTAAAAAAGCCATTGTGTCTCGCCGATATAATTATACGTTCGATGATTCGATATAGTTCACGTTAAATAAGTTTGCCGCTCTGAAACCATGCTTTCCGATGCGCATCATGGCGTGCTGCTGTTTTAGTATAGATATTGACTATTGAGCAGCCATTTGTAGCCTACTTCAGAGCGGCAAACTTATATGACGCGAACTATTAGCTGGTGTACATACCATTGTGAGCTGTGTGTACACTGGTCTGTGTGACGGTGAGCATGTTCCACTGCAGCAAGGTTCCGTCGCCGCAGCCCAACCATAGCACGGTGGAGCCGTCCCAGCATAGTGACGCCACCGCCTCCGGCAAATGTTTCTGGTACACCTGAGTAAAGCAAATAAAATCCCTACATAAGTACCTACATATGTACACTAAAAAACTTTTAAAAGTGATTTTCTCCTACTGTGCTGATTGTAGTATTATGTTGTGATGAAAATAGTATTTTGGAATCCATAGTAATATGAAATAAGTCTTATCTCAAAGTTGCAGTCCTTATTTCACGAGAAAATTGCTTTTGAATTTTGCTAAGTGTATACATATTAATACTCGTGACTGTAATATAACAGAAGTCAGAAGTCGACTAGCAATCTCACAAAACTATGGCATAGCAATATAAGTTGTACTTATGACCTTCTTCTATAAGAACGTTTGACAATAGTACACATTGGCAACTTTGGCAGCCCGTATAGCGCAGGCGATAATGGTCATTGCGGTGTAAGTGGACTTTGACTATACATACAAATTTCTAGGAAAATATATGGCAACCCACTCGTAACTTTCCCAAAGACTATATACACAACGCGTTGCCCATCAACGTAACATTATCTAAAGACAAACTGATCTTTTCAAAATCTTCCGCTAAATAACTTCTGAAAACTGGGAGGTAACATGATAATAGAAGACTTCTGAATATATAATGCTATTGACATCTTAAAGATCTCTGGTTGTGTTCTATCAAGATCAACATACAATTTGATGATTAGTTACCTACATTACGATCACGAATGCAAGGTGATGCTTCGATCTTTGACTATTAAAAATCATACAATAAGCGTATGAAAAATTAGGGATGTTATTCTTAATCGAGGTCCCCTCACTATATAACGATGGGTGCATAATTAATGCTTTTCGATAAAGACGGATAAACGTGGTTTAACTGTTATCCTAGGGAACATGTGAATGACAATAAACATAACTATTTGCAAACTCAATGTGCACTTTTATCATTTCTTAATGACGAAGTCAAAACAATAAAAGCGCACAACATGTGTAGTATATATGTCGCAGCCAAATTGTATAATACTGTGTAATACAAAACGTCTAGCCGAAATATACAACGTGTAACGTTAAATGCGCAAAACCTCAGACACCCCAACTGATTTTTAATTCAATTGACCTATTTCAGAGAGAAAAAAAATCATTAAAGAAATTGTAAAGGTTTTATGTGCTGTTTTAGTTTTGCTGGCAATTCTGATCGTTTCTTGCGTCTGCGACGACGCTCAATCGAAGGAGGAGTCGACACCGGCCCGCTACGCCGCGCCCGCGCTAGCATTATTATTTACTATCTACGGTCATAAAGAACTTAGGTTATCTTTGAACAGTGATTTAAATATTTCCATCACACTTTTCCAAGCTTTGCACTGGCAACATTAGGTAACCCACATTTTCAGAATAAATAGCAAAGACTACTGTAGTAATAGCTAATTAGCTTTTTACCTACAGTAACTATGACGTGCTGATTAGGTAGGTACCTAAGTAGGTGCTACGTAAGTAATGTTGGCGTGTTTAAATCACTGTATTTACAAATGATTGGCACGTAATGAACTTATTTGCAGTTAATTAAGTAGATAATTAGGTATCTCTACTTACAGGTCCCCTCGTTGCGGTAGCAAAGATTAAAAATGTCTAACACTTTGTTTAATACACAACACAGACCGCCTTCTCAAGTTATTTTTCAGCGATTCGAGCACTTGAGTGTAACTTCTTGTTGAAACGCTAACACATAAGTTGGTCCATTTCCATCGTCATACACTAGCGCTTTTACTCGACCCCACAAAAAAATCCAACGGTGTATACAGATACTCCAAACTCTTCTCGAAACCGTCGCACTGCCAAGTTAACGTTGTCATTACAACGCGCCAATATTCTCACCATTTCACAATATTGAATGTTTGTGTACAAAAACGCCATAAGTAGTCACGAAATTCGCGCGCACGCGCCGCCGGGGTAACGGGATAAAGCAATACATCTGTGACGCATGTGCCGGCGGCGCGTAGACTGAAGTAAACATGGCCACTGTCACGTATTTTGCACGTCCCGCCTCTCCGTGCAGATCGCCATTTCTCTTTCTCACCCTTAGGTTACGTTTAAGTTAAAAAAGATAGGTAGCATTATTGTTTACTTCAAATTGTCTTTTTCATGGTATTGTATGGATGATTCGTACTTGCATTTAAATAAAAGCTATTATTATCCCGCGTATGCGAAAATTTAAATTGGTCGACAACAATTTGTGTTTGTTTACCTGTTTTGGCGGGTTTGCGCATGTGATGGCTTGACCTATTAATAAATAGACACGGCAACGTTTTTAATGAAGATTATTTGAAAAACGTGACCTATATTAAAAAGTGGTTCACTTGATTCTGCTCGTTATTCTGATCAAACTATTTTCAGGTTTTGCGCATTTAACGTTACACGTTGTATAAAGGCGCTGTTTCCTATTACGGCTGATTGACGTTTGCCAAAACGGCGGCCAACCTTTAGCCCTATTGCAAATAGATCAAAATATAGGGTAGATAACCAAACCAAGTAACTGTGGCCAACATGGAAGTACGCTTGATAGTAGCGCTCGCTGACCACTGCCGCGGCACCGCTCGCTTCGCTTGCTCGGCTCGCACGTGGTTGGTCACAGTTCTAACCTAACCTAACCATTTAGGAACTAAAAAGCGGCGCGACAAATTGTATTATAGCGGAGCGTTGATCAGCCGCATTGTATTATGGCCGAACGTTGATCATCCGCATTGTATTATGGCCGAACGCTGATGAGCCGCATTGTAGAACGCGATGCGCTAAAACAATGCGGCGTAAGTATATTTAGTCGTAATACATATTGGCTGAACGTCAATCAGCCGTAATAGAACCACACACACAGCATCACCTTGTTGCGAGTTAACCCGGGTTTCGCCACAGTCTGTGAAGCCTGACCGGCCTTTGACCACGACCTTTTTCGCACGTTCTTGTCATACGTGATCCACGTTTCATCACCAGTTATCAGCTTCTTCAAAAATGGTTCGGTTTCATTACGTCGTAATAAAGAATCACAAATGAGTACACGGTTCATTAGGTTTCTTTCAGTGAGCTCGTGAGGTACCCAAATGTCGAGCTTTTTTGTGTACCCAGTTTTTTTCAAATGCGCCGAAACTGTTTTGTCGTCAATTTCCAGTTCTTCAGCTACGTCGTAACTACTGATATGCCGATCTTGCTCCACTTTTTCAAAAATGGCATCCATTTAATCCGTAATAGGGCGACCAGAGCGACGTGCATCTTTGACATCAAAATTTCCGGATTGAAAACGCTTAAACCAAATTTGTGCTACTCTCACAGACACTACACTAGGTCCATAAACATCGCAATTTTTTTTCGCGGCTTGCGTTGCATTTGTACCTTTTTTGTAGTAAAATTTTAAAATGTATCGAATTTCTTCATTAGATTCACTCATCTTGACGGTACGAAAAACAAATGAAAATCACACATTTTCCTAATTTGAATTTGGAATTATGTTCTTTAAAATTTAAACTTTCAATGATACCAAAACCAGCCAGATACAAATAGTATAGCCAAAGAGATTTTATTACAAGTTCATACATACTATAATAATGCGAAAAGACTTTTTCCCCAACCTAATATACCATCAGCAAGCAGTTATTAAACGGAAGCAAAACACTTAGTTATTTACATATCAGTGATCTTGAAAACCAAGACGTAACAGAAACCTAACTTCCGTAGGCTAAATGGCATTAAGATAAACAGTGAGCACGCAAAATTTGTAAAACTAATTAAAACTTGGTTAACAACTTTACGCTGAAATATAAAGAACTAAGAATGCACACTCGTTGTTTTTTACGGCAAGATAAGAGAGGTGAAATTACAGATAATTATGGCAAGCAGGTAAACAGAATAAATTATCTTCATTAATATAACGAAGGTGGTAAGGACAGCCCCAGGTTAGGAAAATCTCTTTCTATGAGCGGGGTTTTCCCGACTGTTTTGTTTCCATTTGAGTCCAAGAAGATGGCATTTTTTATTTTTAGTCAAAAAAAACCCACCTAGGAATTAGCAATTAGCTATAAAATGTGTGTTTACTGACATAATTTCATAGGGACATACAGCCTTGGCCAACAGTATTAGGCACCCCACAAACATTTAACACATTAGGTGCGGCAGACGCACATGCGCGTTTTCATAACTTTCTTCGAGTGCGGCGCGGCGCACATGTGCGTTCGTTGTGCATCTCTATTGTTTCGAAAACATCGTAAAAAAAGGGTCGGTAAGGGTGTAGCATAAAGAAGCGTTTGCATAAAGAATTCAGCAGAGAATGTGTTAAACCACAAATTATGGATCAGGTTTTTATGGCACGTCAAAATACTTTATCTATTGTTTTAATTAACGTTTGAATACAGTTCATGGGCTATTGTTTAACACATTGTCTGCTTAATTCTTTATGCAAACGCTTCTTTATGCTACACCCTTACCGACCCTTTTTTTACGATTTTTTCGAAACAATAGAGATGCACAACGAACGCACAGGTACGGCGCGCCGCACTCGAAGAAAGTTATGAAAACGCGCATGTGCGTCTGCCGCGCCTAATGTATTAACAGATAGCTTTGTTTTTATATACTTTATTAGGTACACGTGTTTTATGAGGGTGCCTAATACTTTTGGCCAAGGCTGTAGACCTCGTCTACAGAATATCTACATGTATTAACCAGAAATGGTTTGCGCTTCAGTAATCTTCGTGTTTCTGAAACAGTACGAACGTCGCGCCACAGAGTAACCATTACAGGCAAGTATTCTAAGTTTTGTACTGCCGCGCTTTGTCGTCGTGCACCTATAACTGCGCGTGTATGTAGCTTTCTCTTTGTTGGGTTATCGACTCTGGTCGCAGCTTGTCATAAATATTTCACTTAAAAGTTTTATTAAAAAAAAATTGGAACTATATGATTTGTTATCTCAAATTTTGTAACCATGGTCATACACCATGGTTGTAAGAGCTCTAAATTATATCTCATAATCACGTGTTCGTATTTCGGAAGATGGACGATGATTGCCGAAGCGCATACTTTAGCTGGCAGATCTGTTTGTACCTACGTCCAACTTCACCGCAGCTTTTATGACACAACTTTAAATAATACTCACGGAGTCAAGCACGCTAAGGTCGGTGACCCTCATCTCTCCATCATTGCACGCGGTAACAACCCTGTCTCCAGACAGCACGAAGCACACGCCGCTGACCGACGACGAGTGCACGCTGATCTTGTTCACCAGCGCCCTGGACGTGTAGTCCCATATGAACACCTCGCCGTCGCCCGTGCCCGCTATCACGTCGATCTCGTGACGGCGCCGCCTAACCAGACATATTGGTAAGAGATGATTAGACTTCTGGCTCTATAACACATGGTGACGCCGGAAAGCGACCGGATTACTTGATAATTAGAACAGTAATAAAAGCCCAGGGTAAGAACAGGACTTCTATTGAACTTCCTATTGAACTTCAAAATGGTAAATGGTGGATACATGCGATTGTGACCAACCAGTTGATGTCCGAAAAGGCTCGACTGGCTGTTCACAATATTATAGTGTGCTGGTGCCTACGCTTAAAAAGAAGCAAGAAAATAGAATAAATGCTGTGGAAATGCGTTCCTTGTGAAGCTTGTGTGGTGTGACTATGAATGATAGGCTGATGAATGATGTGATAAAGGCAAAGGCGTGGTTCAAAAGAAGATGCAGTGACAAAAATTGAAAAGAGTATATAGTTTGGTCATGTTGAGAGGATGAATGTAAGGCGATTAACAAGGTAGATGTGAGTGGAAAGGCCGGGAGGGGACGCCCTAGGAACACGTTCTTCAGAAAGTCAGGTGCGTATAGTACTCGCAACCGACGTGCATGTATAACCAGATGTATGAACGTAAACGAGGCAAAAGGAGTATGTAAGGAACAAAGCAGGTGGCGTTCTGTAGTTTCTGCCTACCCCCCATGGGAAGAAGACGTTAGTTTTTGTATGTATGTAACAGCCATAAGATGAGGTCTATCACTAGTTTTACTGACCAGAGACTTCTCCAGGCTTTTTAAAACCAGAGATGAGTGATGAGTGTTGTTGTGGGACCTGTCACGAGTCACGACTTATTATGACATTGGTGTTCTACTGTACTATGCAGCCGACCTTCCGAGCCTACCATTACATTTTAACCCTAGGAGGCGATATCTATCTGTGAAAATGTTATATCTACTTATGAATCTGGTAACTGGCAAACTCAAACCCTTTGTTATTGTTCTTTTAAATATTTATATAGTATCAACTCAAAATCAAGAGTGACAACTTTCTAAAATCATCGTTTGCCTCTGTAGCTGTGACTAGGTAACATCGGCGATTATGTATAAATATCAATATATAGGTAGTTTGCGAAAGACAATGTATTACTGACCTAGACAAGAATATTTAGCGGACCATTCACCATATACAGTAGGTAAATAAAATTCATTTATTTATATACAAATGTAATGTGCTTGAATTGAAGCCGATAGTAATATTAATCTTGTGGAGCTCGTGGCTAAATAATAACAGCCCCACGGGTCGATAGAAGGTACGCTTGCCACGGTAGGTTCGTGGATGGATGGATCCATAACATATCGAGACTTCCGTGCCTCGGAAACCACGTTAAGCCGTTGGTTCCGGCTGTCAGAAGCCCGAAAATCTGACAACCAGTCTTATCAAGGGGTATCATATTACTGGGTAATTTAAATTAAAAACTGGGTTGTGGAGGTCAGATAGGTAGTTGTTCCATGTAAAACACTGGTATTCAACTGCTGCTGGTTAGACTGGAAGCCGACCCCAACATAGCTGGGAAAAGGCTAAGCAGATTGAGTAAAACTAATCTTCTTTTAGGAAAAGCGATTGTGAGTGAAATGACCTCCATGTGCCACTAATATACGATAACATTTTAATAATACCAAATTGTTTTCCAAATATGTCAGGGGACAGAATCCTCATCAGGTAATCAGAAAAGGAATTGGTAACTAATAACTATTAATAAGTTAGACGACAATGTTTTATCGTGCCTATTTACACAGGGAACCATTAAACGATTTGTTTACGACGAGAATGACAAACAGCTTACCTGTAAGTGAGGCTGGTTACTTTGCCATCATGATCGAATTCCGCCTTCAAACCGCGCAGGGCTTGCCCGGTCCTGCCAACATTGCCCCACACACGAACCACGCCGTCCCATCCGCCCGATATCAACAAACGTTCTAAAATATACACCAAACAGTTAATTACAAAATATTTGGGCCTAGTTATGTAGAAAGCAGCCATATGACACTTTTTCCAAAAATTAGTTATACAGTCATACTAATTTCGACATACAAGATTTTTTTTTCTCTATTTATCACGGAGATATGAGCAGTCAAATGCAGCCTTGTCCATACATCCACAATGCAACCATCGACAGCAAAATGCTTATAACTCTGTTTGTACTTTTCCCGGCATGGCTGCTTTCTGCATAACACGGTCCATTTAAAAACAAATCAATCTCAACACATTATTAGCATATTAGTAGGTCACTTCATTGTCAGCCTTATAAAATCAAAAAGCTACGAAAAACAAACCTTTTTCGAGCCACGATAAACAGCTGACGGAATCGTCATGCGCGCGAAAACTTTCCACTACTCGGCCGTATTCTACGTCATACAAATATCTGCAAGTTAGTATTACAGTTTAGTACAAAAAGCATTTCATAAATCATTAGATTTATTATGAAGAAGAATAAATAATTACATTTCATTGTCCCAGGAACCAATTGCTACAGTATTATCGTCAACCATCACACACGAACTTAAAGGAGTCGAACTAAGAATAACACTCCTTATTTGCTTCTTTAGTACGGTATCATATACTTTGAGAGTGCCATCCTTCCCCACAGATATGATCCTGTTCCCTTGTCGAATAGCACAGGTCACGGCGTCTTTATGCAGCTGTAATACATCAATACACCCAATTTTGTAGGAAACATAGGCATCTGAATTAGATAGAGGTTGAGCAATGTGTGGTGATATTTTTCTAACGTGCGGTTTTGTGAATAGCTGTTTTGGAACTTGTCCAAATTCCATTATTTGCACCTCTAGCGCGTGCCTGTCGTTCATATCGTAAATACGGTCGAGATTCACCGCGCCTTCGTAGCACACGTGATGGAACACTGAAATCAAAATGTTAACAACTATGTTTATTTTATTACAAGCAGCGCCTCACGGTTTCAACCGCGTAAGTCTCGGACCCGTACGAGTATCGAGATAAAAAGTATTCTATGTGTTAATCCAGGTTACAAACTATCTATAGCAGGCCAGATGGCGTGGTTGGTTAAGATACCACCTATCATGCCGCAGGTCGTGGGTTCGATTTCAATCCAGGATAAACATTTGTGTGCATGAACATGTCTTTTGTCCTGAGTCTGGGTGTAATTATCTATATAAGTATGTATTTCCAAAAAAAAAAGTAAGAGTGTATGTACTTAGTACCTATATCAGTTATCTGGTTTCCATATTACTAGCTCTGCTTAGTTTGGGATTAGATGACTGTGCCAAATTTCATCCAGATCCGTTCAGCCTTTCTGGCGTGAACCAACATCCATCCCGTCCATCGAAACTTTCGCATTTATAATATTAGTAGGATTACACTAGCTTTTGCCAGCGGCTTTGCCCGCGTGGAGTTCGTAATTAACCCACGTAAACTTACTACAGGGATAAAAAGTAGCCTATGTGCTATTCCAGACTATAATCTATCTCTGTGCCTTTCATCCAGATCCGTTCAGCCGTTCTGGCGTGATTGAGTAACAAACATCCATCCATCCAAACTTTCGCGTTTATAATATTAGTAGGATTCTTAACACAAATAACTACATGTACCACAGTGTGCCAGTAAACGAGGAAGCCAAATAAAGTCACTTAAATCGCATTGATGCGCGTCGCTGACGTATCGATTTATGTTTTCTTATCAAAACATCAATTCTTACAACTATTTTAGTATTTTTTATTTGGAATCCAATCAAGCTAAAACACTGGCTGATTCATAGCGATTGTATCCGTATAGGCGTGTAGCTAGAAGCTAAAACAATACCAATCGATACTTAGATAAAGCGAGGCTATGTTGACGTAATCATGGTTCTTTTTATCTAGATTTATTTTATCTACCTAGGTTCAACATTTTTTTGTTTTTGTATTACGCTGTATTACGCAAGATATGCATCATGAGAATATAGGTGATGAAATGCATATGAAATCGAATTATAAATCAGCCTCGACTTCGACAGTTTTTCAAACAAAGTCAGAAATGAATGCTTCATTTATGTGTATAATCTATGATCCAACCTTCACCGACGAAACTTTTAAAGCATGACAGGTGAAACGTACAAGGTCGTTTTTTTTATTAAGTGCAAATGATCTATTAAAACACAAACCATTGTTAGCCTTAACGGCCTCTTCGCCTCTTTGCCTGTATCCAAATATGAGATCGATCCATAAATGCAAATGTCTGCACACATATTGTGACTCCAGGGCTTCCCTTAGTTTTACTACGAAGTCTTCAGGTGACGTGGCCCACGGTGGAAGGGCCACATTATTCACTTTACTCCCATCGTGACGCTCACCAAAATTGATTTCATACTGGTTGAGCAAAAAGTCGCCCTTGCCCTCTATATCGTAAAATTCGGGAACTAATTCCTGAAAATTATAAAACTGATATTGAGCCAATATGTATGAAAGAAAGTTGAAGAGCAAAAGATAAATCAATAAAATATAATCGGCAATTAGAAAAAGATCCATCCACAGTCTACTCCTCGACATAGGCTAGGATTTAATTTGAATATTATGAATTTGCCAGTTACCTTAAAATCCGACATATTCCGCAGACAATTATTATAGACATCTTTGACTGAGTTGAACATTCTGTCTGGATGATCGAATCTGCCGTTTTGTAAACACAGCATATATTTAGGGTATTTCCGAACCTGAAAATTGAGATCGAATTTACGAGTTATTTCACAACATAGTTAGAACGTTGGTGATAACAAAAAACGTAATCATTTTCAATAACATTCATTGGATAATACTCTTTAACTTGATATTTATGTTAGTGATTACTCTATTTGGAATAAGGTAGTTGACCATGAAATCTATTGTACAGTTTAAGCTCTAGTGACTAAACCTAATAGAATTGTTCTACAGACGAAACATAAATTATTTACTTAAGAACAGCATGGAACTTGAATGGAATTTACATTTGATTGCAGGAAAAGTATTAATTACAAACTTACCAAGTAAAATAAAACAAGACCAGGTGCAGAATAATGAGATCCATATAAAAACTTGGGTTCGCTCATTTCATGGTATCTTTCTTTGAGTTTCTCCAATCTGTCAGGGTTTAGAGCTCCCATTGGCTTTGCTAGGTCTCTGAATGTGTTAGGGTTTGTTAAGTCTAAAGTTTCTGAAGTGTAGTCTGCCACTACCCAAGGAAATACTGGATACTGGGTGAGATCATTCTTACTCCTATCTGCAAGGCTGGAAATAAAAATAGTACATAAGTAATCTTTAGTTCAGTTCAGTGTAAGCTTGTAAAGTTTGTAAAACTGCATTTGGTACATACCAATTTAGATACATCAAATAGTCATAATTAGATACAATTCCGTTTTGCCACTGAAGTGTCATCTCCTCTGTGTGTACTTTCTCCAGCTGGACATTTGGGGACTCTTCCAAGATCTTATATATTCTGTCTCTATCCCTTTCTGATTGGAATGTCACATATATGTGAGGCACTGAGCTCTCCTCTGCACTGTAAATTTCTAGCCCCTGAAATAAAAACCGTTATTTACAATATTGGTATCCTTTTACAAAGCTGTATTATTAAATAAGCAAACAGTTTGAAATGTTGCATCAGTCTTAATAGAAAATAGTTTTACTATTTATACTGGATGACTTTTTTTACCCACATGAAAAAAAATACGGTATAATAGAATAGGTGAACAGAGTAGAAGCCTATAACATACCTAGTTTTTTTTTTTTTTGACAAATAAAGTAATAAAACTATGCACCCTGCGTAGTGCGTAGGCTTCTACTCCGTTAACCTATTGTACCCTATTTTTTTCAAGATGGTAAAAAAAAATCATCCAGTATAGTCAACTAGTTTATATAAACACAACTAGAAAGGTTATTTTATAGACATACAATGTCTAGCAAGCACAAAGTCATTCAATGCTTTAGTCATACAATCTACTGCAAATAAATAAGTACATAAACCACAGATACATACAACTTGCCTTAATAAAAATCTTCTTTTGTACATCCTCCGCAAATGACCCAGTTTCAATTTTAGAATGGGGCTCTGAAAATAATGTCACATATCATTTATATCTTTATTATCTTTCTAACTGTAGTTTCATACAACAATGGAATATAAAATCTATATTAATTATAAAGCTGAAGAGTTTGTATTTTGTTTGTTTGTTTTAACAAGCTAATCTCTGGAACTATCAGTCGGATTTGAAAAATTCTATTTGCATTTGATAGACCAATTCTTGAGGAAGGTTATAGGCCTTTTAACATCACGTTAAGGCCCTTAGAAGCCGATCAAAAAGAAAAAAAATCAGAAAATACGACAAGCAGATAGGAACTAATAACGCGGGCATGCAATACGATGCAACGGGGTGGGTCGGGAGAACAAGAAATTTCACGCAGACGAAGTCACGGGCAGAAACTAGTCTTGAAATATACGCACATAACTATTGTTATGCAAACACACAATGTTGAAAGTGATATCTAAGTAAACATTGCTGAAAACATGTGTTACATTTTATACCTCTTTAACTTAAGCAAGGTCCAATATTATTATTATATTTTACATGTAAAGCATTACAATAGATGTAATATTTGATATCCTGTTTATCAAAATGAGTTGTTCAATAATTAAATAAAGTTTTTCCTCATTTATGCATTTTGTGATGTTTATAAAACAATAGCTACAATGTTGCTATGTAAACTGTAAGTTGGTTAAATAAATATTCAAATCAAATGAACAACAATTTGCTATGTAATTGATTAAGCTATTACTCATTGTAATTTTAATTCATCCTTGTTATTGTTTATTACAATAAAAAAATTATAATTCATTGACTGAAAATACCTACACCTTCAACATTACTGAATGGCTGGAAGTATATGGTAGTTGGCGTTAATGCCAGCTTGCCCTGATGTCTCACAAGGGGGGATATCTTCTCAGCCTGCAGCTCGCACACTATCTGTTCTGTGAAATCATCCATCATCACTGGATCAAACTCCATCCTCATGTATCTTGAATGGAGGATTGTAGCTATCATGCTGTTGTGTTCATGAGCATGCAGAGTGGAAGCTCTTTGCAACTGCTGCATTTGACACAAGCATTCATCAGCAGAGGCAAAGTCAAAAAACACATAAAAGTCTCTATCTTCATAAATAAATTTGTAAGGTGCCAGTATGTTCTCCTCAAGCATTTCGGCATACATCTTCATTCTTACTTTAATGGCATTATTGTTGTCATCAACATAGTCAACTACTGATATATCTGCACAATCCTTGAACTGCATCTTGATAAGAGGGAATACCCAATCCCTTGGCTCAAATACCAGGGACTTGGAGCATAGTTTCAAACGTCCTTGCTTAGTATTTTCTTTCTTAAATTCTGTATCATTTAGGGTACATGAGTAGTCTTCAAAATAAATTTCTCCTGGTTCCAACAGCAACATTGAAAATCTATAACAAGCAAAGTGTGTAAACTGACATAATTTATAATGAATCATGAATGAACTTCAAATCTGCATCCTCAGATTGTTAAATATGAAAGTGTAAAATAAACATCAATTTTTTGATGACCCCATATTTAAAGGGGTTCCCTACTTGATTTCGAAAGTTGATGATTCGATTTTTATTATA
Organism: Dicycla oo; assembly: GCA_948252095.1. NCBI lineage: Eukaryota > Metazoa > Arthropoda > Insecta > Lepidoptera > Noctuidae > Dicycla > Dicycla oo. The sequence continues at coordinate 26,342,713 of OX411712.1, read as the reverse complement.
TCGAACACGGTGTGTCGATAATTCAGTTGTACGATGTTTTATTCCATCGATGCTTTATTGGTGCGATGTATCGTTTGTGCGAAAAATCCTGTTGCGAAAAACCCTACAGCGATTGCTTATTAGTTCGATAGTATGTCGGTTCGAAACGCCTACTGTTGTCCGTGACATTGAATTAATAATCTTGTTTTGCATTATAGACGTTAAGGAAATACATTAAATACCATACATATCTTCACGTCTATTTTCCTAAAATGAGGAAGACAGGTAGCAAACTCACCACGTTTAGCTTTTGCATGAGTCAAAGATAACGTAGACATTATCAGTGACCGGTTGCTAGCCAATCGCCTTCCCGCAAAAGTCAAAACTGTCATACTTCAATCGTTTATTTCGATATGCAGGGAAAAGAAAGGAACTGGGGCACTCTAACTCTATTTTTTTTAATCCTCACCCAGTACTACTGCTTATGTTTGCTAATACCTAAAATAAATTAACAACACCTAAAATACTCATTTAAATGTTTTATTTTAATAAAAAATCATATAACAAAGTAACGAAAAATATACACTTAGACATAATCAGCATAGAAAAAGAAATAAACAAAACAAATCGTAAATAAAAAAAAAAATTATATTACTATATATATATTGTATTTTCTATGTATTATTATATTTTCATGTAACGACACATTTAAGAGAAAAAACAATGAAAATGTAAAAAAATATTTACATAATAATATTGTAAATTCAATTCTATGTGATTAGAAATGGCTCTTAAAAAAGGAAGAAGTCCATATTATTACGGTTTGCACAAATCTTCGCAATAGAATCGGATACTCTTTTCCTTTTTTTTCTTGGGTGGAGTCTTATCAACGCTAGCCTGTGCTTTTTCAACAGCGTGATATTATGTGCTTATTTGTTCTTTTAGAAGGCTCAAAAAATAAAGATAGAAGTAAAATAATAGGTGTAGGTATGCCAATTTATTTTCTGATTTTGTTTTTGGAATATTTACAATAGGTATCATATATAAAACATTTTTTTGTATATATATATAATTATATTTAATTTAACTTATTTAGGTATAGGTAGATTACGATTATTTTAATATATTTAAATTATACTTAATTATTATTAATTATACTTAATTTACATCAAGATACATTAATGAATTCATTAATGTATCTTGATGTAAATTATAAACTAGGAATTATATTTTTTTTAATAAAAGGTATTATTAATATTTCCTTAACGTCTATAATGCAAAACAAGATTATTAATTCAATGTCACGGACAACAGTAGGCGTTCCGAACCGACATACTATCGAACTAATAAGCAATCGCTGTAGGGTTTTTCGCAACAGGATTTTTCGCACAAACGATACATCGCACCAATAAAGCATCGATGGAATAAAACATCGTACAACTGAATTATCGACACACCGTGTTCGATATAATAAAAATCGAATCATCAATTTTCGAAATCAAGTAGGGAACCCATTTAAAGCAAATTATAAATACGAGATTCGCGACTATTTCACAAACTACAATAGGCGCCCTTCATACATTTAATTGATGTGGTTGAAATATAATAAGGAGATTCATTATTTGCCCTACATAAAGATCTATAACATTGCTTTGCATTGTGACCGTTACGAAATTGCACAATGCCGAGTGAGTCATTTCGTTCAGGAGATACTTCAGTAAACCATAGAAACAAATATTAAGTAGCGAATTATTTAGATTCAGATCTTACCTCGATTTGTCCATTCTAAGCTTTTATTGAAAATATTCACTTGCACGTAAGTTTTGATAATAATTTACTTATTTTTATATGACGAATATCCTTGCGGTACAAATAAACAGACAAAACTTTCACCTTCTTGTTTATTGTTTACCACTTTACCGCTCGCTTTGTTTGATTCTGTCATTCTGATTCCAGATGTTGAAATATACCAAGAATGTCAAATTCAGTTTGCATGACATTGACAATGACAGTACAGTTTCTAAACCTTACGGTTTTTTTTTTTTTTTGTTTTGATGGCCTAAAAACTTTCTTTTTTTATTTGCGATGGGCTTTTGAGTTTGACTATAGTCGTCAGAGGTGACAGAGACAAAGTCTACGATAGAGTCCAGTCCTCACCAAAAAACAAACACAAAATATTGTATAAATTAAAAAATGTTCATATTTTATTTTTAGGGGACGAACATGCTCGCGTCCGTAGGATTTATCATCTATAACTAGACCCACCCTACACGTGTCCCCCGGGTGGTGCTAAACGAGCAGAAAACGTCGAGGCTTGGGCGACGTTTAATAAACTCGACTCAGCCGGCCTAACTAGCCTGGCATAAGTGAAGGTAGGAAATGACCTTCACAACCCGTAACTTCGCCTTGCACACCTTGCGAAACCGGGGGCCTTGGCTTAACCGCCTGGGCCAAGAGGTAAAAAACCTCCATAAAAAGTTACCCCAACTCTACGGTGCGATACGTGCCTATGGATGCGTGGCTGGTGGAGAGACCAGTCGTAAGCGATCAACCTCGGTGGACCTGGTAAACACCGTTGTATTTGCCTTCTAGGGGGAACGGGCGTCACCCTCCTAGCGACCTTTTAATTCGACCCTACTCGTGGGAACAACATGAATGATAATGTACTTAAGAACAATCCAATTAACCAAACTGAACCGCAAAATAAGACCTTAACACAGGAAATATTCCATAAAGGCCTTTTTGTGAACAGGCCTCGGGCTCAATCTCTAAGTGAAGACCGCATGGCACATAAAACAACAGGACAGTATGAATCTACCAAAACTGACTACCTCAAGACATCAGGTCCGGCAAACCAAAATCCTCACCCCCATGGACAGAAGTGAATGAAAGAAAGCGCCTAAGACAGAGCCCCAACCACGTGAATGACCATGCTCAAAACCAGACCACACTTAATAGCTATTGGCTCAGTCAACCCGTACCGACATCAAACAGGTTTGAGGAACTAGAGGTTGATCAAAACCAAGATAATACTGCACAAAAAGAAGATAAAAGGGAAAATCCCAAAACCGCCACCCATATTTGTAGATAAAGTGGAAAAGATACGGCCGTTGTAACAACTCCTAGAAGAACATGCTACGGGTAACTACGAAATTAAAACCCTAAATAGTAATAGGGTCAAAATCCAAACTATGACACCTAATACTTACAGAGAAATTGTAAAACAGCTAGAAATCAAGAAAACTGAGTTTTACACATACAAGTAGTCTTAAAAGACATTAACCCGTCCATTGACACAGAAGAAATTCACCAGGCCTTAAAAGAAATAGGTCATGACACTGTTAACATTTGGAACATCAAGCAGAGAACAACAAAAAAACCTCTAGATATGTTTATTGTTGAACTGCTACCGAAAACTAACAACAAACAAATATAAAGTGTAAATCCTAGCCTGCATACCAACAGCTTTCTAGTACTTTAGGAAGTACCCATGAGCATGGGGTCTCAACTAGAACAAATTATAATTAGTCTCGAAAAAAATTCATAGATGGCAGCAGAAATTAACAATCAGTAAAAAGCGTTATACGGCAGATTTTGGCTGAAGTACGATTAGGAAAAATCAAAACTTCCTTGTTTAATGTTGATTTATCTATTTACACTTATATTTCACGTATTTTCAACAAAAACGATACATTAAGCCTTTTACTTCAATCCGAACCAAATAGTATGTTATAAACAGTTCAAAGTAGCCTTCTGGTGCATTTTGTTTTAGAGCTCTTTGCAATAGATGGCGTTTTATTACCACGCACAGTGAAGGGTTCCATAGTTTAGATGAATTTATCCCAGGGATGAAAAATATGTTCCCTCATACATTCCAACTTTTGGAATGTATGGAAGACATTCCAACAGCAAATGTAACTTTGTACGCACAATATTGAGAGATTTATCATGATATTTTAAGACCATAGATTCTAATAAGTTTTCCTGGAAAGAAAAAAACTGAATTGTTATAGGATCACTCGTGTGTCTGTCTGTCTGTCTGTCCGTATGTCACAGCTAATTTGCTCCGAATCCATTGGACCGATTAAGATGAAATTTGGTACACGTATCTATTTCTGTGACCCAAACATGGACGTGTAACGTAAATAAATTAATTTTGAATATGGGAGTCAATTTTGGGGGGCAAGTAAGAAAATAAAAATAAAGTTTTGCAAACTGTACCATGTGACATATCAAATGAAATGGATTACTGTGAGGGTCTCAAATATACTTTTTTTTTATAATTTTAAAATAAATCGTTTCAAAGTTATTTAAAAAATAGACGAAAATTGACCGTTCCGTGTTTCGACCTTTTGTGACTAGTCGGGTTATTTATACAACCATTATTGTCTTCATAAATATCAATTGGACTGACAATATTAAGTTTAACACTATTTGCAAGAGACTTTAGCCATAAGGCATCTTTTACAGCTTCGAATAATGCCATGTATTCAGCCTCAGTCGAAGAAGTCGCTAGTGACAATTGCCTCTTTGTATTCCAGGTTATTGTACAACTACTAAATAATTTAAATAAATAACCCGCTGTACTTTTTCTATCATTGACACCATTGCCACCCCAATCTGAATCTATATACTTATCCACATAAGATATTATCAAAATTATTACACCTGTTTTATGTTAGTTTTAATTCTGTTTTGCCTTTCAAATATCTAAGTACTCTTTTGAGACATTGCCACAACTCTTTACTTTTATTATTATTATCTCCGAAAGTACTGAGCCTAAAATTTTGAAAAAAAAAAAAAACAGAAAATAGTTCAATACTTATAGTATGTATAATGTATGGAAGAACATATTTTTCAACTACAATATTAAGTTTGTTCTTAGGATTCGACCCAACTACGGAACCATTCATTGTGCGTAGTCCGACACGCACTTGGCCGGCTTTTTATTTCAAAATATGCTCTGTTGTATCGGAGATAGGGCGAAATGGTCAATTTTCGTCTATTTTCTTAAATAACTTTAAAACAATTTATTTTAAAATTATAAAAAATATAGATTTGAGAACCTCACAGTAAGCCCTTTAATTTGATATATCACACGGTACAGTTTGCAAAACTTTTTTTAATAATTTTCATATTTGCCCCCAAAATTGACCCCCATGTTCAAAATTCATTTACTTATTTATGTTACACGTCCGTGTTTGGGTCACAGAAATCCATACGTGTATTCAACTTAATCGTTCCATTGGATACGGAGCAAATCGGCTGTGATAGACACACGAGTGAGCCTATAAGGGTTCCGTTTTTTTTCCTTTTGATAAATGATAAATGATTTTTATTTCTGTAAGTAGGTTTGTACAAACACTTTTACAAGTCAACCACGTTTTTTTTTTTTTTTTTAAATTAGATGAGGTCGGCGTTGAGGTACGGGGCCCTAAACACAAGTGAATGTGCCCACGCAGTTATCCGTCGTTGCTGTGAGACCACAATTATGCGGAAACAATGTACAATAATAACATCTCTTCGTCAGTTGTAATAAGTCTTAATTTTGTATGAACAACAAATTCAACTTCGACGAAGCAAGCCCGCTCGTGCTCTACTGGAGTGCTAAAAGGGAATCCCCAACGTAATTCTTTGTTACATTTTTTATGATATTTCTAATGTGGCTGTAAGTAGCGAAATTGCTACTTACAGCCACAGTAGAAATATCATACAGTATTTTATCTTCATACAAACGGTCGGAAGGAGGTATTTTGCTTTTTCCACCGAGTAAAATAACTAGATTAATAAATAAATAAGTGGATAGGGTGAAACAAGTGACACACGAGTGACCTACCTGAGCTCGCGTTAAAAAAAACTAGTAGGTAGTTTCCTAAGCTAGGCTATCTACTTACTTATAATATGTAATTAGCTACTTACTGAGTTAGACGAAATATTGTTGGGAAAAGATTATGAGAGTAATAAATGGTAGGTAACTACGTAGTAAGATTAACATTATAATTTACTTTTATAAGTAAGATTTTGTAGTAGGTAGTTAGAAGATTTGATTGCTGTTGATAGCGCACACGCGATGAGATGGTTGATAATAAGTAAGGATTGCAGAGCGGTTCGACATCGGATGGGTGACGAAAAGAATTATTATTTCGAGTTGCTCCGAGTCCGTACTGTAGGTAATGAGAACGTTAATAAGCTGAGATGAAAAAGATATTTAATTACTCGTCAGCTGTTTCTTGCATAGCGACCACTTAGATCTTACTAAGATCTAAGTGGTCGCTATGCAAGAACCGCGGACATAAGCAGATAATAAAATTAAGCGCGTTTAGGAAAAAACCCATTTACAGCTGCACGAATTATTATGTACAGACGCCAGCACATCAAGCTACTACAATCTGTCAAATTTCGTTAATAGATTTTCAACTTTATCGCTAAAGCATTAGGTTTAAGGTTGATTGGGAAAATTTGACAGTTTCGGATAGCTTGACCTGCTGGCGTCTGTACCTATATGCCGCATGGCGTAAAAATAAAATATAATTATTTGGCTTCGCAAACACGTCGTCTCCTACTAAAGCTAAAAATGCTAGCTCAATCATCAATCACACAAACGAAACAATTACGCCAACTCAAGATAATTTTTGTTGTATTGTTTTGTATTTACTTGTCCTTGAGCGCACGGTACGATTACGACGACATACTCGATGCAGTGTTGCCACCTTGGTTTTTGAAAAGGGGCAGTCGGACAAGCTAGAAAGAGCTAGATTTAACAAATTTTGCCATCAAAAGAGGTGCTAGAAAGGGAAAAAACATAGATAAATACAAAGGGTTAAAAATTATTTATTTGAAACGTATTAATTTCAGAAAAATCTCATTATAATTAAGTTATTAAATTGTTAAAAATCAGACTCCTCATCGGAATTTTCCAAAATCATATCTGCCGAAGCAGAAGAAGTTGATGGCTGATTGACATTTTGTGTTCTTAGCCAATTTGACCGAGTATTTCAAATTACTCCCACACTTTTTATTATTTCAGTTGGCACCTCGTGGGAACAGCAAGACGAAATCTATACTACATGACACGCATTGTTTCATAACTTGGTAATCGCAGTGCGAAGTTTTTGTCTCGCTTGAAAAGGTCTAGATTGCTCTTTTCGGGCTAAAGCATGAAAAAACGAGTTTACCTACAGTAAAAAGTGCTAGATCTAGCCCGAAAATGGCTAAGGTGGCAACACTGACTCGATGTGAGATGGAGAATCTATAGGTATCTAGAATCTAGATATAGCCATCTAAGTAGTATCGATGCCACTTAGCATCGATGAGACCTAGTGTGTAGGCCGACTCCTAGATGGCGTTGTAAAACTACAGGTGCTCGTTCGTTATAAATAGAAGGAAAAAAAAATAGCCAGCTCAATAGCCAGACTTAGGGAGGTGTCATTTCTTTGTATGGGATTGGGTATCTGTACGTAGTATTGTAATATCTGTGCCTTGAGATTTTTTTTTAATAGAGGCTTGCACCATATACGGTATATAGATACATCAGGAGTGACCGGGGTATATGATATACCCCGGTCACTCCTGATGTATCTATCGGCGAGAATATCTATCTGACCATAGAGTAAAACTTCTACGAAGATGATTACGAATCAAAGAGTAGAATAACTTTAATAGAGGAACGAATGTTTGGGAAACTTCATTGTCTTCATTACGTCACACACACTAAAAAACGAGAAACACAAATAAAAAATAATGAACTTACCAAAGGACGACAGGATTAACAAAGAAGTTATTAAGATGATCGACAGCACCATGGCAACAGTTAAAGGATGAAGAAGCAAGTGTTATCTTGAAAAGGAAGTATTTAGCGGAACGAAATAAAGTAAGAGAAGTTAAATAATTATAAAAATAGTTACTACAGGACATTCCAAAAATGTAACAAAAATCCGAAGAAGATGTGGAAAGCTATTAATTCTCTAGCTGTGAATAAGACTAAAACGCATATTTTACCTCCAAAGCTTATAGTAAATTCAGAAAGTGTAACAGATGGCGGAGAAATTTGTGATGTACTAAATGCGTATTTTGCCACTATTGGTACAGAGCTGGCTAATAGGATACCATTTAAATTCAGGTACCTAACACTCTTATGTACAAAGACGGATATAAACACACAGAAACGCTAGTAGGAGAGTAATGGGGGGTCTGGATCAAACTAGATCCAATACCTATGTTATCCTGTTGTTTATTATACTATTTACTAGCTCAATTAATGAATCTACCTGCTCCATTTCTTAATTATTAATATGTCTAATCATACTTATCTTTATCTTTTTAGGTCAAAACAAACAGCAACCCATCTTTTCTCCTCTGAAGATGATGCTGAGGTCCAGCCTAAAAAATCGTGGGGTTTGTCACCGTCATCATCGACCATTCGGCGAGAGAAAAGACGGGCGGGAGGTGAATCATCTCATGAAAAAAAAAGAAGAAGAAGAAGACCATCTTCAAGCCAATCAGCTCTTGCATGAAGCCCACTTCGCACGAATTATTTGGCACCTATAGTGATGAACCAGAAGAGGAACCTGTTACAACCGCACAGGGTAAAAATAATACTGCCACTTTTTTCATATTTGACTCGTAGAGTTGCCAACGGTCTTAGCAGGCAAAGCGATGAGAGTAAAATTGGGAAGTACTATGTGGAGCTTAAAATTTATATTGTTGAAGAGATCGAACGCATAGCACCTATCAACCGTTGGCGACATACAATATTGATGGTTAAAAATCGTACCGATGATAGAACGCCAGCATGGGATTGGTTAAAAGAATTTGTGAACAAAACTAGAAAGGAGTTCAAACACTGTCCTCTACATTTTGTTAGTCATTATTACTAGTGTAGTACCTATTCTAACAAAGTGTTTAGGGCACATTTTAATTTAGGTTATTATTCTTATGTAAACTTTTAACCAGTAATCATTGGTTCCCTATTACCTACTTACTTATTCAGTGTTTAAAAATAATTTAATCAACATAATTATGTATTATTATAGAAATATAGGTACTCATATAAAATACCTAACATGTCTCCTATTTAGTACAATTAAAAACATGTATTTTAAGCTCACATTTGTTTTTTACTTTACAGTACGATACCTGTCTACACATCGAAGGCATTATAATATTGATGATATACATAATAATCCTCAATTTGTTGAATGTGAAAAATGTCTTATTGAATTACCTTTGAATCAATATAAATATCATTTGAGAACCAATATGCATAAATCTAATAGTCTCTTACAAACCGAATTTCAAAACATTTACATTATTTCAAGTGCTTTCAAAAACAGAATCGTGAAGTATCGTTTAAATCCTGCACACAAAGTTGAATACCTCGCGCCTGAGGATTTCTTGTGTGAAAATAAAAATGATATCTTAAAACTAGTTGATGTCGCTACTGAAAAATATTTGTATTAACACATTCCTTGCTCACCACTCGGATCCGAGTGGGGCGGGGCTGTAATAGCGGCGCCTTCCACTCGGATCCGAGCGAGCGTCCCGTTCATTTTGTAGTAGTCAGTAAACCGCTGATATTTGAGGCGAGTCAACTTTGCTTTGCGCGACCATTCTAGCAATATAGTCAACTTACGAAAACGAGTATTGGTTTCATTCTTACAGTGTGGTAGTGATTTGTACGGAAGGTATTTTCGCGCCAAAATGTACAGTAAGGCTGGGTCGTCCAAAAGTAAAATTAAACCGATTATTTTAACATCTCGTGCTAAAAAAAAGCGTCGACAAAGTGATGATTATGATTCGGAAGGTTCTGGAGAATATAGTGATGAAGAAGTGTATTCGCAAGGAGTTCATGAAGAGGACTTTTCTTCAAGTTCAGAAGGATCTGGTAGCGACAGTGATTTAAGTATTTTTAATTCAAGATTGAAAACGAAGATGACCAGCCAAAGTTACCACATTCAGACATTGGTTCCTCAGCATCAAAGCCAGCGCCTGGCCAACTAGAATTACATTAGCACATTCTTAAGTTTTTTGAAATTGCATTTTTTATATTTTATTTTTTTGATGTCAAGAGATCACTAATTTTTGCTAGTGACAATTTTTTTTAGATTCTGATTTTGTTTCAGTTCTTTGTAATTTTCTTTGAGTATCTCACTGTCATTTAAAGTGACAAAATTTTTAATTAAACTTATAATTATGATGTTTTTTGATACTATTGACTGTATTGCTTTGATTTGATTTTTGATAGTTTTGATTGTATCGCTACTTTACTCAGATTTGTTAATGTCTTCCTAAATAAATAATTCTCCAGATGCATATATTTTATTTACTATTATTTTAAAGATAACAAGACAAGTCTTACATGATGATGGTACGTCTGAACTGTATGTTATGTATGTATATGTGTGTATGCCCTGTGTGTGTGTCCTATGTGTGTGTGTGTGTGTGTGTGTGTCGGTCATATGTTACAAGATTTTGCTCAAGAACCGAAGTAAAAGAAGGTCAAAAGTGGTTTTGATTAGTTTCCTTAGATGATTTTGATCAAGATTCTGGAATTTGATCAAAAACACGGGTTTGTCAAAATCTTGTGACATATTAGTACGCAAAAATGCAATCGTGGAACAAATATCTATAATATTAGTGAACTAAACTATTGCCATTCCTGGCGCTCGGATCCGAGTGTTCGGCACCCAGCGTGCTGTGTGGTGTGGCGACCGCTCGGATCCGAAAAATATGTTTTTTTATTGAAATAATAATAACAACAATTTATATTTATTCATATTTTCAAACATTCATATATACTTAATCAAAATTCGCCTTAAAAAGTTTTGGTTCCCAGCTATTATTTTTTATTTATTTTGTAGGTAGTGAATGTGTTAAAGTGAACTTTGAACTATTTGCTAACTTTTTATTAGAAAAGAACAAAGAGCAACAGCTGAAGTCTTTCAATACAAAATATGAAATAATTTGTAGATGGTACTCGAATATAATTGAAGTTTTGAAATATAAATTATTGGAATTCGAACATAAAGAGTCTGGATGGTCTTATCACTCAGTAAGCCATCTGGAAATCAATGTTAATAAATAGGTACTGTCCATTGAGAGGTGGAACGTATTTAACTTTACCAAAAAAAAATCTGACACTCAAAAAGTTGTGTGAATATACAAAATAATGACAGTCATTATTTTTTATGGAGTATTGTAGCAGCATTGGGCTAAGCAGAATGTATGTAGGACAGCATCATATCCACATTACGGATCTGTTTTTAATATTGAAGGAATGTCTTTCCCTGTCACATACCAAGACAAAATTATTTTAAACCAATAATAACATAAGCATTAATGTTTATGGAATAGATTAGAATAATGATAAGTGACTGGACCTCTATATTTAACAAATACAAGAAAATCAAATCATGTGAATTTACTATACTTAGAGAGAAATGGAAAAGCTCATTACTGATCATAAAGGTAATGTTGGCATGGTTGGTTAAGATACCACCTATCATGCCGCAGGTCGTGGGTTCGATTCCCGTCCAGGACAAACATTTGTGTGCATGAACATGTCTGTTTGTCCTGAGTCTGTATACATATATGTACATATATGTCTTTACAAGAAAAAAAAAGTAATGTATGTAGTAGGTATATCAGTTATCTGGTTTCCATAGTAGGTACGAATACAAGCTCTGCTTAGTTTGGGATCAGATAACCGTGTGTAAATAATGTCCCAGGATATATTATTATTATTATTATTACATTAATAATAGGTTGGGGAAAAAGTTTCTTCGCATTTTTAAAAAAAATTCAAAACATTTTTTAATATAGTTTATTTCCATTTAACTAAAGTATGTAGGTACCATTTTGTTCGATAACTTTTTGCCATCTTGTAGGTAGGGACATGATCCCTATATGCTATAGAAATTTTGGGACTTCTGGTCAAAATACCGCGACAAGTGGTTTTGGCAGTCCTCTCGTGATGTTAACCTGACACTGCCTAAAGAATTCTGAAGAGACCGAAACAGGTGGACATCTGAAGGTGCAAGGTCAGGACTATACGGCGGATGCATTAACACCTCCCAGCCAAACTCTCTTAATTTTTGCTGAGTGGCTAAAGATGTGTGAGGTCTAGCGTTATCATGATGAAAAACCACACCCCTTCTGTTGATTAATTCCGGCCGCTTTCTCTCAACCTCTTGCTTTAATCTCATCAGTTGTTCGCAGTAGAGTTCAGAATAGATGGTCCTGCCTGGTGGTAACAGCTCATAATGAATAATGCCCTTCCAATCCCAGCACACACACAGCATCACCTTGTTGCGAGTTAACCCGGGTTTCGCCACAGTCTGTGAAGCCTGACCGGCCTTTGACCACGACCTTTTTCGCACGTTCTTGTCATACGTGATCCACTTTTCATCACCAGTTATCAGCTTCTTCAAAAATGGTTCGGTTTCATTACGTCGTAATAAAGAATCACAAATGAGTACACGGTTCATTAGGTTTCTTTCAGTGAGCTCGTGAGGTACCCAAATGTCGAGCTTTTTTGTGTTCCCAGTTTTTTCAAATGCGCCAAAACTGTTTTGTGGTCAATTTCCAGTTCTTCAGCTACGTCGTAACTACTGATATGCCGATCTTGCTCCACTTTATTCAAAAATGGCATCCATTTTATCCGTAATAGGGCGACCAGAGCGACGTGCATCTTTGACATCAAAATTTCCGGATTGAAAACGCTTAAACCAAATTAAATAATTTAATTAATTTGGCGGGCCAGTTGGCGTGGTTGGTTAAGATACCGCCTATCATGCCGCAGGTCGTGGGTTCGATTCCCATCCAGGACAAACATTTGTGTGCATGAACATGTCTGTTTGTTCTGAGTCTGGGTGTAATTATCTATATAAGTATGTATTTACAAAAAAAAAGTAGTATATGTAGTATATCAGTTATCTGGTATTCATAGTACAAGCTCTGCTTAGTTTGGGATCAGATGACGGTGTGCGAATAATGTCCCAGGTTATTATTATTATTATTCTTTTTTTTATACTTTTACATATCTCGGCGTTGCGCCGGCTTAATGGGATAGTACGGGCCGAAGCCAAGTGCTACTATTATTATGTTTTTCTGTGCGAATCATGTCTACAATTTTACTGTAGTGAAACCAAGTATAAATCGCATATCGACCGTATGCTGCCAATACCTCCTAAGTGCTTTGAGGAGAAGTTTGAGGATAATATGTTTTCACTTCAAAGATTACGATACGAGCTAATAGATGGCGCAAAAAACAACATTTCGGTAAAAATGTTAGAAGGTATTGGCATCATACGGTCGATATGTGTTCTAAAGTTTTAACCGTTCTACCTGAAAGTAATAAAGGGTCCACCAGATAACTTTTTTTTTTTTTTGAAAATGCTATAAAAAAAACTACTGAATATTTTCTCAAATTTCTTTTTTTATTTGAAAGTACAATCCTTCCGGTTAATAATGAAAAATAATTTCATTCAAATGGCTGCCTCGGCTGGCCATGCAGTAGCCTACACGATCGGTCCAATTTTTAAGCACATTATCGATTGTGTGCAGCTGAGCTGTATTTCCTGTTATATTATAGTACTCTGTGATTTCACCAATGGCTTCACGAATATTGTCCTTTAAAGCGTCAATTGTCTCTGGCTTGTCGGCGTAACACTTATTTTTGACGGCACCCCACAAATAATAGTCCAACGGTGTCAAATCGCAGCTCCGAGGTGGCCAAACGACATCAGCTCTGCGGCTGATAATGCGATCTTCAAAAACAGGGCGCAAAACATCGAGTGTAGCTTCGGCTGTGTGGCATGTAGCATCGTCCTGTTGAAACCAAATGTTGCCAATATTCTCCTCTTCAATAATTTTTGTGAACAAAAATTCGTTACACATTACCATGATTTTCAAAGTAATGTCGCAATATTTCCCAGCGTTGTTCAAGCGTATACACAGGGGAGGCACACTTAACACTATCATCAATTTCCATAGACGACAGCGACATCTGCAGTCTAGTGGCAAAAAAAAAAACTTGGCAGCCATCTTGTCTTGGTCAAATAAATGTCATTGTCGCCATTGTCAACTCCAACTTTCCCGACATTGATGCGCAATTCTGTTGAAAATTGTTTCTCGTTACTGTTATTTGTTTTGTTTTGTTTCTATTTCATAATATTGTTACCACTTTGATTTTCGTTTGTTATTTTTGTTGTTTTGTTAACGTGAGTGAACTCCGAAGAAGATATTGTATTTTTGGGTGTGATGTTTTATGTAAGTGTTTATTACCATACCGTACCGTATTATCTTTATTATAACCAAGAAAAAGTGTTATGTTATTCAATAATTTAATTTAATTAAGTATAATAAGTATAAAACGAATAAATATTAATAAAATTTATGTTTGATAATAATAAAAGGACATATTTCTGAACTCCATACGTGTTTTTTTCACCTGACTGTTACCATAATACAAACTCGCTCAAAGAGTATAATAAATAGGCGAGCAAGTGTAGTAAGTATGCATACCTATAGGTAGGTATATACAGGGTGATTTTTAAAACATGCGACAAAATTTAAGAGGGTGTTCTACCCATCAATATGAACAACTTTTACTATGGGACCAACTAAGAATTCGCAAAAAAAAAATTACCTTCCCATGTAAAAGCACATACCCGATTGGACCATTTTGTATAAAAAGGTCGAAATATTTTTGCGAATTCCGAGTTGGTCCCATAGTAAAAGTTGTTCGTATTGATGGGTAGAACACCCCCTTAAATTTTGTTGCATGTTTTAAAAATCACCCTGTATAATTATAGCCTTAATTCACCCACCAAACTAGAGGTAGCAGCACTTTCCATACATGCAAATTTTATTTTAGTGTTGCTACTCTTTCTCTCAATGTTTACATTACTCTTTGCGTATACACAACCATATTCGTTCAGCGGAAGGAAAAACTAATTATCTGTCAAATCAGACATGAGCTAAGTGTTACCATTCACGAAATAAGCACTAGGTGGAAAAAAAAAACGTTAGATGGCGGACCCGTTAGAAGGCTTGGTTATGAATGAAAACAAAGAATAAATTATGTAATATATGCTGATTTTGAAAGTCTGTTACTAAGTTGTTCAGAAAAACATACTGATAAAAACACACAACTTCAAAAAACATGAACCCTCATGTTTGGTTGCATATTTGTTGTTCATATGATCTTAGTCAAAATAAGTATGTCACATATAGAGGCTCAGATTGTCTTGAAGTGTTTGTTACTAAAATAGTGAAAGACGTAAAGAAAATATGTAAGTAAAATATTATTTATTAAAGCGCCTATGACCCCACTATCAAAAAAAGAAAAACCTGTGATCGGTTATTATTTAATGACAAAGTATGTGATCACGATCATGTTACAGGACTAGGAAGTGAGTAAATATTAGGTTGGGGAAAAAGTCTTTTCGCATTATAGTATGTATGAACTTGTAATAAAATCTCTTTGGCTATACTATTTGTATCTGGCTGGTTTTAGTATCATTGAAAGTTTAAATTTTAAAGAACATAATTCGAAATTCAAATTAGGAAAATGTGTAATTTTCATTTGTTTTTCGTACCGTCAAGATGAGTGAATCTAATGAAGAAATTCGATACATTTTAAAATTTTACTACAAAAAAGGTAAAAATGCAACGCAAGCCGCGAAAAAAATTTGCGATGTTTATGGACCTAGTGTAGTGTCTGTGAGAGTAGCACAAATTTGGTTTAAGCGTTTTCAATCCGGAAATTTTGATGTCAAAGATGCACGTCGCTCTGGTCGCCCTATTACGGATAAAATGGATGCCATTTTTGAAAAAGTGGAGCAAGATCGGCATATCAGTAGTTACGACGTAGCTGAAGAACTGGAAATTGACCACAAAACCGTTTTGGCGCATTTGAAAAAAACTGGGTACATAAAAAAGCTCGACATTTGGGTACCTCACGAGCTCACTGAAAGAAACCTAATGAACCGTGTACTCATTTGTGATTCTTTATTACGACGTAATGAAACCGAACCATTTTTGAAGAAGCTGTTAACTGGTGATGAAAAGTGGATCACGTATGACAAGAACGTGCGAAAAAGGTCGTGGTCAAAGGCCGGTCAGGCTTCACAGACTGTGGCGAAACCCGGGTTAACTCGCAACAAATTGATGCTGTGTGTGGTGGGATTGGAAGGGCATTATTCATTATGAGCTGTTACCAGGCAGGACCATCGATTCTGAACTCTACTGCGAACAACTGATGAGATTAAAGCAAGAAGTTGAGAGAAAGCGGCCGGAATTAATCAACAGAAGGGGTGTGGTTTTACATCATGATAACGCTAGACCTCACACATGTTTAGCCACTCAGCAAAAATTAAGAGAGTTTGGCTGGGAGGTGTTAATGCAATCGCCGTATAGTCCTGACCTTGCACCTTCAGATTTCCACCTGTTTCGTTCTCTTCAGAATTCTTTAGGCAGTGTCAGGTTAACATCACGAGAGGACTGCCAAAACCACTTGACGCGGTATTTTGACCAGAAGTCCCAAAATTTCTATAGCAATGGGATCATGTCCTTACCTACAAGATGGCAAAAAGTTATCGAACAAAACGGTACCTACATACTTTAGTTAAATGTAAATAAACTATATTAAAAAATGTTTTGAATTTTTTTAAAAAATGCGAAGAAACTTTTTTCCCAACCTATTAGAACATGTCTCAAAATGAAGACAAACCCCGATATGACATGTATGTACCTATAGCACGCATAAAATGCGTGAATTTTCATTCTATTATTACTGGGGGACAATTAATTCTAAGAAAAGATGGAAATGGCTGTCGCTGTATTCTTTTATTGTGGAAATAGTATAAATGATAAAGCGGCATGTTTCTCATGTGGAGGGGTTATAGAAGCTTGGGAGACTTATGACGATCCTTGGATGCAACATGCTATACATTATCCTCAATATTTTTATTTAAACGCTGCTGTAAAAGGAAGAGATTTTATAATTAATATGAAATTATTAAACTTCATTTAACCGTTTACCTAATGTGTACATTATACTAAAATAATGTATTTATTTATTCTTTGATGATAACATTATATTGTAGTGATTATTTCGAGCGCACAGTGGCGCCCTCATCGTTTGTTTTATTATTTCTTTTAATTTAAAAAGAATTTTATTTTAAAAGTTTTATTGTAATCCTTAAAACGGGAAATGGTGGCCACTTTTTTTCCGTTTTAATGATTACATTAAAACTTAACAATATAAAACTACTGTTTGTAATAATAATAACGTATAGTTTTGTGGAGTAGGTACAACTTTTAGAGCGTGGTACCAAATCTACGCGCTTGGGTTTTTAGGTTTTATCACTCGACGCCACGTAGTGATTGCGCGTGTGTGCGTTTTTCTCTTGTTTTTCCTCATGTACGGCACACAGCTGCAATGCTGCGACGACTAAACCATCTTGATCTGTAGCTATGGCGCCCCTATATTTTTTTGAAGTAAAACGCTAGAATTTTACGGCGAAAATAAAAAGACTGTCCACAATAGATTATTAGTGTGTCGGCGCATCCGCTTCTCAATACGTCAGCTGTCGCCTTATGTCAATGTCCATAACGAACACCGAGCACTGGAGAGGCGGCCATCCGGTAAAAGTGACAGTGAGTGTTGAGCCGTAGTGAAGTGCGCACGCAGCCACGTGCTCGGTGGACGTTAAGTCTTAATCAACTTTAATCTTAGTTATCCGTAATCAATTTGTGGAATTATTGATTTTACTATCGAGAATTATAAGTGAAGTGATTATTGCAATAGAGATTTTATTGGAATACTGTCTCCCTACCCAATAATCCACGCCTACCCAAAGATGTCTATCCATTCTGGTGATAGTCGAAAGACTTCATCAGAAGTGGGATGCGAAGGGTCAAACGAACAGGAGACAGCATCCAATCGAGGATATAAAGATCTTGGTGCAAGTACCCACGATTTGCTCACCGGTATGGAATCGATTTTGACAAGACTGCTAGCTGCAACTTCCGACGGCATCCACCCATCGCCGCAACAACATAATTCAAGTGTATTGGTGAAATTCGATCCAGACGATGCTGAGGCGGATATCGAAGCGTAATGAGATTTGAAACTGCGCCCCAAGAGCCCGCTTCTGAAGCAGCTATGCGTTTGTGGAGTCTCATTGAGCGTATACCGAAGGTGGAAATGAACGATGAAGTCATTACTGGCTTCGTCCTATCAGTCCTCAGCCAAAGGAGCTCTTTAATACGCAGAGAGCTCAATTCATACACCATCACAACGAGAGCTCAATTGTATCGCGCTCTTAATGGAATATCGCTAAAGAGACGCCACGATGAAAATGAAGAGCAATCTTCCAATTCAAAGAAACCACGTATGACTGCTGATTCAAAATTCGGAGGATCCTGCCACTACTGCGGCCATCGTGAACACAAGATCGAAGAGGGCCGCAAACATCGAGATGGTGTCACTGTCACAAAGGTCACATCACAAACAAACGAGAGAAGACAATCACGTGTTTCACATGTCAAAAACCGGGCCATATCAGTACAGCTTGTCCAAACAACAAAGCAGACCCAGATAAGAAGGATGTTAACAACTGAGCGGAATCTCGCGAAAGGTACGCTGTCAACGTCGACTGATGAGTCAATTCCATTTATATTCGACAGTGGTTCGGCATGTTCATTGATCATAAAATAGCCTAGCTGCCCAGCTTCCGGGCTCCGTACGCAAGGACACGGTTTATTTGACAGGCATAGGTGGTGAGGATGAAAAATGCTCGACTCAAATTTCTAGTCTCGTTCATATTGAGGATATTCCAGTTAGTATACTATTTCACATGGTCCCAGATAACACTTTGGCAGAGTCTGTCATAGGTAGAGACATTTTAGATCAAGGGTTTCATGTTGAAATTAACAGTGATTCAATTTGATTTTCATCGCACAAACGCATCAAAGTCTGCCGAACCTCTAGTCATCTAGATTTTAGTTCGATTGATACAGTTTTGGAAGGCGAAAAAAAATAGCAATTGTTCAGCATCCTATGCGAGTATAGTAAGTATTTTATAGAAAGCATGCCTGTTCGTAGAGTCACTACCGGTGAGATGAAAATATTGACCTAATAGAGTCCTCGGACACCAATACCGAGACAGTGTCCAGTGCTAGTAAACGAACTATCACTGCCAGTTCCGGCACACTTTCGGCTTCAGAAGACGACTAATGCATAATTGCAGATAGAGCTCAAGTATACCGAAGTAAATGATGTCGATTTGTACGATATCGGTATGGCGTGTCTGTTTTAGTGTTGTAATGTAAAGCTGGTTTCGAAAGGGCCTCGTACGCCCGGGCCATGCTTTAGTAGTTGGTTGAAGGGGCCTCGTACGCCCGGACCACACTATGGTAGAGGGTAAAATAAAGCTGGTTGAAGGGGCCTCGTACGCCCGGGCCACGCTTTAGTAGTTGGTTGAAGGGGCCTCGTACGCCCGGGCCACGCTTTAGTAGTTGGTTGAAGGGGCCTTGTACGTCCGGACCACACTATGGTGGACGGTAAAATAAAGCTGGCTGAAGGGGCCTCGTACGCCCGGGCCACGCTTTAGTAGTTGGTTGAAGGGGCCTCGTACGCCCGGACCACACTACGAGATACGGTTGAAGGGGCCTAGCACGCCCGGACCATAGTTTAGTAACCGGATGAAAGGGCCTAGCACGCCCGATCCAAGTTACTTGGTAATGGCATTGAATCTCAGTCTGGTCAGGAAGGACCGAGCGTATGTTAAGGTGTATATTCGCTTTTTTTTTGTTGGAACAGGTAGACATTTCAGCATGTAGATGTACGACACTATGCGCACGAGGTCGTGCGATTATCAGGGTTGGCCGTGTCGGCGCATCCGCTTCTCAATACGTCAGCTGTCGCCTTATGTCAATGTCCATAACGAACACCGAGCACTGGAGAGGCGGCCATCCGGTAAAAGTGACAGTGAGTGTTGAGCCGTAGTGAAGTGCGCACGCAGCCACGTGCTCGGTGGACGTTAAGTCTTAATCAACTTTAATCTTAGTTATCCGTAATCAATTTGTGGAATTATTGATTTTACTATCGAGAATTATAAGTGAAGTGATTATTGCAATAGAGATTTTATTGGAATACTGTCTCCCTACCTAATAATCCACGCCTACCCAAAGATGTCTATCCATTCTGGTGATAGTCGAAAGACTTCAAGTGTATATTAATTAAATTTATATAAATATTTATGAAGAAAATAATATTATGTATGTACAGACGCCAGCAGGTCAAGCTACCCGATACTGTCAAATTTTCCCAATCAACCTTGAACCTAATGCTTTAGCGATAAAGTTGAAAATCTATTAAATAAATTTGACAGATTGTAGTAGCTTGATGTGCTGGCGTCTGTACTTATAAAAATAAACTAATTATATTTGTTTATTTGTATAAGGACCTATTGATGTTTTATATAACTATTTGTCTAAGGGGCATCGATCAACTTTTCCTTGGATCTATAATTTCTGGGAGAACACATTCAAAATAAAATTTTATTAACCGCGGAGCCATCTTTTGTTCCCAGAAATTATCATCTCTGAAAACTTTGAATACTTTTATATTAAATGCACAGCGAGTCCACACAGCAAACAAACAGACATTCTTATTAACGATGTGGAGTTGGCCTTGAATTTGATAAAACCATTCATGGTTTGTGTTCATGACCACATTGTCGCCACATAATTTAAAACATTTCAGTTTTTTTTTGCTGAATAGTAGTATCTAGATCGATACCAAAAACAGAAAAAAGGGCACTTTATTTCAATGATGCCATCTTCATAAATGCCGTCGGGTGAAGCGCCTAGGAAAAAAGGGAATCATCAATAAACAAACCACATTTCTCGATGGATATGTTTTCTTGGCGACTGAGTTGTTCGATAGCTTTTACCTCGTTATCTTTCCCGTGTTTTACTGATGCCACATGATCTAACGAGTAACTATATAAAATACTTTTTACTAGAGGCGCTGAATTAGAATTATGTTTTCTTTTGCAATTTTTTGAAAAATTTGATGCAGTTAGGATACATCTACGTAATTCAAGCCATAATGCGCTTTCTGCTTGAAGTATTGTTTTGCCCTCAATTTCATGAAAACTAGATTTGGCCTGTTCGTAATCTTCAGAATTCAAATCAGATTTCTGACATGAATAGCCAATATAGCCATAATCGAAGTTTGTTGGAGGTTTTGGCGCAAAGAAAATTTTACGACAAGATGTCTTGCCTTGTCTTTTACTTTCATAATAGGCAAATTTATTATATTATATTTGTTCTAGACCTTTCAGCGTTTTTCCTGGGCTTTTGTTACATACTGATTGGTAAAGGCAGGTTTGAAGTTTCCCTGTATTGAAACAGACCACAGCCGCATGACACCGAACAGAATATGAATCTATCAGCGAGAAATTTATATGCTTTCCACCTACAGTCTTGGCAACAACACTGTTGAAATGCTCTGCACGATTTGTGGTAAAACAGTACTAGTAATGCATTCTAAAAAAGAAACGGTTACAGTTGATGGGTGACCGCTAGTGAATTTGCTATTTACCTGACTACGAGTATTATGTTGGTAAAAAAACCATAACTTACACCCTGTTAAAAATAAATAGGTAATGACGCAGCTTCTCTGGCCTTCTGCAAATTATTAATCATTTTACTTTTTCGTGACTTAACAGATTTCTTTGATCCATAATAATATCTTTTGTCTATTCTACCCATGTTCTATAGGTAAAAAAATACCAAGTTTGTAGAAAAAATAGTAGTTTACCTAATTAGGCTAAGTGGGCATGTTTATTCGGGTTAAATATATGTATAAATGTACAGTTTGTAAACTCGGAGTTATGTAGTTAACATTTTAACTCTTATTACGTGTTGCGCCACTAAAAAGTAACACTGGGTTAGTTTGTAGTGACCTACACACTTGGGTCTAATTGAATTATTATAAGTTATGTACTTCTTAAATATAAATAATCATAATTTATATACAACATATCTATAAAGAAACTCAAAACTAGACTATAACAACCATTAAAATAAAACTATTTACAATAATATCTTAATGTTCAACGGACAAACGGACAAGTGCAAACATTGTATTAGTAGCTAATACCTATCAGTTGGCCGGCGCACGCAGCTATGACGCGTCTATTGTTCTAGCGAGCGCCGCTCACGCTACGTCATGTGAGCCGTGTGCATGAGCGGGACAGCATCATCATGCGTTGCACTCATGCACCCGCGCCGTACAGTGACGCGCGAAAGACTGCTTGATAACCAGTATGCTCACTGCACGCATAGCCTATATGCCGAAACCTTCTTGTGCTTAAGTTTAACTGCTTGTCCGTGCTGTTCTCTGCTATCTACATTTCTGTCACTCCTTCTAAACTAAGTGTAACTCTTGTGTGTGTGAACTTAAACCTGTGTACCTAATAAACTTTGATTCTTCTACTTGTGTACTTCGGACTTTTCTTCATCCCTTCGTACGTCTTCATACTTTCACCTTCCACACCCGCTCCACAAGTTAATCTGAAATTAGTACTTTTTGAGTTGGGAACATTGCTGTTCAAATGACGGAATTCACGCGGAATTCATTACGATACGTAATACTTTCTTGTCTTTGAATTTTATAGCATGACATTTCATTTTATTGATAGACGAAAACATCAGATAGAAAAACATGTTTATATTTTTTATAATTTGTATTTATTTTTGGAACACGCAAGTGGCCCTTAAAATATTACTTAAATGAACAACCTCATTCATATTCACAAATAAAATAAAAAATACTTTCGGATCAAAAATATTTAGTCGCACTATAATTTAAGCATATGTCATGCGTGGCGCGTGTTCGGCGGCGGGAGGTCAACCGACATAGGTCCTGCGTCTACGAGTGCCAGAGGATTTAGGCCGTTTTTTTATTTTATTTTATTTTGAATGGCATCTCGTAGTTGGCCTAGAGAGGCCGTGACTACTTAACCGGACTATCCTGTGGCTGCCTTAAGTGAACTCAAAGCCAGGGGCTGATTTAGGCCGTTCGATGCACCCGATTTTATACTTACTTTGAAAAATTATTTTCATAAATTATTGAGGACAGATATTTTTTCTTTTGTACACATTTATAGTACAATCTCTCTTCTTACGTATAAAATTATTTATGTGGCGAAATGACTTTCAGATTATGAGATATGATGTGTTTTTTTGTAGACGATTTCTCGATTTTTAGTTTTCTTAGACGTAATAAAAATACAAGTTAATGAAACAAAAATGGAACTTTTCTCAATGCATTATAAATTTTAGGGTATGCCTCTTCGATAAATACCTTTTTACCTTCTTACTTAGTAAAGATAATTGGTGTAAGATTACTTCAAAGTTGAGTCTTCGCGCGCCATCTTGAAATCGCGCATTCGAAATCTGCTGTTTTCATAGTCAATAATCCAATTTGAACGAGTTTTTGTTAATAGACATTAAATAAAAATCTATAGTAATTACGATAATTGAAGTCAAAAGAAGCTAAAACAATAATTTCTATGTCAAAAACCATTTCTAAAACTCCCAAGTTCTCAATTTACAATTAACATGCTTATTTTCTGCATTTTCATTCTAAAATAAAAGAAATAACCAAACAAACGATGAGGGCGCCACTGCGCGCTCGGTAGCGTCTTAAGTAAATAAAATACTTTTATAGATTCATTTTAGATAATTATTTATAAGTAAGTAATTATAAGAAGATTATGTTCTTATCAAAAATGGGAAAATAAATATTTATATAAAAGCGATGTACTATAGTTTTATTTTTAAACACTAATGTTAACATTTCACAGTGTAGGTTCCTAGATCTCCGAGTGAACGGATGGTTATGCACAGATCATACTGAACTGATAGCACGAACTGCTCATGCAGTATGAGCAGTTCGTATAAAACTGCTTATTACATTAGTACAAACAGATGCTGTTTAAATAAATTCATATAAAAGAAATATAAATTCCCTAGAGAGCTGCTATAGGTAATGTCGATATTGCGAATTACAATATCAATACAGTTCTGAATAGGTGTCTCCATTCAAAATAAGATTTTTGAATAGAGAGTAATAAGCGTGAATGGAAGAACTGTTCAGAATAGAGATTCTTGAATAGATGTAACATTTTGAATAGAGAGTAATGGGGGGTCTGGACCCCCCATTACTCTCCTACTAACGCTTACTCAACTTAGACCTTGTACAGTCCGGGAGTTACAGAGCTTATATATAATTTGGATGCTGGTACTAGCACGGTGTAGACGGAGCTAGGACAAAAGCATTAAAATGTATTAAGAATGTTGTAATTTCACCCTTAGTTAGTTGCGTTAATAAATGTCTTGAACATGGGATGTTTCCTGATACCCTGAAGTTGGCAAGAGTTTCTCCTATCTTTAAGTCGGGTACGAAAACGGACCCGAGCAATTATAGGCTAGTTTCTGTACTTCCGGTTATAATCAAAATCTTTGTGAAAATTATATACAACTGCTTAATTTAATACTTAAATGAGTAAAACTTCCTAATAGACCAGCAATATGGTTTCAGGTCCAAAACAAACACCCTGTCAGCCACTATTGACCTAGTAACGAATATAAAAACAAATATGGATAAAGGAAATATAGGCTTAGGCATTTTTATTGATTTGAAAAAGGCGTTTGATATTGTTTCTCATTCAAAACTATTACAAAAACTACTTAACTTGGGTATCACTGGAGCAGATTACAGCTTATTCGAATCCTATTTATCAAACAGGTGGCAAATTGTTAAAATTGGTAACTACAAGAGTAGTATTCCCCAATAAATTACATGTGGAGACAAGGATCTATTCTGGGACCACTATTATTTCTAATTTATGTAAACAATATCAATCAGATAGGGTTAACAGGATATCTAACACTTTATGTTACGCGGATGACACTAGTCTATTTTACTTTGGTCAATCCATACACGATATTATTATTGAGGCGCAAAACTATTTAAACGTAATAAAAGAGTGGTTTCTACATAACTTACTTACCATTAATACTTCGAAAACATCTTATATGATATTTGCAGCCAAAAACAAAAATATTCCATCCCACGCCCCTTTGATTGTTAATAATCTAATTATTCAGCAGTCTAGTACAGAAAAATACCTCGGTCTACTATTAGATGACAAACTGTCCTGGAAACCCCATATTGAGCACGTAAGAGCCAAACTTGTTTCACTTTCTGGAGCTCCTCGCAAAATAGGAAACTGCTTTGCCACCTAAGATAAAACGCACTATCTATAGTAAAACCTAATCTAGAATACCTAATAGAGAATTGGGGAACAGCATCCAAGACGAACCTCAATTACATACAGAGGACTCAAAGCAGAATTATTAAACGGTTATATTGTTATGACTTCTTAACACCTACCAAACAGCTATATGAAAAAACCGGTCAAGTGCATGTCGGACCACGCACAATGAAGGGTTGGGTTGAATTTATCCCAAGAACAAAATTAACATTGTACTTGAAAAACATGTTCTCGCATATATACCAACTACAAATGTCCATAGTTAAACGAAAAGGATCCAATCCACATTACACCTAATGTGGATTGGGTCTTTTTGTTTAACTATGGACAAATGTAAGTTTGTACGCACAATATTGAGAGATTTATCATGTTGTTTTAAGATCATCGACTTTTTATAAGTTTTCCTGTAATCTATAGGTATGGAACTATTTTCTGTATTTTTTTTCAAAATTTTAGGCTCAGTACTTTCGGAGATAAGAGGGGGAATGGTCAATTTTTGTCTATTTTCTTAAATAACTTTAAAATGGTTTATTTTAAAATTATAAAAAATAAAATACATTTGAGACCCTCACAGTAAGCCCTTTCATTTGATATGTCACACGATACAGTTTACAAAACTTTTTTTTAATTTTCTTATTTACCCCCCAAAGTTGACTCCCATATTCAAAATTTATTTATTTACGTTACACGTCCGTGTTTGGGTTACAGAAATACATATGTGTACCAAATTTAAACTTAATCGGTCCATTAGATTCGGAGTAAATTGGCTGTGACAGATGGACAGACACACGAGTGATCCTATAAGGGTTCCGTTTTTTCCTTTTGAGGTACGGAACCCTAAAAACTAAACTTTTTGATCTTCGTCAACTATACAATTACTATATTTGCATATTAATAAAAAAGATTTTAGAAAACACTACAAAAACCAACATTAAACTTAAAAAAAGAGAGAAACGAACTAGTTCTGCGTTTCCCTAGAACAGTAAAATATGGAAAAAAGAACTTTTTATATGAAGGGGTCCAATTATACAATAAATTGCCAAATGAAATCAAAGAGTGCAAAGGTATTAATATTTACAAAAGAAAACTAAATTATAAACTATTACATTATGCAAAAAGTAATTTCTACATAAATATTTGTATCTCCCTGACAACACAATAATTATAAAATATTTATAATACACATAAACCAGAACAAAATTATAATTGATCAACTGTCTCCGAGACTATAGTTATCGTAAAAAGGTGTTCCTCACAAAGTGAATAAACAGTACATAAGAAGGTACTTTGGTGTCAAATTGGCTAGCAAGAAAACAAGTTAATAAATACATTGTTTTAGCCGTAGTCACCCCTGTTTGTAAATCCGGAGACAAAACTTGCGTTACTTTTTTCAGTACTAACGGGACTCTCAAAGATTTTGGAAAGAATCATTAATAACAGACTCGTAAAATATCTTGAAATAACAAATTACTTTCAGATCAACAATTTGGTTTTAGGCCCAAAAGATCAACGAGCCAAGCATTACACAAATTGACAAATTTCATAAGTAAAAATCTCGATAATGGAATGCAAGCCATTGGGATCTTTTTAGACCTCGCCAAGGCTTTTGACACCATTTCTTGCTCTCTATTATTACTTAAACTGGAAAAAATTGGGTTTAGAGGAGCACAGTTAAAATTGTTATCTGACTATCTTAACGACCGTTATCAGTCTCTTAAAATAGGTCAGTACACGAGCTCTGAACTTATAGTGATTACGGAATCCCACAAGGCAGCATTCTAGGGCCTACCTTATTTTTAATATATATAAATGACCTTTGCCGCTTACAACTCCATAATGGTTTAATTATGTCATATGCGGATGACACAGCTCTACTGTTCTCAGGTAAATCAAAAGCACGAACTTGCACAGAATGGTTTTGATATTGTGTGTAATTGGCTACATAACAATCTATTAACGTTGAATTCAGATAAAACCAAGTTTATTCTGTTTGCAATGAGAAATACTAATCAAAACATTACGATGCTTACTAACCAAAACATTCACGCGCACAATTGTTATACATACGCTGACACGGCATGCACTGGTCCTACTTTAACTCAAACCGACCATATCAAATACCTAGGCGTCACCATTGACACAAATATGAACTTCCGTAAACATATCGATTTATTATGCATTAGATTACGTAAATTAATATACATTTTTAAGAATTTACGGGACATAGTCGATTTTAAATTAATTAAACGGGTTTACTTGGCATTGGGTCAATCTATTCTTACCTTCCTGGGGTGGTGCCGCAAAATCAAGTTTACTTCTCCTAGAACGTGCTCAAAGAGCAATTCTAAAAGTCGCCACCTGTCGCCCGTTCAGATTTCCCACACACCAGCTTTATTTGGCATGCAAGGTGCTAACAGTTCGGCAACTGTTTGTTCTAAGTATAGTTTTACTGCAACACACTGAACTAGATTTTAAACCAGTACCTTCAGATAAGAGAAGAAAGGATCTGGTTTGCTCGAACCCTCACCCTAAACATGATTTCACTAATAGATTTTATTTGTTTCTAGGTCCTTTTTTATATAATAAGTTTAACAAATTGCTTAAAATATACAATGGTAAGTTATAATAGGTGTAGTATAATGTTATCCGATTATTTATCACAACTTAATTACTCAGACACGGAAAAACTTCTAGAGGTGCTGAAATAAAATAGCTGACTTTACTGTATTTACCTAGACTAATATTATAATAATTTCAGTTATAGATATAAATATATCCTATACGTCTAGTTCAAACTTAAGATAAGTTAACGCAAAATATTGCTACTGGTTAGATATTGAAAAGTATATGTTAAATAAATTCAATGACTGCCCTATTCGAAAAGTACTGTCGTTCGATATGGCCTGAAACACAGGTGTAAATAAACCTAGCTCGGGCATCGCATTACATTACCTTCAGTATTCTATTAATTAATTTATTTTATTTTGCAACTGTAATCATATATTTTTCATACCATAGTTTTTTTCCTAGATTATTATAATACTATTATAGGCCTTGATTAATGTTATATACTGAAACATATGTACACTTTTTGTAAACATACTATTTCAATAAATTTATTTTTATTTATTTTTTTTTTTTTACATTTCTCGGGACCCTGGGGTCCCGGACCTTTGGAAGGCGTACGAGGAGCCGAAGCCAACTCGCAGAGGCCTCTTAAATAATTTTAAATGATAAGGAGGCACCAACCGACGATTATCCCTGTATGCACTATGCAAGTGCACCCAAGGACAACTCCCGGTTGGTGCAGGACTATTGTTGTACGTGGAAACAAAACATATTGGGCTATGGGTCTGGGTGGCTCAGTTCAAGTTACCCAACCCACTTTGGATTGGGTAACTTGAACTATGGAAGAACTATGTCCCCTGCCTGACCAATGTTATATATTATACATGGATAAAATGGCAGGGGTGACTTGCACACTCAATAATGGCCCCCCGGAAACGGCCGCTAGCACATAGTGACGTAGCGACAAGGGGGCAACACTTCCTGAGGTGCTTGAGGAGTGGAGAGGTAACCCACGGCTATCAGGAAATTCCCAGAAGTACGGTCAAGATCCCTACCAGCACCTTACTAGTATACTTCCTTCCTCCGAGCACGTCTGTTCTTGCGGATCTCCACTCAAGCCGGCCAGAAAAGGCAATAAAGAGGTGGGAGCTCTGTTCCTCGTCAGTGTTCACTCCAGCCGGCCAATAAAGGCAAGCCAGTGATGAGGACAAGACTTCTCCCGGGCGATAGGGTCCGTGGGGTCGCTACTGCCCAACAGCTCGCCACATGCTGCCCTACGGGTTTCTGTATCTATCTTGGTCTGGCTCCTCATCCTAGACCCGTTCCGGCAAAGTAAATTCTACGCACAGACCTAAAGTTCGGAGCACGCAAGCCCCACCACGACGTCAACGTAGAGACGGTGGGGTTATTATTGTTATTATTATAGATATATGTAACTACCGACACTTTTGATTTGTTTGCTATTGATCTCATACGTTGTTATTATAAGTTTTACATAAACTACATCTGCTTACTTCGTCATTAGATGACTATTATCTATGTTAAAATTTAAATCTTATGTAAATGAACTGTACCATGTTCTTATGAGAAATAAAGATTCTGTAAACCTATCTTCTTTGATCGTACCAGCGGTGCTTGACGGTAAGAGTGGTGAGCGATACCATACCGTACAGTCAGGGCTTGAAGGGGTTGTATGGTGAAAATTAGAAATTTCTTTTTTTTTTGTTGTTTGCATGCATTCAGCTTTCTACACTTCTGGGGCACTTCAGGAAGTGCCCCAGAGAGGTTTTGATGAGTGAGTGAATCAGTCAGTGGCGAAATCGGCCTATTTTAGGTATCAATTAAATCCAAATTATAAAAGCAAGACAAGTGAAACTTAATTTTATTTTGCTAACTACATCTTATCCTGTGAATTTGAGCTCTCTAGCATTATCCATGCCTAAGCTGAAGATGAGGGTTTAAAAATACGGTGAAACGCTTCGAGAAAAGTCACTTAACGCCTCCCTATTTTTTATTTTTGGCTCGTCTTGGCGGGGGCACTACCGTGCCCCAAAGTGTACATTAAGATTTAGATGTATATAGCTTAGTCAAATGCTGTAATATTTATCATTCTTTAAATATACAGGGTTATTGGTAATAAGTGGGCTATCCAGGGGAGGATATAGGAGAGGTCATTTGCAACCAAATAGCCCCTTACGACTCCTACGCAAATGTAAACCACTTTGACTTGATTGTCAATGGAAACGCTATTTAATACATGTGTGAGCTCACTCTTTTCAGTATGGACACTTTTTGGCGTGACTTAGTACAGTGAGGACAAATGTAGTGATCAAAGAGTAGAATAACTATATAAAGGAAGTAGTGATTTAAATCTTTGGCTGGTGAAAATGACAGATTTTTATGACGTCCGTTATAATATGACGGACCCGCTTTCCTAGGAATCCAAAGCTAGCCTATACAAACCAAGTCAAATGTCACATTGGTTTGTGGAGAGTTTTGCATGCGTGTGTGTGGAACCAGCATGTTTTCTGATCTATAACCCCCTGAACCAATACGGATTTTCAATACTTGGCTGAATTCCGAGTCATCGTTGGTTGAAAATCCAAAGGTAAACGCAATCTTGTCCGCACTGAACTGAATTCTTCCGGGATTCGTCAGATTCGGCGCGGATAAGTATCCCACATACTTATCCGCGCCGTAACGGGGTTTCATAAGATTTCATACAAGTAATTCAAAAATTCAATTTGTTCGGTTTCGTCGGCTTTGAATTCTGATAAGTGTGTATTTACCTTAAAAAACGCTTTCGACGTTTTTTTTTGTAAAGCGTTGAAAAAGCACCTGTAACCAACTTGTATAGTGGACCTTTTTCAATATTTTATCTGTGGTAACTTATTCTATCTTTTGACAGGCGTACAAATACGAATGACATGACATAGCAATTTTATAGTTTGATAATTTATCTATGGATTTGGCGCCAATTTTCAATTGGTTTTCTTCAATTTTGATATCTGGGCTGGGCTATTTTCATCATTTCATGGTCAAATTAAGTTGATTAAATATGCAAGAAGATAAAAATGCAATATTTCAGATGCGTTTTCCACAAAAATTGTGGTATTTACTAAATTTACGAACAGATGCTATTCTGTGGGGTGGTACTGGAAGAACAATTTTGTTGAATTATCGCATCCTCCATAATTATTTGCAATGTGATCACTCAATTTTTAAAACTACAAATATATCAAGCTTTGTAAGGCAGCTCAACCTATACGGGTTCAGAAAGGTTACTTCCCATTTGCAAGATCCTCTGTGTAATTCTAGTAACCCATACATGCACGAATATGTTCACGACTACTTTCAATACGGTAAACCTGATTTACTAAATAAAATAACACGGAAAGCTCTAGCTATAAAAAGAACTTTTAAACCTAAGGTATGAATGAACCTGCCAAATGATTATCATTTTCAGCAAATACAACTAAGAAAACAGTTCTTGACCAAATAATTATATGTTTGTAGAATCTTTACAGCAATGTTGAACAACTGCTTTACTTGACACCCCTACAAAAGGCACGCCGAGCTCTACGCATGGCCCTGAAAAAAGCTGCTCAAGACTTATTTGTACAAAACTCACCAAAGCAATTTTGTAATCTTAAGTTTGAATGTGAAGGTATGTATTTACTCCCAAAAACGTTACTTGCTTAAATCTCACTAAACCTATATAATTATTATGCACCTGATTGT
The DNA here is from genome assembly GCA_948252095.1 of Dicycla oo. Classification (NCBI taxonomy): domain Eukaryota; kingdom Metazoa; phylum Arthropoda; class Insecta; order Lepidoptera; family Noctuidae; genus Dicycla; species Dicycla oo. The sequence goes on along the minus strand of OX411712.1, from coordinate 26,311,067 downwards.
TTTTTTTTCAAAACTGACATAATTCTATTTTACCAACATTTCAGATTCACAAGATGACTACTGTGAAGATGAAGAAAATATTGAATTTGATTGGCTGATACCCAATGATCCAGAAAAAGTCCTTCCAGAAACAGGTTTTTTGTTCTCACTATGTAGCTTCCTATTTGTATCCACTCCATACATCCTAGTGATCCTTTCCTTTCCATTCCACAGCCAATGCTCAAGTTCCTCAGAATGAATCAACAATACCAGAGGACACTGCTACATACAGGTAAATAAATGGTGCCCAATTGTATACATAATGATATTTCTTTTATTCATAACATTTTCATGCAGTTTCACTTGCATCTTAGGGAACCTAATTCATATTTATAGTCTACCTACATCCGAATCCATTCTGTCATTATAACATGCTTGAGTAAAAAATATTCACTCATAAATTATGTTGTTACAGAGGAGATACGTCTCAAGATACCTTGATGAATTTTACTGAAGAAGCGTGCCAACAGAGTAGTGATAACTTCCCAGCTCAGTTCTTGAGCATGCCTGATCTCGACCCAGAACCTCAGGAAGATAAATCAAGTGTTGAATTATTGGCAGAGTTTAATATTGACAATGACACAGATCAAGGAACAGCAAGGAAGATTGGGGATGGTGAAGAAATTGACCACAATTCTTTGAATTGTGTCCTACCCTCAATAAGTAATGACCAAATTGATGATGTCTCTATGGCTGAGGTAAGTGCTTTTCATACTGCCTGTGTAATATTCTGAAAACATTCATAAAACCTGTTACAGGGTCTACAGGGTGTGTCGAAAATACTGGTCCAACATTAATGGGTTGATATACCATATATTCAGCTATCATATAACATAATTTGAACCAATTTTTCCAGTCTCAGAATAAAATGTTTATATATTATTATTTGAAAAATTGTACAGGTTGCTTTACTAACTGGGCTGTATTTTCTTTAAATGACATTTTTTTTTATTACTACTGTGTAATGCATGTGCTATCAATTGCAAATGTAAAAAAAACTTACTAAAGCAAGTTGTCAATTTAAAAATAAAATTGTATTCTGAGACCTAGGAAAGATTGTTCAAATTGTGGTATGTGATTTGGTGCATCCCCTTAGCATTGGACCACTATTTACAATACATTCTGTATACATGAGTTATCCTTTACGAAGCTAAAACTTATTCATCTGCTTTATTTCAGAAGAATAATGAAAATTCAGATCATTACCATGGGGAATGGGACCAAATGTTCAATGATATTATGATAAACAGAGGACCTAATCAAGAGTGTGGATCTGATTTGAAAGAACTTTATTCTCAAATATCTAAAACTATAGATTTACTTAACTCTTAATTAAATTTAGTAAAACAAACTAGTTATTAATTTCCTTAAAAACATGTATTAGTTATAGAAAAGTTTAACACACTACTAAGTTATCACTTCTTCTGTTTTTTCTTCTCCGCTTCCTCCTCTTTCTCCTTCTCAATGATAGACACATAGGAGCTGATTGTATCAGCATCAAGCATCTGCATTGGTTGGCCACGTCTCATCACTGCTATCTCCAGATTCTTCTGTCCAGACTGAACCACTTCCAGGAGAGCACGAATAGCAAGCTAGAAGAATTTATTGTTATATTCAAAACATGTAAAACATGAACTTATTGTTGAATCGAAAGCTATGAACATGATGTAGAGCATGTGATTTGCTTCATAAATGGATATGAGCAGGTCATTACATGACAAATTATGTCATAAGCAGCTAGCAGTTTAGGTCCCCCGATTATTGACAGGCCAGCTGGTGTGGTTGGTTAAGATACCGCCTATCATGTCGCAGGTTGTGGGTTGATTCCCATCCAGGATTAACATTTGTGTGCATGAAGATGTCTGTTTGTCCTGAGCCTGGGTGTAATTATCTATATAAGTATGTACTTACAAAAAAAAAAAATAGTGTATGTAGTATGTCAGTTATCTGGTTTCCATAGTACAAGCTATGCTTAGTTGGACTCAGATGACCGTGTGTGAAATGTCCCAGGATATTATTATATCAAATTCAGTTTGTATCTACACTTCTGCCAGCCTGGCTAATGTAACATGTATTAAATGCACTGTGAATAAACACCATTTATTCACATCACACAAGGTTTAAAATGCTAAGTCATGGGCTCAACTATGACAAAAAATTATGATTTAGGTACATTATGATATTATACTGATTAATAATTACCTTAACAGCACCATTTTCTGTTGCAACTTCATCACCAGTATAGTTCTTCTCTAAGAATTCTCTGACAGTCTTGGCTGATCTTCCCGTTGCATTAGCCTTCCATTCATAGTATATTCCTGATGGCTCAGTTTGGAACAAATGAGGGAAACCATCATAATCAAAACCTCCAATCAGACACGAGATACCAAAAGGTCGTCGTCCATTACTTTGAGTGTACTTCTGTTTGAGTCCTGCTATGTATCTAGTGATGTATTCCAAAGTTACAGGGTCCTCAACAGTCAGCTTATGCGACTGGCACTCAATTTGAGCCCTGTTGATGAGAATTCTAGCATCTGCCGTCAATCCAGCAAATGCCATTACGACATGGTCATCGAGGAGACAGATCTTTCTCACAGTTCTTTCTTCTTGCAACTTCGCAACTGATTTCTTTTCAACTCCTAACACGACTACGTCAGCACCTCTTACACCGACCTGTAATGCGAAAATACAAATGATTTTTACTTTAATAGAATTAATCGGCAATTTACTTGTATGTAACCAATAATTTATTACATACCGCGGTCGATCCTTTGCGAACGGCCTCCTGTGCATACTCCACTTGTAGTAAATGACCATCAGGTGAAAATACTGTAATAGCTCTATCGTATCGTGCAGACATTTTGTTATTTTGTTAAAATACAATTATTTCACGAATCACTCTTTGAAGTTGAAACTATTCACTCGCCGTAAAGCCCGCAAACCATATAGTGATGTGACACTTGTGACCGTCAGTGTCATAAAATAAAACTATCGATATGGTTTGTTTGGCATAATCAGCACCCTGGCTTGCATCTTAAGCCACATTGGCAATGGTGATATCTTTATCTAGATTATTCTAGATCATTAGGATTAATAAAACACAATATATACATTTTATTGAATTATCATGAAATTGAGAGATTTTGTATCCTATGCTCCTTTTAAGATATTTTTAATAGAAATTTTAAAAAAAGAATTTTTTATCATTGCTTTCTCTCGTAATTTTGTGTCTGTTTTCCGACTAAAACTAATATCGGTGAGTTCCGTGACACAAAAGGGCGAAATCGTATCATTAGTCTAAGACTGTAATGTTAATTATTTGTTCCCACGTTAGAATAGAACACGCCGCACGCAATGCACGTTGTGCTATCCTAACTAATATTTTAAATGCCAAAGTGAGTTTGTTGCTAAAACGGCTATTTTGTCGAACTACAAAGTGTTTTGATTACAACTACATCACTATATTCACGATGACAACGGTGTTTCGATAAAATATTCGTTCAGAAATATCTCATCTTAGTTTTTTTGTCATCCATGTGATCGTCCACGTTCTTGACTTCTTGTCTTGATTAGCAGCACTGGGCATAAAGGGAGAGTATTGGTAGTACATTTTCTGATACCTGACTAGTCCCATGGTCCCATGCCATACCGTGCGGTTAGCTAAGGCTATAGGGGCTATAGGGTCTTCTGAGCAATTGGGGCATATTATAATATTACATTATAATATGCCCCAAGTGCTCTTATATGGTATATTTATATTCTGTGCATTCAATGGACAATGTGTGGCATGGCATGGCATGATCATGGCACTTATGGCGTAGGGTGTCCTATAAAAATGTTTTATGAATGTTACCTATTTAAAAATTTCGAAAACTTCAAAAAAAAAAAAATGTCAAAGTATTTGAAATCTCAAGAAACTCAAGCAATATGGCGACGGCTAAGAGTGACTTTGAGCCGTGGCTAACTGATAAGTTGAGATCGCTAAAAACCGACGAAGGAGTTTTCGGATCGTACATATCAGGTATTTTAGAAAGCGAAGATAGTGTGGATGAGAAAAAAGACGCTTTAGAAGGCATACTATCTGAGATAGTGGTAAGTATCAACTGGTTGTAGGCTGGGATTAGTTTGTTTTTTCTCTAAATAATATTGCTTTTTAACAGGAAAAAGACATTTCTACTCACATAGATGAGATAATAGAGAAATGGGAATCATGTCGGGTATTGGAAGAAACTCCAAAGCTCGTTACGGATGTAGATGTTCGGCTAGCCAAACTGTTAGAATCTCAAGCTCCAGCCACCACGGCACGACGCGAATATACCGATGAAGAAAAAAAGATTCGTGAAGCAATATTGTCCCAGTATAGTCAGCTCTCTGATAATGAGGTATGTTTAATGAGATTATTGTACATACACCGTTGTACACTTTCGTGAGAGAGGTTATGATGACAACTTTACTGTCATACCATACTGCATTTTATAGTGCTCTAAATAAGTAAATATAATGCGTTATAGGAAGACGTTGTACAAGAAGAGGAGGCTGTCGGTCCGGACTTAGTTAAAAACACCAATGTAGCTGATGTCCATGCTGCAGCGCGTGAGCGCCGTGAACAAGCCCGACTTGATGCCCAGAAAAAAAAGGAAAAAGATAAAGAAGATAGGTAAAAATCTTGCAATTATTAATCCTCATAGACCAGTTTAAAAAATTTTGGTGATTCAGTCACTTGTTCATCCAACTTCATTACGTTTTACAATTTGTTTTAGTATTATGTTTCATTAATTTCTTGTGATTTCAGGGAAAAAAATTTTGGTGATTCAGTCACTTGTTCATCCAACTTCATTACGTTTTACAATTTGTTTTAGTATTATGTTTCATTAATTTTCTTGTGATTTCAGGGAAAAACAAAAGCAGCTAAAGGAGGAGAAAAAAGAAAAACGTAAGACACAAAAAGGCGAAAGAAAAAGGTAGCAATCTAAACTGTAAATGAAGATGCTTGGCTGTTCAACATTGCTTTGTGAATATGATATTAAACTCAATATTGCACAAATGCAAGCTGGACATTCATATACCCATGTGTCTTAGTATATCTAACCCATTTTTACATGAAGCAATAATATCAGTACCGTTTAGATGAATGAATATGGTCATATGCAACAGTTACTATTGTTTGGTATTTATATTCTGCATGAATGTAATGTTATTCATATAACTTCAGTAAAAACATGTTCAAAGGTTCAATTGTTTATTTTTGGAAAAACCAATCTTTGCCGATTTAAATGTGACTGGTCCAATAAGGGAGTGGTGGAATTAGTATGTCAGTCTATAATAATTTAGGTGGGAATAAACAATTTATGTTTGTTGGTTTGATAGTCACATTTTATTTGCTACATTTCAGTTTTTATGAACATAAATATTGGAACCTTTGAACATTGTCATACTGTATAGCAACCGGCATGAGTCGCAAGCACAAACTGACACCTGCGCAGTAGTTAATTTTCGGGTCTCTGGAGGAATGATGCCGGGGGCGCCGAACTACACGCGATTGGTTCGCGTGTAATTTGGCTACTGTACACTTTCGTGCAATTTTAGTGACTTATATGTTGGATTTTAAAATACATAGTTTATTTTTGTTATTTTGTATTTGTGTTTTAAGTGTCTTCCGGATTGAGATGATTATTTGCCTACAACCAAGAATGTTGTAAATTATTCAAAATGTTGTAAAAACAAATAAACAAAGAAAAACACTTATAATCAAATTATATTGTTTTATTGAGATTATTATGTTTCAGTCACGAAGGCCTCCAACCAAAGTAAAATTTCAAGTACCACTAATATTTTAATTATAGTTTGTGAAAGTACCTATCAACAATTTTCGTAAAAACGGCACAATATATTTGGCCGAAAGTGTACATGCGCGAGCTTGCCGCCACTACTGTCCATCTGTGCTCACGACTCGTGCCGGTTATTATACCAACCTAGATCTTTTAAAATCTCACATAGGATGTTTCTACTTTGTGGCCTACAAGAGGAATATGTATTCATAGCCTAAAAGCCTCTAAACACTGCATACAAGAAGGGCCTCATAATGTCACTAAAATAAAACCTAACAGCAACAAAAAATCTACAAGTTATGTGAAGAAACATGTTAATTATTTATATATGTTTATTTTAACATTGTTAATCTACATTAACGTTCTACATATTAATTTATAGTTCCCTCTATTGTGTTGTGAATTTTTTAAAGTTTAATCAGAAACAATTGTCCTTAGTTAAACGAAAAGGAGATATTAATCCTTATTAATCTGGCATCAGTTCCAAACATCTGTGTGATAAAGAAAAAATCAGCTGTATTAAAAATCTATTTCTGAGGAAATTGATGGTGCTTTATTTGTTTCTATGTAATCTCCATTGTGATAGACATTATATAGGTACATATTAGTAAAGCGCTGTTGCATTGACCATTTAACATTTTGGTATTATGCCGAACTGGAGTAGAATTATTTCAAATTTTTCTTTTCAAAATTAATTAAACGCCAAGCTGTCTCTAATTGTCGCGAATTTTATTTTTGTAGTAAATTTTTATGCAACTAGTGGAAAAAAAATCAAGGTAGGTAATAATTTTTTGGTATTTATAATTTATTGCAGTCACTACTAAAAAAAAATAAGTATAGAGTAAAATACCATGTTATTATTAAAAGATATTTAATAAAACAGCAACATTGCCTTCATACAGTAAGTGTTGTAACTGCAGTATTTCATACCTCTTTATGTGAGCTCTGTATTGGAATAGTGGATGTGTACAGTAAAAGATGAATATGTATTTGTATACAATATAGGGTCTTGTGGTTTCTTTATTTTTTGTATTGGTAACACCATATTTTCATATTTCACTGTACACAATTTTAATATGCTTTTAGTCATTAATATAGTTGTTATTTATTATGATGCAATTCAATACATATGTGTAATATTTCAATAAAATCACATGTGTATGTCAATTATCGTTTTATTTATATAACATGAACAGGGTAGGTAATAAAGAATATTTTTCTATTAGCATATTGCAACTTTCAACCAACTTAATAAAGTACTGCAACACTGCACAAATGACGTAGCACCTACATTCATTATCTTAATAAACTATGAAATAAAAATTAAAAAAACCAAACTTAATTAATGAAAACATAAATCGTAGCAAGTGAGCCAAGAAAATAAAACATATTGTGGTATTCCCATCAAATCAAAATAAATGTATGTGAAATAATAATAATTAACAGTACTTGCTTTGCTGACTAGCATGAGTCATCTAAGATGACATGATGATTTCATTATTAGTGTCACTGGCTCACTGGTCTATCACAGATAGCAAGATTATTAGTCTCTATTATATTTTATTTATACTAGCTGACCCGACAGACGTTTTCCTGTCAAAATTACAATAAATCATATAAAATTCTCATAGAAAATGCACTTTAAATTTCCCGCATTTTCCAATTTTCCCGGCAAGTTTTAAAACATTTTCTTTCATACAATCCTTGTTGTGACAATTATAAACATAACACAAAAAGAATTAGCCAAATAGATGCAACCGTTCTGAAGTGATGCGCGTACATACATTCGTCAATTGATATTTATTTATATAGAAGATTTACTTTTCAGTTACAACAAAGTTGTGAGCACCACCAGCATAGATTTGCTTAATTTTTAGATTCTTATCTATTTCCAAAGGCACTAAAGTAGGTTGCAGAATTTGGTTTCCTAAATCAATTCCTGTATTGAAATGCTCATTCCAACCCCACGCCCAGAGAGTGTTGTCTGTTGCTAAACAAATAGTGTGCTCTGAACCTAATGCAACATCTTGTACTTGTCTGCCATCTGAAAAAAATAATACAAAATTATAATGTTTAAATTGGGTACATAGCAATATTCCTTTCTAATAGGTTGGGGAAAAAGTTTCTTCGCATTTTTTAAGAAAATTCAAAACATTTTTTAATATAGTTTATTTACATTTAACTAAAGTATGTAGGTACCATTTTGTTCGATAACTTTTTGCCATCTTGTAGGTAGGGACATGATCCCATTGCTATAGAAATTTTGGGACTTCTGGTCAAAATACCGCGACAAGTGGTTTTGGCAGTCCTCTCGTGATGTTAACCTGACACTGCCTAAAGAATTCTGAAGAGACCGAAACAGGTGGAAATCTGAAGGTGCAAGGTCAGGACTATACGGCGGATGCATTAACACCTCCCAGCCAAACTCTCTTAATTTTTGCTGAGTGGCTAAAGATGTGTGAGGTCTAGCGTTATCATGATGAAAAACCACACCCCTTCTGTTGATTAATTCCGGCCGCTTTCTCTCAATTTCTTGCTTTAATCTCATCAGTTGTTCGCAGTAGAGTTCAGAATCGATGGTCCTGCCTGGTGGTAACAGCTCATAATGAATAATGCCCTTCCAATCCCACCACACACACAGCATCACCTCGTTGCGAGTTAACCCAGGTTCCGCCACAGTCTGTGAAGCCTGACCGGCCTTTGACCACGACCTTTTTCGCACGTTCTTGTCATACGTGATCCACTTTTCATCACCAGTTATCAGCTTCTTCAAAAATGGTTCGGTTTCATTACGTCGTAATAAAGTATCACAAATGAGTACACGGTTCATTAGGTTTCTTTCAGTGAGCTGGTGAGGTACCCAAATGTCGAGCTTTTTTGTGTACCCAGTTTTTTTCAAATGCGCCAAAACTGTTTTGTGGTCAATTTCCAGTTCTTCAGCTACGTCGTAACTACTGATATGCCGATCTTGCTCCACTTTTTCAAAAATGGCATCCATTTTATCCGTAATAGGGCGACCAGAGCGACGTGCATCTTTGACATCAAAATTTCCGGATTGAAAACGCTTAAACCAAATTTGTGCTACTCTCACAGACACTACACTAGGTCCATAAACATCGCAAATTTTTTTCGCGGCTTGCGTTGCATTTTTACCTTTTTTGTAGTAAAATTTTAAAATGTATCGAATTTCTTCATTAGATTCACTCATCTTGACGGTACGAAAAACAAATAAATTCACACATTTTCCTAATTTGAATTTGGAATTATGTTCTTTAAAATTTAAACTTTCAATGATACCAAAACCAGCCAGATACAAATAGTATAGCCAAAGAGATTTTATTACAAGTTCATACATACTATAATGCGAAAAGACTTTTTCCCCAACCTAATATTTCCAGCAACCACACTGGCTATGTGACCACATCACACTAGAAATATATTCTTACTAGGTTCTGCTGGCGACTTCGACCGCGTCAAATTTCTTGTTCCCCCCAACCTACCCCGTTGCTATGCATCACCTGCCACTCTATTACTTATAATAATAATATAATATTCCACAACTATCACACAAATTCGTTTTCGCTTAGTATTCTTTCATATTTTTTTTCTTCTTTTTGTTCAGCTCTAAGTAATCTAGTATGGTGTTTAATAGCCTATAGCGTTCCTCAAGAATTGGGCTAACAAATGCATTTTTTTTTTATGTGGCTGGCAGTTCCAGAGATTAGCGCATTCAAACATACAAACAAAAAACAAAGTGTTCAGCTTTACTATTAGTAGTTATACATTCTGAACAAACTAGGTAAATCATTGAAAATCAACACAAAAGATTTTAAAGTCTTGAGGTAACTTGTTTGGTTTATGCAAAAGTAAGAGTGAAGGGTCTACTAACCTGGCAGCTTGATATGTGTAAATGTTCCTGGTGTCACTGTTTTATCAGTCCCCAGTTGTCCCCAGTTATTTCTGCCCCAGGATAAAAGTGTTCCATCTTCTAACCACAACAATACATTTGTCCAACCACTTAATAACTTTTTTACTTCTTGTTTTACACCTATGTCTATTTTATTGGGTTTAAATACTTTTTTATATTTTTCAGAACAAAGCAATAACTGGCCATGCTTGTTTTCACCCCAAACATATAAGGCTCTCTCGTCTGAGCACCATGCTACAGTGTGGTTTTGTCCACAAGCTAAATGAGATATTTTACCAACACCCTGTACCTTCTGAAACCTATCAGAGGACAAAGTGTCATTCCCTAATCCTAGTTGACCATGTCTGCCACATCCTGTAGTCCACACTTCGCCTTTCGAATTGACTATTGCTGTGTGTCGTAGGCCCATAGATACCAGAATAGCATGCACTGGAAGTCTAATTGGCCTCATAATTTCTGAGAAATATTCTTTTGGTGTTGATGGCATTCCCAATTGGCCATAAGCATTGGAACCCCAAACAATCATTGTTTGGTCATCTGTTACTCCACAGCTGAAGTCCCATCCACATACTATATTTGTAAAAGTAACACCACTCAAAGGCCATGTTCTTTCAATTTTATGTACTTCTGTGTCTCTTGCTAGTTGTAGTTTTGAATTCCATCCACAAGAATAAAGCTTGCCTTCATCGTCTATCAGGAGAGTATGGCCACCTCCGCATGCAATTTGCTTTATTTTGCTATCATATAAATGTACTTCAACATTGCTAGGCTTTTCTACTTGTTCATTTGCAGTACCTACTCCTAACTGTCCATGTGAATTAGCTCCCTGAAAGTAATACCACCACGGTATTATAAAACGAAAAAAAAAACAAGTAAGTACATGTACATTCATCAAGAACTAGAGAAGTCATTTGAAGTTTATTTATAGTAATGCTGTGTACTACTGCTGGATACATACCCAAGTCCATAATGCCATATTTAAGTTCGGTCGATCTAAAATCTTGATTAATTCCTAAAAATCTCAGTTGCCTCATAGGTTATGTTATGTTAGGATCACTGATAAAATAAAAAGATAATATTGCCAAAATGTCAATGTCATTGCGAGGAGTGACAGCTACCAGCGTCCGTCCAGCGTAGACAGAGAAAACTAACAGCCACAGAACATCACTAATGGCCACAGCCTCTTGTCGTGTGGGGTGTGGCTTGCAGTACTGCATAGATTATTGGGTTGCTGGTTGTTTTATTATTGGCTTGCTTGGGCTAAAGTAAGTTCCGTCGAGAGCAATTACTAATGAACTCTCCATATGAGTTTGACATTTCAGCACTGTAGTATCTATATGTAGTATGTGGCAATGACTAGCTTTTACTACTCTTGTTGCTACATGGTTGGTTGCACGGGTTGCTACTAGTTGCTACTTCAATGGTCTGTGGCGTCTGTGGTCTGTGGTGACAAGTTGACAACTTTTGACTAGTCTGACAAAAGCACAGACTAAGTCTGTCTTATTATGTTCTGTGAAGTCTGTGCTTTTGACATTTACAGCTTTACAACCACAGAGTACTTTTACAGTTTGTTTTACAGCTGATCAGGCAGAAATGTAAATAGTGTAAAATCACGTATTCTAATTGAAATTGTTTAATTGAACGGTAAAACAGCATTATATTGAAAAAAAAAAACCGAAAACATTACTTAATGTTGTACTCCCTAAAATGGTAGGATAAATAAACTTATTACTATGTATTTAATTTTATAAATTCAGTCCTTGTATCGAAGTTGCATTTTCCTAAGGCAAGGAGGCTATGGATTCATCTAAAAGACATGCTACTGCTGCGCAAGTGACAGCATTGATGGATTTCATGCAAGAACATTCCGATGTCGCCAAGGGTCTTCTTAATTCAGGGCTTGAAAGGGAAGATTTGGAGGCCCAGTGGCAAGATCTTACCACTACACTTAATTCCATGGGTGGAGCTGTTAAATCCGTTGATAAATGGAAGCAGGTATATAAACAAGCATTCATATAATAGGAGATAAAGTTAAAAGTCTGTCACCGCCGACCTAGACTAGAGTCAAGAGCAAACCCATCTCGAATAATAAAAAAAAAGTAATTTGGGCTAAATTTATATATTTATTTCCCACCATATAATTATCTTTACAGGTTTAACACCTCATGTACACAACCTACACACACACCTAATGTAGACAACTATTATTTTAAACTACCGCTACATAGTTACAAACTAATAATATTTTGGCAAGAAATAAAAAGCACAACAGCAATAGCTTATAAAATGAAATGAATTAAAATGTTGGTTTTCAGACTTGGCGTGATCTCAAATCAAATACTAAGAAAAGGGCTTTGAAACAGCAGCAATCACTGTGTGACACTAGTGGAGGATTGAGTTCAGAAGGGAGTGGAGACACCTCACAGAATATAGACAGTGAAAATTATGTTCCACCTCAGAAAAGATTTGGTAAAATGTGGTACCTACATTCTGTAGGATGTATACAGGGTTATTGGTAAAACACCAACAACCTCTTAAGTTGTTCATAATGATGAGTACAATGACCCCTTAAGAGGTTGTTGGTGTTTTACCAATAACCCTGTACAGTGTAACAGACATGCTTTTTATAGACATACATGTAAATGATATAGCTACAACGAAAATGCTTAAGTATTTTAATTAATAATAATAATAATACCATTTATTTAAGGCGACATAGGCCCATAGAAAAATAAAATCTAGTGTTAATAATGTTAGTAGCACTTCACTTTGCACTAGCTTGACTTTATGCTGTCCTGTGGAACTTGTCCGCGGAAGCGACAGAACACCACGTCCTGCGGCCAAAAGTCTTCTTCCATGACAGATAACATATTCCAAAATATGTAGGTATGCGATTAAAGTTTTATACTTCCAATCCATTATTTTCTATGCATTTTTCAGCATCGTTTGATGAAGAAATTATTAAAATAGAAAGAGACAAATTAGAATTTGAAAAAGAGTATAAGATACAGAAAATTGAAGTATTATCCAGGTATTATACATTACAAATATTTCCATTAATTTAAATAAACATAAGGTTTAAACAAATCTGTACATAATGAATTGTTTTGTTTCAGAATAGCATCAGCTTTAGAGGAATTAGCTAAGAAACAATAAAGACTTATGAATTAATACACAATGTTTCATTGATGTTCTCTGTTCTGTCTTGAATACCTATTTATATGCCTTAAAATGTTTATACATTATTGACTGGCTTGGCGAAATGTGTGTTTACTACCTACACCTCTGCCTAATCCTTTGGGGAATTCAGAAGTGATCATATATTTGTTATTATCATTGATGTTTTTATAAATTCATCAATAAAAATATTACACATCCAAAAATACAATAATTTTGTTTGCTTTAAAATATTTGATAGGTACTGCTGTCTTTTAACAATAGATGGCGCTATACGGTTAAGCGATCTTCAATGTGATAAAATAAAATGTTTATACATTATTGACTGGCTTGGCGAAATGTGTGTTTACTACCTACACCTCTGCCTAATCCTTTGGGGAATTCAGAAGTGATCATATATTTGTTATTATCATTGATGTTTTTATAAATTCATCAATAAAAATATTACACATCCAAAAATACAATAATTTTGTTTGCTTTAAAATATTTGATAGGTACTGCTGTCTTTTAACAATAGATGGCGCCGATTCCCTTGTTCACAAACTAAACTTACAGTTTAGTCCTGTCAAATTAGTCGGCGCCTGACGTAAATTGACGTAAGTATTTTTAGTAGCCAATTTTTTAATCACGTAACTTGTATAGGGCGTATCTTAATTTGACAGGACTAAACTAATATTTATCGTCTGTCCTTTTCTTAATGAAATAGAAAGAAAAAGATGTAATGAACTTAAATTTAGTTTAGTCTGTGAACAAGGGAATCGGTGCCATTATCTCACTAGGACACCAACCAAAGAGTATAACTAATAAAAGCATGGCGCAACCATTGGTCGTGCTCTCGTCGAGTAATCAACGCTATGGAAAGGGCTCGGAATGACTATTTGTCAAGAAATTCGAAATCAAAGCTTAACTAATACGGCCACCTATTTCTAGTCGCAATTATTTTTGGGCCTTATTTATTGTCCCCCAAACGCTACTTTGCGCTTGCTTATAAGGTGTGGCATGCCTTTTAAGTTTTGTCGTTTGAAGGAAAAAAACAACTACAAACTTATGATTTTGGCGATGAAGGTCAGATTCCAACTAGGTCAGATTTTGAGTTGGTAATGTACAGTACAGTCAGTATCATAATTTTCCGACATGAAATTATTTTATTGTTTTTCAAAGTGTATGTAGGTATTTAATACACTTTTTTACATGTAGTTTAATACACTTTTTTATTCCACTCCAAAGTGGGGGTGTTCAATATGGCTGATTTGAAAGTGTCTACTGCTTCTACACCGGACTGGTACCTTTGACCACGAAGAATTTTCTTAATTTTAGGAAATGTAAAGAAATCTTTAGGGCTTAGGTCTGGACTATATGGGGGATGGTCAAGAATTTGTAAGTTTTCCTGCTTCAAATACTCAATCGTTTGACGAGCGCTGTGTAAGCTTGCGTCGTGTAGGATGATGCATCGCTTTGGGTTACATTTTCGAAGTTCGGCGATGACTTGTGGTAAACAAACTGTGGTATACGACTCTGTATTAACCGTTCTACGATCTTCAAGTGCTATCGATACAACATGACCGGTTTTCGCTACGAACGTAGCTACCATCTTCTTTGAAGTGCTCCGAGAGCGAACAACTTTAGTCGGTTTTGGCTCATCTTGGAAGACCCAGATTGTGGATTGTTGTTTGGAATCGGGATCGTAGGCATAGATCCAAGACTCGTCACCACTGATGATGTCGTAGACGTGATTTGACTTTCATCGGTTGAACCTTTGAAGAGTTTTCTTACACCACCTGACGAGGGCCGCCTTATGATCGTCGGGAAGTAAATGCGGGATCCAACGGGAAACTAACTTTCTCACACCAAGCGCCTCATGCAAGATCTTCTGAATGGTTGTCCCTGAGATGCTTAATAACGTCTCTATCTCCCGATATGTCACATGTCGATCTTCGAGGATTAGTTGTTTCACAGCAATGATGTTATCTTTAGTGAAGGCGGATTTAGGACGTCCTTCACGAGATTTGTCACTAAGACTGGTATATCACATTCCACACTGGAATTCTAAATACCAGCGGTCCATAGTCCGCAGACATGGGGCTTCATCATGGAACACAGATGTTAGCTCTTCGAAACACTGAAGCCGTGTTAGGCCTCTTTGGAAATTATTGCACGGACATTTTCCTTGGTAAGATGCATTTTCGCATGTGACCTGACAGATTCAAAACATCACTGTGGCTAAACAATTGCATTAATCCTAATTATTTCAATTGTTTTGATATTCTAAAGTCCACAAAAAATTAATATTTAACAGTTCTTAATTCAAAATCGGCGGCAAATACCTATGTAAACGACAGAACTTAAAAGGGATGCCTGTTACACCAAGCGAACTCTACTTGCAGCTATTGACAAAAGTTCTGAGACGATAGGTAGATAGATTGGTTCATAATGAATCATGAATACATACTACCTACTTACCTACTCATCTATGTTTTTCTGTGTAGGTAGGAAATAATATTTTCATGTATTGTTGCCGATGTTGGCTATGTGATTAATCACGCCTCATCCGCATCTGTCGAGTTGCGAACTTTCTGCTTGCTTGTGGGATTTGTCGAGAACTCTAGTCGGGACCCTAAGTTGAGAATGTTTATTTCATAAATAACTTATCTATACAAATAAATAAAATTGAAGTGTCTGTTTGTAATGGCAAAATAACAGCTTTTTAGGGTTCCGTACCTCAAAAGGAAAAACGAAACCCTTATAGGATCACTCGTGTGTCTGTCTGTCTGTCCGTCTGTCACAGTCAATTTGATTAAGTTGAAATTTGCTACAAATATGTATTTCTGTGATCCAAACACGGAAGTGTAACGTAACGTAAATAAATGAATTATAATTTTAAAATAAATCATTTTAAAGTTATTTAAGAAAATAGACGAAAATTTACCATTATTTTTGGAGATGGGGGGGGGGGAGCTTATCTCCGAAAGTACTGAGCCTAAAATTAAAAAAAAAAATACAGAAAATAGTTAAATACCTATATATTACAGGAAAACTTATAAGAAGTCTATGGTCTTAAAACAAAATGGTAAATCTCTCAATATTGTGCGTACAAACTTACATTTGCATTTGGAATGTATGGGAGAACATGTTTTTCAACTACAATGTTAACTTTGTTCTTAGAATTCATCCCAACTACGGAACCCTTCATTGTGCGTAGTCCGACACGCACTTGGCCGGTTTTTACTAAATAAATCTACTTATACAAATAAATTAAATTGAAGTGTCTGTTTATAATGGCAAAATAACAGCTTGTTACTAAATACATATGAATATGACTGTAATTTTACTGTAACTGTAATTGCCACAATTAGTGACTTAGCTATAAAAGATGAAATTATTATAATAATAAAAGGAATAGTTCTCTAATCTATCTTCAGCCTATCATTAAAATCTGACCCACTGCCTACAAATATATATAGGTAATGTACTTATATAAAAAAAAAACAATTTTATTATTTTTGTCTGTCTGTTAATCTTCGAAACGGCTGGACCGATTTTGACGGGACTTTCATAACTGATGTTATAAGCAGTAACTTAGGCTACTTTTATTTTAGAAAGAGCAATAGCGTTCAGCGCAAACCAATAAAAACCCATGAAATTGTCAACAAAACCCGATTTAAATTGGGAAGTACCTCTGGCGAAGCCGCGGGCGAGCAGCTAGTTTTATATAAACGATGAGTATGTGTTATTTTATTAGTCTGCGTGCTTGTAACGCCTCCCCGCTTTGTTAGGACTTTGAATAAAAACCACAATTTTGAAGTTCGTTACATATCATAACATCGCGCTTATATTTCCCGAAGGGTTAGGCAGAGCTGTAGTCTGTAGTACACCGACATTTCACACATCCGAATTTTCCACATTTATTTCATCATTGCGTTACCTTAGTCCTTAGGTAGGTAAGTAGTTACTGCTACTTTACCTAAGGTAAGGAAATTATAAAAAAAAACCGGCCAAGTGCGAGTCGGACTACGCACAATGGAGGGTTCCGTAGTTGAAAAGAATTTATCCCAAAAACAAACTTAACATTGTAGTTGAAAAACCTAATCTCGCATACATATTACATTGACATACGTCACAGTCAATTCTCCCACTAGAAATTTAAGTTTCTTCTTGCCAAATTTCATGATTCTTGGTAAACGGGAAGTAATTTCCCTTGAGAGTATCGAATATACGTTTTTTTGCGGCATGAACGGCCGTATCTTTTTTTACGTTAACTTAAAAGTTTGATTTTTTCACAGCTTCAAGGGACTGTAGACCTGAGTATATTTCAACTCAATACCTCTACGCGTTCCCGAGACAAAATCTCTTGACAGACAGACGGACAGACAGACAACAAAGTGATCCTATAAGGGTTCCGTTTTTCCTTTTGAGGTACGGAACCCTAAAAATGTGGAAAATGTGGATGTGTGTGAAGTGTCGGGTATTACTAGTATGTGAGGAACAAACTTTAGTACGTATGTAGACGCATAATAAAGAAGACCTAAATCCTAGGTTGAACTTTGGAAGATTTGTAGTTTAATAATTTCGCTAGTGCTACGCATTATCTATTACTGGGGACTTACCCTTTACTATCGTCTGTTTTTTAATCTCGTAGACTAATTTGACAGGTGCAAATGTCAAACTATGAAATGAAAAAATGATAGGTACATGGAACATTTGAAATGTCAATTTAGTCTACGAGATTAAAAAACAGACCATACGTGGAATTTAAAAGATAACTGGCGAAATGGATAGTGGTAGGTTTAAGTGTATAGTAAACCCTAAGTAAACCCAATTATAGTATAAAAAATAATGGATATTTTAGATTTTATAAAGGAAAAACAAAAGGGGGGATCAAGTATCCTCAGTCTCCCCTAGGTATTAAGTACAGTACCTCTGCATATCCTTTTGCAGAATACAGGCGTGAAGACACCGGTAAAATGGGGCTACTCGGGACACATTTTGATATACTTTAGCAAACATCTTATGTATATCGCATAAAATGCTACAGTATACAGATATACGTTTTAGAGCGACCAACCCGTCATACTTTTCATACAAATTCTCGTACGTGATTATAGCGTTTTAACATATCTTTCTAAGATTTTTTAAAACTAATTGGTATTTTGTGCACTGTATCTAGGTTTCTATCAAAGCGAAAAATAAAAATTTGGAAAAACAAATTCAGTTTAAGCCTCCAAAAATCTACTTTTTTGCACAATTTTTACCTGAACTTTGGCCGTTCATACATAATGTAGGTACTCATAAACTGTAAAAGTAAAAAAAACATATCGATAGAAACCTCGCACATGTAATGGAGATTCTAAATGGCAAACATTTATTTCATAAACTTGTAAGTCTTGCCAAAAAACACGTATTTCCTGGAACAAGTTTCATAAAATTTCCACACACTATTTTTCGTTCAATGTTATCGCGTTCTCACTTGCTTGTAAGTCAACGGACGTTGCGCTGGATGATACAACAAGCTTTTCAACCATGATCGCGTTGACGATAGACGGGTCGGGAAGGGCCGTCCCAAATATCGCTTATTTGGGGCTATTATGGACAGCACTGAAAAACGGATATTTAATGCATGTTCTGAGCCAAAACAGTCACTTTAAACCAGTCTTGATATTTGGGACAAAGAATAACTTAATCCCATAGAGATCGATGCTTAAACCACATAAAATAATGCTTTTCTTTTTTTAGGGATTGGTAAAATTTTAAGAAGATTTTTTTTTTTCTATAACCAGTCAGGATTTTGCGCCGCGGGAGAAGTTTTGACACCTATTATGTAAAAAAAAAAACAGGAGCTGAGTCTTTCAGATAAAAACACTATCATCCACAAACTACGCTATTATCCTAACGGGTCTTTCGCATAGAACATAAATACCTATTCTTAACAGAGGTCTATTATCTTGCTACATATAAGTAATCTGTGAGGTCTCTCGCCCTTTGGAACTAAACTGTGAATGACTGTTTAAAAGTACTCTATGACGACTGTGAAATATACTGGCACTGGCAGGTGACAATATGACGTAAACGTAGACAGATTTTCTCTGTCTACGGCACTTACTTAAAAACATAGGGACTGCCATACCTACAAAATTAGCGTGCATAACTTCTCTCAACATGGCGACCGGTCACCGGTCACGCATACACATGATTTTGACGTCACACAAGAGAGTCCTTGATAAACATTTAGACGTCTCTCTTTTCATACGCAGCTCTTGATTAGTTAAAAAGAAACAAAGCACTTTTTGACATGTCTGTGTCGATATGACAGATATTTGTTTAACTATTCTTCCTATAGTCTCAATGGTTTACGGATGTAAACTATGAATGTGTTGCTAGAATTAATAAAATAAATCCTACCATATACCATCCGAAAGCTATCGATATTTTTGTACGAAATCCAGGGTCGTCTCAAATACCCCCCAAAAACCCAAATAGCCACGTTGTACGGGACCTATGCGTCCTAAAATAGTGAGATGCAATGTTTAAGTAAGGCTAGATAGCCGCCGTGCGGTAAAACTATAAACTGATCGCTAAGTTTCTTCATCAATCGTAAAGGTAATTAAGATAATCGATACACAGCCATTTGTAATATACGTTAAACCTGCGGACTATCATCGATCATTTCATAACTATGATAGCTCCTACTAAGTACGTAGGTATCTAGATATTTTTGATAGGTACTGAGATGTTCCTACCTAGGTAATCTTACCTATTCTAGTAGGTATTAAAAATCTGTAAAGTAGTTAGTTAATGAAGATATCAATGAACTTGGCTTGGCCAACGTCAGCCATTTGCACAAGAGTCGTTAAGTGCCTGTAACTTAGCAACTAATTGCCAATTACGACACTCGATGCAACGTGGTTCCACAGATAATATTAGGTTGGGGAAAAAGTTTTTTCGCATTATAGTATGTATGAACTTGTAATAAAATCTCTTTGGCTATACTATTTGTATCTGGCTGGTTTTGGTCTAATGAAGAAATTCGATACATTTTAAAATTTTACTACAAAAAGGTAAAAATGCAACGCAAGCCGCGAAAAAAATTTGCGATGTTTATGGACCTAGTGTAGCGTCTGTGAGAGTAGCACAAATTTGGTTTAAGCGTTTTCAATCCGGAAATTTTGATGTCAAAGATGCACGTCGCTCTGGTCGTCCTATTACGGATAAATGGATGCCATTTTTGAAAAAGTGGAGCAAGATCGGCATATTAGTAGTTACGACGTAGCTGAAGAACTGGAAATTGACCACAAAACAGTTTTTGGCACATTTGAAAAAAACTGGGTACACAAAAAAGCTCGACATTTGGGTACCTCACGAGCTCACTGAAAGAAACCTAATGAACCGTGTACTCATTTGTGATTCTTTATTACGACGTAATGAAACCGAACCATTTTTGAAGAAGCTGATAACTGGTGATGAAAAGTGGATCACGTATGACAAGAACGTGCGAAAAAGGTCGTGATCAAAGGCCGGTCAGGCTTCACAGACTGTGGCGAAACCCGGGTTAACTCGCAACAAGGTGATGCAGTGTGTGTGGTGGGATTGGAAAGGCATTATTCATTATAAGCTATTACCACCAGGCAGGACCATCGATTCTGAACTCTACTGCGAACAACTGATGAGATTAAAGCAAGAAGTTGAGAGAAAGCGGCCGGAATTAATCAACAGAAGGGGTGTGGTTTTTCATCATGATAACGCTAGACCTCACACATCTTTAGCCGCTCAGCAAAAATTAAGAGAGTTTGGCTGAGAGGTGTTAATGCATCTGCCGTATAGTCCTAACCTTGCACCTTCAGATTTCCACCTGTCTCGGTCTCTTCAGAATTCTTTAGGCAGTGTCAGGTTAACATCACGAGAGGACTGCCAAAACCACTTGTCGCGGTATTTTGACCAGAAGTCCCAAAATTACTATAGCAATGGGATCATGTCCCTACCTACAAGATGGCAAAAAGTTATCGAACAAAATGGTACCTACATACTTTAGTTGAATGTAAATAAACTATATTAAAAAATGTTTTGAATTTTCTTAAAAAATGCGAAGAAACTTTTTCCCCAACCTATTATTTTTCTTGGGAGTAAAAAATTGAGTAATTCGAATCTGGAATCAACGATAGGTAGTTATTTATGTTTTATTATGTTCTTCCTTATTTTATAGGTAGACAGCTAATGGCGCTGATTCCCTTGTTCACAAACTAAACTAAATTAAAGTTTAATGCATCTTTTTCTTTCTATTTCATTAAGAAAAGGACAGAAGATAAATATTGGTTTAGTCCTGTCAAATTAGTCAGCGCCTGACGTAAATTGACGTATTTTTAGTAGTCAATTTTTTAATCACGTCTAAACTTGTCTTGCTTAAGGAGTATCTTAATTTGATAGGACTAAACTAATTAAAAACTACCCACCCACAAGTAGATTTTTTAATTAAATATAAAATTTTAATGCAGTGTAGTGTTTACTTTAAAAATCGTTTTCAAAATGTCAAACAGATTGTGTAAAGTAAATCCTGACCGCTTTTGTTACGTTTGTGGTGAATGAATCATATTATTATATCAAAGAAAGGACATTCCAAAGCGGAATCACTCAAAGAAAATTACCGACAGTTAGTTACTAATTTATTACTTATATAATTTTCAACGAATGGGTGTCAACATATCTCTGCAAGTCATTTCCTACACTAGCACCTCGACTTCTCTTCCGAAAACCTTGGACATGAGACATAGAGAGCGTTTTAATCAGGACCTTAAATTGTTGGAGCAAATTATCAAGGATATTGGGATCAGGCCATGTTAGGTGACCATTGCTGGTCTATTATAAAGAGACACAGATACAAATAAATACAAGAAAAAAGCTAAGGCAATTCATTTTTGATTTTTAAAATATTTTTATAAGTATTTTTTTGTAATTTAAAAACAATAAATACTTTAGTAACGTAACGTGTTAGATTTTTTAAATATTTTTTTTTTTTAACTCAGTGCACCTTAGTTGCTAATAAAAAATACTTTTCATTTCAAGGACCATGTAAACTAGTGTTATCTGAAGAGGCAGCGGAAGCCAGAAACAAAGACTTCAAAAAATCCGAGAACACCATTCACGCAAATTTTGTCGTAAAGCGACAAACGAAGAAATTTTCAATGGTCTTCTTGTATCATCAGACATGTCCAGCATAAGACCTGTGCTCAGAAAGTCTATGAAAACAGCTGTCACTGATGATGTGAGACCTCTTCTCATTAGTGACGAGTCAGGTGTAACGACATGTTTCTGTTGGCCCCCTCGGTCGGTTCGCTCCGTAAGCTTTTCGATATTTGCGAGTCGTATGCTGCTTCTCATGGCCTTGCATACAACGAAGGCAAGTCAAAATACATGATCTTCAAGTCAGACACCAAGTGTCCCTCCATTGTCCCTCTTGTGTTACTGAACGGTGCGGGGTTATACGGGGTGTACTCCTTTAAATACCTGGGTCACTTGGTGATAGAAAATTAGATATGGAGAAGGAGCGCAGAGAATTGTCGATTCGGGCTAATATGCTGGCCCGCCTGTTCTTCCGATGTTACTGAACGGTGTGGGGTTGCACAGGGTGTACTCTTTAAATACCTGGGTCACTTGGTGAGGGAAGATTTGAAAGACGACGCAGATATGGAGAGGGAGCGCAGAGCATTGTCGGTTCGGGCTAATATGCTGGCCCGCCTGTTCTTACGATGAACAGCCGCGGTTAAAATAACGCTGCTCAAAGCATATTGCATGTCACTGTACTCGGGGAGGCTGTGGTTTAGTTACACCCAAAAGGCCTGCAATTCTCTGCGGATCCAGTATACCAACGCATTTAGAGTGCTGTTGCGTCTGCCTCAGTTCTGTTGCGCGTCATCTATATTCGCTGAGGCACGCAACGACTGCTTCAATACTGTACGGCGCGCGGCGTAAGAAAGCGGCCTCGCTGCTAAACACTCCGTGGCAGCCCCAGCAGCATTCTACGCGCTATAGCCAGGAGACATGACAGCCCGTTGGTGAGGTCACTTTGTTACCTGTACAAGCACTCTCTGTGTTATTAGTTAAATACTAATATAGAATATGACTATTGATACTAATCCCAGTGGATCTTTGTTAACTAAATAAATGAATTATGAAATTATAATTATAATAGTTAAGCAAACCTACATTACATACCTAGTTTAGATTTTACGCAAGTGACAAATCACACATTTCCCAGTTAAAAAATAATGGTTCATAATAGGTATACAGGGCGTATCAGAAAGGTGTGCTCAAATATTAAGCGTATGCAACCCGAACTAATAGGTTGGGGAATAAGTTTTTTTGGGACTTCTGGTCAAAATACCGCGACAAGTGGTTTTGGCAGTCCTCTCGTGATGTTAACCTGACACTGCCTAAAGAATTCTGAAGAGACCGAAACAGGTGGAAATATGAAGGTGCAAGGTCAGGACTATACGGCGGATGCATTAACACCTCCCAGCCAAACTCTCTTAATTTTTGCTGAGTGGCTAAAGATGTGTGAGGTCTAGCGTTATCATGATGAAAAACCACACCCCTTCTGTTGATTAATTCCGGCCGCTTTCTCTCGACTTCTTGCTTTAATCTCATCAGTTGTTCGTAGTAGAGTTCAGAATCGATGGTCCTGCCTGGTGGTAACAGCTCATAATGAATAGTGCCCTTCCAATCCCACCACACACACAGCATAACCTTGTTGCGAGTTAACCCGGGTTTCGCCACAGTCTGCGAAGCTTGACCGGCCTTTGATCACGACCTTTTTCGCACGTTCTTGTCATACGTGATCGACTTTTCATCACCAGTTATCAGCTTCTTCAAAAATGGTTCGGTTTCATTACGTCGTAATAAAGAATCAGAAATGAGTACACGGTTCATAAGGTTTCTTTCAGTGAGCTCGTGAGGTACCCAAATGTCGAGCTTTTTTGTGTACCCAGTTTTTTTCAAATGTGCCAAAACTGTTTTGTGGTCAATTTCCAGTTCTTCAGCTACGTCGTAACTACTGATATGCCGATCTAGCTCCACTTTTTCAAAAATGGCATCCATTTTATCCGTAATAGGGCGACCAGAGCGACGTGCATCTTTGACATCAAAATTTCCGGATTGAAAACGCTTAAACCAAATCTGTGCTACTCTCACAGACACTACATTCCATAAACATCGCAAATTTTTTTCGCGGCTTGCGTTGCACTTTTACCTTTTTTGTAGTAAAATTTTAAAATGTATCGAATTTCTTCATTAGATTCACTCATCTTGACGGTACGAAAAACAAATGAAAATCACACATTTTCCTTATTTGAATTTGGAATTATGTTCTTTAAAATTTAAACTTTCAATGATACCAAAACCAGCCAGATACAAATAGTATGGCCAAAGAGATTTTATTACAAGTTCATACATACTATAATGCGAAAAGACTTTTTCCCCAACCTAATACTTTCTCTATGGGACCAACATCGTAATCGAGAAAAAATAATAAACTGTCCTATATATTTGGAACGCCCTTAAATTTGAAACTAATCTGCTCACCATTCCTATATCTAGTAGGTAATCACCACAATAACACTCCAATTTCATGCAATTAGTACTTATATGTATTAACCGCTTGGCAGGGTCACAACTAGCGCAAACTGCATGCTCAGCCAGCCAGCACCCTAATTGCGTAACACACTATCAATTGGAATCTGAGTCACTTTGAAGCAAATTGCTAATCCATTGCTTCATATGTTCGAAAAATGTGTCTGCTTAACAACGTAAATAACGCAATTAATGTTGTGGAACTGTCAAAATGTAATCGAATCCGATTGATAGTGTGTTACGCAATTGCCCCGCAGATATTATTACGTCATTGATGTGGCCCGGATGGGTATGCAACTTATGAACTATGTATAGCGCGGGAACTTCGTATGCTGAAACCTAGACAGTTTGAAATATGAACTTCGTGGTTTACTAACTGCTAGGAAAATGGAAATGTTAACTTTTGTTCAGGAGTTCAGGTAGGTAGGTATTTCCCTACATTCTTGTGTCAGGAATTCAGGAGTTTTTAGTAGATACATAGGTTTTTGATAAAGAAAAAAGTTGAAAGTTAACAGAGCAGTTAGGAATTTAAGTAGGACGGTACCAACATAAGAACGCATATAAAACTAGTGTAGATACCTACCCACCATTACCACAGTCCTAGGTCTTAAGTACCTACATTACACCTAGGTACCTATTATACAAAATAAGCACTAATTTGGCTGCTTCACTACATCACTACATTATTATAAAACTTTTTAGCAAAAAATAAAACCGACTTCTAAAACAAAACACTACAAAGTGAAAAATAACTTTAATTTCGGAAGTCGGTGTCTTTCGTTTTGTATTTTCGTTTTTTGCCACCGACTTCCGAAATTAAAGTTATTTTTCACTTTGTAGTGTTTTGTTTTAGAAGTCGGTTTTATTTTTTGCTAAAAAGTTTTTAATTTTTGACTTTTTAGTTGTGGAACCTACCCCGCACAAATTCGAATACATAATTGAGCACAATAATTGTAGATATAGCCATGTAAATAACAGTGATAGGAAGTTATGAAAACATCATCACATCATCCATATAAAATAAGTGGGAAATATACGCATTATTGAAGCTAACTCAAAAACTCCCCAAGCAAAGTTAATAAAATTTATATGGGACCACCTCGGAGGTATACCATTTCAAACAAAAAAAGAATTTTCCAAATCGGTCCATCCGTCTTTGAGTAATCACGTAACAAACATACAAAAAAAAAATACAGACGAATTGAGAACCTCCTCCTTTTGGAACTCGGTTAAAAACAAAGTCCGCCGCGGCGGAACGGATTTTCATGCGGTTTTCATATATCAACAGATTGATTCCTGAGGAAGGTATAGGTGTATAATTCGTAAAGGTTTTGCGTAAATTGGTAGAAATATGACGATGATTATTGAAGATGTCAGAAAAAAACAAGCTGTCTGGGAGCTTTCGTCGAAAACGCTGCCTAATTCGTTTGACATATAACAAAACAATGTATGATGGGATTGTTTCTCTTTTATAGGTGTTCGGGTCAATAACTGAAATGTACCACATAAACACCCACAAATGTATCACATAAACACGTCAGCGTAATTGCGACACCGCACTCTATAATAATAATAATAAACCCGCAGGGCAGCATGTGGCGAGCTGTTGGGCAGTAGCGACCCCACGGACCGCCTATCTCCCGAGAGAAATCTTGTCCTCATCTCTGGCTTGCCTTTACTGGCCGGCTGGAGTAAACACTGACGAGGAACAGAGCTCCCACCTCTTTCTTGCCTTTATTGGCCGGATTGAGTGGAGATTCGCAAGAGCAAACGTGCTCGGAGGAAGGAAGTATTCCAGTAAGGTGCTGGTAGGGATCGTGACCGTACTTCCGGGATTGTCCTGATAGCCGTGGAATACCTCTCCACTCCTCAAGCACCTCAGGAAGTGTTGCCCCCTTGTCGCTACGTCACTATGTGCTAGCGGCCGTTGTTATGTTGCCTATGTTCATGCACACAAATGTTTGTCCTGGATGGGAATCGAACACACGACCTGCGGCATGATATGTGGTATCTTAACCAACCACGCCATCTGGCATGTCAAAATATAATGTGGTATTTGCAAAAGCTATTTAGACGGCTACAGTATTAATCATTACCTATCAAATACGTTAGTTACCTTAAGCATTTCATACGCATTATGGCCCTGTACACCATACAATTATTATTACAATTTAAATGAATATCTTAGGAGTTATCGTAAATTAAAAACTACGCGCGGGAAAATAAATTCAAGCGGTCTTGCACCAACGCGACGCGAGGACATAACTTGTTTGATGCAAACACCCCCGCCCGCGCTCCACCACCCGCTGTCACCTACTGTTGTTATATAGACCGAGCGATAAAGCGCGAGATTCCCTATAATTAAAAATATTGGGTCATTGCATAAATAATGATACAATTTTAAAGAAATAAATTGAATAACGTTGATAATACAAATATATTTATTCAATCAATTATAATTGCCTTCGTTGTCTGTAACCATTCTCCAGCGATTTGGCAGCATATAGATCCCTTTTTTAAAAAAGGAAGCGGGTTTGCTGGCAAAAAAATCATCTTAGTGAATTTTGATCGCTTCATCGTTTTCAATTTTATTTTCATTCAAAGTATGTTGTAGAGAACAAAATAAATAATAATCCGATGGAGCGATATCTGGAGAGTAAGGCGGATGCGAAAGGATTTCCCAACTTAGTTCTCTTAATTTTTGTTGGGTCTGGAATGAAGTGTGTGGGCGTGCGTTATCTTGATGAAAAATTATTCCTTTTCTGTTCGCTAAAACTGAACGTTTGATAATGATATTCTGATTTAATTCATCTACTTGCTGGCAGTATTTATCAGAATCAATCGTTTTATGCGATGAAAGCAACTCGTAGTATATGACGCCTTTGCAATCCCATCAGAGAGACAATAAAATTTTACGAGGATGCAAATCTTTTTTGGCTGAAGCTAATGCGACGTCACCCTTTTCCCACCGACCGACATCTCTGACGTGTCCTGTTATCGTATATAATCCATTTTTTTTTTCATTGTCGGAACACTTGAGCCTTTACGAAACTCATACAACATAACGTGTCGGAAATGTAACGAATCTTCACTAATTTTTGTAATCAAATTGCGCGATAACTAGCACATCTACAAGGCAGATGAGCACAAATTACACTACTGACGAGTGTGTTCTGCGCAATGAAATATAGAAACAAAAGACAAAAGGTAAACTTATTAGGACATGTTCGGTGACACTACGCGACTTACCTATGCAATGAGCTAAAACTCTCAAGTAGTGTGGTAATATGTTACATTTAAATCTAATTCGTACTCGACGCAACAAGCTGATGCAAAAAATTTAGGCACATATGGGTGTCCCAAATTCGAAAAATCCCTAAGTCCTACTTAGGTACTTATGACACGTCCAAAACTTTATTTTTTCAATGATAGGTGTGTTTAACTTTATGTGTTTTGTATTTTATACTTAAATAAAGAGTTTACTTTTTATCAGGTTGGCTAATAAGTAATGAGCGTTTTAGTTTATAATTTCTATAATAGAATTTTCGGAAAGGTTCGAGAACGTTCTGTAGCAGAGGGTATATAAAGAGCGAGTCGCGCTCATGCGCGTTTTTGATAGTTTGGCTGTTAGTGCGTTAAAGTTCACAAAGAAATGAGTGATATTAAAACCTACGTACGACATTGTTTATTATATGAGTTTAAATCTGGGCATTCTGCTGTAGAAGCTACACGTAATATATGTCAAAGGATAGCTCACAATGCAGTCTCCGAAGCAACAGCCAAGCACTGGTTCCAACGGTTCTGCAATAACGATTTTTCCTTAACCGATCAACCAAGGTCTGGGCGCCCCGTGGAAATAGATATCGGTAAATTAAAACTATTAATCGAAGAAGATCCTCGACGAACTACACGCGAATTGGCTGTTCAGCTCGAGTGCTCTCATGGCACCATAGAAAATCATTTACACGGTTTGGGAAAGACTTACAAATATAGTGTTTGGGTACCCCATCAATTAAGTAAAGATCAGCTGACCTACCGAGCTGAGATTTGTGTACAACTTTATCTTTCCGTCGCACATTTAATTGGTTAGATCATCTTGTCACTGGAGATGAAAAGTGATAGAAAAGAAGTGATAAAAAATATTATAAATAACTAGCCAGCTTTATTATTTTTTTGTTATTTATCTATAGCCACACACATCTAAACTTCTAAACAATGCAGCTTAGTGGTCGTGTTTACCATAACTATTTATTTATAGATGGTCATCCTACAACCTATCACATGGGCCCCCTACCATAACACCAGCGCTGCGGTATTTATTATTATTTTTTTAAATATCGTAGCTTTATGCTGAGATAGGCGCCTTTTCGGCCTCGCCCCGGTCTTCTTTTAAATTTGTGAATTTTGTATTTTTTTGTTTTTTAATGTTAATTTTGTTAGTTTTACATGCTCCTTTTTTACTGTTTGTATTCTTTGTGCGTGTCCCAAATAAAATATTTTTCTTTCTCTCTTTCTACATTTTTTTTTTAATAATGTAGGTACCCACAGTTTCTTTTTCACAGCATAGTAGAGAATTTTTGAGTAGGAACGTGGATGGTCATACGAAGAAGGGAAGACCAAAGAAACGATGGATGGACTGCGTGAAAGATGATATGGCTAGAAAGGGAGTGACTGCCGAGATGACGACTAATAGAAAAGTATGGAAGAAAAGAAATGTTGCGCCGACTCTAAATTAACTTGGATAAGGGCAGGATAATGATAAAGGCAGTACCTATACGAGTAGTACGTATAGATACATACTTAGGTAGTAGGTAAGTGTAGTGTGTTGTTTTTATAAAATGGACCCATACTGATCATCGAAGATCTTTTTCGCCCTGTTTATCGACGAGTCGGGAGTATTGATTAAATTTCGAGGTCTCCTATACTTCGTGTGGTAACGAAACCATAGCGCGAATTTAATAAATTCAAACTCATAGCAAAGTGCTGAAAACGCCGATTGGAGTGTTATTTTTTACATCAAGTGCGGCTCACGTGCGCCGATCGGCGCCGCATCTGGGTAGTGAGAGCAAAATTTGTCGCGGCAATGAATGGGTTAAATCGACCATCGCCATCTATCGAGACATGAGGTACTTTTACTAAGAAATTATTTTGTGGCGTTTACACATACTGCAACGTATTCATAGCGTAGGCAACCTAATTGCACAGGCAGAGCTTTAAAAAATCCAATTTATTTGACAAACAGAATTGAACTTTACACATTTAAAAACGTTCGGAGGAAAAGTTGGGTTTGTTATGTGATTTTGTTTATATCTTTTAAATAGATAAGTTGGCACGGGTCAAGTTGCGACCTCGTGTAAAGCTGACTTGTGATACTTTTAGTTGAATCGTTGAAACTAAAGCCAATAATGCGCACTGCTTGTTGTAACTTGACCCGTTTATATATGCTGTAAAACGAAATGTTACGCTATTATGCAGCTGTTGGTATTGTCACAGATTAATACAGATGAGACACTACGCAAAATCATTTAAATAAAAAGCGACTCTTGCTACACACAGTAAAGTGCAATTCAGGTCGCACAACGCTTATTACGTACAGCACAGATTAATTCACCTACAAGTTGCCTCTCTATCTAACGCGTAACTCTTATACCTTCTGACCGCGGCAGTCCTACTGAATTGGCCCAGTGAGATAGGCCCGCCGCGTACTTCATACCTAAACCATGTATATTAATCTGTGGTGGATAGATGGGAGTGTCCCATCTATATTAATCTGTGGTATTGCTATAAGTAAATAAATAAACATTGCACTAAAAATAGTAAAAATACTGTTTTTATTAGGTAACATTCTCTTTCATTTTGTTACCGAGAGACGTAGATAGTATAAGAATCTATTAATGTAACCTGTTCAACATTAATCTTGTGATAGACATGTGAGAGATATTGATGTTTAGTTGTTTTCCTAACATAGCATCGGTGCCTACCCACATAGTTACCAACACCTAATTAATTATTCCTAGACAAATAATAAACCTTGTTAACTCTTCTCGGAAAATGAACTTAATTACTAACTATCCAATTTCCCTAGAAATTCGAATTAACTTTGAAGCGAGCCCTGAAGCGTTCTGTTTAGTTACTTAGCTAGTGACCGTAACGTTTTGGATGAATTTCGTGTGGGACTTGCACGAACGCGCGGAGTAGACGTCGTAAAGTAAATTAGAACGATTTTCAAATTGAAGTCGTCGCTTTTTAAATTTTTTTTTTGGTAGAATAGACCATTTTTAGGGTTCTATACCTCAAAAAAAAAAAAACGGTCTGTCACAGCCAATTTGCTCCGAATCTAATGGACCGATTAAGTTGAAATTTAGTACACGTATGTATTTATGTGTCCCAAACACGGACGTGTAATGTAAATGAATGAATTTTGAAAATGGGGGTCAATTTTGGGGGGCAAATAAGAAAATAAAAAAAAAGTACTTGCAAACTGTACCGTGCGATATATCAAATGAAAGGGATTACTGTGAGGGTTTCAAAATTTTTTTTATAATTTTAAAATAAACTGTTTTAAACTTATTTAAGAAAATAGACGAAAATTGACCATTCGCCTCCTTGATCTCCGAAACTACTGATATTAAAATTTTGAAAAAATACTGAAAATAATTCTATAGCTATAGATTTCAGAAAAATCTATAAGAAGTATAGGGTCAGGGGACCATAGGGTCTTAAAATAACATGGTAAATCTCTCAATATAGTACGTACAAACTTACATTTGTCCATAGTTAAACGAAAAGAATCCAACCCACATTACAGCTAATGTGGGTTGGATCCTTTTCGTTTAACTATAGACATAAGTAAAACAGAACAATCTCGGAGTGAAATTCGTAGGTACATTATCTGTCAATTTTATTTTCGTTCATTAGGTAAAATGTCAATTTTATTGTGTAAATAACTAAAATTTTCTGAAACTGGGATTTTTTTTTCACAATAACTAGGCGTTTGCGCAGTGTTATATTGTGAAGCCTCGAACGAGCGGCTTACACACTGCAGTGGAGCCAAAAATAATAGTAATTTAATTTAACCTGCGCCATTTCTTCAGACAGATAGTTCAGTTAAGGAAAAAATACATTTTTCACATTATTATCTACCTTATGATTTTTGTTCATTACCTAATATTTGTTTATTAAAATAAAAAAAATATATTTTTAATGTTAGTTGCTAGTAGGTACCGTCTACCAAACGGACCGCGACATATTATTTTTTTAAACGGACCCTCATTAAACTACATATAGATAATATACGTATACTTTCTTATATCTATGAAACTACCTAAGAGGTCGCTAGTCTAGATATGATAGTTGTGTTTTCGATTCAAAAATTGATCGAATTTACATTAGGTTTACTTTGCACGTTCGTGCTAGGGGCCTCTGTAAGCCCTCGTTCCCACGGGCGGAAAAATGTCACGGAGGGATTTTATCGCGCACTCGATTTTCAAGTCTCGGCGTTGAGCCGAGCATTGAGAATCCAACACAGTGCATCCGAGCGTGTCAAAAAACACGCTGTTGGATTTTCAACTCTCGGCGCTAAGCTGTGCGTTGAAAGTCCAGTGCGCGAAAAAGTTTCCGCGGGAAAAAATCGCCCGTGCGAACCTGAGCTAGCATGGCTGAAAATGTAATACCGTCGGTCGTCCGCCGCCGGTCACTGCCGGTCATCCCGTCATGGGCGTTATGCACCGACACACGGTTATTTAATCAGTCGACTACCGTATGGTACGATACTGCATGCATTTTTCATTGCGCGTACCGACGCTGCAGTGAACAAATTGTTAATAAAATCGTGTCCTCTACTTTTATGAGATTGATGAAAAAATTTGATGTTTTTCGTTGTGAGTAGATTCGGTATTCGGCACACTATTAAAACAGAGAGAGACAGACATACAGTAGAGTTACATTATAATAAAGAACAGATTAAATTAAAGGTAAATATACTTAGGCATAGGTACCAGTTTCGTTTGCCTTTGGATAAAAATCTTTTCATAAAAAACGGTTGAACTTGGCCGGTTTTTAAAAAAAAAAATTAAAAACCGGCTAAGTGCGTGTCGGACCAAACACAATGAAGAGTTAAAAATGAAAAAAAAAATGAAGGGTTTACGCATGGGTGGTTAGGGTTAGGGGATTTCGTTGTTGGGATGAATTTATCCCAAGAACAAACTTAACATTGTAGTTGAAAAACATGTTCTCCCATACATTCCAACTGCAAATGTAATCGATAGGTATAGAACTATTTTCTGTATTATTTTCAAAATGTTAGTTTCAGTACTTTAAGAGATAAAGGGAATGGTCAATTTTCGTCTATTTTCTCAAATAACTTTAAACAATTTATTTTAAAATTATAAAAAAGCATGAAATTGGACCCTCACAGTAAGCCCTTTCATTTGACATGTCACACAGTACAGTTTGCAAAATTATTTATTTTAAATTCAAATTCAAAATCTTTATTTGCTTAAAACATGGTGTGTTTTAATTTTCTTATTTGCCTTCAAAAGTAACCCCATATTATTCAAAATTCATTTATTTGTTACACGTCCGTGTTTGGGTTACAGAAATTCATACGTGTACCACATTTCAATTTAATCGGTCCATTAGTTTCGGAGCAAATTGGCTGAAACAGACAGACAAACAGACACGCAAGTGATCCTATAAGAGTTCCGTTTTTCATTTTGAAATACGGAACCCTAAAAAAGATTACGGTTCAGATGGACTGGAGCTTATCTGATTTGCGGGAATACGAAAGAGGGATGCTGATTTGACGTAGCTGGTTTTAGTCCCCAACCTCGTCGGTTCTGTGGTTCGTTTGGCCTCTCAGATTATCCCTTATGTGGATAATTTGTACGCACAGTGTTTGGCCAAGGATTGCGGTCCCTCACCGCCATTAATTAACATAACCACGACTCCTTCTAAATTTGAATATATTGACAGCCTCGGGCGGGATTAAGGATACCCTTATTACTCTTTCCACGGTGTTTTGTTAAGTCAGTGCTAAGCTAAAAGGTCGAATTACAAAATGCAAAGCAACATTTTATTAGTGACAAAGTTTCTTAATTAGAAGTAACTTTACGTTTTTAAGGCTTTACTAAGGTACTTATCAAGATTTTATCTGAATTTCCCGACTCGTTTTGACTCGACTGGACGCCTTAGTCATTTAAGTTTGTAGCCTTGCCGCGTGACCAGCTCAGGAATTGTGTAGACTGTCAATCTATAAAAATAAAAATTAAATGTTGTTCGTTGGTAAGCGCATCACTGAAGAAAGACTGGACCAATTTGACTATTTTTTGTTTTAAAATGTTCGTAATAGTCCGAACTAGGTTTTTATGTAAAAAAAGTCCTTTTTTCTATGGGTTGTATGAACTATTGTTAACTATCTTTAAAAATAAAGGATAAGTCCGTAATACATAATTTCTATGATATAAAACAGGTATTAAAACGTGATAGACAACAGCTTCTTACCTCATTAGCCAGTGAGGGCGATTCCGCACAGATCGGCGCGCAATGACTTGCATGATTGAGTTTAGGCACACGTGGCTCGCTCCACTGTGCTCGCTCCGCCTATCTTTCAGTTTTCAATTTGATATTCATTATCGATTGTAATATTGGATTTTAGGGTGTTTCTCCGTTTTTGCTAAAAACACATCATTAGTGGCATAAGATTTTTGTTTTCTGAAAACAATAAATTACACACAGACTGTTTTGCTAAAAAAATATGATGGGATGAACTTGAAGGTGCATTATTCAATATATGCATATACCTCGTTACATATTTGCTAACATTGATGCGACTAATGACGTGACGTGACTAGTGAGTTTGTTGAATTGTCAACAAACTGTATCAACAAATACTTTGTCAACATTGGGAAGGACCTGGCTGCAAAGCTGGTTCCACCGGATAATACCCCAGTACCTCGCCACGCCAAGGAAAATATATCACAGCACAACTCTCTCGGGATACTGCCGGTGAGCCATGAACAAGTGGCAGCGATCATTGGTTCACTTCGTAATAACTGTGCAACTGGATGGGATAATATTCCAGCCTTGGTAATTAAGCTCTCACAGGAAGTGTTGGTACCACCAACAGGTATTACGCATATCTGCAACGTTTCCATTGCCACTGGCGTATTTCCAAACAGCCTGAAAAAAGCTATAGTGACTTCTGTGTATAAGGGTGGGGACAGAGATCGACTTACTAACTACAACTACCTATAGACTCGATAGATCGACTAACTATAGGCCTATTTCTGTACTTAGTGCATTATCGAAGATACTAGAAAAAATAATAACTGCTTGACTAATTATCTCACCAAATTTAATATAATCTCAGAAAACCAGTATGGTTTTAGGTCCGGTGTGTCGACTGACGATGCTGTAACCAATTTCAGTGCCATGGTAGCCAATAAACTGGACAAGAGCTATAAGTGCTATGGTATATTTTTGGATATATCGAAAGCTTCGGTCTCTGTCCCAAACCTTATGTCAAAACTAGAGCACATTGGAGTTCGTGGTTTGGCATTACATATTTTTAAAGATTATCTAACCAATCGTACCCAGGCAGTCAAAATTGATACTGTGGTGAGTGAGGACGAACAAATCAAATATGGAGTCCCGCAAGGGAGTATTCTTGGACCCACACTATTTATAGTTTACATCAACGACTTGTGCAAGATGAACCTAGAGAACTGTGATATTTTTACTTATGAGGATGACACAGCACTCTTAGTGTATGGGAAAAACTGGATGGAGGCTAAGGCACAGGCAGAGAGTACAGCATATAATAGACCTTATGGTCGTTCTAAAAAAAATACAAAGTAATATACATATCCCAAGAAGTATATAAGATTTTTTAGAAAAAATTGTAACTTTTTTACATTCTTCTTCACCATGACCTCAAATGAATGAATCCGTATCTTACGTGTACAACTTCCCCCCCGGTGGGTTCCCGCATTGTCGAGGCGGGCGGGGCTCAGTAGCGGTGGCTTGGTCACCCACGGTGAAGCGAAGAGGAACCTGAGGAGGCGTCGCTCGTCAGGAATTTTCCCAGGAAAAGGTAGGTTGCGGTGCCGCTTGGGCGACGGCGCAACTTAGGCCGTGATGTCGTATGGGAGGCAACGCGGCTGGGGGTTGGAGGCCGCGGCGGGTTAGGAGTGCCGGTATTACGGTGCGCCGCTCTCCCTACCTTCCGCGGCCTTGACGGGGTCGCCACCGTCTGATGGCGGACGCGGTGGGGCCGCAGGGGAGGAGGAGTGTCGGTATTTCGTTGGCCACTCTCCCTATCCTCTGCGGCCGAAAAGTGGTAGGCGGCCGGGCCACTGACTTGACTGGTCGCAGGGAGACTAAGGGTGCCTAGACTAAGGGTGGTTACGGCACGCAATGTGTTTTAGTGCTCCGGTGATGGGGGGTGCTCCCCAGAGGAGGGTCCGGTGACGGACAGCCGCGGCGGGTTAGCGGTGGGTGCTAACGCGTGCCCGTGTTCCCGTCTCAAGCGGCGGAGGAGGACACCGTGGAGTGGGTTGGAGTCTCACCTAACTGCACTATCTCCCCGTGGTAGTGCAGTATGCATGAGCATTACTCCATGGAAAAAAGGGTGTACTACTTTGTATTTTTTTTAGAACGGCCATAAGGTATATTATATACTATTACAAGGTTGTCTATTCTTCTTTTTTTATCTTAATTGATTTAAGTGATTTTCGGTACACATATGCGACGATGTCAATCCCATCGTGCTTTAACAAATAACTACTCACTTCTAAACTAAATAAACTAATACTAGCCACACAAAACTTAACATAATCTAATTTATTATCTAATAAAAAGGTATATAATATTTTTGCTGCGTCAGAAGTAGGCTTAGCTAAAATACCGTGGAACATTCCAACATCCATTATCGACCATTTCAAAGAGTTAAGAAGTGCGTTCCTTTTGTTTGTATATCGGACACATTCTACCAACACATGTTGTGCATCCTCTATTTTAAAAGCAAAGCTGTTTCGCGGAATATGTCCTGACCTCAAACGATGCGCAGCAACAATTTGGCAACGACTGATGTTCGACCCGGAGAATCAAGGTATATGATGAGGCTCACTCTGTATACTTTTATACCAGATTCCTTTCGTTTTTGATCTCTCATTAAAATGTACCTTCCAAGATAAATTGTTTATTTTTCTAAATTTACTTAACACTTCCGAATAACTTGGTAACACACCCCGTGTTTGTATACCTAAAAGAACTGCTTCTTTGGCTAATCTGTCAGCCTCCTCATTACCCGAAAGTCCAACATGAGACGGCACCCACTGGATAACTAAATTTTTACCTGTTTGGTTAAAACCCTGAATTTGTTTCAAAATTGTGTATGCTATAGTTAAACCCTTTGAGCCATTATGAACACGTTTAGAAATATGCTGTAAAGCGCTCTTACTGTCGGTACATATCACCACTTTATTCTCATTTAGTTCTAACACATATTTTAAGGCTTCAGAAATGGCAAATAGTTCAGCCGTCATAGTGGAAATCTGATTATTCATTCTATAAGTTCTATGACACTTATTGGCTAAATCACAATATGCTGCGCCCACTCCATCTGATGTTTTGGACCCATCTGTGTATATGACATGCCAGCCAGTGTATTTTTCTCGTAGTTCTTTGAGAGTATTATACTTTAGAGAATAAATGTCATACACTGATTTTGGAGCAGTGACACTAACTAAATTACATCTAATAATATCCTTAATATCTATTTTAGACACCCATGTCTCCAAAGTGAACATTGAGACTGGATATGAAGACGAAATCTCCTCAGCTCCCACCATACTATGTGAAGCAACTAGTAGAGGTTTCCTCTTCCCATTCCAGTACCAATCATGCTACTCAGGTCTGAAACCAAACTTGCAGAAACATCATTAGTCCTGGATTGCAACTTTAAACAAAATTTTAAAGAGAGAAATTGTCTTCTTATTTGCAGAGTAGGTATACTCAACTCACTTTCCATGACGTGTATTGGAGTAGATTTAATAAAACCCCCAATTATTCTTAAAGCTAGATTTTGTAATTTGTCCAATTTATAAGTGTGGCTAATTGCAGAGTTATCGTACAAAAAACATCCGTAATCAATCCTACTCCTAATACCGGCCATATAAAGTCTACGCATGTATGTAGGATGAATACCCCATGACGATCCTACCAGAACTTTGAGCAACCGAATTTTTTTTTGTAAACTCTCATACACTTCGTTAATATGCTTCCCCCATCTTAAACATTTGTCCAGCCACATTCCTAAATATTTAATGTAGTCGACGGCTTCTAAAGCATTGTTGTTTCCTCTAATATCAACTGAAAGTCTTCTACGACCTCTGGTAAATATACATAATTTTGATTTATTACTTGATAATTCCAATCCCAATGTGTCTATAGCGGAAACAAAAAAATCTAAAGCTCGCTACATCTTATCAACACTGTCTTGCAATTGATTGACATTACAATATAGAACGAAATCGTCAGCGTATTGACTAATACAAACGTTATTAATGTTTTGACAAATATTGGGCGTAATTATATTAAAGAGAAGGGGGGATAAAGGATCACCCTGTGCAATTCCCTTACCAGTCCATCTTACAAACTGTCTGTTGTTTTCGTCAGCTTTTATAGTGAGATGTCTTTCCTTTAAAAATTCCCAAATATAAGAACAAACATTTTTCCCAACTTTTAGATCATTTAGAATATATATAACCCGGTCAATCAGAACGTTATTATATGCTCCTTCTTCATCCAAAAAAACACCTAAAGTTGGAGTATTTTTAGTAAAACCTATTTGTATTGTGGTAACTAGGCGGGCCAGATTATCATAACAAGAGTGATCTTTTCTAAAACCGGTTGTACTAGGAGATAGGATTTTATTGTATTCTATAAACCATTCCAGTCGCTTCAGAATCATGGAGTGAAATATTTTACACAGACAAGATATCAATGCGATTGGACGAAGCTTGCTATCGGAACCGCCGCTAGTTTCAGGAATCGGTACTAGGTAAATATCTCGCCATTGATAAGGGACCGTTGATGTTTTAAAAATTAAATTATATATTTCGAGTAAATATTTTTTTAGCAATAATGGGCAAATTAAAGATCATTGAATATGTAATATTGTCCATACCGGGAGAGGTATCCTTAGCTTTAAAGCAAGATTCCAATTCCTGTTTTGAAAACTCACAATTTAAAGGTGATTCATTATTATCGAAAACAGGAGTTGGAGTCATCACAAAATCTGGAGCCAATGAACTCAGTAGTTCTTCTTTTTGTCTGTCCGATGAATAAGGTCTCGTCTGCCTAAAACCCTTCATCCACCGCATTTTCCTCCACATGGCTGATGAAGTTGTAGTCTCATCAATACTGTCGCAGAAATTATACCACGATTTAGACTTAGCTCGCCTTGTGATCCTTTGACTTTCATAAATTTTAACATAAAGTAAATCTAGATTTTGAGGGATAGGGTTTTTTCTAAAATTAGTTAAAGCTAAGCGTCGCTCGGCTACCACTTTAGAAAGTTGTTGGTTCCAATATTTTTTTGGTATAAAATTATTCGTTGGATTATTACATAGTTTTATGAATGGAATTGTTATATCTGCAGCTTTATTAATTTGAGTAGTAAAAAAGTCATACATACATTGAGCGTTTTGAGATGGCAGTGGACCCTCTAAAAAATATCTAGTAATAGTTTGACGGTAGCTAGTCCAATCTGCTTTTTTAAAATTTCGTTTTAAGGTAATGTTTACAGAGTCTTGATATTTAAAACAGATCTTGATAATCAGATGGTCACTCCCCAGGCTTTGCCTATTAACACTCCAAAAACCATTAGTAGCTATGTCTGTGGTACAAAACGAAACGTCAGGAGAGGTTTTTTGTAAAAAACCATTCACGAGCTTCATTCTCGTAGGAGCACCATTATTTAATGAGATATAATTGTTTTCAATGGCAGCATCAAACAATTGTTTACCTCTAGAATCATTTTTATTGGACCAGCAAGCGTGTTGTCCATTAAAATCGCCCGCAATAACAATATTTTTCGGAAATTTTGAAAATATATGTTCCCAATCTAATTGAGAAGTTCTCACAGAGGACGGACAGTAGACCGAAATTATATTAGAGATTAATTTACAATTAAGAATTTTAATATGTATTATTTCTATACCTGCATTAGTCACACTTATAGGAACAACAAAGGTTTTTAGAGATTTATGTGAAACAATCGCTACCCCTCCGTACGAGTCATATCTGTCCTTTCTATATACATTATACCCACTTATATTTATGTAGCTATCTGCATCCAACCACGTTTCGCTTAGAATAGCTATATGAATTTTTCTCGATTCAGTAATAGCTCTAAGTCAATTAATTTAGGCTTCAGACTCTGAGCGTTCCACTGGTATATGTTGATATTAGTAGTAATGTGAAAACTATCCATCGATAAATAAACTGCACAATTTACTTACAATAATCCCAATCCTTAAAATATGTAGCAACAAACACCATAATTTCTTCCAGGAATAACTTTATACCCTTTTTAACCTTTTGTTCTGATGAACAATCTGCCAACCATATTTCTTTAACCTTGTTATAAAACTTTCTCAATTTAGATAAGTTTTCGGTTTTATTGGGGTTTTCTTCTATTATTTCTTTTTGATTTTTCTCTTTCTGTCCTTCCTGTTTATAATTTTTTTTTGTATAGCCCTTTGTTTGTTCTTTTTCTTTTTTCTTCTTATTTTGTTTTTCCTTTTTTTTCTTATTTTGTTTGGATGTTATGCTATTTTTGCTAACTTCCTCTTCACTTTCACTAACTTCTTCGAGCGAAGCACTTAAATCCATGTAGGTATTTATCGGATTAATTAATGGTTCTAGGGGTGTGAGGGAATCCTTGTAACTTCTAATATGAGAAGAAGAGGTAGTAGGAGGTGGTATTTCGTTACCTTCGATATTGACAGTAATAGCTTCATTACTTTTTTAAATTTGTTTCAAATATAAGTCCAGCGCTATCTTATAAGAACAGCTGTTTCTACTCATTATGTCCCTAATCATTCTCTCTTTAAGATACACTGGACAGCTTTTATGTAATGCCATGTGCGGGCCTTTGCAGTTAATACACGAGAACTCCTTAGTTTCACAATTATCATGTTCTTTTCCACACTTCGGACATTTTATTTTTTGGGTAGGACAAAAACGTTTCATGTGGCCATATTTCCAACATCCTGAACATTGGGTGACAGGGAACAGATATGATTCAACTTTAAACCGACATTCATATCCAAATATATTATATGTGAAGGTAATGTTGTTCCCCTAAAGGCGACGCGAATAGCTTCACAATTAATCCACTGCCCATCGTCATTTAATCTTTTAAGCCTTTTAACCGCACAAATATCTGCTTCACTTTCAAATAATTCCGCGAGTTCGTTCTCCGCTATCTCAAGGTCAATATTTTTGACGATTCCATAAATAATACTTAATTGGTCTGTTCTTTAAACTTTTGGCAATTAAGTATTTTGTTTGTATCTTCAGTATTCTTTAATATAATTAATATTTTGTAAGGACTTTTATATTTGATTTTAAGGATATCATTTATATTTTGAGATTTAAATAATTTGGCCATACCAATCATTTTTGGAAGTACTGTCTTAGATGTGAGACATACGTCAAAATATTCTGCTTGTTGTGTATTATTTTCACAACTACCCACATTATCCTTAATATTGTTATTGTGTAAATTACTGCGTAATCTTCTTTTCGCCTTCCTATTCACGGTAGTAAAACCATTATCCTCTTCGATAATTTCTTCGCTGTCTTCTCGCAGCCTTTTCTTAACATTTCTCTGTATTTCATTGTCTACATTCATCGTACTTCCTTCAATAGTTGATTCTTCCCTAATATTCTCCATCATCTCTTCATTTATAACACCTTTATCAGATATAATAGACTCAACACTCAAAGATCTTCCAAAACTATCCATTATCTAGATTATTAACTAACATGAGGGTGATTATAGAAATAAGTGACACGGAAAAATAAGTAAGACGTCCGCACGTCTCAACGCGGCACTGGTCAATGCGGCGTCCCCCGGCATTTGGCGTCCGGTATGCGGACGCCAGTTTGTTTGAGCCGTTCACTTAGGCCCTTGTGGTCCTAGGAGCTTGTACGCCAAAAATAGTTGGAAGTCAAAAAGCGGCACAATGACTGAAAAAGTATAATCATTCGTTCCGGGCGATTCCGCAGCACCGGTGTGGCGCTCTTGTCGTGCGTATATTCTCAGGAGTATATCGCGGGCACATCGCAGACAGTGGACCGCGAAGTTGGCGTCCACCAATGCGACGTTGCCAGCTCGTAGATATTCGCCGTTGAATCTCAGTCTGTTGTTGTATTTTACCGACTGTAACGTCCGCCCTCTCAGTGCAAAACCCTCCCTCCGTCCTCCTCCCGCGAGCCATAAAAAATAATTATTAAAAAAATCAAAAGAATTAAAAATCATCACAACTTCGAAACTACTGCACCTAAACGAAACCGATACGATGAGTTTTCGACATCTGCGCAGTAGAAAAATTTTAAAATTAATTTCACAGGATACAGGTAAGTTTACGTTTTTATACCTAACTATGTTATGGAATGGAGATTTATTTTTGTGATGTTTGTGATTATTTAGTGTATGATCATTAACCCAGGAGACGAATGTGACATATGTGCCGTGATAAACAATTACCTAGGTTTGACGTTCTTTTTTTTCATTCGACTACCGTATATATAACCCCCCCCTGTTTTGACTCAATAGGTACATTGGTGCCAGTAAGGGTGGGTCCCGGACTTAAAAATTTTTTTTTGGCGTCCGTATACTGTGCAATTTGACGTCCGTATATTATGCAATTTTGCTTCCGTATACACGAATAATTTTACATCGTTCTGGACCCGAAACACAGTAACTCCAGTCGAGTAATAGTTACTATTGGCATTGTTATTGTTTTTTTAAGACATCAAATAAAGAAGTTAGAAATTTATCACTTTTTTTCTGTCATTCGAGTTAAATCTTAGTAGCGCTTCTACTATTTCATTCATAAACGCAACATCGTACGCGATCCGCTCGGCGATGACGTAGGGCGACACAGCTGTGCGTGTGCGAGTCAGCTGATAGTGCGCTCGCGGTGGGTCAATGGACGTCGGACGAATACCAGCTGCAAAAGTACCTGCTAGTACGTATTTCATTAGGTACGTTTTAAGTTGGTGTAAGTTCATTGACCTCCATCATCTCTTGTCTCCTCGTAAACGAGAGAAAATAATTGACAATTAACTCACCACTCTCGCATCACGAAATCACTAATACTCGTACCTATTCAACTAGACACGACGAGTACGCTTGGGAGTTGTTTTTAAGGCCTTGAATCGAATGTTGACCAATTGAGCTAATACGAGTAGGTACTTAATAAGCATACCTAATTACCTACCTACCATATGATAAATAAAAAATAATAATACAGCCTAAAACATTTTTTTTGCGGCAATGCTTGAGGCGGCTTCTACAAAGGCAGGCAATTCGAACAGAAAAAGACCTTATTTTCATAATCTTAACCGTGTACCTAATTCGGTTGTGCATCCTTGTAAAGTCCAGTCGAACACGAGACAATAGGTTTCTCCGAATATTTTATAGCAAACTGCGTATTTACCTAGTTTGATAGAATTTCTAAATTTCACCGTTTACGGTTACGAAATAAAGTTAATTTATCTGCATCTGTACAGTAGAATACATGCAGTCCGACTCATAGTCAGACTGTTTTATTTTATTAAAAAAATACTATAATAATAATGAAATCTAAGACTTACCATAACGAAGATGTAATAAATAAATAACTATAATAATAATGAAACCTAAGACCTACCTTAGTA
This sequence comes from Dicycla oo, assembly GCA_948252095.1. Lineage (NCBI taxonomy): Eukaryota > Metazoa > Arthropoda > Insecta > Lepidoptera > Noctuidae > Dicycla > Dicycla oo. The sequence goes on along the minus strand of OX411712.1, from coordinate 26,267,528 downwards.
CTAGATGTGATTAAAAAAATACTATAATAATAATGAAACCTAAGACTTACCTTAGCAAAGATGTGATTAAAAATATACTTTAATAACAATGAAACCTTATTAAAGTATTGTTTACGTGATGTGATATTGTGATTAAGAAAATACTATGATAATAATAAAACCTAAGACTTACCTTAGTGCCAGATGTGATTAAGAAAATACTATAATAATAATGAAACCTAAGACTTACCTTAGTACCAGATGTGATTAAGAAAATACTATAATAATAATGAAACCTAAGACTTACCTTAGTACCAGATGTGATTAAGAAAATACTATAATAATAATGAAACCTAAGACTTACCTTAGTAACAGATGTGATTAAGAAAATACTATGATAATAATGAAACCTAAGACTTACCTTAGTACCAGATGTGATTAAGAAAATACTATGATAATAATGAAACCTAAGACTTACCTTAGTACCAGATGTGATTAAGAAAATACTATAATAATAATGAAACCTAAGACTTACCTTAGTACCAGATGTGATTAAGAAAATACTATAATAATAATAATGAAACCTAAGCTACCTAAACCTAGATGTGATTAGAAAATAAAAATACTATGATAATTACAAAGACTTACCTTAAATGTAAGTAAACTTACCTTAAACTTAGTTTGAAAAATTACACTATTGCTGTCAATATTTTACTCATCCGTATAATTTTAAGTATTCATATTTGTTGTACTCGTACATACTTAAAAATATAAATTCCAGATTAACAAAATGCTGAGAAATGTTTAAAACTTGATTGTTTTACGGCGGAATTCATAGCATTTTATGTAAATTTTCATGTTAATTTTAATATTGATCTCAGTTTAACAGGCTTGTTAGGTTTGTATAAGTTAAATAAAAAAAATCTTGCCTTTTCTAACGAAATTATAGCAAGGCATTCTGATAATTTCAGTTATGCTCCATTCCATTACGTTCTCTTATTTTTTATTAATAAACAAGTTCCTTTATCTTTATTTGTTGTTTTTTTTATTTTCATTCCTCTCAGGGTTGGATTTCGTGGAAGCTTTACGCGGGGGTCGTGCGGTCCATGGCCCTTTACGGGGCACCGGTGTGGGCGCGTTCCCTGAGGCTGCGGTCAGTCCGCCGGTTGAACGCGTCCCAGAGGGTCATGGCCATTCGGCTAGTCCGGGGTTACCGCACGGTCTCCGGTGAGTTTAGTCAGTAAAAGTCTGACACGCCCTTCCGCTCCACCCAGAGCGGGAGAAGTTATTTGATGATGTCCCATCCACAAAAAAAGAAAAAAAAGGGTTGGATTTCGTACTATATAGGTATAGTGTTTATACTATATAGGTATAGTATTTATACTATTATTTCATGCTTCGTACTATACTATCCATAGGGAGAATACAACAAAATACTATGTTTTAGAAGTCTATAATTTCAGCCGTTTTCCATAATTTTTCATATGGAAAAACAAAACGCCTCTTGTTTTTTTTTTTCATTCCATACTTCTCTTGTTCGAACAACCACTTTGCATAGTGTGCAATAGAGTCTTTTACTACTTGTACTGATCTTACTCCTACTGAGGATGTCACATCCGTGTGTAATGCAACCATACGTCCGTATAGTATGAGACCATAAATACTTGGCGTCAATCATACGTCCGTACAGTCAATTTGACGTCCGTATATTATGCAATTTTGCTTCCGTATATAGGTAAAATGTCACGTCCGTATGTAATGCAATCATACGCCCGTATAGTATGAGACCATAAATACTTGGCGTCAATCATACGTCCGTACAGTCAATTTTTTAAAAAGAAATTGCACAGTATACGGACGCCAAAAAAGTTTTTCTAAGTCCGGGACCCACCCTTACTGGCACCAATGTACCTATTGCGTCAAAACAGGGGGGGGGGGGGGTTATATATACGGTAGTCGAATGAAAAACAGAACGTCATACCTAATTGTTTATCACGGCACATATGTCACATTCGTCTCCTGGGTTAGTGTCCTCCTATGTTTAAAGTAGGTGCATTCTAAACCATCATTGTTCACGTCCAAAGGTTCAGGAGGTCTTGATAGAATCTTCTCAAAGCCATCAGCATTGAAGCTATCTGAGGTTAATATTATATTTTTTTTTAGTTTTATCATTCTCTTATTTTAGAAGACACACATTTTACTACATTGGAAGTGTCTCTCGCGCAAACTGTTCAGTTTAGAAAAAATATATATAAAAAACCTCAATATCATTTTTGAAGACCTATCCATAGATACTCGTACCCCACACGTACCAAGTTTCAACAGCGTATAGTTTCGGAAAAAAGTGGCTGTGACATACGGACGGACAGACAGACAGACATGACGAATCTATAAGGGCTCCGTTTTCGCCATTTGGCTACGGAACCCTAAATAGGCTTTCATTAAGTACCCTGGTTCGCCACAGTACCTCCTACCTATGTCACCTATCTACAAAATACGTACAGACGACAGCGCGCCAAGCTATACAGTTTCACTGCGAAATTCGTAACTATGGCACACGGAATAAGGGCGGTCTAAAGGTCAAACTGTATAGCTTGGCGCACTGTCGTCTGTACTTATTAGGTATACATATAAAAAGGTCGAAACCTACAGAGGCGGTAAAGGCGGAAAGCGGCCCGATAGTCATCCTTTGCTGAAGCCAACGATCGCGCCGCGCCCGCTAAGTACCTACCTAACAGATTTCATTCAAACCTTAGCACTACTGTATTTGGCATTACAAATATCTGCCCACATAATGGCTTAAAACTGGCAACGTCGCATTTATGCACAAGACGTAAGAAAGTTGGTACCATGGTCCGTATATAGAGGAAGCCAAGAGTACACCAGAACCAATCGGAGTTCAGAAATGTTTGGGCCCGACTGCAAGAAGAATATCGTAGAAAACAATATTATCGAAAAATAATGTACCCCACGCCTCTAGAAATTAAAAAAAACTAAGCAACATTCACAGAGAAATGACAAAAAATGACAGCGGAACTGGGGGACGCCGTAATGATGCGCAACGTGCATGACGCCAAAAGTGCTCCAGGATGTAAATATATATATATATATATTATGTGTACGCGTAACTTTTTCCAGAGTGGTCCGATTTGAAAGATTCTTATTTTATTTGGGAAGGTATATATATGTACTTTGAAGATGGTCCCATGTGAATTAGCTTTTTCCCACTTAGCCTATGTAGATAATCTTCTAATTTCTTTTGCAGGTAGTGGTATTTGAAATTGTGTGGGGTAGGTACCACGAATAAAAAAATAATAATATAAAAACTTCTTTAAAAAAACAACACCCGGCTTAAAAAAAAAAAAAAAAAACTAGAAAGTGAAAAATAAAAACATTAATTTCGGTGTCAAAAAACGAAAATACACCAAACAAACACCACAAGTCCAAAGACACCGACATCCGAAATTATGTTATTTTTCACTCTGTAGTGTTTTTTTTTTGGAAGTCGGTTGTTTTTTTTTTAAATGTTTTTCTCTATAGTAAGAAAGACGGAGGAGCTCATGGCTAAATAATAACAGCTGCAAGGGTCGATCCATCAGGTTAAGCTACGCTTGCCGGGGTTGGTCCGTGGATGGGTGACTACCTGTACATACCGAGACTTCTCCGTGCCTCGGAAAGCACGTTAAGCCGTTGGTCTCGGCTGTCATTCGTGGATCTTTGGCAGTCGTTACGGGTCGTCAGAAGCCCGAAAGTCTGACAACCAGCCTTACCAAGGGGTATCGTATTACCCAATAACTGGGTTGTGGAGGTCAGATAGGCAGTCGCTCTATGTAAAATACTGATATTCAGCTGCATCCGGTTAGACTGGAAGCCGACCCCAACATAGTTGAGAAAAGGCTAGGCAGATTGATTGATCTGTAGTAAGAAAGACATCAATTTTGATTATTTTACGCCTGGGGCTTTTGTAACAGGAGACTATTTAAGCATATTCTCAAAATGTTGGGTAGCTAGCAGTGTCTTTCTTGCAACAGATAAGTAATAATAAACCCCAATCATGAATTTCTCTGCTAACTGTGGTGATTTTGACATCCCGTGCAACTGTTCCTAGCAGGAGCAGCCCTCATTGGTGAAGCCAGTCTGATGGCCGATGAGTGGGAAAACTGGTTTGATATAAGTAGACCTACATTTTTAGCTTCCAAGCAAAGTTTGGTGATTTCGGCAACAGTTTTTAGCAACGCTCATTGACGGATCCATCGCAATCAGGAGTAGACGCTTACGATCCGCAATAATTATAATTGTATTTTCGGAAGCCTTTCGTAAGAACGTCAAGTTTCAAGAGAGACCACCAAAATCAGTCTCACCTTCTTCAGATTGGAATCAAACACAGGTCCTCAAAAGCTGAGGCTGACTAAAGAGGTTCTTTGTTTCCAGCATTGAGGCGAAAATATTCATTGTTATTTTTATTTGCTCAGGTAAGTGCCCACTCAATCGGCTAAAGGGCTCGAGGGTGGCGGAATTTATCGTTGGCAAGCCGCGGGAACAATTATGAGATGAAAGGATGTGTAAACATCGGAAATAATTTTTGCCAGATTTACTTTGATTCACTGTGTGTTTCTGGGGAAGGAAAAGAGATGAGCCCTTTTTCATACGCGCATGCCGTGAGTGTATAGAGGCACGAGCATGGGGCAGTTTAGCCAACTTAGTTTGCTATGGATTACCTACCTACCAACACCATCTTTTAGCTAAGCGTGGTGGTAAAAGAGATATCGTAGCTTTCGTAAAAAAAAAACAACATCACGCCTGTAATCCTCGAAGGGTAAGGCAGAGGTGTACTACCCACACCCACATTTTGCCAGTTATGTTAAGTTTTAGCTTTCGTAAGTTAATATTTATTTGGTGTAGTGGTCGGCGGGAGGAGGATACTTATGGGCATCGAGGAAACTTACATCAATACACTGTAAGGACTATTCTTGCTTGCAGCGCTCGGCGTAATAGTAACGCTTGCTAACAAATGTTGTCATCGTGTGCACGGGATTTTGTTTTCAAATTGGTCAGATGTAAGTTTTCTCGATAGTGCTTACTGGATGATGACGGTTTTATTGATGCACAATTGTCATGAAGCTGGTCTTCTAGACTGTGCAACTATGTCAAAGATGGCTTCTTTACCTACTCGCAATAGTCTAGTAGGTAGTTCTAGTTTTACGGCCCAGACAGACAACCCACACTAAAACTCATGAAGTGATTAGGTACCTATCTTCCTTTTCCTGACGGTATTTTACTCGCTTTCGTAAAATTGTTCAGGTTCGTAGATATATAATGTACGTTGCGAGTATTTGTTACCATTGGAATTTTACACACACGTCGTAAAAGTCAGACGAAAACCACAAATTGCCCCATTTGGCTATCATTTGTTTTATACCCTTTATAAGCGAATACGTAAAACAGGCACCCGGTTATTTATTGACTCCCAGTGAAATAGGTGATACGGATACAGTACCCATATAAAGTTTGTATACATTCAAGTTTAATTTATTTTCAGTGGAACGAAGTAATCGCGATTTAGCACTGATGCTTTAATCTATCTAACCCTCGTAGACAACCAAGCAAAACTGTGTAGAAAAGCTTCTTTCAAAAATACCTTCCTAACTATGTACCTATTACGTTGTAGGAAAATGGAGGCATTTGTAGTAGCTATCCCGTATTTGTATCGTATTTTAATAATGAGTTTTGTACGCCATTTGTCACGGCTTTTCTTCAATAACAAAATATTTTTATCGAAAACATGGTTTAAGGTATTTTTTACTTATACAATATGTAACAAAAACTCTGTTGTTCCTTTTAGGGACGGATACATTTACCTACAAGCACAACATTGATGAAATTAGAATTAAAAAAAAATAAGCATTGGCTAGTTGAGGGGTCAAAATCTAATTATCAATTGTGCATAAAAATACCGTGTATACCAACGTTTTCTAAGATTCGTTCGTTAAACTGATAAACAGCAGCTGACAAGGTCACGATCTTGTGTAGAAAAATACACGCCGGGTTCTCCCGTTCCCCGCGGGAACGTTCTATCTGTTTCTGGTTTCGTGTCATCACTCCATGCAGAATTGAGGACAAATCAGTTAAACATTACAAATAATTAAATGTTTATTTTAATTATTTTTGTTGAACAGTTTTTTATAAATGACTTGCTTTATTACGTATTCTTAAAACGTAGGTATAAGGAACAACAGGGTTTTTGTTACATTGTTACATATTGTAAAGGGTGTTTTTTTAGAGGCAGAGAACTTTAAATTGAAATAAAACACAGAAATATGTTTTTAAATCCATGAAGTTGGCATGTGGCCGCCCCGGCTGGTGTAATCTGTTTTTACACACTCTTCGCAGCAAATCAGGCTGTATTTCGGCAAGAATACGTCGAATGTTGGAATCCAAGGGCTCAATTGTTTCTGGTCTATTGGCGTAGACATGCGACTTTACATACATATCCCCAGAGAAAATACTGTAATGGCGTCAAATCGATGATTTTACCATTCGTGAAATTAGTCATTCGCCACATGTTTCTTTCAGAAAATTGTGCCCACAAAAAAATAAATTGTTTTTCCATAAATTAGGCATTGGCGTCTGCCGCGGCGGTTACATGTCCGAAATTATATTTAAAAAATAATGCCATAAAGTTACCTATCAAATAAAGCCAATTTCATGGATATTAAAAACATTTTTCTGTGTTTTATTTCAATTTAAAGTTCTCCGCCTCTAAACAAAACACTCAATATAAGGTCTATCTATTCATACACGAAATCTCTTAAGGGGTCATTGTACTCATCATTATGAACAACTTTTACTATGGGACCAAACCTGAAATCGCGAAAAAAAATCAGCTGTTACCTACATTTTGACGAGTTATGTAAACATGAATGTATGGGACAGCTGATTTTTTTTCCGCGAATTCAGGTTTGGTCCCATAGTAAGACATGTTTATTATCATGAGTACAATCATGTGTACCAGTCACCCTATATAAGATTATCTTCTATGCGTACATATAACTTTCCCTTTTTCAGAAAGTAACACTCATGTCCCATTCGAACACAAGCTACAAAGAAGCTCGTACAAAAGTTGCCTCATTAGGGCTGTATGTTTGCGAAGGGATGTCACAGGCAAGGTTAGTAAAAACGGTGTGAAATAGTCGGTGTCGTGCAAAGAAACGTAACACTCCGTCTCAATGGTCGTTAGTAAATATTTCAACGGGCCGCACTGCGCACCGCCTTAAATAAAACATTCCTGCCGACCAAACTGAATATTTCACGCGCTCTGGTGGTCCCATATCCTTAGAGACTGACTTCGCATGCCAGACTAGTGTTAGTCAGGTATTTGGATTATTTATTTCTCCTAAATCGCGTCCTGCGCAATTTGGCAGTGATTTTAAGAATGGTATTTTTGTTTCTTATTATTAAGCCGCTGGTCCCGGCTGTAATTCGGGATTTTGACAGTCATTACCTACGGGTCGTCAAAAACCCGAAAGTCTGATAACCAGTTTTACCATAGGGTATTGTATTACCCAGTAAATAGGTTGTGGAGGTCAGATAGGCAGTTGCTCCGTGTAAAATACTGGTATTCAGCTGCATCCGGTTAGACTGGAAGCCGACCCCAACGTAGTTGGGAAAAGGCTAGGCAGATGATGATTATGCTACCTCAAGAAAAACGAGCTAATTACGAGTAGCTTCGGTAAAGGGAAATCCTAAATATTGCATCGAATAACAAAATTTCTTGCGATACTTCATCCCTTTTCAGTAGATAAACATATATCTGAGTAGGTATCTATCTATGCACGAGCCGACATAGCACATAACATTTCGTGGGCACCATAAAATGTAGGTAGGCAGATACCCACGTCTATATATTATCTGCAGCAAGTAGGCATAGATAGTATCCTTGAGAATTCCCGCTGTGTTGTGCCGCAGTAGGATTTCCTAAAAAGGTGATTTGCATTATTTTTCACCAAGTTAAAATAAAGAGTCCTATCTACGTAAAATGTAAATTTGGGGCCCTCCTGAATGTAAAGTTCACGGTTGATTTTATTTTCATGGAGCGAACGCGGCTTGAATTTTAAAATCACAATGGCTCAAATGAAATTTCGTATTATTAATATATTTTTGAGTTTAGGCGCGGATTACGGCCAGATGTGAAATATTCTGGCAGGATTTTTATAATTAACTGTTTAAATGACATAAATGACAAAAAGTCTACTCAGCGTGAAATGGAACAGACATTTTTAACAGCAATGCACTGCAGGTGCCTTATAAATCTTCTAGAAAGAGGCGAGATTAATCTGCCTAGCCTTTTCCCAACTATGCTGGGGTCGGCTTCCAGTCTAATCGGATGCAGCTGAATACCAGTATTTTCCATGGAGCGACTGCCTATCTGACCTTCACAACCCAGTTAATGGGTAATACGATACCCCTTGGTAAGACTGAGACTTTCGGGCTTCCGACGACCCGTAACGACTGTCTAAGATCCACAAATGACAGCCGGGACCAACGGCTTAACGAGTTTTCCGAGGCACGGTGGAGTCTCGGTATGTAAAGATGGTCACCTATCTACAGACCAACACCGGCAAGCGTAGCTTAACCTGATGGATCGACCCGTGCGGCTGTAATTACTTAGCCACGAGCTCCTCAGAAAGAGGTGAGATGCTGGGTACAATGTTTAAAGCATTTAGCTGTAGCATCTAATTTAAAATACCCGAACTCATAAAAGTACAAAAAACCTCAAAACATCAGTTTTTGTTCAAGTTCCAAGGAATGATTAAGTATCCCGTCTCGGGAAAATTATTTTGTCTTCAATAACAATTTTATTATTTATGAAGCGGCCGATCTCCTTTGACTTGTTTTAATATCTATGAACGGACTTTGAGCTCCGATCATATTAAACTTATTTCAGACTTAGGCACCTGTCCCACCGCCGGCGAGAGCGAGACAAGAAGCGAGCAATTACAAACGAGTTGGCGAGAATTGAGCAGCGAGTGCGTGACGGCAACGAGCGATTATTCGCAGGTATGCATAATAATGTGTATAAATGTAGATACCAAGTAGCCTAAGTCTCTCGGTTAGGTACTGCCCGCCAAGCGAGCGTCGCTAAGCGTGAACTCTCTTTGATGTGTTGATATGCTAATGAAATACACCTATTGTTGTCCTTGAGATACATTATATTATTATAGTCTTATTATTTGTTTTCAGTCTCTGTGTTGACATGTGCTGTATTGACATTTTATTTTAATTTGATTTTTTTTCTCTTTTTATTGACATTGATTTTTATAGCTATTTATTATTATTTAATTTGTATTATGAAATGTGTGATTCTTTGTAATTGTTTTTTATTGTCCATGCTTATTTAATTTAATTATTGAGAGTTGGCTGGCTCGATTCTTTAATTACAAACATTTGTACGCCCTGTTTATTATCTTTATATAACCATTATTATTGTACTTTTGTTAAACAAATGAATAAATGACATGAGTCATGTCTAATTAATTATGTTGTTTATTTTAATTTAACAAATTAAAATTAATTTCTTTGACAAACGAGTACTCGTCGGCGGTGAGAACATTCAGCGATCAAATTAATATAATAATATGACCTATCCCTTTTACTTACACGGGACTTTGTACGTTTCTTGAGCGAGAAAATCAATTATAGCTGGGGACTAATTACTCGTCGGCGGTGGGACAGGTGCCTTTAAGGCTTCTAAGTGTTTCATAGCTTCAGACATCTATTCAATGGATTTTTCAGAGAACGAACGGAACGTCATAATCAATATTATTTTTCGTGGCTCTGCGTTTCTGTTGAATGTAAAATTTAATACCACCGTGAGACATATTAAACTGAGTGATTAAACTTGACGAGAGTCTGACTATAATTAATTAAATACTACGGAGCGTTATTAGCGGTTGGCATATAACTATATAAGTATAATACATATGTATGTATACCTACCGTATGTTTTGAAAACAGAGTCACACACATCGTAACATTGTAGATACCGTTATCTAACCATCCTCGAAAAATAAAGGCATTGTTTTTAGATTTTTATAAAAAACTGAAATGTTCTGAAAGTTGTGTTGTACATAAATGCTGACTTTTCTCCTGTATAAGCTATTGTCCTTATAATTAAATAATTAATAAGTCTTTACCTATGAAATTGCCGATTATTGATGCCGGCTAGTGGTAGATCAATATATTTCATTCTATTTAGAATCGTTTTATTTAGCCTGTAATGTTCAAATAGCGAATTTCTTCTCTCTTTCTCTTTCAAATGACATGCCCTAGTAGCCTCACTTCGAATTTTTAAGACCACCTTACAGTCCCTGTTGCAAAAACATCTATTTCTTTCTTATTTGCAAAATAGTTGGGCAAACACCATCTAAAACTATTCCAAATTCAAGTTGATAGCATTAGTAGTTCTTGAGATATCCAGCTGTGACAGACGGACAGACAGACAGACTGAGTCGCACCATAACGGTTCCTTTTTACCATTTTGGTACGGCACCCTAAAAAAATCAGTTGTTCATTTGTCTTCCCGCCGTTCGGTTTTTCTTTGATATCGATGTTTCTGTAACCATAAAAAAATCGATATTTCGCGTTATTTTCGAATACGAGTTCCGTCCAACACAGATAGAACGCAATATTAACGACGTGTATAGACAAGGTACAGTTGATCGCTTCCGTTCTGGAAATTTTGATCTCAACAATGTGCTTCGGGGAAACATTTCAAATCCAACGAGGCGGTGGAAAACGCGTTTAAAGATATGCATTCGATTCTATAAGCAGAACTCTAAATTTATCGATCCTGGAATCCCGGATTTTTTTTTAGATACTAAAGTACAATCCATGTTAGCCAACACCTGAATATTTAAGTAAATATACATTCGAATCTAAAATCAGAACTAAACTGGTCAATCCCGGAATACTAGGGTTTTTCGAAACAAAAGCCCATTCCATATTAGCCAACATCTCAACTTTAGGTAAATATGCATCCAATTATTATTTTGATAGGCCAGCTGGCGTGGTTGGTTAAGATACCGCCTATCATGTCGCAGGTCGTGGGTTCAATTCCCATCCAGGAAAACATTTGTGTGCATGAACATGTCTGTTTGTCCTGAGTCTGGTTGTAATTATCTATATAAGTATGTATTTACAAAAAAAAAAATTGTATGTATATGTAGTATATCAGTTATCTGGTTTCCATAGTACAAGCTCTGCTTAGTTTGGGATTAGTTGACCGTGTGTGAAATGTCCCAGGATATTATACAGTATGTTAACCAACAGAGGGCGTTCCCGTTAACCCGCAATAGTATAGCATCCATACATGCTAAAAAAAATATTACCATTCGAAAACAAAATGGTTTTTATTTTTTTTTAGGTAAATAAAAAAAACATAAATTCATGTACCTACCTATCTAAGCCACGTTTCAATAACATTAAAATTAAAATACATAGTATTAGACAGTTAGGCTAGGATTTAAATGATAATGACGTCATTAAACGTTAGCAAGTGAACTTTTTACTTTATGCAGTTGCACGGGAACGCCCTCTGTTGGTTAACATACTGTATATTATCCGATCTCATACACATAATAACAGACATTCCTAATTAACGCACAAACCCGCTACTAAACATTAGCCTCCTAACCTAATACTCGTATACTACAACGCATGGTCGTTAGGCCATATTGCTGTCATTTAAATATCACGAATTCACGATTGCCACATTGAACGATCATAATGGTTATTACTGCGGATGATACAGTCAGTCCCGGAAAACAGTACAGCAGTGATATGGCAAGACATATTCTAAAGAATTTATGTAATATACAGGGTTATTGTTAAATCACTAACAACCTCTTAAGTAACTTTCACTATGGGACCAAACCTGAAATCGCGAAAAAAGATCCGCTGATCCCTACATTAAATTTATGTCCGCATAACTCGTCAAAATGAAGGGAACAGCTGACGTTTTTTCGCGATTTCAGGTTTGGTCCCAAAGCAAAAGTTGTTCATAATGATGAACAACTTTTGAGTACAATGACCCCTTAAGTGGTTATGCGTTATTTAAGTTGCACTTTGTATAACCCATAAATCTTAAATAATAATAATATGTAGGAGGGGAACGAATCATAGGCCATCAAAAAATTCGTCCGAATCGCTGTCAAAAGGCTGGCAGCATTGCCATGTTGTTTGGCAATATTGTTTTTTTGGTCAAAAATAGGCCACACCTCCGGCCAAGTGAAGAGGCGGCTTGGCGAGACGTTCTAATAGTCATAATGAACTGGTATTCAAGTACAGTAATCGCCACGCAAGTTGTCTAAAGTGATCGATTTATCGGTATCGTGTTGCTTGATTGGCTGCGTACCTGCGCAGACTTATCCCCTCCATGTTGAAAATTTGACAACTTGTATGATGGCTACTTGTACGAAACGCTCGATTTTCTTACATTAACTAACGACTATGCCAATTAAAACTCAAATTAAAAAAAATATAAACACTTCTCATCGCCCGGGGTTCAACGGTAAACGTTGGGTTTTCACCGTTAGTATTCCACGTTTTCTCAGCGTTTGCCCGCTGCTCGCAAATCCAGGAAAACGCTTCGTTGCATTCAACTTGTTTCGCCACCCAACTGAAGATGCTGGCTCTGGAAAAATAGTTAAGAACATGAACGTAGGTACGTAATACGAATGTACTCAGACGCAGACGTTGCCGTGAAGTTCTTTGCTGAAATTCAAATGTGAATATTAGTAGTTACCTAGGTAAGTATACTTTTGGTATTTAGCTGTAAAAGTTGCCATGTTCTTTGACAAAGGGCCATTTTCTTCTTAGATAGTTAGGTTATTTTGGAGAAAATAAGTTTTTTTTTTGTCTGAATCCTACGCTATCAAGCCATTGGATTTGCCTTGGCCTGGAAGTCTTTAAATAGACTTCGGACTCAGGTAGGCCAAAGGAAAGAAAACCTGCTCAGGTGGAGATTCACAGATGACTTCGCCTTGGAGTGTACATTTAATGTGGAACACAATGGGCCGCGTAATGCCGTGTGCAACGTGACCTGTTGTCCGCACGCTACAGGAGCTGATGGTACCAAGCTGGTAGCCAAGTTCTGGGTTGACTGTATATAGATAGCCATTGACACGCTAAAAGAAGAAGCCATCGGATTTAGAGATACTTACAAATTTTCCTTCCATGTTTTTAATTGAGGAGAGATTTCCAGATATTATTATCATAAAATTTGCCGCCAAAATGTTAGAAAGCTGCATAGTTTGGGCGAAAACTGTCTCTTAAAGTATTGTTTACCTATTTAGGCTTGTATTTTTTTAATTTAATATTAGATATTATAACTTGTAGGAACCAGCATCCTAATTGCGTAACGCACTATCAATCGGAATCTGAATCATTTTTAAACAAACTGCTAACCCCTGGCTTCTTATGTTCTAAAAACTTGTCGTTGAGCAAACAACGTAAATAACGCAATAAATGTTGTTGAACTGTCAAAATGAAACGGATTCCAATCGATAGTGTGTTACGCAATTAGGGTGCAGAACTTATACTTTTGTTGTTGATTAAGTAACAAACTTGATCGTTTTGTAGGTTTCAGTATTCTATAATGTTTCTACTCAGTAGAATCACTTACGGAAATTGTTACCTTTATCATTATTATTATGTACAACACAATTACCAATTCTATCCAATATTTTGATTAGTTTTTGTTAAGCTGTTAGTCCCGCCTGTCATTCGAGGATCTTTGACAGTCGTTACGGGTCGTCAGAAGCCCGAAAGTCTGACAACCAGTCTTACCAAGGGGTATTGCATCACGCAGTAACTGTGTTGTGGAACCGGGTTGTGGAGATCAGATAGGCAGTCGCCCCAAGTAAAATCTTATATTAAGCTGCGTCCGGTTAGACTGGAAGCTGACCCCAATATAATTGGGAAAAGGCTAGGCAGATGATGAAAATGACTTTGATTAGTTGTATTTATTTATTTTATCATTTATGTACACACAGAAAAATACATAATTATAATTAGGAGTACAAAGGTTTTGTGTTATTTAATCACGTGGACGTTTTTATTCATTTATATTTGGTTATAGGTTATATTGTGATCGACGTGTGACGACGTGTGACGGGTCGGCTTCCAGTCTAACCGGATGCAGCTGAATACCAGTACTTTACATGGAGCGACTGCCTATCTGACCTCCACAACCCAGTTACTGGGTAATAAGATACCCCTTGGTAAGACTGGTTGTCAGACTTTTTGGGCTTCTGACGGCCCGTAACGAATGTCAAAGATCCACGAATGACAGCCAGGATCAACGGCTTAACGTGCTTTCCGAGGCTTAGTCTCGGTATGAAAAGATGGTTACCCATCCACAGACCAACCGTGGCAAGCGTAGCTTAACCTGATGGATCGACCCGTGCGGCTGTTATTACTTAGCCACGAGCTCCTCATCATTTTGTTACTTAATTGATTTAGGTATAAACTGAATACCATCCTAATCCTAAGTAATATTAAGTATAAATGCGAAATGAGTTTATTTGATACAGTTTACAATCTCGCGAGACAGGTGTTTACAATCTTTTGGCGACATATACATAATTACCTATAAACTGAATACCTACGATACCTACCCATAATCAGTCGATTTGATTTTTATTTTCGTAATTGAATTGAGTTGAGTCTGGATTTGTGCCCGGTTGGTGGCAATAGGCTCGCCCCCTACCACATGACACTTAAGAGGCCGTACACGAAATTTTCCCGATTTCGCTGATTTACGTTATTTTACAGACGTGATTTTACAGTTAAAATACTGTATTTGTGTAAATTGCACAGAGAATGAGCTACTTTTTTTTTATTTTGCGTCGAGTTTATAATGCGAGATTTAGTTTGTTTTAAAAGAGTTATTTAATTTATTGCATTTTTTTTTTTTCAGGAAATGGATTAATTTAGACTGAAGTTTATTTCTGTTGTTTTAATTTTATGAACGATAGTTCTGAGTAGATGAAATCAAAAGCAATTATTTGACCATTTTCTCTAAAATTTGAATAAGTTACAGTTTTTGTACTCCAAAATTTTATATAATAGTGGTAAAAAGTGATGCATATGTTGCAGGCAGAATGTCTGATTCGTCATTATCATACGGCGTCGTCCGTTTAAAAACGCTCGAAGTTATGAAATATGCCGAAGGCAAATTGGCAACTCGTTCAATTGTTATTATTTCGACATTGATTTTTATTGTAGGTCCAGTTGGAGCTGTGAGCAACCACGAGAGAGCCGAATTGGTCGCTGTAACTAAGCCAGGGCACCCAGACCAAATGAGTTAAGTTAGGTTAGGTTAGAACTGTGACCAACCGCTTGCGAGCCGAGCGAGCGAAGCGAGCGTTGCCGCGGCAGCGGCCAGCGAGCACTACTTCCAATGGCTAGGCGGTTAACTAAACGGCTAATTAAACCAGTTCGCTGCGACATATAGGTCGGAATAAGCGCACCGAACTCTATTATAGATAGAAGCAGAAGCAGCCAGCGAGTGCCTTAGGAAATAGAACTAAATATTTTAATTTGCCGCGGCATTTTGTAAATGGCGTTTGAGTTATCCATTAAATGTTGTGGCATATTCTATAATGACAAGGCAATTTACATGTTGCCTTCGGCATATTTCATAACTGCGAGCGTTTTTAAATGGACGACGCTGCCGGGCCGTTTGTAAAAGCGGAATCATACAAATTGCCTGCGACACATACATTGTATAGAAGATTTTGACAAGAATACATTAATAAAAATAAATAAATAATTTTTTTTTTAACAAATGTGGGTACAATTCATCTATCCTAATCAAAAACACAATGTACAAAGTTTTGAGTAGACATTGTTATTTTTTCATATCCTTTAGACGTCAAAATGATTTTTCTAAACCTCTTACAGCAAAAATTCACAAAACAGTCGCCGTTGTAGGTCGAATCAAAATTAAGTATTGCAATAAAAATGAAAATGTAGCTTATTCATTAGATCATAATTAAAATGATCTTTCATACTGTGGATTACTAAAAACTTAGATATAGAAATTCAGTATTTTAACTGTAAAATCATGTATATCAGCGAAATCGGCATAATTTCATATACGGCCTCTTAAACATAACTGACGAAATGTGGGTGTACTATATATACAACTCTGCCCAACCCTTCATCAAGATGTGATGTTATGTTACTATGGTTTTATTTTGTACTCTAGAATTATGCCTGTATAGATGTCAGTGTCTAGTGATTGAGTAGGTACGGTCAGCCACAAAAGTTGATTAACACTGTTACTTTTGTCACAAAACGATTCTATAATCTGCTTTTTAGCATTTCATTTCGGCTAAGATCTATTTTTTTAGTTTGTAACTGTGTACCGATTCATTAAATCATTTTGCTCATAATTAAGATTTAGAATATTAAGTGTTTGTTGTTGACTGTACCTACGACATTAACCCCTTTACTGTGGAGTAAGGTAAGGTAAGGTTTATGCTATAAATCGAGACAGAGTCATACATGAATATTGTTGGCCTAACTTTTAATAGAGTTTGTAGACGAAACGAAGTATATATTTTAAAATGAGATCCTAAATCTAAAGTATATAAGGTATGTTTCTAGTTAGCAACTTGGTTTTGTTTCTTTTGAAATATAGTACTGAAAATAGGTAAATTGGTAATCTCGTAATTACCTATCTACGCAAAATATTCTAACCAAATTACCTAATTCTATTTAGTTTATTCAACTTAGTTTATTTTTGGGTCAAAAATACATATAATGGATTTTATTTGTAAATTATTACCCAACTGTCCCAGAAGGAGGGTAATGTTTTTTTAAGAGTATGTACTATGTAAGTATGTCATATTATTTGGCACGCTACAGAGCGTAAACGGCTTGATGGATTGTAATATAATTATGCGGTGTCGTTAGATTCGTCTTAATTGTGGGAGTGACATAGGCTATATAATATGTATATGTTGAATCTGCAAATACGAAAAAAAAAACCAACTGCTTAACACATAACGGAAAAGAGCAAAACAAGCATTATTATCTATTCAACTTTTTTGCAGGCGAGGACAAACAAAAGTGACACCATATTTCAGGTTTATTGGTTTATCTACCTTACAAAAAAAACCTGCCAAGTGCGAGTTGGACTCGCGCACGAAGGGTTCCGTACCTATTATCTATAAAAAAAACGGCAAAAAAATCACGTTTGTTGTATGGGAACCCCGTTAAATATTTATTTTATTCTAGTTTTTAGTATTTGTTGTTATGGCGGCAACAAAAATACATCATCTGTGAAAATTTCAACTGTCTAACTCTCACAGTTCGGTCACGGGTCGGTTCGGTCGGACGGAAAGACAGACGGACAGCGGAGTCTTAGTAATAGTGTCCCACTGGGCGCCTTTATTGTCTTGAACTTTGTTTTTAGGGTTCTACGGAACAAAGTTCAATAGACAATAAAGTTTGTTTATCTCATTTCAGTTGTGTTTTTATTTTTTTAAATAATTCGTTTTATTTTGTAGGTACACGTAGTTACTGTATTCTAAACCGTCCAAAGATTTAACAAACAATATGATTGATGACACAATATTACTACATATTGAAGGTTTATCAAACTATAACATTTTTGGCAAGAAATGAATCAGTCTGAGGGATTTATTAAATATGTATGTATAATAAAATCTTTTATTTCCGACATTAGGTACCTATTACATACAGTAGGTTCATATTTTCACAAATTATTTAAGAATAACTACTACATAATTAACATAATTAAATCAATGAAATCAATTTATGTTGTGGACAGATTATTTTTTTATTTTATTTATTTAGTTTTACCAACGTTCTATAATTATTGGAAATAAACATTATTATTATTATTTTGGTAAACGAGTTTTGTTTCTTAGTTCTTTGTTCGCTAGTTTAAGCTACATTAACGGGCACAAGCCAAGTCAATATAGCGTGTGTGGTGAATTTTATTTCTAAGAATGAATGTTATGAGGAGAGATTTCGTTTTCTTCAATTTGCATGAACTTTCTCAATATAGTGAGAAAGTGCAGGTGTTTAAGATTGCGGATTTTTCAAGTTTAATGTAAATCGAGTCTCTCAGGCCTATTAGTTTAAGGCTATAGTGGAGGTGATTGGGTATAAATTATTATTATTAATTTACACTACAGAAATTACAGGATGGAACAGAAAATAAAGAACTATATGTATCAAACAATTATAGGTAAATACAGCAGGGGCGCAGCCTTCATACAACCTGATTCTTATCGGCTTCCCTTGGGAACAACCACTCTTCTTAGTGTCTATTATGGCCAAATAATATGTAACTGAGTACACTTTACAGATATTTAATTAATACCAGTTTGTATTAAATCATCAGATTAAAAACATCACAAAAATGCCTACAATATTTTGCCTAAGTTTATGAAAACTGAACAACTTTTTCTTCAACTTCCCTCTAATGAAGATTGTAGCTGAAATACAGCATTTTCTTCATATTACCTACTAGGTATCTTCAATTTTAAAGTAGAGCAGGTAAACTATTTGTATTATATATAACACAACAATAAGAGATAAAGCCGTCTCATATCTTAATAATTAATAAAAGTAGAGAAGAAAATGAGCGCACTAAGAGTATTACCCAACTAGCAAGAACTGGTCTTATAACAGTCACCAATGCGCTTTTGCCAAGAGTTATTGCATTGGTAAATGAGTCTTGTAATCGTTTTGTAGTGTCTAACAAGTCACGAAGTGGGCACAAATTTCAAGAATGGTTTGGTTTGGTTCTGTAAAAGCATTGTAACGTGCTAAATTAGTCTTGATTTTATCTTGTAAGCGTATTAATTTTGTTTTAAATCACAGACTTTGGAAATATGAGATAAAGTTGGAATCAAAATCATTTACATTGCGAAATTGAGCATAATCTGAAAAAAATAATTTAAAAAAATGATTTACTACAAAAGATGACAAGATGACAGTTAATATTTTACTTTCCGGACAAGGACAATCATTACGAATAGTGACACGTGTGTTGGAAGTGAAATATTAATGTGAAGGTAAGTTTTCTGTCATACGTTATGTGGGTATTCAGTAAATTTTCAATGGCCTGCGATATAATCGAGTTACAAGTATTTTATGGAATAAATTAAATTGGGACATTGACATATGTGAGACGCAAGTATTAAGTAATATGCTTTTATGGCAGCTATTGCATTTAGACTTGTGTGATATGATTATTATGGTTGCCATACTTAGACGCCATTATATAAATTGGAGTTCCATTGAAATTTTATGAAAACCTAACATTTGTACGGGCAGGTAAGACGTTGTTTCAAAATAAGGGGGCTGTTGTTGGGATCAGACTACCAAAATAGGTATCCATTTATATTTTCTGTTTTAGATCAACATACTTCATTTGAATATGGTATTGTTGGCGTTTATAGATGTCGCCGTATATGTATATGATGATGACTATAATAGCAAGTGGCCGTGGAAATCAACTAATTTTATATTAGCCGAAAAGTTCCGTGCCTCAAAAGGTAAAAACGGAACGCTTATAGGATAAGTCAACGCAATACAAATATAAGGCCATTTATGCGACATATTTTGATACTCGCCAATAAATTTAAAATCTATAGGGTTCTTACCGTTGACCCAGAATCATGAATTTTGGCAAGAAATAAGGTCTCAGCACAAGTAAAGGAAAAATACAAAAATTGTTAATTTGCAATTTTATCACATAAAAATATTTGTTTGGGATTAAAAACTTTAGTTTGCTGTCGGAGAATTGACCGTGACGTATATCAATGTACTCGTATGGGAGAACATGTTTTTCAACTACAATATTAAGTTTGTTTTTGGGATAAATTCTTTTCAACTACGGAACCCTTCATTGTGCGTGGTCCAACACGCACTTGGCCGTTTTTTTTTATTATTTTATTAAAATATACCAAAGTTGTAATGTAAAAGCATAAGGTAAGATTAATTTCAAAGTTTTAGCTAATTTTGTGACGAATTTTTATCGAAATCAATGCTAACAATCCCATTACAGTCGGCAATCAATGCTAACAGTACAGCTTATAAGATTTCCAACAAAATTTGTACTAATCTTTGAGTTCATAAAATCATTATTTTTGTTATGAAAATATGAACCATATAAACGCACTTTCATGTTATGCTAGTCTTAGTTAGTGCATTATTAATGTCTGAGTAGTTAGGCAAGAGTAAAAGTCATAACGAATGCAAAGGTGCTGAATGTAGTCAAGAACATTTTGCTAGTTGGGTACCTGCGAGACAAATGATCAACAAGTTTAGATCGAAACTAACCAAGTGAGTCCATATACAGTATGTTAGTTTAAACGAGGGACGTATTCAAACCCACAATAATTCATGCATACATGATATTAATAAAAAAATATATGTAAAAAAAACTTATAAATAACAGACAGAACTATACCAAAAATTTCACAAAAAGTCTCGCAACGTTTAAGCACCCTTGAACTAGCGATTGGGAAACATCTCTCGGTACAAATTAATGGCTCCTCGCACACTATCCTTAGATAACGCGTAGGCACGAACCATACCTATCCCAATATTCTTCATTGGAATACTGATAAGACGTCATTTTTGTTTATTCAACAACACGTTTACAGGACACATTTATTGCGAAGTAAGCGGGGTTGTTTAAGCGATACGCGGAAGCGCAATTAAACATGCGGAAATAGCGGCGCACTCGCATAGACTGCAGTCAGCGCGGGAGTGTGTCCTGTCGGTGCATTGGAGACAACACAAAGGAAACGGGCGGAGTTTGCTCACGGGCTTCCTTTTCGGCAGGATCGGCACGTGTTTTGCCGCGTGATTACTTACCGCGAGTTTACAAGTACACTTCTTGCGCACTCAGTGTTCATGAATAATGTATTTTATTGGACAATTACGTCACTAATTAAGGTTAGTTTTTTTTACATATTTGGGACGAAATCGAATACTGAATACCCTCCCTCAATAAGTCCCTCGTTTAACCTAACATACTGTGTACAGGGTGCTCCGAAATTCGACCTTGAAAGGGGTTATACTAGAGGTCATTTCCAAATAATTAAGCCCTACCAACTAGGGATCGAAACTTAATGGTTTCCGAGTTACGGAGGTTTCTTCCTGGTTTATTTATAGGTTTATTCCTGGTCACCAAAAACAAATAATTTAAAAATAACTACTTCTCTCTCGAAACTTATTTGTGATTTTTCTGATTTTTCACTTAAATGATCACTATTTATGAAAAAAACACATACTCTTAATTTCCATAATTTCAGAAATAAAAGGTCTTAAGTGGAAATAAACCTTTTTTATTTTATATTTTTTGAAATTTAGACGTGTTTTACTTCAAAAATAAATTTATTTTCGACCTCTAGTTGTTACATTAATTTGTTGGAAATGAACTCTAGTATTTTTTTTTTTTTTTTTTTTTTTTTTTATTTGTGATGGGTTTGCTCTTGACTCTAGTCTAGGTCAGAGGTGACAGAGACAAAGTCGACGATGGAGTGAGCTTACCCAGAAGAAGCCTGTTCACTCTCACTTTGAAGAGATTAGGGTTGTATACGTTCGGAAACACAGACGCAGGTAGTGAGTTCCACTCTTTTGCTGTGCGCATTATAAAAGACATTTGGAAGCGCTTAGTGCGAATTGGTGGAATAGCAACCAGGTAGGGATGGTAACTGGCAGTGCGTCTAGATGTCCGGTGGTAGAAGGGGGCCGGTGGAATGAGGTCGTGGAGTTCTCGGGCACACTCTCCGAAGTACAATCTGTAGAAGACCGACAAGCAGGCAACCTTGCGGCGATGAGCCAAGCTATGAAGCTTGGCATCCACCAGTTTTACGTCGCCAATGAGCCTCTTAGCTCTGCGTTCCACCGAGTCAAGCGCGGCTAGTTGGTACTTAGCTGATCCATCCCAAAGGTGACTGCAATACTCCATGCAGGATCGGACTTGCGCTTTGTAAAGGGTTAAAAGCTGTCCAGGCGTAAAGTATAATCCCATTCAAGGAATAGGTCGAATTTCCGAGCACCCTGTATATTATTGTTATGTACAACTAAACCAGACCACTCGTACTCGTTAATGTACACATTCTTGTCAGTGGGGAATTTGCTCTGTACACGGTTCTTTGTCGTCAAGGGGTGATACGAATGCGGGGATATAGCAAGGGGGACCCTGTAATTAATCCTACTCAGGAACTTAGGATAGTCTATCATATTATTAAAAATTTTGTACATGAATAGACAATCCTTGTTGGATTGTCTATTCATGTACAAATTTTTTTACCTGACTGGACAAGGCATGATGACACTACTGATAAATTAATAAAATATCAAAACAGTGAGATCAAGTGGCTTCTATACGTACATATACACACACAGATACATACAAATAAATAAAATTGAAGTATCTGTTTGTAATGCTAAAATATCAGCTTTTTACTAAATGCATAAGAAAGTATAAACGGTACGGTACTTATAACAAAAAAAAAAATTGTCTGTCGGTCTGTTTGTTCTGGCTAATCTCAGAAACGGCTGGACCGATTTTGACGGGACTTTCAACGGCAGATAGCTGATGTTATAAGAAGTAACTAAGGTTACTTTTATTTTAGAAAAATAATTAGGGTTCCGCGCAATAAAAAACCCGCCAAGTGCGTATTGGACTACGTACAATGAAGGGTTCCGTAGTTGGGATGAATTATTCCCAAGAACAAACTTAACTTTGTATTTGAAAAACATGTTCTCCCATACATTCCAACTGCAAATGTAAGTTTGTACGCACAATATTGAGAAATTTACCATGTTATTTTAAGACCATAGACTTCTTATAAGTTTTCCTGTAATTTTTAGGTATAGAACTGTATTCTGTATTTTTTTCAGAATCTTAGGAGTAATCGTAGTTTCGGAGATAAGAAGGGGGAATGGTCAATTTTCGTAAATAACTTTAAACAATTTATTTTAAAATTATAAAAAATAATATATATATATATATATATATATATATATATATATATATATATATATATATATATATATATATATATATATGTGTGAGACCCACACAGTAAGCCCTTTCATTTAATATATAACACAGTACAGTTTGCAAAACTTTTTTTTTTTTAAATAATCTTATTTGCTCCCCAAAATTAACCCCCATATTAAAGTTCATTTATTTACGTTACATGTCCGTATTTAGGTCATAGAAATTCATACGTGTACCAAATTTTAACTTAATCGGTCCATTAGATTCGGAGCAATTTGGCTGTGATAGACGCACAGACAGACAGACACATGAGTGATCCTATAAGGGTTCCGTTTTTTCCTTTTGAGGTACGGAACGCTAAAAACAATAAAACCCATGAAATGGGCGGGAGATGCAACGCGGTGGGTCGGGGAACGAGGGAGTTTTATTAAAACGTGGCTGTTATTTTAGTTTAATGTGTACCGGTCTTACGACTTTCAGGCGAACAAAGTCGCGGGGCACAGCTAGTTGACAATAAAACAACAAATTATTAAAATTAAGAACAGGCAGTTTGTAAGGCAGGCAGTATGATGACATCACGAGCCCTGACCGAGTCATCGAGCTACCCACTCGCGTGCAGCTCAGTGAACCGCCCGAAGATCATGTGGTCGAGTAAACGTAAGGAAAATGTTCTGATAAATCATAGAGAGAAATAATTATAACTACCTTGGCACATGGATGACTCAAGTTCAAGTACTTAGTTTTTTTTTTTAACGTGGGTTTGAAATTGATACTACTCGGCCATTCCGAAAAAAACACGGAGTACCTAAACCATAAACATTAATAACATTAACTGATGATGTCAATTTGTTTTCCTAAATCAGTGTCATCAAATCACATTCAGACCAAATGATTTCACAAACTTCTGGCAGGCTAGCAATACTTATTCTTTTAAGAGTATACGTATCGATGAATAGCTAGTTAGTGGTCGTGATGTTATTTGGATTTTATTGTAATTTCTTATCAAATCAATGCGTCGCCTCGTGAACACATGACGCTAATTCTCAGCTGTATCGAGACGTCTTTCATTAATCTTAGTTTATTTACGCGACTGACTTGTGAAATGACAAGTTTTTATTTAGTCTATTTTATTTTGAGTTTACTAGTTCTTGAAAATTTTGGCTGTGATCGTGATTTCCGATTAGAGAACCAGCTGCTCTTCAAGAAGCAGGTAAGTGTGTTTTATTAAATTATTCAAGTGCTAAAATATCTAAAAAAACCCGGCCAAGTGCGGACTGTGAAGGATTCCGTAGTTGGGATGAATATATCCCAAGAACAAACTTAATACTGTAGTTGAAAAACATGTTCTTCCATAGATTCCTACTGGAAATGTAAGTTTTTACGCATAATATTGAGAGATTTACCATGTCATTTTAAGACCATAGACTTTTTATAGGTTTTCCTGTAATCTATTAGAAATTTTAGACTAGTTTCGGAGATAACGGGAGTGCGGTCAATTTTCTTCTATTTTCCTAACTAACTTAAATATATATATATATATATACAGTATGTTAACCAACAGAGGGCGTTCCCGTTAACCCGCAATACTATAGCATCCATACATGCTAAAAAAAATATTACCATTTGAAAACAAAATGTTTTTTTTTTTAATATTAAAATATTCACTAAAAATGCTAAAAATATTCAAAAAAATATAAAAATATTCACTAAAAATAAAAACTAAATTGCGATGTTTCCGTCCTTCAAGTACGCGTGTACAGAGTGTTTCTTTTACGTATCAATTTAACATTTTTAGTGAATATTTTAATATTAAAAAAAAATAAAAACCATTTTGTTTTCGAATGGTAATATTTTTTTTAGCATGTATGGATGCTATACTATTGCGGGTTAACGGGAACGCCCTCTGTTGGTTAACATACTGTATATATATATAAATTATAAAAAAGAAAAATTCCCTTTCATTTGATAAGTATGTCACACGGTAAGTACAGTTTGCAAAACTTAAAAAAAAAAAATCTTATAATAAAATTTGCCTCCAAAAAGTCTACCCAAAATTCAATTTAATCCATTAGATTCGGAGCAAATTGGCTGTGACAGACGGACAGACGGACAGATAGACAGACCGACAGGCGCACGAGTGATCCTATAAGGGTTCCGTTTTTCCGTACGGAACCCTAAAAAAGATACGCTGCGCTGACCCCGAATGTATTGGGATAAAGACTGGCTCGGTAGTGTTGTGGTCATTAGCTACTGCTAGCCATGAGATACTTTTCTTTTTCTTTTTTTTTGGGTGTTAATTCATCAAATAACTTCTCCCGCTCTGGGCGGAGCGGAGGGCGTTTTCAGTTGCTTGTGCCAGGGCCACGGTAAACTTTTTCAAGCATGAGGTCCTGGGTTCGATACCTAGGTCCGGTAAAGTGTTACTCGTATGGGGCAAACTGCTATTGCCATCAACCGGGCACAAAACTGGCAAAAAGTAGATGTACATCCACAGAGAGGACAGCAGAGGTACCTCTGCCTAACCCTTCGCGGAATACAGCTGGTGTGATGTTATGTTACTATAATGTGTAAATTGTATCAGTCTTGTGGCCATCTGTTCGATTTTGTAGGTAATGGGGTTATCCCCATGCTTATTTGATCATTCCATAGGTACCAAGCAAAATATACGACTTGCAAAACTTCACAAGGCCAAGGAATTATTTTCTTTTAAAAGTTTGGACGTAAAGTAACGTAGATATACACCTGCAGAGTTTACGACGGAAGGTTTTATCAGAAATCTGTACTTAAGCCGAAGTTTCCTCCCTCTGACGCTAAATAAACGTGGACTTCGTTCGATTTTTCAAAAATAACGGGTCTTTTGGCATAGTTATAGATTGCACTTACCCGCCCCTAGACTATATTTCATTTATTTCAACCCGGATTCATATTCTGTATAACGGTATTCGGTTTCGGATGAAACTTTGGCTAATATTTTAACGGAAGCAGTTTGGCCGAGTGCTCCATTTTTAGCGGAAGATGGCCCAAGGGTACGCTTAGTAATTTGCACGGAGTGAAAAAATAAAAAAAATCTGAGCAGCACATTTAATACTTTCGAAAAGACCATTAATATTTATTTCTGTAAAAAAGTGACTAACTACTAGTTTATCTTTAAAATGTAATCTGTCCCATATACAGGTGAACTTTTCAAGTGGGCGTGAATGGCCAAATTCTATATTAAAATCAATAATATTGTTAAATCAATAATTTGACTGGCCTGTTGGTCTAGTGGTTAGTGGCCCTGACTGCTATGCCGGAGGTCGTGGGTTCGATTCCCACCCAGGACAAATGTTTGTGTGATGAGCATGATCATTTGTTCTGTGTCTGGGTGTAATTTATCTATATATGTATGTATTTAGAAATATATAAGTATGTTTATCAGTTGTCTAGTACTCATAACACAAGCTCTGCTTAGCTTGAGGCTAGACGGCGTTGTGTGATAGTTGTGGAATATTATTATTATTATTATTATTATTATTATTATTATTGTAATGCTGAATGTAGTACAATCCTTGAGAAGTCGAATCCACCTATGTATTGAGAACAATGGTCATCATTTCGAACAATCAATCAGTTAAGATAGGTAACAAAAGAAAAATCTTTTCTTTAGTTTGCCGTATATCATTACTTCCCAGAATTCAATCCTTATTAGCGACACTATCAAATGGTGTTATAATACAGTGTACGTTTTTTTTTTCAAAATTAGCGGATTCGATTCCTGACTAAAAATATATATTTTTCAAAAATCCAATGATGCAGTTTTAGTTTTCATTCAAATCGAGCCCGAGACTCCTTAGAGTACTTTTCGCTATTCCTCATAGTTTCGGATTTGGCCATCCACGCCCACTTGAAAAATGCACCTGTATACCAATAGCCACTACCGCTGCGAAGTACTAAAGTGCTAAGGCTAGGTACAAAAGCGACCCATTTGCGCCGTTGACACAGTTTGCGCCGAGAAACGCCTCGTAGCTGATACTCGGTACTCTACATGTGTTATGGAAAACTGGCAAGACGCGAGTCGCAACGACACGTTTATAAATGATCGTATGTATCGGGCGTTTTTTTAGAGAGGAGAACTTTAAATTGAAATAAAACACCGAAAAATTATTTGAATATACATGAAATTAGCTTTATTAAATACATTATTTTATGGATTAATGTTTGAACATGATTCCGGGCATGTGGCGGCCGCGGCTGACACCAACGCCTAGTTAACTGAAAACTTAACTTTTTTATTATCTTAATTTACTAAAGGAAACATTTGACAAACGACTAATCTCACAAATCTGGCCACCTAGTACGTGCGATTTGAAGCCATTACTTTATTTTCTCCGGGGACATGTAAAATCGCATGTCTACTCCGATAAACCAGTAACAATTGACCACTTGGATGCGAACATTCGACGCATTATTGCGGAAAGGTTTAAGGTTAGTTTATTATTTTTATTGAACAAGCGCTTCTCGCCATCAAACTGGAAAGTTTGGCGAGTAAAATAGTAAAAACTAAAAAAAAATGTATGTTGGAATAAAAAAAGAAAAAAAGTTTACTGCGAAGGGTGCGTGAAAATTTGACCTCCAGATTACGCCATGTCAGCCACGGTTGCCACATGCCCGAAATCATATGCCATAAAATTATCTATCAAATAAAGCCAATTTCATGGATATTAAAAAACATTTTTCTGTGTTTTATTTCAATTTAAAGTTTCCTTCTAAAAAAAAACCACCCGATAGTTATGAAACCGTCGTCGGTAACAACTATAAATACTTTTACAGGTTGTCTCAAACGTAGTGGTCCAAAGGCAAATGGAGTAAAAGGGAGGTAGCCACATATCACTTTAAAAAATAAAATATGGGAAATTAGGTAGTACATTGTATAAAATGTGGGCTTAGAAAAATTTACTAAAGTTTAAGTAAATATAATATCTGAAGCGTTGCAGAGCGTTGTAACTGAACGTAGTACCTAGAACATAATCTTGTACCTACATCAAGGCATGTTCCAGCCAGATTTGAACTCGCTACGTCGAAAATTTTGTTGACAGGTTCGAAAAATCCAAGTGAAAGTGTAAAATTTCTTGAAAATGATTAAATTAACGCAATTTTCTGATCTGTAAAAATCCCAGCTTTTAAATTTTTAAATGATAGGTAGCCATCTCCGTTTTACCCCATTTGCCCTTTATCCACTACGTATGAGACATCCTGTATAGTCGAAAAAGTTATTTTGTGGACAGGCAGCTAACTCGTAACTTTTAAACATTTTTATTAATGTGCTTAGTAATCAATTCTTTTTTATTACTCTTTTATGTAGACATGCTTTAAAAGGTTATTAGGCACACAATTATAAGTGAAAACATTCATATTTTTGTCTGTATACCATATAGTTTGTTAATAATAATAATAATAATAATAATCTTTATTAACAAAAAAAAACTTTGAGTATATGTTAACTTAAATACTACATCACGAGTAACAGATAGAAATATTACAGTGGATAGCGGAGCAAAAACCCAGTTCCGAGCTAGGAATTAACCTGTGTTACAGACACTAGGGCCGCTCCATCGTCTCACTAGAAATATTACCTCAAACGTCCGCAGTAAAAAAAAATTATTCAGTTACTGGATTCCCAAATTAGGCATGCCTGTATATAGGGAATCCATATAAAGGTACTAAAATACAAAAGTATGGATGTGCCACTATCACGACTTGCAAGAGTGTGTGTTTGTATGTACTATGTGTTCGTTGCTTTCTTTTCTAAAAGCTTCACAACAACCCGTATTACTAGGTTTGTTAGAATACTTGGAATTCTCGGTAACGGATTCGTACTGAAATACTAGTTCCCTGGAATTTGGCACAAAGGTAGAATGTAGTCTAGGTTAGCGTACAGGAATCAGGATTCCTTCGCCCTGGAAAAAAAACTTTTTACTTAAAGTACGTATACTTTATACTTACGTAAAGTTATCTTTTATGGTATTTTAATAAGTATATTTAAGTGCATCATGTTATTTTACTATGACGGTAGGTGAATAAATAAAGTACTGCTCAAACAGAGGCGATCCCGCGCGGGAAGCGGGACGAAATCCGCTCGCGCCCCGCGCGGATCGTGTCAACTAACTTGTATGAAGGTGCTCAACTGGCGCGAATAGTTGCGCGACTTCCTAATCAACGAAACTTACGTAGTAACTATTTAGTAATCTGTGACGAAACTGTCTCATCCCCCGTCCCGCGCGGGATTCGCCT
This sequence comes from Dicycla oo, assembly GCA_948252095.1. Classification (NCBI taxonomy): domain Eukaryota; kingdom Metazoa; phylum Arthropoda; class Insecta; order Lepidoptera; family Noctuidae; genus Dicycla; species Dicycla oo. The sequence goes on along the minus strand of OX411712.1, from coordinate 26,238,214 downwards.
CAGTTTGACCAGAGCTTTACTGCTATGGGACTGAAATATTTTCTTTTTCATCGAACATTGTTTCTTATTACTTAAGACGCTACCCCGATCAAACGACCTTGAGCGTTCGGTCCTTCTCTATCCCATCGCTCAGTCTCGCTCTGTTCCGCTCCCTGTGGACGCCTCTTTATCAAAGAGTTCACAAAATTTTTGTTATTATTTTAATAAAAAAAGAATAGCGATTTTTTTTCGAAATAAAATAAAACGTGAATTATTTAGATTTTTAATTATCTATCCATTACTGTAAACTTCAAATGATTAGAACCTCACCTTTAGCAAAAGATGCATGCAATCAATAATTTAAGTCACTTTTTTACAAGAACATTTTAAATCTATTTATCACACATAAAAACAAATTAGAACGCGCAATGTGATGATAAGATATCGAACAGTAATAATGTGCTTTTAAATGTATTGTATGACTCTTAATTAATTAGTTAATAGCCTCTGAATAAAGCACTATCGCAAGATTTTAGGGGTAGCGCCTTAAGCTAACGTTAGCTTAGTCGACTTGACAAAATATCTAACGTTGACGTACGGAAAATTTTTTCATAACTCACTGACCATTTTGTGATGTTTGCTCTCAACTGTCGACCGACCTCCTAGAGGTCGGTAACAATAGAAATTTAATTGTGTCTCATAAAATGACAGTAGCATAATACTAATATCACGCGCGTATTTTCTGGGCGCGTGAACAAAGGCTAAAGTATTAACGTTGCAAATTATGAAACGCTAATTTAAATGATAAATGATAAATGATTTTTATTTCTGTAAGTAGGTTTGTACAAACACTTTTACAAGTCAATCATGTTTTTTTTTTTTTAAACTAGATGAGGTCGGCGTTTCCTATCTGACTACTCTGAGAAGAAAGGCCGAAACAAACTCAGAGGTCACAGTCTCTTATAAAGTCCAGACATAATCTTGGTCACTTCATGTGAAGACCCTGTAGATTGGTGTCTGAAATGGTCTTTTGAGGAAAGAACCACACAGATTGAGAGGACCTGTCCAGTCAGTGCACGCATTTGTCAGTAATCGCGCAGCTCAACTCAGAACTTAAGGAGCTCAACGATTCGACGAACAATACCAAAGAAAGGACATTGGGGTAGGCCGCATAAATTACTCAAACTGCCAGACGATGCTTAAAAATAACTGAGAGAAAAAATAAAACAAACAAAAAAAAGCAATGACCTACATAGTCTTCACATTCACAATAAATTAAAATAATATAAATACTGTACAAAGTAAATAGTCATGTCAACATTAAGTATGCAAAAATAAAAGAATAAAATAAAATTTGGAGCAGTTCAATCCCAAGCCTTTTTGTCCTCAATATAATCTTTAACGGTATAATAAGCTTTCTGACACAACTTGCGTTTAATGAATGATTTGAATTTATTAAGGCTCAGATCTTGAACATGGCTTGGAAGTTTATTATAAAAGCGTATACATTGACACCTGAATGAGCGACCTATTTTCGTGAGCCTTGTTGGAGGTACAACAAATTTGTGTTTGTTCCTAGTATTTATATTGTGGATATCACTGTATTTTTTAAACAATTTAATGTTTTTATGGGCATATAAAAGATTTTCAAAAATGTACTGAGAAGGCAAAGTCATTATATTAATCTCCTTAAATTTCTCTCTGAGAGATTGTCTCGGACTTAATTTATAAATGCATCGAACAGCTCTTTTCTGCAAAACAAAGATAGTCTGAATGTCGGCTGCATTTCCCCACAACAGAATACCGTACGACATTACACTATGAAAATAGCTAAAGTACACTAAACGGGCTGTCTCTATGTTAGTTAAATTACGAATTTTCCTAACAGCGTATGCTGCGGAGCTTAGCTTTTTTGACAATTTATCTATATGTGGGCCCCACTGAAGCTTAGCATCCAAAGTTAAGCCCAAGAATACTGTGCTATCTTCAGGATTCAACTCTTCGCCCTTTATCAACACGTTAGTTTTCACCTGCCTAACGTGAGGTAGCGTAAATTTAATGCATTTGGTTTTTTTTTCATTAAGGAGTAAATTATTAACATTGAACCAGTGAACTACTTTTGAGATCGCTCTGTTTACATCGTCAGTAACCAGCTGCTTACGTTTAAGTTTAAACAAAAGTGAAGTATCATCCGCAAACAAAACTATATCATGATTATCCTTAATGAGGTAGGGCAAATCGTTAATATAAATAAGAAACAAGAAAGGACCAAGAATCGAGCCCTGTGGGACCCCCATTGTTACTATAGATCCGGGCGATCTTTTTCCATTAACGTCAACGCTCTGAATCCTATTACTCAAGTATGAAGTAAGAAGATCCAGAGCGGTGTTCCGGATCCCGTAATGGCGGAGTTTCCTGATTAACGTTTCATGGAAAACGCAATCGAATGCCTTGGACAAATCACAAAAGATGCCCAAGGCATCGCATTTGTCTTCCCATGCATTATAAATATGTCCTAAAAGTTCAACACCGGCATCAGTAGTTGAACGACCCTTTGTAAAACCGAACTGCTTGTTATGTAATAATTTATGTTTATTAAAAAATCTTTGCAATTGGTCTAAAATTAATTTCTCAAAAATTTTACTAAACGTAGGTAGTACTGAAATAGGTCTATAATTTGTGGGGTCTGATGTACTACCTGATTTAAACAAAGGTATTATTTTACTATATTTCATAAGGTCAGGAAACTCCCCACAGTCGACACAGTTATTAAAGATAAGAGCTAAAGTAGGTGCTACAATGTCAATAATAGACTTAGCAACTTCAACAGAATTACCCCACAGATCTGCTGTCTTTTTTACATTTAAAGTGTGAAAGGTTTTAATTATATCTCTACAGGTAATATGTTCAAAATTAAATTCCGAATCGCAAGCATTAACATTTTCCTTAAGCAAAGACTCAGCAACAGAAGTTGATGAGTTTAGGGATTTAGTAGTTGAAACGGGAATATCTGAAAAGAAATTTTCAAAGGCCGCGGCGACTTGTGCGTCTGATTTTATTATGTTGTCATTAATAGACAGGCTGTAGTCAGCACTTCGGTTAATAGACCTTCCCGTTTCACTATTAATAATATTCCAAGTCGTTTTAATTACATTACTACTGTTTTTAATCTTCGAACTCAAATACAGCGACTTGGCCATACAACAAACTTTTTTAAATAATTTTGAATAATTTCTAACATATAAATTAAATTCAGCAGTGTTTACAAAAGACCTTTCATTGTATAGTTCATAAAGCCGTGTTCTACTTTTATGAATACCAATGGTAGCCCAATCACTGAAAGACGCGTTACTATTAACCGAGATAGTCTTGGGAATAAAGATGAGATTAAATTGTTGACAGTACATATTAAAAAAATCATCATACAGATCATTAGGATCAGTATGATTAGCCAAAACTGTTAATTTATTAATGAGTTTAACTTTAAAAGCTTCCAAGCGACTTGTAGTTTTGGGGTTAACAATGATATCCTTTTTAGCCACTTTGTTGTTTTGGTTTTGGATAGTAATCCTTTGCCCGCAATGATCGGAATCCAGTAAATTTATAATTTCTTTATGGCTTGGAATAACATCTGTATAAATATTATCTAGGCATGTGGCACTAGCAGGGGTTATTCTTGTGGGCTCCAAAAATAGGTTTACAAGATTGTATGACTGAAACAGACTTATTATTTTACTACAAGAACCTGACTTTTCTAATAAATTAACATTAAAATCACCGCAAATGATAATAGATTTATTTGAGTTACATATCTTGTGTAACACTTCATCCATTACCTTTTCAAAGCAGTCATACAATCCTGAAGGGGGCCTGTACACACTTAATACAATAAATTGCTCCAATTCTATACAAGCTATTTCAACTGTCCGCTCAACAGATAGGCTCACAATATCCTTACGGAATATTTGCACACATACACACATATACACACACACACCAGAACATCAAAGGGAATAGTAATCTATTACTAATAATAAAGCTAAAGACTTTGTTTGTTTGTACGTTTTCAGAACGCGCTAATTTCTGGAACTAGTCGGATTTGAAAAAGCCTTTTTTGCATTTAATAACCAAATACTTGAGGAAGGTTATTGTACGGGTCAACACCGTACAGTACGTTCACCTGGGTCATCATTATTGCGCCACCCGTTCAGTATGTTCCATCATTTATATTATTGCACTTACACCGCAATAGTTCAGTACGTAATTCGGCGACATAGGTACCGTGCGCGTGACTCATAGTCCCATATCGTCCACCATTCTTCCTAGTATAAATTAATCTTAATCTTATAATTGTGGAAACAGAGAATACAGTGAATTTATTAACCTTAAACTGACTTTCATCTCTTATCTCATCCTTTATCTCTATCTTAACCCCCCGAACAGTTATATAACATCACGCAACCCTTTATGAGTCACGCAAAAAGAAATAGAGTCAGAAAGAACGCAGCAAAAACGAAGTCATAGCGCGGGCAGTCGATGTGACGCAACGAGATGGGTCAGGGAATAAGAAATGTCACGCGGACGAAGTCGCAGGCAGAAGCTAGTTCTTTTAATTTATATTCTCGTTTGTGTATTCATGTCAATTCTTTGGTTTTGATTGTTCTTTTGTGAGGGTATAATAATATTAAGTCACAATGAATGTCCCTCCGCGTGGTAGATACCAATCTCCATACACACAGAGAAGGACAGAACGCTGGGACCCTCGTATGTACCTATGTTCTCTTTGTGCGATTTTGACCATTTGCCTAAATACTTTTCTTTGTCCGTTCGTTTTTAAAATGGCGATGGCGTGTCGTAATTTTAATAATTTTGTTTTCGCTGATCAGCTTTTTGATGAAACCTTCGGCGAGCTTTGACCAAAAGTAGTGAACAGCACAGAAGAAATCAGCTGAATCTCAGTGTATTACAGAGGTTAAGGATTTTATACAAACTACCTAGCAAGCAAGCAGCGTAGAAATGTGAAGCTTACTTCACATTTTTATACTAATATTAGTTTGTTTGTAAGTTTAGTAAGGAAGCTACATTATTCCTAAGTGTATATATCTGCTATACATTGTATTTGTAGCATATAGCCAAGCTGTCATAATCTACAAAACGACACGTTGTGTACTATTTCTGACCTAATCTGTCAACAAGTACTAGGCTTGCATGAATTCAAGATAGCATATCAATCTTTATATCAGTTTTATTATCCCAATAATAGGATTTGGATGAAATTTGGTACACAGTTATAACTTGGATTTAACACATACTTGGATACTTTTAATTCGGCAGTACATATGCAATGTACTGCCGAATTATTAAACATACAAGATATATAGGTATAGTTCTGTTCACGACACGACACGTTGTGCACAATTTCTGAGTAGTAAACCTAACAAAAAGTACTAGGCTTGCATGATCACGGTAGTATTTACCTACACTTCCTGTAAAAATTACGCACGGGTGAAGTCGCGGGCAACAACTAGTCTGATATAAAATCGTTTTCTTTACAGCTCGAAAAGTTTCATCAGCACCAGACAGACTAGACAAGATCACCGGGCTAAAGTGAAGCCCACGGAAGACCAAGAGTTTGCACCGAAGACCGCCCGGAACACCTCAAACCTTGAGAACGCCTGCCTCACGTGAGTACCTACTTCCTGTTTGACTATGGAAGTCCCCCAAGCGACTGCAAACCAAAGTAGGTCGCGCAGACGAAAATAGAAAACAAACCCATTGTGAGTATGGTGTTCCTGAATAAAAAATGTTACTTTTGAGCCCTTTGCGCATGCGCATATACTCACCACATACTCATTTCATGGTGTGGAATTATTTTATAACATAACTTCTCATAAGAAGATAACAGTCATTCAAATCGACGGGTCCTGCCCAAGTGTGCAAGAACCAGTATATTATTAGTAGTTCTGCGAACAGGACCTCGCGTAGAGCAGTGCGCAGTAGCGCCATATAGTCCCCCTTGTAGACCTTATTGTAAAACTAACATTAATATTGGTTTTAAAGCCTGGTTTTAAATTCAGATAATTATTTTCAGAATTCTGTAGTTTTATGATGGTGATATATGGTCCCAGGTGCTCCATCAATTCCTACCTAGTAGTTAAAGGGCCGATTCCACTGGTGGACATCTAAAAGTGAGCAATTTACTGCATTTTGTGGACTATTCTGTTCACCACGCTGAAGATCCTCATCAGATCTTTACCAATTTTTTATGAATCCTAAAGTTACAATAAAAGCCATCGAAAACGGATATCATCAGGCAGGATCAGGCGGAGATATCCAGTAGCCCCCTTTTTGGATGAAGTACCCCCCTCCAAACAAAAATCTCCGGCGACAAAAAAACATAAATTCGTAAAACCTGTATGCCATGTTTCGTCCAGATCGGTTGCAAAATACGACCTATAGAAGAGTAGCAACAAACAGACGACGACAGACTAAAGCAAATGCCAAACTTGAAGCAGAGGCGCTTCACTCACACGGTCAAAATCACATTTTAATATTGAAAAAGAAAACATGCAACAATCTACTGCGCGATTTTTTAAAACTAAAACATTATCTAATTTTACATATAAAAAGGAGAATGACCAAAAGTGGTACCAAAAAGTCTCATGCATCAAGATATACATTTTATAGTAATTATTTTCACAATTTTTTATGACATTACCCGTCGGGGATTTGGTTTTTGAATAGGGAATTTAACTTAAAGTAAAAAAGTATTGATAATGTTTTACTCCCTATAAATGATTATCATTTTTTATCTATGGTTAATTGGCCGTTCACAGCCGGCCATAGAGATGTAGAATGCAAGAGAATCGATTTTTGATGAATCGACTAATCTGTAATTTTCAAGCCCCTCAAAAATAGCCCCCCTCCATGCAACACATGGAGGCGCCGCGTAGTGCTACCCAAAATGAAACTAAATCAATGTCGAATATTTTTCCTGCACTGGCTGGATATAGATAAAAAAGAGACATTTTTTTTCGAAATAGAGTTATTTAAACATTGGGAATCAGCACAAAAAGACGCTTCTACCAGTATTTTTAAATTGGCGTAGACTTAACGAAAACCGAATAATTCTTACTATTAAAAGACGCATATGCCTTTGTATCTTATAGTTTAAACAGGACAAAACATTTTTTTTCTCCATTTCAGTATTTCTGTAGATACGTCCTTTTTCCTTACGGCGGCAGAATATTTGTAAATCTTTGCCAGTGTAGGATAAATATTCGGCATTGATTTAGTTTAATTTCTACGCAAAAAAGGCGAAGCGAAGGGGTGGCGCCACCGTCTGTGCGCTGTTACCAGTGCTTCAGTGGTGTTTCCTTTATATAAGAAATAACTTTTACTATTGACTTTGCTTTCTTTTTGTTGAATAACAGTAACAATTAAGTAAAATCAGTAAAGTTGCTAACTGAAACAAAATCGTTTTTCTTACTAAAGATTTATTATCGATTACGTCCCTAAATCCTAAGAGATCATGTTTTATCTATGGTTTGCGCTAGCGTCCGTCTGCGTTTTTGAGAGTTGAGATTATTATTGTTTATTGTATTGTGTGTTGAGAAGTAGAACTTGTTTGTATTTTGTGAACTTATTTCTGTGTATTTCATTGTGCAATTCAGTGTAGTCGTGGGGTCAACCGATTGACGCCGTGAGTCACCTGGCAAAATCGATGAATAAATTGTTCATTTTTTATATCGAAAAATCGTAATGCGTACTAATATTAGCGGATTACGCTGTTTTTTAGAGCAATAATGTTCGTTAGTGTGTGACGTGTCTATATAAAATACACCATTGATAGCGTCGAACAAAATATACTTACCTAGTTATAAAGGTCATTTTCGATTTTATAAAATAACTCCGAAACCCGAATGTTTTAGAAAAAAAAAAAACTTTTGTAGGAGTTAATATGATTAGTGTACTCTATAAAAAACAAAGTTTGATTTTGATGCAGCTTGGTACGGGATTCCATACATCCATGAGCATTGCCCTTTCTATCAATTTACGATAGACTTTTTAGAATATTTAAAGCTTGCATTAGTGTAAGTTGGACCCGTCGGCATTACAATCAAAAATTCATTCTACTCTAATTGCGTAACACACTATCAATCGGAATCAGTTTCATTTTGACAGTTCAACAACATTCATTGCGTTATTTACGATGTTGAGAAGACACATTTTTCGAACTTATGAATCGATGGACTAGCAATTGGTTTCAAAATAATTCAGATTCCGATCGATAGTGTGTTATGCAATTAGGGTGCTGATCTACGGTACGATAATCTAGACAAGATCGAAAGTGCTGGCCATAAATTATTGACTAACGTAGTTCTTAATGAAGATGTATTAGTTTACCCAACAGTTATTTTATTCAAGGGACTAAATGTATTTGCGTTAAATCGCATTAATACGTAAATGGAATCGACTCACTCTGAGATAATGTTGGCGACATTGGTCCGATCCGATTGGTGAGCGGACCGACGAGCCAGCTAAACGAATTTGGTTCTAATTAAGATTCTATCGATGTCGTCGGAAATGTTTGAAAAAATCCAACCGGTATCGTACTCTCCTATTTGAATCCGAAACTCCTTTATTGCATAAAAAGGAAAATTCTTCGGAAATCGGTCTGACGTTGAATTTCATCTGATTCGCCATTGTTTGATTTTTGGACAAGAAAGGCGAGTACAAAGGGAAATATTTGGAAATTCAATTCTGTTTCTGCCAAACTTGGATTACAAAAGTGTTGTTTGTGGGGTTAGCTGCTACGGCGTAGCAAACGACATGATAAAATGGCTACGCTTGCTACGCCTGTCGTAGCAGATGATCACGGCATGTCAATTGCGTAAATGATATTAAATGTAGGTAATGATTTCTAGTAAATTCCATTGGTCCCATTCTTAAAGTAGTAGGTCTTAAGGTAGGTAGTGGAATGAATGTTATTATGTTTTATTTTAATTTCAGCTGCGATCATCTCCCGCTGTAAGTCAGGCGGTCTGTGCGTCAGTAGCAGCGGGTGTCCCATTCACCGGGTCTTGAAGGACGAACTCACTTGCATGATGGCGCATAGCAATTATGTGTGCTGTCACGTGGACAGAAAAATGATGCCGGTCGACGTGTTCATAGATGATAACTATTAACCTTTTTAATTATTTATAATACATGATTTAAAAAAAACCTCAGATATTTATTATTTTATAATGCATGTGCTCGAAAAGAGCGTTTTGCAAGCAGCTAAATTGTGCGAAATTTTCCGCACTAGTACTCTTTACTTTCAGTTTTTTTTTTTTTTTTTTACTCCGTCGTCAGCCCGACGCAAAGAGTTTTTATTATTTGAGAAAAGTTTTACAAATTAGTCAAGTACAGACTATCAATTATATAAAAGGTACAATAAAACTAATAGTTCATTAAACGCGTTATTAATTACTCTTGATTTAGATTTTGAGCAATAAATTAATTTAAAATTTAATTAAATAAATTTGGCTGAAAGTATATTTTGCTCGTGACTTTTTGAGATACGCCGTGGCAGCATGTATGTATTTTAAATAAGCCGGCCATTTTACTAATTTCTTGCTTAGTTCGGAGTCGATCTGTGTAAATCTGTTAAAAATGTCGAGTTCAAGTGATGAATCAATTAATTTAACCCCGAAAAATGTTATTTAAGAAGCACAAAATGCCAACAACAGCATCTTACCACCTAAATCAAAAGAAAAATACTTTTTCAATATATATTTTTTATTTACTCGCACGACGCATAGTAAAACGTTGCATGATACACGTGCGTAACATGATTTCCGACTAGTGTCGACTTTACACTCGTCGGAAATCACCTACTTTCCGCACTTGTAGCATAAATAACTATTTTACATATTAGTCACTTGTTTAGTTTTTTATTCAATTAATACACAAAGAACTTACTTTTTTTTAAACTTCTGATGTCGTGTCGCTTTCACGTCAAACGAGATCAATATCTATTGAATATAATATGAAGATATTCAGGTGCCTCCAACAAAGCGTAGTTTAGAATGCTTCTATAGTTCGTATCTATCAGACCGTATGAATAAGACAATATGCGCGGCTCCGTTTAAGTGAGAATCGAGGTATCCTTTTGGGACTGCTTCCAAGTGCTACCTGTCTGCCAACTTTGTATATATCTACTGAATATGTTCTTGTATAGGTACACCAACCTCCAACATTTACTGGTTTTGTTTTACATATCTAAATTGAAATTCTTAGCTTCATAGCTAAGCAAAATCTTTACGTAAAAATGTTTCCAAGTAAAATACATATTTCGCTAGTCTTACATAAGCTCGTTCCGCGGCTCATCGTAGGTAAATGTTTAACTCGAGGCTTAACGACATAATCTGATGTCGCACTGTTATCCAAACCTGACTAATGAAGTTTAGTTAGGCTGGCTCGTGCGATCCAATCTCCCACCAGGCCTAATGCTGAGCTATAAAGAACTGGATGTGTTTAGATGGGAGACAAGGGCTACCAGAAGATTACAAAAAGTAAATCAGCTCAAGTCAAAAAAGGTTCGCGTACGTTAGAATTACTTTTAAAATGATTTTTGCAAAAAAATTGATTAAAATCTGGTCCGACACAGGTTTTTTCCGGGTCTAATTTTAACGTTATCTTCTGTCTTCTGTGTTCTTCTGATATACTTAGTAGCTAAATTGAAGCTATTGTGTCCGATAGTTTAGAGGCATGTCCGGGTATAAGACACGCGTCTCTTGAGGCACGTAGAATAAATAACCTACAATCAGCTTCGATTGTTTGTGGTTTTGTAAAGGTCAAATGAAGCAAACTCAAAAACTACAGAAGGTTTTTTTTTGGTAATTAATGACACTTTATGTTCAAGGATTATGAAAAAACTATTGGATTATTCCCTTCAGCAAACACTTTCACGGATGAAATTAATGTCCCTTCGCTACTTCAAAACATTTTACGGTTTAAATTAATTTTATAAAGCTAGAATACAAAAGCCACCATGCTCGTGAAAGTTGAAAAATTGTATTGTGTCTCCAGCTGGGGCGGTGTCGTTTCTAGTTAGGAAGAGTGTTGGCGCTAATTCAGCTTGCTCGGATATTGCAATTTCCATGACGCTCACGCCCACTGCGCCTCCCTTCCATTTCGTTTCGTATTGCGCAGCAGTAACAACACTTGACGTTTATGAATTTAATTTCGCAGGTAATACCACAATCTGATTATCAAACTAGTGCTATATACATTTCTAGGTAAAACGCGGCGGGAGTTACACTCTGACGTTTCACTACTCGCTGTTTCCTAAGAGTTATTTGTGGGAATTCACAGAAGATGGAAACTGTTTGCTTCAATTGCTTCCACTAGTTCAAACATCGACAGTATTTGTTTAGGTTTCGTACATCATAGATTTTCATACAATAGGTATGGACGTTCCATTGCCCCCACAAAAGATTTTCCCCAACAACAAGCCACCGCCGACCCTTAATGAAAAAAAATTAGAGCTTTGTAATATTTTTAATTTTATTCACAATCCGTGTATTGTTCTCTGAGGCGAGGGTCGGCCGGAGGGCACACCGCTGTTATAATATTCAGCCTCCATACCACAATGTTTTATTTAGCCATCTCGGTAGCTTCAATATTCATCACTGTACTCCGAGCCCTCTTAGCTCCTGAATAAAATACTCTAGCCATCTCCACGTCTACATTTAGGCTTTTGGTTAATTTTTAATATATTGCGGAATGGTTATATTAGTAGTAGGACATTAATAACCCTATATTTTATAATACAACGCTTTTTCGAAAATAAGTATAAGTAATGTAAATTGTTAAATAGAATTTCAAATAAACACGCATTTAAAAAACAGATTCACAGCCGGCTCCGTGAAAAATTACGTTAACTCGGAAAGTAGTGCGATATTTTAAAAGATAAAAATATTCAAGCAAATAGCGCCCATTAAGAGACAGTAAGTACAAAACTTATGAGAACAAGAGTCAGTCGCCGCGCAAAATGGATATTTGTTGCGTCCGAAAGCCGTTGAGCGTTCGTGAAGGAGAGGACGACTGAGCCCGGGACGTGACCGCACTTTTCAAGTTATGCCTCTTTTACATCTGCATCCTTTAATATTAAATGTGTTTCAGTTAAAACGACTTATTTCTTTAATTTTCTTTTAAACTTTCTCTTTGAAAGTTGATAGGCACGCAGTGAAATAAATTCAATTAGGATGATAACCCTTTTCAAAAGCTTTTTGCTTCTGCTTTATAATTCCATCAGTCCCATTATTTGATGCTTTACTTTCACGCCTCAATTTGTGTCGTGGTCCATTGAACTACGAGTTCTTTTCGTATAGGTCGATCCTTGAATGGAGCAGTCTGGGTACTACATATTTGTACATTGGGAGATGAAATCCTAGGGCTGCGCTAGGGAATAAATTCCCCAGATGCACCAAAGCTTCCGAAAAGCTCTCTGACCTGTTATATTTATTTTATACTAGCGTTTGCGCGCAGCTTCGCGCGCGTGGATGTCGGAAATTATCCTACGGAAACGTATTACCGGGATGTAAAGTACCCTATGTCCTAACCCAGGTCATGGTTTACCCATGTGCCACATCCAAATCTGTTAAGCCCTTTTTGCGTGAAAGCGTAACAAACAAACAAAAAAAATCACTTTTGCATTTATAAACTCCCACTTGAGGTGATGTCTGCTGGTGACGTAGATTACATCACAAAATTTTTGGAACGAGCCCCAACTTGTTCTCACAATTCCTTCCGGACTTCGCTAAACGCTATTGGTATCAAAGTGTCAGTTTAATCGAGCAACCGCAAACCCCTTAGAGTTGGAGAAGTTAGTGTCAGCCCGACTTGTACCCCTGTCTATGTCGCTAGTCGATTACTATTCCACTTCGAAGCCGGCTGCACGTTCCATCTCTTAATTTGATAAGATATTTCACAGTGAGCGCACAGTGTATAGCGTTTAACATTTTCGGTTGTTTGAGGGACGCACTCGTGTGTTGAGGTCTTTACCGCAAACATTGGCTGACGTAGTGAAGATGTGGCTACATGAATTGACACCATCCCGTCGTTAACAAGATGAGATGAACTTTATAGTTCTTATTATGAGAATTATTATAATGCCAAGAATTTGAAGCCACAAATCGGTTTGAAAGATATAGAAGTGTAAAGGTTTCTAGCGCTGGTTACGATGAAAATGACCATAATTATGGCATAAAAATCAATTTAAATTAACTTTTCGAAGCAATTAAAAAACAAAGGGACGCAAACAGGGTTCAGTTGAAACAAACGTGAAGTTGAAGGCAATTATAATGTGCTTTCACAATGCTCACGCTTAGCCTACAATAATATATACAATAGGTACATATTTTCCCCGTTAAGCTTAGCATCCGTCACAAAGAAAGAGAACGGCCAAAGGTGAAAGGAATTTGGAATAAGCGGCACCTATAGGCGCAGATCAAAGAGCATGATCACAAAGAGATCGAAGGACACGAGACTTTGGTCGGAGGCTTTCAATCCAAACCTTCTGAAGAACGGAGAATTGCCCTGATCGACGCTTCTCGGATACGAATCACGGATCTGTACCGATTCCGTTGCAAATAATACTGGTTAAATCGGTATCTTTTGTGTCAAAGGACGTTTGATGTGAACACTAATTAGGCTTACATTTATAGGTTTTTTTTTTAATTTGATACGCGGTGCTTATTTAATTTCGACGAGTACGACGAGACGAGAGATTTGGAGCAAATGGTAACAAGCTTATAGGTAATTATTATGACATCCAAACACATTCGGTTGACAAATGGATTGGTGACCACTATTTGTTTTTATTATCGCACATAATGATGTGGAAACAGATACATCGTTCATGGCATGATTTATCCGTTTTCTAGTGGTCCTAGCTTAGAAATAAGGTATTTTGGTCAACATTTAATTACGATATCGGAAACAATGTCGTCAGTGAGTGACATAGCAGCTTTTGTTAGGTCACCACGGCGCGGGCGGCGGTGGAAAGTTTGGCAACGGTCGGACGACGGAGCGACATCAATCATATTTTGACATTCGATTTTTTTCGTCCACCCCTGCCTGCGGGATGATGTAGGGATAACTTTTTGAAGTATTGTCACTTTTATTATACGAACGTCGAGCTTAAGTTCTGACAGGACTCAGGATCAAATTGAGGCAAAGTATTGTAAGCATTGAAAAAGTATTCTATGGATGTTATTGTTACATTTTGTCAATTTCCGTTCAATTTAGTTAGGAAACTAGCGGTTACTTTTTAACCGACTTCAACAAAAAAGGAGGCGGTTCTCAGTTCATCAGAATCTTTTTTTTAAATGTAGGTATATTCCCCGATTACTCAAAGACGGCTGGACCGATTTGGAAAATTCTTTTGTTTACAAGAGTATACTTTCAGGTGGTCCCATTGTCATCAGGTCAGGATCTGATGATGGGATCCTGGAGACATCGAGGGAACTCCTCAAGTATTATAGGCACAACTGTATACTAAGTATATTTTTTTGTTAGGTAGGTTTACCTTTCATCTCTGAAAATAGCTTTATTCCACTACGAAGTAATTAAATACCTACATTTTGAGAAAAACCTTCTCTAACGTAACACAACGGTCTGCTGAAAACTTGCTGAAAAGTTAAAAAAAAAATCTCTTAAACCTTGTTTACGAGATCAAGGGTCTAATTATCAGCAATGGGAGCATACCAAAAATCAGTATTTAATAAAATTATAGCAGAGGTAATCAACAAACGGACGGGCCTGTAATCCGGCCCGTCCTGGGCACGCCCGTAAATCACGGGCGCGCGACGCAATTTATCGCTTTGGCCCCACATTCGCACACGCACACTCATCGCTTTTTATTGCGTCATAGATATCAGTATTCACGCATAGTGAATATAATATACTATCCCTGAAGCGAAAACCTTCAAGACACCCGCGATACCAATGAAATATTAGTTCTCGTTTCAGATTTTCTGGAAGACAGATTTTTGTAAGGATGAAAAAACAAATTGAATAACAAAATAAATAAGAAATGAATACATTTCAGATTACGCCGGAAAGCAACAGAAAGTAAATAAATTACAGGCAAACAAAAATTATAATATTTTACGTTTCATCCGTTCCGGTGTTGAGATAAAAAAAAATACTAAAAGAAATTATATAATAGCATTTCTTAATGTATTTTTTTTATGACAAACGACCTGTTATCTAAGGATAAAAGCGTTGTAAATATTTGTAAATGAAACGACATTCTGTAATCTCTGGCATTTTTAGGAAATAAATAATTGCCTACAGATACCTGAGACCTGTCCATTCTGTAAAAAATTCACAGTAATGGAGCTTGAAGTGAGCAGTGAGCTGTCATTGATTGACGTGAAAACGTCTTTTCGCTCGGTGTAGGTACTGGTGGTAAATTCAATATTTCTGACCGACAAAAACATGTAGGTAAGATTTTAACCGCTAATAACTACTCTGCTGTCGTAAGAAAAAAGGGCACAACTTACATTAAAAAAAAAAATCTACAAAAAATTGAGCAGATTACCCTTTTTTTTCTGATTCTAAATATGTATGTAACTCAATTTTTTTTTTAAATGTTAGTTGTGCCCTTTTTGCTTACGACGGCAGTACTTTAAATGCTAGAGTAATCGTTAAGCATTCAAAAGATAGGTCATATTTATAACAATTTTAAAGCCGGATATGATTAACCTATGAAGTCACACTGCGCACTTTTCACTATGTGTCGAAATATTATTTCGTATAGGGCAAAAACGTGTTTAGCTAGATCAGTTATTCTGGTGTTTTTTCAAGAGTTGACAAAACACTACCAAGACCTAAAGAGAAACAACAGAAATATTGGTCAAAATAGGGTTAAAAATTAATATGACGTTGACAATAGCAAAATAATGTCAGTTGTCGTGTCATGTCGGCCGTAAATGGAAATGGAAAATATTACAGTCGGTGAAAGCATACTTTCTAAGGAATGCAATGAGCCTACTAAGGGTAGTGTGGAGCAAATACAATGGCTGCGGCAGTATCGGAAACCGTAGTAAAATTTCAATAATATGTTTCACGAAAACAAATGGCGCTCACTCGAACTGCGCCTGCTAAACTCTTTTCACCTGATGAGGGGTTGACACTACTGACAGCTCACTTCACGGTGACATTTTTACAGAATAGATCGGCTGAAAAGGACATAGTAAATAATAAAATATATGTAAAAATCTTTTTAAAAACCAGCTTTTATTGAACTAAAAGTACTAAATAAAACTTACATAAACATAGAACTTTAATATTCTCTTAAAAGCTTGAGGCGTGAATGTACTTTTTACACTTACTTTTAAGAAAACATTAAAGTTCTTCACGGTTTACGTAAGTTTTATTTAGTACCTACTTTTAGTTCATTAAAAGCATGTTAAATTTTTTTTTTGTTTCGTATTCTTCTTAGCAAACTCTTTCATTTGATACCCAAATCATGGGAGTGCACAAAAAATAATTGCCGCCGTCTTTGGCCGTCCACCATATTGGATTTAGAATGACGTCACTTAGCTTACCATGCATTGTCATCCAAACACCACGTCTCAATCGGTTTAGGACTATTGGTGTCAGAAAGTGGTATCCCACGGTAGACTCATTATTTATATATATAAACTAACTAAACTTAACCAATTAGTATTGACTGATTTCACGTCTTTGAAAAGTCAATTATCTGAAAATAATGCCAAGAATACGATTAAAAGTCCAAGTATAGCATTATTTTTCCTGAAAGGCTTACCGCTCTTTCAGAGTAGGTCTTAACACAATATATTAATATCACTATATAATATTATAAATGCGAAAGTAAGTTTGTTTGTTTGTTTGTTACCTTTTCACACCTAAACCACTGAACCGATCATTCTGAAATTTTGCATATACATACGTTCTCAGGTGTACAGACGCGCACATAGGGTACCTTTTATCCCGAAAAAAGTACTGTTCCCGAGGAGAACAACAATAACGTTCTTATTATAATAGATGGCGCCACGTGTCTTTCGAATCATGATTGAATTATATAAGTAAAAAAACTTTAGTAGTGTGTTAAGAGTTTTTTTAAATTATTTTGGAGTTGATAGACCGGTTTTTCATCCTCCTAACTATCCTTGCTAATATTTATAAATGCGAAACTGTGCTTGTTTGTTTGTTTATTACGCTTTCGGGTGAATATTTGACCTTTAAACCGCCGTCATTACCTTCCGCCAAAAGTTGATGAAGGAGAATATCGTTAATGAAATATTTCATCAATTCCCAGAATCTGCTTAAGGACCAGATTCTGGGAATTGATGAAATATTTCATTAACGATATTCTCCTTCATCAACTTTTGGCGGAAGGTAATGACGGCGGTTTAAAGGTCGAATATTCACCCTTTCACACTAAAACGGCTGAACAGATTTGGATGAAATTTAGCACATGGGTAGACCATGACCTGGAGAAAGATAAAGGCTACAATTCATCCTGAATCATTGACGTAGTCGTGGGTAACAGCTAGTTCTAAATATAATTAATTAGTTAAAATTTGCATACCCCATACAAATATTGGAAACTAGCTTCTTCCTTTAAAAGAAATTTCTTGTTTTAAAATAAAATATATTTTATGACACTCAGCAATACTGTAGCTTCCCATTAGAGAAAGAATTTTTGAAATCGGATCATTAGTTCTGAAGATTACGCCCTTCATACCTAAAACTTACAAATACCTCTTTATCACTCCACTGGGACAGGCACTTACCTATCACGTATTTTATATTTCTGCCAACTACCGCATGCCATATCCCTGAGGTCCGCAGTATGCATAAACAAACCTTCAAACCTGGATTTACGAGCACACCCACCTCAGGGAGTTGTGCTGCCCTCAGCATCCGGCTTCCGAACTACGGAACTGCTTAACATTTACAGAAGCTGGATGAGCTACGCTTCCACCGTCCGAACCGGAACAGAATGAAAAATAAACCTATCAAAAAGTTTGACGATGAATAGGGGAGAGCGGGCCACTCTGAACAAATTTTTCGCATTCCATCCGCTTGGTATATTTTTTAAGGGTGAAGTTAAAGCAGCGGCCATTTTTCTCCTTAATTCCGAGAGAACTACAATACCTATAGGTTTTGGGGAGAAACTTTTGAAATTGTAATTAGCGCTCGTTTCTGGGTTTTTTCTATTGTGTGTATTGTACTGGGTTTTGAAGAGGGAATACGCGAACAAAAAACGCTTGTTTCAAGGCATAAATATTAATTTTGCAATATCTTTGTTTCCGCTGAGAGCTGTGGATACTGTTAAATAGAACAATGAGTATAGTGGGCAGTTAATGTTTAAAGCAATTTTATTCCACTGTTTACTGCACAATATATCCGCGAAGAAATATATCCGGGTAAGTACTTTAGTTGAGATCGTTTATGTGGGAATATATTGCCGCCCCTTGATATAAAATCGAATATACTTGGTGTCCGTAATAATTCTTTTACTACGATTTTATGGGTTGGTTAGGTAATAATTTATGCTCCAGACCCTTCTATGGTCGCATATCAGTGTGGGAGAGGAGATAAACACAGTGTGACGCTTGCGCGACACCTGCGAAGATAAGTCGGAGATGGGTAGACGGGGTCCAACGCTGCGTTTCACTTAATAGATTTTTTAATAATTTACTAACAAAAATCACATTTCCATACAAAAATATAGTCCGCATACATTCAGTGAAAAAGTAGTTCACTTTAATAGACATGTTATCAAATTGCAGACAAAATAAAACTCATCAAGCACCACAGGGGTAAACACGCGAGCGGGTAGAGTCAGCCAGTCAAACTCGGCCAGCGTCTACACAAGTAACAGGTAACTTTATATGGAAACTCCGTGTTGGTAGCGCGTTGTTCTAGTTTTTGTGCCAACGGTACGTATGTGTGTTGACACTGCATAATAAATGTGGAAACGCTAAGTTTGCTGTGCAACTTTGAAAATAGAATTGAATTCATGTATGCCGTAATTTATTTTCAGTGCTATACAACGAAGAACGTAGCTCTTCGAGGCAAGAAATAGTGGGTGTAATTATAGAATTATAATGCAATTTAATTAAAAAAAAAACGGCCAAGTGCGTGTCGGATCATGCTTGATGAAAGAAGTATTGAAATATTTTTTTCAAAATTTTTTGCTCAGTAGTTTCTTATCTCCGAAACTACTGAGGATAAATTTGGGTTGGAGAATGTGACCATTCTCCAACCCAAATTTATCCTCAGTAGTTTTCGTATATTTTCTTAATTCACTTTAGAACTGTTTATTATAAAATTATATAATATTAGATAATATTAGAGACCCTCACAGGAAGCCCTTTCATTTGATATGCCACACGGTAGAGTTTGCAATTTTTTTTTTTCATCACAATTTATAAGTGTACCTCGAACTTAATCGGACCATTCGATTGGGATCAAATTGGCTGTGATAGAAAGACAGAAAAATGAGTGATCCTATAAAGGTTCGGTTTTTTCCTTTTGAGGTACGGGACCCTAAAAAGTAATAATTTTATTGGTTAAAAAGAAGTTTCGATTACTACACGTAAAGTTAAATAAAATCATGTAAAAAGAGGACTATGAGTAAAAAATCCCAATTTCACTTTATTAAAAATTCTTCTGAATCTGTGTTCATATCTAAACCACTTCCTTTTTTTTGGGCTGGCACACCTAAAAAGCTATAAAGCTAAAAAGGCATGTATTCGAACAACGTGAGTTTGAACAAGCCCAACCGAGGCGGCTTCATCCGGAATTTTGTAATTGTCCACACAGGCGGAACAAAAAATTGGGCCAGCACAAATGCATGGAACGGGTTCCACGAAAAATATTATTATAGTCTACATCATCCTACACGACCCTCGTTATGAAAATATATACCTACTTTTCTTCCTTTCTCCATATTAAGAATATTAAAATGAGCAAACAAGACGAGCACGGGAGCGTGTAGGTACATATAGCTTGCGAATATTCATGAGCAGAATGTGGGTCTCGGGGGAAACTTTCAACACTTTGAAATATTTAGAAATCTTTTATTAGCTTTCCATGATTATTTATAAGAGATGGATATTGAATGCTACATTTATAAGAGGTGGATATTGAAATTTACATTTTTAAGAGGTGGATATTGAAAGCTACATTTATTAGAGGTGGATATTGAAAACTACATAGTCTGTTCTAAAAGTATCTGATGTGAATGTTAACAAATGGATCAGAAAGCGTACCTGTGGATGCCAATTTGTAGAGCCACTTACAAATTGAGTGCTTTGATTTGATTATTTGAGTACTTTAATCCGAAATTCTAATTTTACAGATCTTTTCATTTTACAATGATTTTTCAATTACAATTTAATAATGTTATTTAAACAATTATTATTGGAAAAACTTCTGAATGTGTTATTAGACGACTAATTCTCTTTAGTGAGTAATTGCGCCAGAATTTAACCTGAACTGGGTTTGATAGAGACCATAGGTCCTAACTTAATGGGAAAGTGCAGTTGTTGGTTTGTTTGTTACGCTTTCACGTTAAAACGGATTTGAATAGAATTTGGCACATGAGTAGACCATGACCTGGACAAAGTATTATATGTCCTGGGCTAGGACATATAATACTTTTATCCCCGGACCCGATTTATATAATAAGATCAATAGGATATTTAATATTTATAGTGCCACTTACAAACATTGTAGTCTGAAGATATGCGAATATTTCTGTAAACTTGATTACACAGACACAGAGAAGCTTCTAGAATTACTGCAATAATTACGTAGATATTTAATTGGTAATTTTTAAATTTGTATTTTGTAGGATAATAGTATTTTAATAATTATTTAAATATAAGTAGGATAGTATTATTTTCAATAATTAATTAAGTATGGTCAAATAATATTATATCAGTTGTTTTGCTTAGTCTGGGGATGGCCTGAAACACAGGTTTTTGTTAACCTAGCTCAGGCAGGTCGCCACAAGTTAAAATTGTCTGTACCAACGCACCTTTCATAGGTAATTAAAATCATGTGTAAATTAAACTAGTTTGTGTATAAGTAATTAAGCCAATCTGTTAAGATCTTGGTACTACTACTAAGTATTTATAAGTTAGTAAATGTATTACTTTGTAAAAGGAACTAAATAAATTTTTATTATTATAATCCCGATACTCCCAAGGGATCAAGACTTATGCGGGTGAAGCCACGGGCCGCAGCCAGTATGAAATATTTCTTTGTTACGTTCTGTTTAATTGAACAAACACACTGCACTTTCAGCATCTTTTTTTCACAGTGTAATAAAGTTTACAAGCAAATTGCTATTTTGTGTAAAGAGAAACTGAAGCATTTCGTGCAAGTGCAAGGAATAACAAAGACTTACAAATGGCTGCAATAACAGGAGCGCTACGTAAAGAAATCACGTCTCTTTTGTGTACTGTCGGCTCTCCAACTTAATTAGAATTTAAAAATACAAGAGTTAAACGAATTTTAATTACTTCTTATTATGATTGGTTAACGAGACCATACAACCTCAAAAAATTAGGTTTTTTTATTTATTTAAAGGATGGAATACTTTTCTTTTCCTACCTATAGGTATCGAGATCTCCTTTCCTATATCTTTATATCTTTTTTTTCGAACTGGCCATACAAGTAAAGCAAAGTATTTCAGACGAAATATGAATAGGTATATCTTGGAAAAACACCGTCAGTCTACACTCGCGCCAAGCTGTAAATAATTCTGGCTTATAACTCGCATGTCTCTAACAATGGGCGGCCCCATCCGTTTACACTATGGCTGGCTGTAAATAACTAAATACACAAAACTGAACATTTATATCTCTTTGATTAATTACTGCAGAAACTGGAAATGTAATTTACGTACCGACCTTGTATTAGTTTAAATGAGTTTTACCAGTATAAGAACCAACAACACCTGATATCTTTATATCTTAATCAGTAAAACGACACGTCGAAGTAAATCGTCTGTTGCACAGTCCTGAGGCATGATCACGATAATAATAATCATCTATCTATGATGATCTTCTTTTTTCCGTGGAGAAATGCTCATGCATACTGCACTACCACGTGGAGATAGTGCAGTTATGTGGGACTCCAACCCACTAAAGCTCCACGGTGTCCTCCTCTGCCGCTTGTGGCGGGAACACGGGCATGCGTTAATAGCGCTCACCGTGAAGCTAGACGACCCCGTGGCTAGGCACCCTTGGTCCCCTTGCAACCTTTCAGGTCAGTGGCCCGGCCGCCTACCACTCCTCCTCCTCTACGGCCCCATCGCGTCCGCCTTCAGACTTTGGCGACCCCGTCAATGCCGCGGAAGGTAGGGAGAGGCACTCCTCTTCCGCCGCGGTCTCCAACCCTCAGCCGCGATGCCTCTCATACGACATCGCGGCCCGCCTCAGTTGCGATGTCGCCCAAGCGGCACCGCAACCTACTTACCTGTTGGCCGCTACGTCGTCGGCTTCCGGGGAAAAGCCCTGATGAGCGGCGCGGCTCCTCCTCGGGTTCCTCTTCGCTTCACCGTGGGTGACCAAGTCGCGGCTACTGAGCCCCCCCCCCCCCTCGATAATGAAGAAACACAGTGAGGGGGGGGGGGGGGAATCTATGATGAACTATGATATATTCTAATTTTGAGAGCAAATTACGTAAGCTGTATTACTAACAAAGATCTATGGAACAAGTGTCTGAATTAAATGGTTTATTTTTATTGGAAGCATCAAAACCTCTTCCACTATACAAAAAAAAAAAAAAAAAACAGGCCAAGTGCGTGTCGGTCCACGCTCAATGATGGATTCCGTAGTTGGGATGAATTTATCCTAAGAACAAACTTAACATTGTAGTTGAAAAACATGTTCTCCCCGTACATTCCAACTGCAAATGTAAGTTTGTACGCACAATATTAAGGGATTTACTATGTTATTTTAAGACCATAGACTTCTTATAGGTTTTCCTGTCATCTATACGTAGGTATATAACTATTTTCTGTATTTTTTTTTTCAAAATTTTAGGCTCAGTGGTTTCGGAGATAAGGAAATGGTAAATTTTCGTCTATTTTCTTAATTAACTTTAAAACTATATATTTTAAAATTATAAATAAAAATCTATTGAGACATTCATCCTAAGCCCTTTCATTTGATATATCACACGGTACAGTTTGCAAAACTTTTATTTTATTTTCTTGTTTGCCCCCCAAAAGTGATCCCCGTATTCAAAACTCCTTTATTTATGTTATTTATACCTCTGTGTTTTGTTCACAGTAATTTATATGTGTACCAAATTTCAACTTAAACGGTCCATTAGATTCGGAGCAAATTTGCTGTGACAGACGGACAGGCAGACAGACGCACGAGTGATCCTATAAGGGTTCCGTTTTTTTCCTTTTGAGGTACCGAACCCTAAAAACAAACATTATTAAGTAAGCTTGGTCATAATTATTTCCTTTTCACAAGAGCTATTTTAAACTTTAATCTAGCGGAGTATACATTTTTTATTTTAATTAATTAGCAGCAACCAAAGGCTTTTCCCCTTTTTACGTTGCCCCTGGACGGGATACAGGTCTTTTAGATGGTAATTTTATTAGGCTTACATGAAAAATTCAACCAACTTTTCCGAGTTAAAACACGCTACCAATGTTTTCACTGGCAAACTAATGAATAGCCTTTTATTTTACGTTACCTACCCTTTTTGTGAACCCGTATTTAAAAATTCGTTTTTAGAATTCTGTGCAAAAACAAAATAGAACCCAACTGAATAGATACATGAATACTGACAAATGTAAGTAATCGAGCAATATCATTGATTTGAAATTACATAGCGGAGCGGTATAATTATGTAGACAGTTGATGTATTGGAAGTTATGGGTAGTGGAAATCAACACATTATCTTTGAATATCAATTAAATATCAGTAGGTACCTATGTAATGCTGCTTATTTATCAGTTATTATTATTTTGTCCATCAATATATCGATATCCATCGCCAGCTCAAGATTTGGCTATTAATCTATAACCTAAACCTTGAACTGGCGATGGTTTTGCTATAGATAATAATAATTAAAAAACCTGTCAAGAGCGAGTCGGACTTGCGCACCGAGGGTACCTTACCACCATATATCATATAAATATTTTGCATGAGTTACTTTACGTACAGTCCTTCAAAAGTAGGATAGACGGACAGGCGGACGGGTGGATGGGCGGACAGGCGGACAGATGGAAGGGCGAACAGGCGGACAGTACTTTACTATTATATCTTTATTGTTAATTTACAAGTCTTAGCCACGACTGCTTATGGTGACTTCAAAACTTTTCAGCCACTCCACATTGCGCAAAATGTTTATATTAGTAAAAATGTTATCGATAGTAGTCATGTCAACCGCTGTGTGCTCAATAGGTTAGTCGAGGGACCGTCTATCCTTGCTATTTCGCCAAAGCCTCGTAATGTGTCATTAGCACTCAATGTTTCTACAAAAAAAACTACATATATGAGAACTCTTGACAATAGGATCTGAATTCACATCTGGGTAAGTCTAAGTAAACACACCTGTAACGTTGTTGAAGAAAAAATACAAAAATAAAAACATTCCCTCATACATTATTGTCAAGCAGCAGATGCAATGAATGTATGGATGTTGTTTTTTTGTTATTATATTTCCAAAAACTACTATACCCTGGCTGAATTCTTGAGGGTTCATCATTAAGACCTGTATAAACTAGACTATCGCTCATAAAAGCAGCTGAACGCGTTTTATCAGTACCATATTTATTTATTATGATTTGAATGAATTTATATTATATTTATTAATTTAGTAACCGTGAGAATATTAGAAGCTTCATTCGTATAGGTACCTAAATAGTTCTGTGCCTTGAAAAAACTACAACTATGCTTCACCCAAAGCAGAGAGTAGGCAGGAAGGAGGACATTTTGGTTGTGAAATGTGAAATGTTTTCAATTTTCATCGGCAATTTTCGTCAGTGTAAAAATTAATTTTTACAACTAAAATTTTTACACTGCGGTGTAGAATATTGCAGTTTCAGGTCAGCGCCTTCTCTTGACCGATAGTGGAACTAATGTAATTTTTATTGATGATTTCTGAAAAAGTGTGCTATTTAGAGACATTGTTTTATTTTTCCTGTAATCTTTACATACACTTCTATCACATAGAATAATTTCAGATATTTTTTCTTTGCAAACTTCGGAGATAAGGGGGTACGGTATTTTTTTTACATTTTTCATCAAAACTAAAAAACTATGCGGCTTAAAAAAAGAGAAGGTTTGAGAATGTGCAAGCAGCACTCTTTCATGATACCCCACTTCGAATTTTTAAGCGCCCCTTTCAGTCCCTGTTGCACCTGTTAATGTTATTTATGTACACACAAAAATAATAAATAATGTAATAATATAATGTAATAAATAATGTAATAGTAAGTAATGTAATTTTTTCAAAATTTAAGGCTCAGTAGTTTCGGAGATAAGCGGGGAATGGTCAATTTTCGTCTATTTTCTTAAATAACTTTAATACAATTTATTTTAAAATTATAAAATATATATGTACAGGGTTTTATTGGTAAAACACCAACAACCTCTTAAGGGGTCATTGTACTCATCATTATGAACAACTTTTACTATGGGATCAAACCTGAAATCGCGAAAAAAACATCAGCTGCTCCCTACATTTTGACGAATTATGCGAACATAAATGTACTGAACAGCTGATTTTTTTCGCGATTTCAGATTTGGTCCCATAGTCAAAGTTGTTCATAATGATGAGTACAATGGCCCCTTAAAGTAAATCCCTCGTTTAACCTAACACTCTGTATATTTGAGACTATCACAGTAAGTCCTTTCATTTGATATGTAACAAGGTACAGTTTGTAAAATTTTTATTTTTCTTATTTACCCCTAAAATTGACCCCCATAATCAAAATTCATTTATTTACATTATAGGTCCTTATTTGGGTCACAGAAATTTATACGTACACCATATTTTAACTAAATCAGTCGATTAGATTCGGAGCCAATTGGCTGTGACAGACGGACAGACAGACACACGAGTAATAGGATCACTCGTGGTAAGGGCTCCATTTTTTCCTTTTGAGGTACGGAACCCTAAAAAAGTAAATGTATTATATTCCTTACCAAAAGCACAGTATATTATTATACTGTGCCAAAAGGGTTTCTGAAATATATGCCTCTCCATTTCGTAAGAAAATAATAAGGAAAAATTCCAACACACAAACATATTTGACCATAAACTTTCATCGAATCAGCCAACGCTGATGGAACCCGGATATTGGGAACAAAATAAACTTTGCACAGTATTTTTACGCGCCGTATAGTTTCGTACACGTATTCCGTATATCATTGTATAAGATAGTTTCCGTGTTGATGTAGTAATGGAAGAAAACAAAAAGTATCCGCCATTTGTCATTGTTAGGAAGTTATCACCTGCCACCCGTTAGTGTTGACTGCGCTGATTAGAGAGGGCTAAGTCTGCAAAACCTTCATTTTTCAAACTGATGGATCACTTTTAATTTTTACGGTGGGAGATTTCTTTCCGATTAGAACCTACCTAGGTATGCCCGTTAAGCGTGTAATGTATCTGATCTAGAATGATCCATACCTATTCCATATTGACATTTAATGGATGATTTTTTTTACCGTCTTGAATAAAATAGGGTACAATAGGTAAACGGAATAGAAGTCTACTTAGTTTTTTTTTCTTTTTTGTTTTGTCAATAGCTTAGACAGAAATTGCTGTATCAACAAACACTACACATTTGAAGTAAACAAGAACAATTAAAACAGAAATTTAGAAAAAACTTTATAGATCGTTAAAAAATATCGAAATTCAAATCATACGCACTACGCACCCTGCGTAGTACGTATGATTTGAATTCCGATGATGGAAATGATAGGGAGAGAGACTGTGATGTAGTGCGGTGTCCCACAGGGATCAGTCTTGGGGCCGCATCTGAGGGACATCGGGTACGACTAGGTGTTGCGTGCCGACCTCACTAGCGGCGTCAGCGTGGTATGCTACGCTGACGACACGCTGGTCCTGGCGCAGAGGAGGTCACACCAGGTGGCGGCCGAACTAGCGACACGCGGGGTTACGATAATCGTCGAGAGGATCAGGCAATTGGGACTCGAAGTGGCCCTGCACAAGTCTGGGGTCATGTATTTTCATGGTCCTCGGAAAGCGCCACCGTCGGGTTCCCAAATAACGGTAGGAGGGGTTCACAGCGGCGTCGAAGCGTCGATGAAGCACCTGGGACTCGTCCTCGACAGCCGGTTGACCTTCGTGGAGCATTTCCGACGTTTGGTTCCCAGACTGGAGAGGGCCGGGGCTGCCTTGAAGTGGCTCCTGCCCAATTTAGGGGGTCCAAACGCCTCCTGCCGGAGGCTTTACGCGGGGGTCGTGCGGTCCATTCCATGGCCCTTTACGGGGCACCGGTGTGGGCGTGTTCCTTGAGGTGGCGACCAGCCCGCCAGTTAAACGCATCCCAAAGGGCCATCCGGCTAGTCCAGGGATACCGCACGGTATCCGATGAGGCGGCGAGCCTTTTTGCCGGATTGCCGCCATGGGGTCTGGAGGCAAAAGTCCTCGCATGCATATGGGAGTGGCGCGAGGAGGCAAAACGCTGGGGCGTAACTTCGCTGCCGCGAGAGATTGCGGTACAGCGGTCAGAGCTCCGGCGGGATCTCATGGCGACATGGTCAGTGCGACTGTCGCAACCAGTGCTGGGCACGCCACAATTGCGGATAAGTCTCCTCTTTGAGGAGTGGTTGGAGAGACGCCACGGCATTCTCACCTTCCGCCTGATGCAGATCTTCACCGGACACGGTTGCGTCGGGAGGTTCCTGTTCCGGATAAGGCGGGAAGAAACACCCGGGTGTTACCATTGTGTGGATTACCCGGAGGACACGGTGGAACATACGGTGGTGGTCTGCCTGGCTTGGGCAGAACACCGCTGCGTCCGCGCGGAGGCGATCGGTAGCGGGGATCTCTCGCGTCCGGCCCTGGTCCAGGTCATGGTACGGAGCGAGGGTGCATGGGAAGCCGTCACCACCTTCTGTGAAGCAGCAATGCTCGCGAAGGAGGAGGCGGAACACGTGAGGGAGAGGCAATTTTTTCGCACTCACGCCCCTAGTAGCCGCAGGATATGCTTTGGGCGTCGGGAATTGAGAGCCGATTCCCGGCCACCGTAGGCGCGGGCTTGCGGATTGCGAGCAATGGGTAACTCGCAGTCCGGTAGTAGCTTGCCGTCCGGTAAGAACCAGGCCCAGGTCGACAGGTGGATATCACCCAGCACTAAGTGATGGGGTCCGCTAGGGCCGATGCCTGCCAGGTTGCGGGTTGTTTGAAAGAGTTACCGTGGCCCTGGCACAGGCAACTGAAGGGACACGGGTGGATTTTAGTCAGTAAAAGTCTGACACAGCGTCCCGCTCCGCCCGGAGCGGAAGAAGTTATTTGATGATTTCCCAGCAAAAAAAAAGGAGTTTCTGAGATAAGGGAGGGGTATGGTCAACTTTCGTCTATATTCTTAAATAACTTAAAAATAATTTAAATTAATTAAATCGATTTAATTTAAATTTAAACAGTAAGCCCTTTTATTTGATATGTCACTCGGTACAATTTGCAAAACTTTTTTTTATTGTCTTATTTGCCCTCCAAAAGTGACACTCATACTCCAAATTCCTTTATGTATGTTATGTGTACGTGTTTGGGTCACAGAAATTCATGTGTGTACCAAACTACAACTTAATTGGTCTATTAGATTCGGAGCAAATTGGCTGTGACAGACAGACAGACAGCCAGAGCGACAGACACACGACTGATCCTATAAGGGTTTCGTTTTTCCTTTTGAGGTACAAACATTGTGAATATTTAGTTAGCTTTGTTAATTTTGGATTATTCGACAGACTAATTTCAGGAAATAGGCTATTTGATAGAAATTAATTTACCATTGCTTCTCTTGGTTTTAGCTAGTTTATAAAACCGAACCTTATTGCTTTAAAAAAACTGCGAATAAAATGCTGTGTTAGGTCAAAGGTACTTCCTAAATACGTAACATTAATCCATTTTACTTTATTCTGAAAACATCATTCCTTGTCAAATTATAAACTTTAGTGCGTATGTCTTCATTTGACCATTAATAATATAGGTACACGAGAAACATCGTCAATTAAATATTTTAAAGGCGGTAATAAAAAATTCAAGGTTAGTTTGACAACTTGGCTTATTATTTTCAGTTTGATATTGTAATAATTACACGCGAACATTGATAATTATGTTTATATTAATGGTTTCCATTTTGTAATCTTGTAAATTACAGTTTCTTGTTTACTTTTAATTATATTGTTTCAACTTCATAAACGACTGTATTAAAATAATTGCCTGCCAATGGTTGTGTACGAACAGAATTCGAATTTTCACAAATTGAAAGTTGAATTTTGTAGTAGGCACGTTCTCGTATTAAAACTCGTTTTAATATTTGAATAGGCAACACTGAAATGGATTGGTTCCATCTGAAACCTCTGTGTACTACAGTTTATTTTAATTTTACAGATAACGATGAAAATACGATGAAGTGGTCCGTAAACGAAACGCTTTTAATTTGAAAACTGATAAATATTCTAAGGAAAATGAAAAAAGTGATGCAACATATTGTGTGGAAAATGAAAGCTTTTACATTCAAATATCTATGTTAATAGTTATATATTTTTAGTAGTTATTTTATAATAGATCGCCCGAGATTAATTGGCACTTGTGTGACTGCGATCAGCGTGTGAACCGGTGAATTGTCTTTACACAATCTCCATCAAATCGAATGTTGGTATTGCAGTAACTGGGTACAAAACTCAAACTAAAACGGTTTTTATTTCATATTTTTGAAAAAAGTCTAAGCTAAGAGGTCTGGGAACGATTCGCCAGAAATGTAGTTTTTAGAATTTTTGTCTGTTTGTCTGAACGAATGTTATGTATATGCACCACGCAAATAACCGAACATGGATATTTTGGCCGAAAATTGTCAAAAACCGACAAGAAAATTCAGTCGAACTCTACCGCTTTGCCGAAAAAATGCTGATGTAAGGCGCATCTGTTCGAACTGCAAGTCGACCATTTCATTTGATGATGATTTAGTATCCTATAGAAAAAGGAGGAAGGCTTCGTGTGACGTAATTTAAAAGCTGTATATAACTAGCGTCATCCACAATTTTACCATTTACTGCGCAGTTTCCGATAACGTCTTTAGGTAAAAAGTTTTGCATATTATGAGCCAATTAATATGGAAATGGCTTTGTCCGTCGGACCGATCACAAGTTTTATTAGCTCAAACTTATTCACCGGTCGAATTATTCCAGCCATCGCGTCAGCGTGATAATGAAGTATATTTTATACTAAATAACGACTGCAAATTTGGGGTGGTTTTGGGATCTACCTCCTAGTGGTCCACCCCGGGCAACGGCACCACAGGCTTGCCTGTGGTACGGCTGAACGATCCCACTTAGCGGTGGTAGGCTCCGCAAGGGGCCGCCTGGCTCGCGACCACCATCCCACCGGAGTCCGGCGCCAAGCAGCTTGCTGTGTTCCGTCGGTGTGTGGGAGTGCCAGTGCCTTTGGGGGAGAAGGAGATTGTCAGTTGCGCTGTTTGGCACCGGTTGTGGTCTCTGAGTCAGCTAGCCGGGTAACTCATTTTGGAGGGTAGCGGGATCCGAAGCACGGTGCCAGCCGTTGGCCGACCGCAGTCAGTAGGGGGCCCAAGTAGCACGCCAGCCACGTGCCAAAGGCTGCCCCGCCAACTCGCAAAAAATCCCGGTATGCTCCACCGTGCCAGCCGGCGACTGGATGGGAGGACCCGGTGGCCATATCCGGGGGGGTTCGGGCGTCCCCGCAGTCTCCAGATGAGTTCCCCGTAGGTTTGGTTGGCTCTAGTGTTCCACTTGGATCACTGAGCGGCGCCTCGACAAGTCGACTTTTTCCCCCAACAACTCCACTCAATATGACACACAAAGCGAAGAAAAATAGGGTAAAACAACGGCTGCACTTCCTCCCACTAAAAGTGCACCTCACTAATATCAGGGGGTTGCACTCCAATCTCGATTCGGTCCATCACCACCTTGAGACCGAGAAGCCGCACCTGTTTTTCCTAACGGAGACGAAGATAACAACCCCGTCGGACGTGGCGTACCTCAACTACCCGGGGTACTCTCTTGAACACAAGTTCAAGAAGCAAGCTGGGGTCTGTGTGTACGTCTGCGATGACATTTGTTGTCGTCGTCTCCGTTGCTTTGAGAAATCGGGTTTCTCTGCCATATGGCTACTTGTGGATACTGGCGTGGAGAAATCTCTCTACATCGGCATCTACCGATCGCATTGCGGTGACCAGGAGACAACAGCGCTCTTTAATTTCCTCGTGGAGTCGACTGACGTAGCCCAGCAACAGTACCCAACGGCGAAGCTCATTTTTCTGGGGGACTTCAACGCCCATCATAAAGAATGGTTGTTCCCATACCAGAAAACTGACCATGCTGGGTTGGAGGCGCGCAATTTTGCTTTAACGCTAGATCTAACCCAGATGGTGAATGTGGCAACGCGGGTACCGGATGTTGACGGCCATACACCCAATTGCTTGGACCTTCTGCTGGCATCTGATCCGGACAGTCATTCAGTATCGGTCTCAGCCCCGCTGGGAACGTCTGACCACTGTCTGGTGAAATCCATATCAACCTGCTCTCCTCCAGATGAGAGCCCTAGAGGCACAAGGCGAGTATGGCGATACGGGTCAGCAGACTGGGATGAGATGCGGCACTTTTTTGCGTCTTATCCATGGCGGCAAGTGTGCTTTTCCTCGGGTGACCCCTCGCGCTGTGCTGACGCGGTTGCGGACGTGATTCGGCAGGGGATGGAATATTTTATTCCATTCTCCGACATCCCGCTCGGTCACAAATCCCGGCCTTGGTATAATGCAGAATGTGCCCACGCTGAGGCCCGAAAAGAGACTGCCTACCAAGCCTGGGTCAAGGCCCGCGACCGCAAAGTTAGAGCGCGCAGGGTTCGTGCGAAGAAGAGAGCCTTTAATTCTGCCGCCAAGTTCTGCAAGCGGGTTTTGCGTAGGGCACGTTTTGACCATGTCGGACATATCGGGGCCAGGCTGGCTTCGCACCCTCCGGGTAGTAAACAGTTCTGGTCCCTGTCTAAAGCGGTTGAAACGAATTTCTGTCGTCCCACTTTACCTCCTATGATGAAACCTGATGGGTCGCTGGCTCACTCTGCAACTGAGAAGGCAAATTTATTTGCATCTCTCTTCGCAAGCAATTCACGTCTGGACGCTGGCTCAAAGCAACCACCTACTGTACCTCATTGTGACTCCTCGATGCCGGAGATCGCAGTACACATTAAAGAGGTCCGAAGAGTATTGTACAGTCTAGACGTGAACAAGGCCAGCGGGCCTGACGGCATTCCAGCGAGAGTGTTGAGGCAGTGTGCGCCTGAACTGTCTCCTGTATTGACACGTTTGTTCCGCCTCTCTCTTGAAAAAAGAACGGTGCCGAAATCCTGGAAGCTTGCAAATGTACAACCAGTGCCCAAAAAAGGCGACCGTGCAGACCCTGCCCATTACCGTCCGATCGCCATTACCTCCATTCTGTGCAAAGTTTTGGAAAGGGTACTGAACAATAAGTTGCTGAACTACCTTGAAGATAATGATCTTCTCAGTGACCGTCAATATGGCTTTCGCCGGGGACGGTCAACTGGCGATCTTCTTGTGTATGTCACGCACTGCTTTGGCGAAGCCATCGAGAAACACGGCGAAGCACTGGCTGTATCGCTTGACATCTCGAAGGCCTTTGACAGGGTCTGGCACGCTGCTCTGCTCAGCAAGCTTCCTGCTTATGGCATCCCAGCTGATTTTTGTAGCTGGATATCAGATTTCCTTAGTGAACGGTCGATTAGAGTAGTTGTTGATGGCTGCTCTTCTGACCTTATGGCTATTGATGCCGGAGTTCCTCAGGGGTCTGTTCTCTCTGCAACTCTTTTCCTGCTGCACATCAATGACCTGCTTCGGCCTGGTATTGTTGGGTACGCAGATGACAGTACAGTTTCAGAGAGATACTTGTCCAGCGCAAAAACCAGCGGGGCTGAAGTTCGTTCCTTGAGAGAGGCCATGGTAGAGCGGATAGATTTGACCTTAAGCTTTGTCTCCCAGTGGGGTGATGATAATCTGGTCTCTTTTAACGCCACCAAAACGCAGGCGTGTCTTTTTACCGCTAAAAAGAGTCGTTTCGCCCAAACTCCTACTTTTCGGGGTACATCTGTTCCTGTAACTGATCGACTTGAGCTCCTAGGCATGGAGTTGACATCTGGTCTCAACTTCGGCGCCACCATCGAGTACAAGGCCCAAACTGCGGCCAAGAAACTGGGCATCCTAAATAGGGTGAAGCGATACTTTACGCCTGGACAGCTTTTAACCCTTTACAAAGCGCAAGTCCGATCCTGCATGGAGTATTGCAGTCATCTTTGGGATGGATCAGCTAAGTACCAACTAGCCGCGCTTGACTCGGTGGAACGCAGAGCTAAGAGGCTCATTGGCGACGTAAAACTGGTGGATGCCAAGCTTCATTGCTTGGCTCATCGCCGCAAGGTTGCCTGCTTGTCGGTCTTCTACAGATTGTACTTCGGAGAGTGTGCCCGAGAACTCCACGACCTCATTCCACCGGCCCCCTTCTACCACCGGACATCTAGACGCACTGCCAGTTACCATCCCTACCTGGTTGCTATTCCACCAATTCGCACTAAGCGCTTCCAAATGTCTTTTATAATGCGCACAGCAAAAGAGTGGAACTCACTACCTGCGTCTGTGTTTCCGAACGTATACAACCCTAATCTCTTCAAAGTGAGAGTGAACAGGCTTCTTCTGGGTAAGCTCACTCCATCGTCGACTTTGTCTCTGTCACCTCTGACCTAGACTAGAGTCAAGAGCAAACCCATCACAAATAAAAAAAAAAAGGCAAAATGGTAATCACTGACATGTATTCAAATTAATAAATATTTTATACTGAGAATCAGGCTAGAAATGGTTCAGTCAGGTCATCATCTAACCGGATGCAGCTGAATACCTGTGGTGTATTTTACATGGAACGACTGCCTAGCTGACTTCCACAACCCAGTTACTAGGTACTTAATACGAGTATGATACCCCTTGGAAGACTGGTTGTCAACTGGTGTGATTTTTGGGCTCCTGACCACCCTTATCTAACGACTGTCAAAAATCCACGAATGACAGCCGGGACCAACGGCTTAACGTGCTTTCCTAGGTACGTTAAGCCACTTCACCCATCCACGGACCAAACCAAATGGTAAAGAGATTTCTTTTGGAAATATTTCTGCTTCAGTCTCAGTTTCGTCGGTATGACTATCCAACCGTAAGGCACTTAAAAAACTAGATGAAACTTTAATACTTTTACCGAGCTCAGTTTGGACGGCGTCGTGGTTCATAGCCCGTCGCTCGTGAAAAACGTACTTATACTGACTAAACTTGTTTCCTTTAAGTTGACATAAACTTGTCCAAGATTGTAAAGAAACGACCCACTAGAAGTTTGCCTTTCATTTCCAGATTAGCAAAGAATTTTACTGCATCGTTTGTAGAACAAACTGTAATAAATAAGCCTTTATTTCTTCCTATATTTTTTTCAATCTGCCTAGCCTTTTCCCTAACTAAGTTTGGGTCGGCTTCCAGTCTAACCGAATGCAGCTGAATACCAGTATTTTACATGGAGCGCCTACCTATCTGACCTCCACAACCCAGTTGCTGGGTAATACGATACCCCTTGGTAAGACTGGTTGTCAGACTTTTGGGCTTCTGACGACCCCGGAATGACAGCCGGGACCAACGGCTTAACGTGCTTTCCGAGGCACGGAGGAGTCTCGGTATGAAAAGATGGTCACCCATCAACAGACCAACCCCGGCAAGCGTAGCTTAACCTGATGGATCGACCCTTGCGGCTGTTATTACTTAGCCACGAGCTCCTATTTCTACCTATATATCTTATTTAGTAGGTGATACTTTAAATAATATGAACGTTAGTATGTCGTTTAGTATGTTAGTATTATTAAATTGAAGTTTTAAGATTTGGGGTTGAGATATAAACTCCTTCATAGGTGAAGGTCTCCTATAGCATTTTCCATTTAGTTCGGTCTTTTCCTATTTCCATCCATCATTTGCCTACTATTGTCGATCCATCGTTTGAACAAACTATACGTACAGTCACGAACCGGGATTGTTGAGCCACCAGCTTATCATCTTAACTTGGTTGTGTTACACGAATGCCGCCTGTGAAATTTGACATGTGACATTTCAATAACGAAAAACAGGCGGAGTTCGTGTAACACAACCAAGTTAAGATGATAAGCTAGTGGCTCAACAATCCCGGTTCGTGATTGTACAATTATATTTACATTATATTTTACAAGGAATTACGTAAAGAAAATGTCAATGGCAAAAAGTGTCAGGTGATCCGACTTTCGGTAGCTTGAAAATCTGCGAGAAACTGCTGAGAGGCAGTAAAGTAAAGGAAAGTGTGAAAACTTATTTTATTATTAGGAAAACAATTTCAGAATTGCAAAGAAACTTATATCATGTGGTTAGAGTAAATACCTACTTTCAACTCACTGACAGCACAAGCACTAAGCGTTGTCAAAAATCATAAAGAATTTATATTACCGGTAACTTTTTCATTCGTTTTTCGTGTATTCATCACTACTCGCCAAAAAGGTGTATTCAGATAACACGAAATTTTTCATAAATTATTCAGTGAGAAAATACAGAATTTTCAAATAAAACGGTGGCGTTTTTAATAGTGTGCGGCTTGTCGGGCTTCACGGAATGATTACAGAAAACTGCAGCACTCCAGTTTTATTCACGGAAGAAAATTTTAATTTAAAACTCTGCGCTCTAGTAATTTACACAGTAAACAGGCAAGATAAACATAATATTGCTTTGAACGGAAGTTTAACGCTAAACGGTTTTATTTTTTACGTAAAAAAAGCGTTTATTTTGTAAATCGATGTCTTATAATAACATTTACGATAGAACAATGAGAGCTATTTTGTTTCAAGTGCTTACAGATAGAGCTCGTGGCTAAATAATAACAGCCGCACTGCTCGATCGAAGGTTAACCTACGCTTGCTGAGGTCGGTCCGAGGATGAGTGACCATCCATAACATATCGTGACCACTCCGTGCCTCGGGAAGCACGTGTCGTGGCTGCTGCCGTTGTGTATTGTTTCTTTATCGGCTTCGTAATAATGGACGTTTACTGGTACTAATCTGTTGTAAGTTTTAGTTTTAGTTTACAAGATAAGAGTTAATTTCTGAATCGGGTTAAATATTTTAAGAGAGAATGAGCTACTTCTGCAATGTGATGGTGGGACGATGACTGGCACCCTTGACGGCGCGAAGTGGAAGCGCGGGCGCAGCCTGCCTCGCGGTATGGCTAATTGGCTACACGCACGCATGGCAGCAGTAAGTCCTGTCTGCGCCATCTGGCGGCGCCGGCGGGGGCGTCGCAGTTGCTCCCGGCGGTCATTCGTACATTTGTGACAGTCGTTACGGGTAGACAGAAGCCCAAAAGTCTGACAACCAGTCATACGGAATATCGTGTTACCCAGTAACTGGGTTATGGAGGTCAGATAGGCAGTTGCTCCATGTAAAATACTGGTATTCAGCTGTATCCGGTTAGACTGGAAGTTGAGCCAAACATAGTTGGGAAAAGGCTAGGCAGATTGATTTTTTGACAGCTAGACATTATTAATGGAGAAAGAGGTGAAACTAATACGAGAATCTAAGATAAATGATTATAGGCATATACGAAACCAACGTAGCTCTAATAAGGTTTAGGAACAATAGTCGGAGCTATATATCAAGAGACAGGACTGAGGCGGAGACAAGGTAATGAGCGAACTTAGTGTGATTAGGAACATTATTGTTCTGATGCGCTTCGCTATTATTGTAACAGAGTTCTAGTGGAAACCTCTAAAGACTTTGCGGGCGCTCGTTTAGTTTATCATATTGCTGTTATTCGCATTTGAACGGAAGTTTTGGATTAAGTTGTTTGGTTATCTTTTATTATTGTTTTACAAGAAGTAGGTATATTTAGGCGTTGTTGTTATTTAAAGCTGCTTTAACGTATACCTATCAAATAATTTTAATTAATGGTTCCATAAGAACATGTAACATCATACATATAATTCTCAACTTCAATACCTATTATATTTACATAAACTTTGAAAATATTCAATAATCTTATTTATCTCATTTTAATTGTCATTTGTACTTCCACTGCATGATGCACCGGTCGACGTCATTACGTCAACGCCGGCTGTCGCTGAAAACAAGCGCTGGGGCTCTGTCTCGTATGGGGTCGCGGCATTATGCTGAGCGACGGCCGTTTTGCGTGAATGTGACGCATAATTTCCCCAAACTTGTTCCTTAATTATTTTATTTTGTTATTTTATTTCTTTGCGCCATGTTTATCGTAAATAAACGTATTTTATTTCTTTCTTTCTTTCTGTTTCCGCAAAAGGTTCGGCAGAGGTGTAAGGAATAGCCCTCGTCACAAATCAACGCGAACCGCAATCATCGTTTGATTAATTACCTACTGGATATTTACTTAATTACGATGGACTTATTTAAGAGGTATTTCAGATTTTTTTTTTAAATATTGTTATGTTCATCCTGCCTTTTTTTTCATGTTTTAGTCAATTTTTACAACCGAAACCAACATGTGGCAAAAAGAAGTCAAGAATGCGACCACGACCCAATAATAATTTAATTTTAACTATTAGTCTGAGGCCAAACGAACGTAATTTTTTTAACTGTGAGTCGCGTAAATTGAGTCGCGGAATTTACGCTGCTTTCAGTTTCATACTAAAGTCCTGTTTGTGCCACACGGCGACGCAAAATGAGTTCATCTCATTTTATATATAAAAAAAATCTGCGACTCATTTTACGCGACTCACAGCTCAAAAAATTACGTTCGATTGGCCTCAGCCTTAACCAAAGCATAAAGCTTAATAACAATAAAAGCGCACAGTACTACAACAGTACTATTATCAATTGAATATCGTTTTCTCCCTAATTACACGGTAATAGGCACGCGGGAGTACCTACCTCAATGAGCAGCAGGTAATCCCACTAAGTGTATATTTTGTTGGTACGTGTGATATGTATCGGTTTTACCGTGCTGATTAATTAATATGGACACCCATAAAGGTTGGGTCGCACGGATATTATGCGGTAATAAAACTAGGTGCATTTAGGAGAATTACATTTTGATGAGTGAAGGTTGTTTTCCGGAAAAAAATATGCAATAAGTATCGGATGATCGCTTGGACCAACAGGCGGCTGTGAACAGTTTTATCGGTGTTGTTTCTCTACCTACTATAATTATATTTATTTAGGAAGGTTTATCTAGTAATTAATAAAGATAATCAATTACCACGAAAAATTTACTTTCTACGCCCGACAAAACCGTGGTAGTGGACCACGGTTTTGTGGGGCGTAGAAAGTAAGATATTTTGTATCAGTGAACTTATAAATAAAAATAAATAATAAATTAATTAAAATAAATCAAAAATAATAATAAATCAATCTGCCTAGCCTTTTCCCAACTATGTTGGTGTCGATTCCAGTCAAACCGGATGCAGCTGAACACTACAAGAAGCGACTGCCTATCTGACTTCCACAACCCAGTTACTGGGTAATGGGATACCCCTTGGCAAGACTGGTTGTCAGACATTTTGGCCTACCCAAGGTAAGTAAGGTAGGTAGGTCTCAACTTCGGCGCCACCATCGAGTACAAGGCCCAAACTGCGGCCAAGAAACTGGGCATCCTAAATAGGGTGAAGCGATACTTTACGCCTGGACAGCTTTTAACCCTTTACAAAGCGCAAGTCCGATCCTGCATGGAGTATTGCAGTCATCTTTGGGATGGATCAGCTAAGTACCAACTAGCCGCGCTTGACTCGGTGGAACGCAGAGCTAAGAGGCTCATTGGCGACGTAAAACTGGTGGATGCCAAGCTTCATTGCTTGGCTCATCGCCGCAAGGTTGCCTGCTTGTCGGTCTTCTACAGATTGTACTTCGGAGAGTGTGCCCGAGAACTCCACGACCTCATTCCACCGGCCCCCTTCTACCACCGGACATCTAGACGCACTGCCAGTTACCATCCCTACCTGGTTGCTATTCCACCAATTCGCACTAAGCGCTTCCAAATGTCTTTTATAATGCGCACAGCAAAAGAGTGGAACTCACTACCTGCGTCTGTGTTTCCGAACGTATACAACCCTAATCTCTTCAAAGTGAGAGTGAACAGGCTTCTTCTGGGTAAGCTCACTCCATCGTCGACTTTGTCTCTGTCACCTCTGACCTAGACTAGAGTCAAGAGCAAACCCATCACAAATAAAAAAAAAAAAAAAAAAACCCGAACGACTATCAAAGATCTTTTCGGGTTCTTTTTTTTTTTTTGAGCAATACCAAAGACATAATCAAACTTCTACGCTAAATAGTTCACAACGTTTATAGTTTACGAACAGAGGAAATGTCACAGACAGTTAGTTACATACAGTTACAGCGGTGACATTTAAAAAGAGTTATTTCCAGAACAAAGTCAGGTTGTTTCCGAAGGGTTGGTGACGCTTTGAACGCTCCAGCGGCGACCGTGTTCAGTTTGCTGACGAGCAGCCGAGCACCAATGAACCGCGCCGGTTCATACGCTCCGATAGTTTTCATGCCTGGCCTACACTTGTGACGTAAATGTAGGTATCGTTTCCATACGTTTTCACGGACCTAGGTGGCCTGCCCGTCCAATAACATAGTCGTAGCGGCCAGCAAACGTACCCTCACTGCGTAATATGTGTCTCTGAAACTAAATGTCTGGCTAACTTTAGGTTAATTTTGTATTCTCAAATTATGTTCGAGACTGTAAATTGGATTCCGAAATTATTCACAGAGTTTTTATACAATATCATCTATATGCATATCCTCCCTACGCATGCACGCACCCTGAAATAACGAAGTCTCCGTGCTCGAATGCGTCTAAAAGACACTCATAAAAAATGCATGTCTCGAGTCCCAGCACAGCGCGGCGCCTCACATCACGTGACGTCACTAACATGACATTGCGTGTTATCAGTTAGGTACCTACCCGTATTATGCTAACCTTCTAGATCATTATGACACCCTTGACAACAGGGTAAACGATACAGAACTTGTGCGACATGAAGGAAACAGAAAACGTGTCGTTATACTGACGAAATCTGTGAAACAAAGTAGTGTTGTGACATGCACTCCAAATAGCAATAGGTAGGTAACCTCTACCTGTTCTTCTTTTCTACCGACAACACCTCCTTCACACTCTTATCACAATTATATTATGAAAAGCAGTAATAATAATAAAAAAAAACTAAAGTGCTTAAGATCATTTTAATGGTTGTATTGTCAATTTTTTTTTATGAAAAAAATATTGTGGAACTGAATATTTAGGAAGAAAAGCGATTTTTTAATCGGATGGTGTGACATGTCATTGTCGAGGAAAAAGAAGAACGATCCACATACTACTATTTCTACTATTTCATAGAACTGAAGCTACAGAATGCTGATTAATGAGTAAATTTTCTTCTTATTTCAGAATGCACACAAAACGTAGTGCTGCCATGTTGACGCTAGCCCTAATTTTTGCTAGAAAATTAGCGAACCTTCAACACTAGTTACTGTTAATCCTCACTGAAAAACAGCAAGGATAGTTAGATAAGTAAAACAGCGTGGGTCGCGGGTTCAACGCTAATCTGTTTAAATTCCGCTCCTACTCAAATAAATCCTGTTTAAATAACCGTAAAACTGTCCGTGTGTGGATCCTTTTAATCCGTTTGATGTGGATCGCACCACGATCGAATTTCATTTAAGTATTCCACTTTTTCAGTTATTGTCGGTTTATATTACGGGACAATCAATCTGCCCGCTTTTTCCCAACTATGTTGGGGTCGGCTTCTAGTCCTCCAAAACCCAGTTACTGGGTAATACGATACCCCTTGGTAAGACTGTCAGAGTTTCGGGCTTCTGACGACCCGTATCGACTGTCAAAGAACCGCGAATGCCAGCCACGACCAACGGCTTAATGTGCTTTCCGAGGCACGGAGGAGTCTCGCTATGTTAAGATGGTCACCCATCCACGGACCAAGCTTGCAAGCGTAGTTAACCAATCGACCCGTGCGGTTTTTGGGACAATTATCCGAATAGCAAATAAACTGAAACAATAAAACGTTTTTTTTTTACATTAGTTTTGAATAGACACACACATTTTCGAGCAACGTGGGCGTCAAAACGTGTTCGGTATCTATATTAACGTGAAATGTTTGACTTCGGAACTTCGTAGACGGTATTGTGTGATTTTCGGAATTAGAATGAAACTATTCATGTGTTAACGTAATCATTCAAGTTTCATAACGCGTTGATCAACGTTAAATTGAACTGGTTAACATTTAGAATTCCGAACTCTTTGTGAGAGTCAAGTAGATATTGTTGCGTCCGGAAGAGACTTCATGCGTACGAATTAATTTCTGAGAAGCTTACTAAAGTACACACAACCAAAAGTAAAGTCTCAAACAGGAGCAACAAGCGACGTGAATCGCATCGCAACATGCCACAAAGGCACCGCGTGTCGCTCTTATTTGTAGGAGCCTTAAAACAATTCGAGGGGAAATACCGACCAAGATCTATGGAAAAGCCAGAAGAGATATATTGTGAGAAGGAAACTTTGAAAATTCCATTAAATGTAGGAACAACAATCGTTTATGAGTTAATGAGCCATATAAAACAAATCGTTAGCACGCAGTAGGTATTAAAATGGCCGCTAAATCTGATTTGAAATATTGAATCAAGATACTGAATACTAACATTTTTTGTTTCGTTTGTTACGTATTGTTGTCTTTGTTTTGTTGTTGTGCAGAACTTCTTGTTAAAGTTATGGTTAGAATTCAGAATAGTGATGATGACAATTTTTTTGTTCCTCATGTAGATTATTAATATTTATTATACATTTTTAGGCCCATTTCTGTACAATAAATTAAATAGGAAATTAAGTATGTATAAATTAAATAATTACGACTGCAAAAAGATTATTCTGCAATTTTTACTTAGCATACCATACAGTGAGACAGAGGATTTACTTGTTGTATGTAAGTAAAACATGTTAGTGTTTTAAGTTAATATTAGTTTCTATTTTAGTCTTCTCCGTTGTTAATTTTATATTTCAAATTTTTAAGCACCTTTCTAGTCTAAAACACAGGTTCTACCTAGTTCAGGCAAATGAGCAACTCTATAATTCTTAATTTAATTAATTAATTCAACTCTATAATTTTTAAGTTATGTTATTGTAAATCTGCACCATTTTTTGTAAATAAACGATATTATTATTATTATTAAAAAATATTGGACACATATTTTTTTCTTTTTTTACGTAAGTAATTAAAAGATTACACGATACATTGAGTGGCATGTGGCATAATGTCACGCCTTGCAGGACTTTATACGTAGTTGTGACGTAGAAGCCCTCACTCCCCAACTTTAATGCGTTTTATCTGTCATTAGGGTTCCGTACAACCGTTATGGTATGACTCAGTCTGTCTGTCTGTCCGTCTGTCATAGCTGGATATCTCAAGAACTGCTAATGCTGTCAACTTGAATTTTGGAATAGTTTTAGATGACGTTTGAGCACCTACACAAGTAAGAAAGATATATATATATATATATATATATATATATATTTGCAACAGGGACTGAAAAGGGGTATTAAAAATTCGAAGTGGGGCTACTAGGGCAAGTGCGGTATCACATGAAAGAGCGCTGTTTGCACATTTTCAAACATTTTTTTTTTAGGCTGGATGTTTTTCGATCTCCGACGTTTGCATTGATAAGAATCTGAAATTATTCTATGTGATAGAAGTGTATGTAAAGATTACAGGATAAATAGAACGATATCTCTAATAGCACACTTTTTTTAATGGTACGGAATCCGACTGGCTCTTGGCCGGTTTTTTTTATTAATATGATGTGTCTAATATTTTTTTTATTATGTGACTGATAGACTAAATATAATTTCTTTTTTTTACCCAGGCATCATGCCTGGATCGCAAGGGATCGTTAAAACTTCCGTACTAAATAGGTAGGAAATTGTAACTTTAGTTTAAGAGGTGAGAACCCAAATCTTCATTAGTTTTGTTGTTCTATTGGATATCTTGGAGCACTGTCATCTATGTATGTATCTATGTTATTTATGCTAACTTAGCAATTGACTGCTTCCGCGTATTAATTATATCATAAATTATAATGGAAATATTATTACAATTATATTTACGACACACCGCAAATTAATTTTAGTATTGTTTGTACCCGCAAAACTGCAACGTATACAATATGTAACAAAAACCCTGTTGTTCCTTTATAACACATGATTGTATTCATGATAACAAACAACTTTTACTATGAGACCAAACCGGAATTCGCGAAAAAATAATCAACTGTCCCATACATTCATGTTCGCATAACTCGTCAAAATTTAGGGAGCAGCCGATTTTTTTTTCGCGATTTCAGGTTTGGTCCCATAGTAAAAGTGGTTTGTTATCATGAGTACAATCATGTGTTAAAAGGAACAACAGGCTTTTGGTACATATTGTATATAAAGAAGACTGCTTAGCTCTGTGGTACCACTACAGAGTATTAATTAATTTAATAGCTATTACCATTATTAATGAATTTGTATATCTTTGCATACATTATTAGAACTTCTAGTCCCTATTAGCTCGGGGAATACTATAAATAACGAACAGTTTAATCGTCTTCATGAAATTAATACTTAGTCACATTGAACTCCAATTAAATGGAAATATTAGGTTTCGAAGTGGGTTCGCAATTATAGAGCTGCGGTATGGAGGTATAGCAAACATTGGGTTAGTTTCGGTTCATGAATTTTAACCTCAAATGATATTAATTATTTTTAATTGCTAGGTCCGTTCATGCCAATGGCCTTGAGTGGTTAGCTTGCGTGTTCTTTGCTGAGCTCAGGCAACGCGTCGTAATTCCAGCCAGTAATAGGACTCACCCATCAAGGAGCGGCTGAACCAAATTAGACGCATTATTAATTTATTATACATAAAACAAAAGGTATTATATATTTTACTTACTTAATATTAAAAGATTAAAACACGTATACTAAAAGATAATTAAATTATCTTTAAAATGGTGGAGGTTTCATAAAAATACGCTTGATAGTTTTTGCGTGATTCTCAGTTTTTTATCCGCGTTAAATTTTTTTTTTTGCTAGCTTTG
This sequence comes from Dicycla oo, assembly GCA_948252095.1. Lineage (NCBI taxonomy): Eukaryota > Metazoa > Arthropoda > Insecta > Lepidoptera > Noctuidae > Dicycla > Dicycla oo. The sequence goes on along the minus strand of OX411712.1, from coordinate 26,193,775 downwards.
TTTGTGTCCTACTGCTGGGCAAAGCCCTCCCTTCCATACCTTTCTGTCTTGTGTGATCTCTGGCCATGTTAGCCCTGCAAACATGATCAGATCGTCACACCACCTTCGCCGCGGTCTACCTCGACGACGATGTCCTCCCTGAGGCGTCCATTGGGTGACGATCTTTGCCCATCTCTCCGGGTGCATTCGTGCGACGTGGCCAGCCCACTCCCACTTCAGCCTGGCTGTTTTTCTCCAACATCCACTACTTGAGTTAAGGAGCGCAGGGTGGTGTTCCTAACGCGATTTGTACGCTTGACACCTATTATGCTGCGCTCCATTGCATATAACTTTACAAATTAAAGGGCTAAATTTTCAATCGTCACCACGATATCTTTTATATATGGAATAAATATGGCGGTTTGACAGCTTTTGTATATAAAATATGTCAAACTGTCATATTTATTCTTCAGATAAAAGTTATCTGATTATTGAAAAATCAGCCCTAAGTAGCTAATATAAACATAATCTAAAATATTCACATATTAAGTTATTTAGACGTGATCTTCATATTATAAAGTGGAATATCTAAAGAAATTCGTCGACATTCTGTATCCTTTATGCTATTTTTAAACACTTTTGTTTATCTTTCAACGAATTTATTTTTATTATCGCCAGTAAACTAATTAAAATTTTTTTAGGAGAAACATCGCCCACGAATTTTATTTGAAAGAAGTTATAAAACAATATCTATCAAACAAAATGTATCGGAAAAATGTGCCTTGTTAGTTGCACCCCGCTTACAAACTTTTTAGCAAGAAGGGTAACTTTCAGATAAGGTTTTGCGGAGCTTCTAACTTTTTTCGGTTTTTTCGGTTTTTGTCTTTATTAACTGTACTGATAATGCTTCGCTATGTTGTGTTGTGAGTAGGAAATAACTAAAAGTTACCTGTCTCCGTTTAAGTAAACGTTACAAATATAAACTTTACAAATGTTTTTTTTTTCAATTCATCTTCATCTAAATAATTTCTTACTCATGGTAATCTGCAATATTCCCAAGAATGCCTACCTCCTACCCCCCGCACAGTTCCGTTAGCAGCGCGCATTGGAACTGTGCGGGCGGTAGAGGTAGGGAAGTTGGACGCGAGGTAGCGGCAATCTCGAACTGAACGGGTAGTACTTACTTTCGCATTAAAATAATTTATAATCCTACTAATATTATCAATGACAAAGTTTACTCAATCACGCAAAAACGGCTGAACGGATCTGGACGAAATTTAGCATATAAATAGTTTATAACCTAGATGTAGTACGTTCCCGTGGGATAATTACCGATCTCCACACGGGCGAAGCAGCGGGCTTAAGCTAGTATGTACTTACATATTAGTATGGATGTGGTAGAGCAGTCGAGTAGGTAACACCAGTTACCACAGTGAATCACTTTTTGACCTTATTACTAAGGTTGAAAAGTGGTTCATCACAAATGCTCGCGATGGTACCTAGTTTGACTTCATATAGGCAACCACCATTGTCTGAAAGTTTCATATAATAGTTTACCACTGTCAGAAACTAAATGAAAACTACGGAGTAAATATGTACACCTACGTTTATAGGTCACAGATAACACATGAATATTTACCCTAACATGAACTTCACCGACTTAGGCTCATTTTCACCACACATCACTAAACGCGTTTAACGCTTAACACAGTTAAAACATCATTCTGTCTCTGTCATCTTCAAGTGATTGAAAGATACGGAGCGATGTTTTAAACTCGTTTAGCGTTAAACGCGTTTAGTGATGTGTGGCGAAAATGAGCCTCAATGTTTGTATTGCAACAATAGTTTAATGACACTTTTCCATGAAAAGCTCTTCACGTAGGTACTTTGTGTGGGTGTGCTAAATAGGTTAATGAGTTTATGACGTCATCCGAGCTATTAATACCTACATATAGCCCAGTAATCGGTATTATTATAGCGTGCTCGAATTACTTTGAACAGGAGTGTTTCACAGTAGATCATCCCATGACAGTGTAAATCCGAATTATTGGAAATGGATTCAAATCATTCACCGAAGTGAGATATCGATTCTACGACGAGGCCTATTCAACTCAGTGAAATGTACAGAATTGATAGACAAGAACTAAGTCGCGATGGCCGGGACTGACTGTGAAATGTACCTACATTTGATAAGAATGAAATGAAGAAGAATAAAATGGCTACCTAGCCATTTTATTCTTAGTAAATAATTCTACAATATCGACATCTGTGATTAGTGGTTCTTTACGTAGTCAATCAACACAAATAATATTTTTTATACAAGGTCTACCAAGGTGCATGTCTATTTGATAAAGATGTATTCATAACTTAAACTATTCCCCTTCTACAAAAGCTGAATAAATCTCACAGATCCTTACAAGCCCTATAATACTCAGAATTGTGTATTGAAACTTTTACTTAGTTTTATTATCTCCAACAACAGGTACTTTGCTGGGGATTTTTGCGGATCCCCTGTCCGATACGACCGTGCAAGATCTAAATGCTTTTACATAATACAGGGCAACGCTCCGTCGCTCTCACAAGTCTCACAGTCTGTTTCCTACGCTTAATAGAGGTTGACGACACGTAATAACACCCCTGAGTCAGCGACTTTCCGTTGCGATGTGCGAAAGTGTTCGTCATCGGAAAAATTGCGACCGGGAAGTATTGCTGACTCGAGTTGCGCCGTGATGAATTGAACACGTCCCGCTGCCTCAGCCGCTTGTTCGCTTGCTACACTGTTCATTTATCGAGGAAAGCTAGAAACTTAACGTTCAACGGCTTTGTGAAATCGCGTGCTTCACACGTTCCAGTTTAGTTCGCGGGTGTCGCGAGTAGCTTAATTTGAACACTTTTTTGTACGATGAGTCCAATTTGCAGGAGTATGGGAACGATGGAATCTGATGGAGTTCGCTTTTTATTAAGTTCGTCATGAACACTTTTTATTTATCTGAAATCATTGATTTGATGTTTACATTTACCGTCGCGCGTCGTGCAGCAAAAAGAAAGCACAAAGGCGAAAAAAGAAGATATCTTCATCAATAATAATATGTCATTATTTTTATCTTACATCGTGAACTTGGCTACACAGAAATAATGAGTTGACGTCAAACCCAATCCGATAAGATCAAGTGGTACACCGCACATATTTGAGAAAACGAGATTGTACCGTGGCGAGGAAAATTGTGATAAAAATTGGGGAAAGCAGAATCTCGAGGCAATTATCTGTGTCTACAGCGGTAATTACTGGCGACCCGAGGTTACAGCCAGATAACCAACGGAGGAATAATACCTTATTTTATACTTACACTGCTTGTACGTAGGCCGAGGTGTGTCCTGGTGTAATTAGTTGTCATTGGTGGGCTAATGTGTTGTCTGCCAAAAGTTAATGTAATGCTTTACATTTGATGCTATAATAGGCCTTGCTGGTCTGATGGTAGCTGGAATTTGTTGGAAATCGATTGACGAGTGTGCCCAAGGACCAAGGGCGGTACAATTGGTGTAGCCTACGCCCAGTAGTGGACTGTTAAGATTAAGATGACAATGAAGACCCAAGCTCAAGGCCTTTTCCCAACTATGTTGGTGTCGGCTTCCAGTCTAACCTGATGCAGCTTAATGCCAGTATTACATGGAGCTTCTGCCTATCTGACCTCCACTACCTGGGTAATACGATTCTCCGTTGGTAAAACTGGTCGTCAGACTTTCAGGCTTCTGACGACCTGTAAGGACCGTCAAAGACGTGTATAAAAAATGTTCACCCATCCACGGACCAAACCCGGCAAGTGTAGCTTAACCTGAAGGATCGACCCATGCGGCTGTTATTGCTTAGCTCGAGCTCTATATGGTTTAGTATGATTTATATATAAGAGAATACCATACGCTCCCATTTTAGTTAGTTTAGCTCTGAGAGAAAATGTGTTTCTCTCAGATCCCACAAAAAATACCTACAACTACCTATCTAAGTACATTAGATTAGCGTTGTTTTTTCTTCAAACCCATTACAAGTAGTTAATCGAGTAAAACAAAAAGTACCTTAAAGTAGGTAAGCCCCGTAAATAACGCGTTACGAGAGAATGGGGACAAACTGTGAGACGACGGCAGACATCCGTCCCTGTCGGACATGATCCGACGGATTGATGCGCCACATCTTACAGTAAACTGGAGTTTACATGACGAAAAATAAGTAAATAGAGTTACTACTTGACCAAAACAATTAGGCGCATGATAGAAATTCGGTTTCGGCGCCCGCACCCCGCACCTATAATACGCAGAATATCAATCACAGTTCCGGTGTTCCCTCCCTAGTTCCAATAAGTTCATAGCTGTCATGCGCCTAATTGTTTTGGTCACGTAGTAGATAGGTACCTAAACAACATTCGATTTTCAAAACCGGAACAATGTCACACTATCAGATGAAAATGAATTTGAATTTGACACGTTGAAACAGGATGGAGGATGTCGTAATTATCGGAAGCTAAAAAGGGACAAGGCCATGTACCTAACTTGGCTAGTTAGCCAAGTTTTGACCTGCCATTTAAGACCGCGAATAACCTATCTAACTCTGTTTACTTAAAATATCATTGGTCGAAAGGGTTATTTTAAGCAAAAAGTTGATTGCATTGTAGGTACGCTATTTTATGAAACCTCACTTTAATCAGATTCTCAAATCAGTCTCTTTGTGGTATCATAATTATAATTACTTATAACAGATCCTTCAACAATGAAAAGTTGCGGTCTACCTGATTAATAATACTCAATTCTATTCTTAGCAGTTTGAAGCGGCTATAGGTATGCGTATTTATGTGGGACGATCTATTTAGACTGACCGGCAGAAGTAAGTGGGAAGTTGTACCATCAGAAAAAAAGAATCTAAGAAGTGACAACTTGACCCTTTCATTATCTGCAAAATGACTGCTATGCTAAGCAAAATTAAATAACAAAAATATATTGTGTAGACGACCCAGTTTCTCCAAACACGTGTACAATCTTGAGAAGTTAATATATTTTCGACACTATACCTCCATTATGTAAGCCGGGCTTTAGCATTACGTCCACATATAGGATTTTATTCTAGTGGAGAATTGCTCTTAGATCTCATACCTAACACCATAAAATGTATACTCAATTGTAATGGTCGATTGGACTCGTTTTTAGGGTTCCGTACCCAAAGGGTAAAACGGGTCCCTATTACTAAGACTCCGCTGTCCGTCTGTTGTCCGTCTGTCACCAGGTCCGTCTGTCTCATGAACCGTGATAGACAGTTGAAATTTTCACAGATGATGTATTTCTGTTGCCGCTATAACAACAAATACTAAAACAGAATAAAATAAATTTTTAAGTGGGGCTCTCATACAACAGACATGATTTTTTGCCGTTTTTATAGATAATGGTACGGAACCCTTAATGCGCGAGTCCGACTCGCACTAGGCCGGTTTTTACAAGCACGTAAACAGATGTTTTATTATTTGGTAGATGTAGATGTTTTATTGTGTGATAATTACCCATACAAAATTTATTTTGGAGATACCAATATTTGAAGCATCATCACTGAAGTGGGGAAATAGAACTTTCCCCCATAAATAATAACATTTTATAAATAAATAACTGCCGCATGGGTCGATCGATCAGGTTAAGCTGCGCTTGCCGTGTTTGGTCGGGTGACTATCTTTACTCACACAGCCATCTACGTGCCGCGGAAAATATGTTAAACCGTTGGTCCCGGCTGTCATTCGTGGATCTTTAAAAGTCGTTACGGGTCGTCTGAAAATCTGACAACCAGTCTTACCAAGGGGTATTACCCAGTTATTGGGTTGTGGAGGTCAGATAAGCAGTCACTCCGTGTAAAATACTGGTATTCAGCTGCATCTGGTTAGACTGGAAGCTGACCCCAATATAGTTGGGAAAAGGCTAGGCAGGATGAATAATACCAGCCTGTTATTGTCCCACTGCAGAGAAGACAATGATCGAAAAGTGCTGATTCTCAGCCTAGTTTGAATAAATGACTTTTGATTTGATTTGATCACCATGCTTGCTCAAGAATGGTTGGCGATTTCAAACGGCGAAGTCGCACTACGGCCGCTACGCGTAATCAGTCGCGTTACCGCCGTTCTACCTAAGTACACTCAACCACAGATAATATAATACTCTCAACGTTAGAAATGCCTGTGATGAGAAAAGAATCTCTTTTTTTTTATTTGTGATGGGTTTGCTCATGACTCTAGTCTAGGTCAGAGGTGATAGAGACAAAGTCGACGATGGAGTGAGCTTACCCAGAAGAAGCCTGTTCACTCTCACTTTGAAGAGATTAGGGTTGTTGTTGGTTCGGAAACACAGACGCCGGTAGTGTGTTCCACTCCTTTGCTGTGCTCATTATAAAAGACATTTTGAAGCGCTTAGTGCGAATTGGTGGAATATGCAACCAGGTAGAGATGGTAACTGCGTCTAGATGTCCGATGGTAGAAGGGGGCCGGTAGAATGAGGTCGTGGAGTTCTCGGAAGTACAATCTGTAGAAGACCGACAAGCAGGCAACCTTGCGGCGATGAGCCAAGCTATGAAGCTTGGCATCCACCAGTTTTACGTCGCCAATTAGCCTCTTAGCTCTGCGTTCCACCGAGCCAAGCGCGGCTAATTGGTGATTAGCTGATCCATCCCAAAGGTGACTGCTATACTCCATGCAGGATCGCACTTGCGCTTTGTAAAGGGTTAAAAGCTGTCCAGGCGTATAGTATCGCTTCACCCTATTTAGGATGCCCAGCTTCTTGGCCGCAGTTTGGGCCTTGTACTCGATGGTGGCGCCGAAGTTGAGACCAGATGTCAACTCCATGCCTAGGAGCTCAAGTCGATCAGTTACAGGAACAGATGTACCCCGAAAAGTAAGAGTTTGGGCGAAACGACTCTTTTTAGCGGTAAAAAGATACGCCTGTGTTTTGGTGGCGTTAAAAGAGACCAGATTATCATCACCCCACTGGGAGACAAATCTTAAGGTCAAATCTGTCCGCTCTACCATCTCCTCACTTAAGGAATGAACTTCGGCCCCGCTGGTTTTTGCGCTGGACAAGTATCTCTCTGAAACTGTACTGTCATCTGCGTACCCAACAGTACCAGGCCGAAGCAGGTCATTGATGTGCAGCAGGAAAAGAGTTGCAGAGAGACGAGACCCCTGAGGAACTCCAGTCAGGAGAGCAGCCGTCAACAACTACTCTGATCGACCGTTCACTAAGAAAATCTGATATCCAGCTACAAAAATCAGCTGGGATGCCATAAGCAGGAAGCTTGTTGAGCAGAGCAGTGTGTCAGACCCTGTCAAAGGCCTTCGAGAAGTCAAGCGATACAGCCAGTGCTTCGCCTTGTTTCTCGATGGCTTCGCCACAGCAGTGCGTGACATACACAAGAAGATCGCCAGTTGACCATCCCCGGCGAAAGCCATATTGACGGTCACTGAGGAGATCATTGTCTTCGAGGTATCAATCACACAGATCCATTTAACATTTTGTGAAGCAGGGTACTAGGCGAGCAGACTTATCAGGAGATACTTTTTGTCGCCCAAATACACGCAGTAATGTTGACAATATTGTAGGTATGTATTGTATTTTTTTTTTAAAGCGATTTTAAGGGGGTTTGCCAGGGTAGGCCGCGAAATTCAAATTTTCCTTAGTGTCTCTTTCACTCGTACTTTATCCATTAAAGCACGAGTGAAAGAGATACCAATACATCCAATTCGTCATCTAAATTACTGCATGTGGTTTGCGTTCAGTCCTTAAGACACTCATACATAATAACTTTATTTGATATTTTTATTATACTTAAGCAATATTAATATTATTTTAAAACAATACTTTGCGTTTTGTCTGTACTGGACCGACAGACGTTGAGCAACTAATCGCAAAATATGAAGGTCAGCGGCCGTAATGCGATCGATCTGCCAGTTACCATCCCTACCTAGTTGCTATTCCACCCATTCGCACTAAGCGTTTCCAAATGTCTTTTATAATGCGCACAGCAAAAGAGTGGAACTCACTACCTGCGTCTGTGTTTCCGAGCGCATACAACCCTAATCTCGTTAAAGTAAGAGTGAACAAGCTTCTTCTGGGTAAGGTCACTCCATCGTCGACTCTGTCTCTGCCACGTCCGACCTAGACTAGAATCAAGAGCAAACCCATCTTAAATAAAAAGAAAAGATCGTTTGGAAGATGCATTTTACGGGGCCCGTATTTGAACCTTCATGCATGAGAGGCGAGGCCTTAAGCCAACACGCAAAATTTTATTGCCTTAGCTAATTGTAACTTATCACTACAGGCAATAAAAGTTGATTATCAAAACTTAATACTTATCCTAATATCATGTAATAATTTAAGCGATAAGATGTCGACAAGCTCATCATTTTATTACAGAGTTTATTATTCCTTAATTAAAATCATTAAGATTTTGCCGAAATTCATTAAGTTAATTAAACGAAATTCTTAATTATCATCAGACCTGAACATTTGAAGAGACAAAAGCGTCCCGAATTCTTTAGTTTGGTGAATTTAAGGGGGAAGTGCTAGGGTAGCCCACGAAATTGTAATTTTCTTAAGTTTTTTTGCAATTTGCAAGTTCATTCGCGACTGTAACGAATAGACGATTTATAAATCCTAAAAAACGACCTTCGCCACTTTAATACAGACCGCACTAAGGAGGCCATAGAGCGGAAAAAGGGATACAATGTATTTGCAAGAGATCTGTCTATTGGGCAGAGCCAGCTTACAAAACTGAAGATCGATGATGGTAAACCTGAGCTGTTAGGGGAAATGAGAGGTTCTGTGGACAGTTATACACGTCAACAAGTAACCCTGGTACGAATCTGATAAACGACCCAAGAGCTAGATTGACCCGACACTTAACTGAAGTCATCCCGGACGTCAGCTTATACGAAATTAGGATGGCTCTGAAGCAGCTCAAAAACAACAAGACCCGGCAAGGCCGCGTGATGACGGAATTACGGCCGAATTCTTGAAGGCCGGAGGAAAAGTCGTTCTTAGATCTCCAGAAGCTGTGTGATTCCGTCATACTCGAAGGCAAAACGCCGCAGGCATGAAACCGAGGTGTGGTGATACTTTTCTTTAAGAAGGGTGATAATGCTCTTCTTAAGAATTATAGGCCCATCTCACTTCTAAGCCATGTCTACAAGCTGTTTTCAAGTCATCACGAACCGTCTCGCGCGCAGGTTTGACGACTTCCAGCCTCCCGAACAACCCAGATTCCGTAAAGGCTTTATTAGCATCATAGACCGTATGTATCTACGCTGTGGCAGGTTATACAGAAGACCAAAAAGTATAATCTGCCTCTCTGCTTAGCGTTTGTGGACATCGAGAAAACCTTCGATTCGATCGAGACATGGGCTGTACTGCAGTCTCTTCAACGGTGCCAGATCGATTATCGCTACATTCAGGTGCTGAATAGTCTGTACGAAGTGTTCACCGCTGCACCGCTGCTGAGGATGTCTTCAAGGTTCTGGACTGGAAACACCTAGGCATCAACATCAATGAAGAGTAGGTATGTCACTCCCCTTTGGTTTGCCGACGATATAGTAGTCATGGCTGAGAGTATGGAGGACCTCAGTACAAGGCTCGACAACCTCAGTAGAGCTTCCGAAATAGTGGGTCTTAAAATGAACATAGACAATACAAAGGTTATGTCAAATGCCCATGTAACATCCACTCTCATGAAGATCCGGGACGCTACACTCGAAATTGTAGATGAGTATGTTTACCTAGGAAAGTGTCTAGTTAGCTACGACGCTACGTAAACACTCTGTGCGTCCCCCTGAGGAACCGTCCGGTAGACTTAAGCACAATGTTTTTCCTCTGGAACGCCATAGGACTGCCTTTGCCAAACGCCAATTCTATGTTTCTAGCATAAAAATGTATAACATCCTAAATAAAAAGTTAAAAATTTATTCTTACTCAACATTTCGTTGTAAAACAAAGATAAAGATTAAAGATAAAGATAAAGATTATCTCCAAACATTAAACTATGATAGTACGGAGGATCTACTACTGGGTAATTTACAGTGATACCTAATTATAAATCTTTACGTGCACATCCACACACTGCACCTACACACACACACCCACACCCACACACACACACACACACACACACACACACACACACAAACCCTACATATACACTACACGTTCACCTACAGTACACTTACAAACTACACACACGCTTCATCATACACGCATAACCATGTATCATTTCTCTTTTTTATTTTATTATTTTATCTTTATCTTTATATAAATAATAATTCTGTTTTCTACCATTAATTGTTAAAACTATTCCAAACTACTGAAAATGGCTCTAAGTTGCTACGGAGAATCACTGACTCCTAAGTCACAGGAACTTACACCTAGTTTAGGAGTCAGAGTATTTAATAACTGACCCTTGTAATTAAGCCTTTTATGTGTTACTTTTGTTGTATATTGTTAAGAGCTTTAGGTGAAATAAAGAATTTATTTATTTATTTATTATTTATTAGCTAGGTCCAACTTCGAGAAAGAGGTCAATCGTTGAATTCGACACGGATGGGCATCGTTCGGGAAGCTACGCAACATCTTGTCACATACCACAGTGTCTCGAGACGAAAGTCTTTGACCAATGCGTGATGCCCTACGGCACTGAAACGTGGTCGCTCACAATGGGCCTAAAAGAAGGTAAAAATCACCCCTCCAGCTATGCTTGGAGTTTCCCTATGTGATCGAATCAGAAATGAAGAGATCCGCAGGCGAACCAAGGTAACCGACATAGCCCGAAGAAGTGCCGAACTCAAGTGGCAGTGAGAGTGAGTTCCAGAGTGGCAGCCTCGTACCGGAAGACGTAATGATGGAAGGCTTCCCACAAGGTGGATCGTTGACCTGGTACAGGAATCCGCTGGATGCGGGAAGCAAAGAACCGTTCGAAGTGGCAGTGCTTGGGGAAGGCATCTGTCCAGCAGTCTTTCGGCTGAAATGATGATGATGATGATGAATTTTAATTATTAGAATCTGTAATACAACTCCTTAATAAATAAATTAAAAAAAAAAAAAATTGCTCAATCAGCACTTTGGAGCGCGTCAGCGAACTCGACGCGGACTTATCAACGCTGTCGGCTCTATAGCTAATTCATTGTTCGGAGTATTGGATCAGGAATTCGCAGAAAAATACAAGCGTGACATTGACCTAATACGTAAGAATACATTCCACCTCAGTCAGCTGTACAGGAATCAGACATCAGTCATAGAAGCGGAGTTTAATATCTTAAAGAGAACAGAAGAGACTATTGAAAAGCAGCATAAGATAATTAATAAGCATTTGAATTATTTAGACAGCGTCACCAATACATTGCAGCAAGAGATCGACGTAATGTCTATTCAGCAAGATTTCTCTTTAGCAGCGTTAGCGACCATAAATATGATTCAGAATTTAAAGCGGATTCAGGAAACTTTACTTGATACTATGACTGAGATCTATCATGGTCAGATCAATCTGCATCTCTTGACTCCAAAACAGCTCCGTGGGGAGTTACAGATTGTAGCTAGTCAGATTTCTAAAGAGCTAGCATTGCCCGTAGATGACATTCAGTTCAACTTGTATGAGATCTATAAATTATTAAAAGTTAAAGCGAGGATGACGGAGGAATATTTCATATTTGAAATTACCTTACCATTAATTAGCAGAGATACGTTCCAGTTATACAATTTGATACCAGTGACGGTTCAAATCAACAAAAGTATGATCAGCATCAAGCCAGCATCCGAATACGTCGCGATCAACTTGAGAAGAGATTCATACTTAACAGCCAGCGTCAGCGATCTTCTAGGTTGCGAATATCAAGCGGAAACCTACCTTTGTAGTCTTCGAGCACCTGTCCAAAGTTTAGGTCCTAATGAACAATTCTGTGAGAAAGAGAAGCTGTCTACTTGCAGGATCATCAAAACTAGCTGTGAAAACAAATGGGTTCCATTACACGACTTATCTACCTATTTGTATTTCTGTTGTGACTCATACTCTTTGAGAGTCATATGCGACGTCGACCTACAAGCGAGCGAAGTCAGCAAGGCCGGACTTATTCAACTAACTAAGCAATGCATTGTGAAGGGTCATGATATAACACTTTATTCTCATCAGCAATTAGAGAATACGCTTAATCTTGAACCAAATATACTCGAGACTAAATTAACTCCCATAAATCGTTTGATTGGTAATCTCACGCCAGCTATCCAAAATTTTCAAGACTACAAGGTCAACGAAGATACCGCACCGATAAACGATTCTTTAAAGTATCTAGGTGAACAAATTGAAGCGATGAAGGAATCAGCCCAACAGACAGAGGTTTTAACGACACATGACATACCCGTAGCCGCTGTTGCAGCAGTCCTGTGGTTCCTGAGGAGGAGGTGTCAGCGAGGCGGTGGTCCGCCCACCCAAGAGCGGAACGAGAGTGTACCAACGAGTGTGAGTGTGTGCATAAATCAATCTGAGCAAGAGCAAAGCTCTAGTGCAAGTGCGCCAAATCATCCCCTGCCCGAGCAGGGGCCATGTGTCAGTGATAGTGCGCGCGTAGCTTATTTTTCTAAACGGTGGTCTACTTTGCGTTCAAAGAGGCGAGACACGTCGACGTCTCCCCTAGCTAAAAGGCAATCGGTATTCTCGATAGGTGACTCAACCGTTTGAGCATCTATGTCTAGCTATAAGATTGTTCTATCACCTTGTCAATCATCTCTCATCTAATATTTTCTTAACTCCTTAGCGTTTAAGCTCACACTCACGTAACTCTTTATTTTTGTATAAGCTTATCTCATTAACTCATCTCTTCCCCTCGGGAGCATGTTCGATGCAATAATTGCAATCGACCACGTTTGCTGACCTAGCGATACAATACGGTTGCACTAAATGCGCCGCGCGCTCAGTGCATTACGGACAGCTACCGGGTGCATTCGCCAGCACAATAATTTCAATCATTTTCTCATTTTAGCGATAGCTTAGCCTAAACGTTACCTTGTTAACTCTCTTAGCAATAAACCCTTGAAAGTTATTTGAGTGTTTAACTTATTAGCGTAACGAAGCCACCAGGTACCACTTACGTCGCGCCCCCTATAGACTTTAATAACTATAATCCTGTAAATACATATTTGTTACGGTCGCGAATCGTATTTTGATCAACCTTCAACCAAATACTCACTTGCAAATAGCAAAAAACGTAAGAAAATTTGAATTTCGCGGACTACCCTGGCGCTTTCGCCTTAAACCATTAGAAGATAGTAGTATAGAATATAATTTTACGCAATCTTGATAGATGAAAGACGGCAATCTCCTACAAATGTAATTTATTCAGAAATTTGAGACCACTTAGGTTCTCTTTTGATATTTATTACTTGAATTTTTCTGTGATTTTAATTCTACTTATCTCATAAAATGTCTTAGAACTTTTCTGAATGCATTTTTTGATATCGAATTTAGTCTTAGGAGAAAAATCTATTAAAAAAAAATAGAAAATAAAATAAGCGGCCTGATGGTTAATGTCACCTTCCCCTATGGAAAATACTAGAGGTTCCCTAAGTTTTTCTCTCGTGGACCGCTTGCTATGTTTTTCGGTTTTAGGTAAACCCCCCAGCTTACCTAATATTACATTTTTGCAAATTCATCAACTTCAAATGCGTTTTTGACTGATTTCTAACTTACTGAGTAAGCTGGAAATCAGTAGAGCGAAAAAAACAAAACAAAAAAAAAGACACGTTAAGTTTCACACATTTGATAACGGATAATATGACACATTGATCATCTAAAAATGTACTGATCTCCTAATGGTGATCGTCTTTTTAAATAATTGAACCTCGTTTTAACTTTCTGGACTTTTTTAAGATGTTCGCAGTAACTAAGCTAGGGCACCCCAATTTACCTGTCACTTATGAACGCAACATTTTACTAAAGTCAAAGTTGTGTATTGATATAATTCACTCGCTTAGGGTCCTTACTTTGACAGTTAATTACGTCCAAGTTATTTCCAAGTATAAATTATAGAAATAATGAACATCGGTATTATTAACCGTTATTTTTGCAATGAACTTGATAGTTTTACTGACGTTCTATTTATCGTTCTGTGTAAGAAAAGTAAGGCGTATTGGGAACAAGTTTTTACAATACTTGTAGTTTTTACAATGAAGCTTGTTTTAGTTTTTATAATAGTTTTATCTATTAGGCTCCAAAAGGATTGGGCACGCCACAATTGCGTCGATAGTCTCCTCTTTGAAGAGTGGTTGGAGAGGCCCCACGGCGTCCTCACCTTCCGCTTGACGCAGGTCCTCACCGGACACGGTTGCTTCGGGAGGTTCCTGTTCCGGATAAGTCGGGAGGAAACGCCCGGGTGTTACTATTGTGTGGATTGCCCGGAGGACACGGTGGAGCATACGGTGGGGGTCTGCCCGGTTTGGGTAGAGTACCGCTGCGTCCTCGCGGAGGCGATCGGTGGTGGCGTTCTCTCGCGTCCGGCCCTGGTCCGGGTCATGGTACGGAGCGAGAGTGCATGAAAAGCCGTCACCTCCTTCTGCGAAGCAGTAATCATCGCGAAGGAGGAGGCGGAACGAGTGAGGGAGAGGCCTCACGCCCCTAGTCGCCGCAGGACGTCGCCCTGGGCGTCAGGAATTGAGAGCCGATTCCCAACCACCGTAGGCGCGGGCTTGCAGACGGCGAGCAATGGGTAGCGCACCGTCCGGCAAGGGCGAGACCTGGTCGACGGCGCGTTGTGTTCCACGCGCGCCTCAGAGAGATGTCAGCACTAACTGAAGGGGTCCGCTAGGGCCGATGCCTGCCAGGGTTGCGGGTTGTTTGAAAGAGCTATACCGTGGCCCTGCCACAGGCAACTGAAGGAACTCGGGTGGGTTTTAGACAGTAAAAGTCTGACACGCCCTCCTGCTCCGGACAGAGCGGGAGAAATTATTTCATGATTTCCCACCCAAAACAAAAACAGGTTCCAAAAGGATCTTAATAAAAGAATAGACTAAAATATCAATCACAATATTCAGCTACAAAGATCGATAATATCTGTAAAGGTGAGTATTCACTACAGAGAATTTTCTCGAGAATTGCTATGAAATGTTACGTTCTTAGGAATGGTACATATACAATACGTACACAATACAATACAAGCAAAAGCTTAAAATAGCATTTCCATATAAGGTAACGTTCTTTCGAATGCGAGCATTTACCTGTAACATTCCATTCTATTTTGCGTTTACTCTTCGTTGAAATGTCGGATCTGGTAGAAATGTCCGCATCTTTGTTCGATAAATTTACACAAATTCGCTCTTTTGTTTGCAAAATTAAGTTGTGACAAAACGTCGAGCATCGTGCTCATTGTTCGTTTCGTGGGTGACATTATTATATTAGAGTGATTCGATGTTTAGTTACAACTAAAAGCTAGAGCTTTTAGACTAGAGTCTATACTCACCTTTACGAATTTGCCTCAACAGCCCCAAATTGTTTGCAATAGCAAACAAATTGGGACTATTGAATTTATGATTCTTTATTCAAAACGTTATTCTAAAACATTATTTTGATGGTGGTCAACCTTGAGGCGGTGACTAATGTCAATAGCTAATTTTAACGCCTTCTTAATTAAATAAATCGTAAATCCATTCAAAGATCAAAGATTACCTACATTGACAGTAAGGGCAGTTTTAATTACCTACCTAAGCATGGTCCAAGTAGGTACTATAAACAACAATCTGCCTAGCCTTTTCCCAAATGTGTTGGGGTCGACTTCCAGTCTATCCAGATGCAGCTGAATACCAGTATTTTACATTGAGCTACTGCCTATCTGACCTTCACAAGGCCACAACACATCTAAATAAATAAAATTTCTTTATTCCATTAATACATTCGTCTTATCTTAGGGTAGTCTAAGATATGCATCGTAATAATGTACTATGACCTTCACAAGACTACAACCCAGTAACTGGGTAGGTAATACGATACCCCTTAGTAAGACTGGTTGTCGGACTTTCGGGCTTCTGACGAACCGTAACGACTGTTAAAGATCCACGAATGACAGCCGGAACCCGTGCTTTCCGAGCCACGGAGGGGTATTGGTATATAAAGATGGTCACCCATCCACGGACCAACCCCGGCAGCGTAGCTTAAGCTGATGGATCGACCCGTGTGGCTGTTATTACTTAGGCAAAAGCTCCTCGTAGGTATAACAACATAGAATATAAATGGCCATTACTATCACCTAGTGACCATCTGTTCATACCGAGACTCTTCCGTGCCTAGGAAAGCATGTTAAGCCGTTGGTCCCAGCTGTCATTCGAGGATTTTTGACAGTCGTTACGGGTCATCAGAAGCCCGAAAGTCTGACAAACAGTCTTACCAAGGGGTATCGTATTACCCCGTAACTGGGTTGTGGAGGTCAGATAGGCAGTCGCTCCATGTAAAATACTGGTATTCAGCTGCATCCGGTTAGACTGGAAGCCGACCCCAACATAGTTGGGAAAAGGCTAGGCAGATTGATTGACTATCACCTAGTTCATAATTCCCAGCATTTTTTTTCTCATTAGGTTATTGTTCAGTTTAGCAGTAGGTAATCGTTTCTCTCAACAAAATATCAAAGAAATTATAACTAATTGAAATAGATTTGGCAGAACGTTTAAAATTTCACATGTAGCGTCTAGCTCGTACGTGAGTGGCACGATATGGCTCTGAAGGTAGCGAAATAAATTATATTAGGCACCAGCCTGTAGGTAATAATGAAATTATAGATGGGATGTAGTACCTAGGTAATTATTTCCAAATAAAAAGAATATTTTTTATTCTTCCCTGCAAGGTCCATAATTGTAAGCCATTGTAAGATCTTTAAAAACTATGGAATATGTTATTTTTATCATTGAATTTATTTGTGAAACAAGACTTTTTTATCCAATTTTATTGGTTCACCAACAATTAGTGTCCATACAGGTTTTATGGCAAAGGTAACATGCATGCAAGTGACACTCAAAGGCAATCTCTGCATGCATAAAGAAGTTGTACAAAAAATAATATAACTTGACTAGTTTTAAAGAACTTATTAAATCATGAAAATATCGTTAAGGTATACCCATAGATATGTATTCTACTAATCCTACTTATATTATAAATGTGAAAGTTTGGACGGATGGATGTTTGTTACTCAATCACGCCAGAACGGCTGAACGGATCTGGATGAAATTTGGCCAGAGATAGATTATAGTCTGGAATAGCACATACGATTACTTTTTATCCCGGAAAAATGTACGCTTCCCGTGGGATTATTTCCAACATCCACGCGGGCGAAGACGCTGGCAAAAGCTAGTCACTCACAGCTAACACGTTCCTGCGCGGCATATGGCTATAGCAGTCATAACAATAAAACGTCTATTTATCTCATTTATCGCGCGTGAACTTGTTAAGTGTATCACAACCAAGGGATACTATTTTTCTAATAAAATCTGCGTTTCTGAATTGACATTTAGAACACATAAATAAAATCAGTTTATAAATAGATCCCTAGTCACCGTCCCGCTGCAAGTGCTTACCACCCACATGCACACTCCGCTTGTTTCGCAGCCGCATCCGAAGTGTCCTCCGCTCGAGTCGCGACCCACTTCCGAGCCGCCCGACAGCGAGTCCGTTTTTCTCCAACCGGAAATGAGATTTCCCGACAGATATAATGGCTTTCAACGGATTACGTCATGCGAGCTTTGAGTTTAGAAAATTCACTTGAATAATTCACTCCCTAAGCCAGCTTAAGCACCTTCAATATCTACTTCATTCTTTTCTTGAGTGTAATAGAATATTATTGTTTTAAGATGTGGAAGTAAACGTTGAAATAATTTGTTTGAAAAAGGCCTCAGGTACACATATCGCAAATTATGCCATAAAATTATCATTTGCACATTAATACCGCACCAACAGCCCAGATAATCGAGATTAAGTTGACCCAACCGATCGGAAATACAGTCAAAATAATTTGTTTGAAGTAATAATTGGATCATTACTGTTTATTGTGGTTTAACCGCACGCGTCGGTAATGGCGTGGGAGTTACTCTTATTATCGTCGCTATAAAATAGCGTCTATAAAAATCATTCCTGCTCGTATTACTTTCCAACTCAGTAAAAAAGTTGAAGACTAAGAGAATTTTGTTATGGAGTCATTAAGAGGAGTAAAATGCGAGTGGTATGGGAAATAAAGTGAGTTGTGACAAGTTGGGGTCCATTAGTCGACGGTGACTCCGCGACAAATGGCTTGAATAATGACCATCCCGTTTTAAACGTTTGACTAAGTGCTATTTGCGGTTTTCATGCTGAAATATGGCTAAAGTTTTGATGTTTACTTAGTTATCCTCTTATTGTCCTAATTTTATAGTGGCTTCTTTAATTACTAAATCTGTAGAGCGCTACAATTATTCTGGTTAGCAAATAAGTATTTGGGCTCAAAACGTTCTCTTATCCATAAATACAGATAATATCAGTGCACAATAAGGCTAAGAATAACTTCTGGTTAAATTATAACAAGAATCTATCCCGACGTCAAGGCTGGCCCCAGGGAAGTTGGGAGTAGCATAAATTTTCGATGTTCCTTGTTTTATCCATCAAACTTGGAACATTTGGTGTTCTCGAACACAAGGCGAAAACTTCATTATTAAGGCGAGGAATTAATAATTAATTGCAAAGTTCAGCAATAATTCCATGATGTTGTTATAATAGTAGGCATCGTTTGAAGTTCAAAGGATGCTTTGAGCATCTTTGATCTAAGTGGAGATCAACGTTCTAATATAGATAATTATAATTATAAAGCAAATAAGTGATACGCAGTCGTTTTAACTAATTATTATAGTCTTCTCTATTCTCTCCTCTACCTATATAGGGTGACTGATAAGTAGTGAACTTGAACAACAAAAATCAGCTTTTCGCTACATTTATGTTCGCATAACTCGTCAAAATGTAGGGAACACCTGATTATTTTCGCGATTTCAGGTTTGGTCATATAGTAAAAATTCTTTGTTATCATGAGTCATCATCTTTCTGCCCTTATCCTATGTTACTTGGGGTCGGCGCAACACGTTTTCTTCTTCCATTCTCCCCTGTCAACCGTCACTATTAACCTTCTCTTTCATATCATTATTCACACAATCCATCCATCTTTTCTTCGGCCTGCCTCTCCCTCTCCATCCATCAACATGTATATTCATCACTCTTTGAGTCACATGCGTTTCGTCCCTTCTCATCACATGCCCATACCAAGCCAAACGATTTCCTTTAAACTTTTCTGTCACTGGCGCCACTTTCAAACTTCCTCTTATATACTCATTTCTTACTTTATCCATTTTCGTCACTCCACACATCCATCTTAACATTCTCATCTCCGCTGCATGCAATCTTTTTTCATCCGTCTTCTTCACGGTCTAGCATTCAGACCCATAAAGTACGACAGGCCTTATCACGGACTTATAAATTTTCCCCTTTAACTTGAGGGGCATCCGTGGGTCGCAAGTTATTCCTGTGACCTGTCGCTATTTCATCGATCCTTAGTTGATCCGGTGCGATACGTCTCGGTCTACTTCGCCATCTCCTTGGACAAGCGACCCGAGGTACCGAAAGTCGGAGCAGATCGATAAGGGCGTTCCGGCGAGAGATATGGGCACAGGACTGGAGAGACCGCTAAAATCACAAAACAGATACTCAGTTTTGGTTCGACTTACTCTCAGGCCAACGGCCTCGTGTCTTTCCCACTACACCTCCAATCTGTTCTGGACCTCTAAGCCGTTCTCGGCAGTCAGCACAATGTCATCAGCGAACAGCTTACACCAGGGAGTCGCTTCCTGGATATCAGATGTAAGAGCAAGAGGTAAGGGCTGAGTGCTGATCCCTGGTGCAAGCCGACAGCCACATTGAAGCTGCCAGTAGTGCCCACTGTAGACCGGACTTGGGTACTGCATCGGCTGTACATCGCTCTAATCAACTGCACATACTTCGCTGGCACACCTTTCTCCTTCAGCGCCCACCACAAAACTTCACGAGGCACTCGGTCGTATGCCTTTTCGAGGTCAACAAATACCATGTGCAAGTTCTTATGCGCGCATCTCTTTGTTATCATGAGTATCAGTCACTAATTACACTATATGTATAAAAAAAAGGTTGTAAAGGTATTTTTTGTACAGTCCCCGCTCTTATAATAAACTCATGTCTGTGTTTGAGTGTAGACAGCGCGGACAGCTCAAATAATGTTTTGATGAAAACGTTTTTCACGCTGAAAAATATAGTTCTATTTTGTTTCCGGGTTAGTCACTAGTTTAAAATTGAGGATTCAATATGGCTGGCGAATATACGAAAACAATTCGGATGTCAATTGTTGACTCGAAAATCGACTTTTCGACTCATCGTGTTTGAATTTTAAATTCTGTTCTATTTACCGGTATGAACAAGTAAATATATATGTATAAATTCGGAATGTTTTGAGGAATAAAAAAAATATATATATATTTTACTTCAGACATGACATCCATAATTTTGTTAGTATTACACGCGACTTATAAACTATGTTAGTAACAGACAGATATATTTAAATTGCATTGTTAGTAAAGGATACTTACAGACTATGTTACTAACAAATAAAGAAAAAAAAAAAACTAATTCAAATATCGTCTGCGCTCACCTGACGCTCCGGGCACATGCACGTGCACGTGTACCCAGTGCGCCATGATGGCGCAGCACGGTTTATCACTGATGACCCTCAGAATGCTGTTGGCGCTCCCCCGCACCCTGCGCATCATGGACGCCATCCGTTTTCGCACGATGGTGTTAAAACCGTCTACGTGCGTTTCGGCAAACATCCCTGACGCGCTACAGTACCGTGGGAGCCCCAACAACATCCTGAAGGCGTTGTTGTACTGCACTCTTAGGGTGTTGTATGCCCTTTGCGTATATCGAACCCACAGGGTGCACGTGTACACCGACTGGCAAAAAGCCTTAAAAAGAGTTGTTTTCACTCCTGGTGTACAACGCGCAAACCTGCGGGTCAACATATTGCATCGGACAGCCAACGCCCTCCGTTCTCTTTCCAAGTCAGCATCATCTTTCAAATTCTCGGTCATTATATGCCCTAGGTATTTAAAATCAGACACTCTTTCAAGGGCCACACCACCTAGCATCACCGGAGGTACATGTGCTGGTTTTCTACTACCTACCCTAAAAACAAGTAATAAACATCGACTAAAATGTTGTATAGTTCGACTATCTCATAGTGGTTAGAGCAGTTACTCAGTTGCGATAGTGTTTCAAACAATAGATTAAGAAAGAAGTTCAGCACCCTAATTGCGTAACAGACTACGTAACGGAATCTGAATTATTTTGAAGCAAATTGCTAATCCATTGCCGCAGGTCGTGGGTACGATTCCCATCCAGGACAAACATTTGTGTGCATGAACATGTCTGTTTGTCCTGAGTCTGGGTGTAATTATCCATATTTTACATCAGTTATCTGGTTTCCATAGTACAAGCTCTGCTTAGTTTGGGATCAGATGACCATGTGTGAATAATGTCCCAGGATATTATATTATATTACATTATATTATATTGTATTATATTATATTATATTATATGACGGAGGAAGAACCTCCATAGTATTTTCAAAAAGTGTGACGTCAGCATAGCTGACGTCACTGATTTCCAAAACAAAACTTCACGACTTGACGTCCCAGAGAGGTCCGCACTGTCCGGCGGCTCGAAAAAGAATGATCTTAGCGCTTTTTTTTTTTTTATAAATGGCATCTCGTAGTTGACCTAGAGAGGTCGTGACTACTTAACCGGACTATCCTGTGACTGCCTTAAGATGACTCAAAGCCTCCAGCCAGGGGCATAAAACTTACAGACTAAGCGACTACACGCTAAGGACTCCCCCTGTGGGGAACGGGCCTCGGCTTAGGGCGTCGCTGGGGGGAAGACAGCAAGATGGGACAGGCTGGATCAGATTAGAATTATTATTGTCAGGGGAGTTTAAAGCTACTGGCTCAGCTACGCCACCAGCTGGCACATCATACCCGAGCAAGGGACGGGGGGGGGGGGAATACTTAGCGCTTACAGTGCGGCCATATTTATAAGGATCGTCGCACGTGCACATGTATTGAACTATGTAAATTACAATTATTCTGTTAACGTTTTAAATAGTAATGTTAATTTTACATCGTAATAATCAATCATTATTTTGTGAATTAATTTCAAACAATCAAATTATCATTTTATTTTATTATTTAAATAGACGAACACGATGAGTAGTTGCGCCGATATATATTATATTATATATTATATTATATTATATGTTCTAAAAATTTGTCTTCTCAACACCGTAAATAACGCAATGAATGTTGTTGAACTGCCAAATGAAACGGATTCCGATAGTATATTTACGCAATTAGGGTGCAGCTTTATATTAATCAAGTAGAGACGGGTTCCTATCATGCACGTTTCATAACATTTCCACTACTTAACTACAAGATCAAGAGAGAATTAAGTGCGTTATGTACCTAAATATTATTAGAAATCTGTACTAATAACTTCACATTATGTGAGAAACTACGCACATCACAGAGGCTTACCGGATCTTCCTCTGAGCTCACGGACGCACCCTTGCGTGTTTCCAGAGTTCACAGCTTCGGAAACTTCACAGCTTCGGATACTTCGCTACTACGGATACAATCACCGCTCCGGCTAGACCACACCTTTGGCTAGACTACCGGCCATAACCTCTACGGTAGCCTACGCGCCAGACACGGCTCTCTACCCGGCAACTACGCGCCAGTAGCGGCTCTCTACCAGGCCGGCACCCTACGCACCAGACGCGGCTCTATACCCGGCAACTACGCACCAGTCACGGCCCTCTAACCGGCGACTAAGGCCGAACATGCCGAGCCACCGCAGCGCCAGCCAGATGGTCCACCCAGGGCAGTACCCTTCCACTTTTTATAACCCTACAGCGAAAACCTTACAACTAGAATCTACGACCCTCTTCTGTAACTTGTGGCTTAACCTAAAATTAAACTCTGTTTTAAGTGACACTTGAGTCTCATTCTCTACCTACTAAACCCCTATGCCACAATATTATATTATATATGTTATCAATTAATCAAGTAGAGACGGGTTCCTATCATGCACGTTTCATAACATTTCCACTACTTAACTACAAGATCAAGAGAGAATATAAGTGCGTTATGTACCTAAATATTATTAGAAATCTGTACTAATAACTTCACATTATGTGAGAAATAACACAGATTAGTATCATATTCATTTAATATAAGCACATAGGTAGGTACATGTTATCAATATATCGGGTGTGTCTTTTTTTAGAGGGGAGAACTTTAAATTGAATTAAAACACAGAAAATTGTTTTTTAATATCCATGAAATTGGCTTTATTTGATGGATCATTTTATGGCATCAATGTTTGAATATAATTTCGGGCACGTGGCTGCCGCGGCTGACGCGTACTTGGCGTAATCTGGAGGTCAAACTTTCACACACTCTTCGCAGTAAATCAGGCTGTATTTCGGCAATAATGTATCGAATGTTGGCATCCAAGTGCTCAATTGTTACTGGTTTATCTGAGTAGATATTAGACTTTACATATCCCCAGAGAAAATAAAGTATCCAATGGCTTGAAATAGCACGAACTAGGTAGCCAGATTTTGAGAAATTATTTGTTTGTCAAATGATTCCTTTAGTAAATTAAGCTAATAAAAAAGTTAAGTTTGCAGTAAACTAAGCGTTGATGTCATCCGCGGCGGCCATATGCCCGGAATCATGTTCAAACATTAATCCATTAAATTATCTATCGAACAAAGGCAATTTCAAGGATATTATAAAAAAAATTCTGTGTTTTATTTAAATTTAAAGTTCTCCCCTCTAAAAAAATCACCCATTACATAATCACATTTATAAAATAGTTAGGACTTATACGTTGATACTCGTTACCCTTTTTCACTGATTGTAACGAATACTTGTAGACAGTTGTGGACTCGTTCAGAAAGAACTGCTTGCAGACTGGGCCGATCCACTCGTGAAACACCTTTTTCTAAACTCTCCGATTGGCGTGCGATTGGCGGGCCGTCACTGGGCGGACGTGACGTCATGCTACCTTGTCCAGCAGTAACCGTATCGATAACAATTATGTTTTACTACACACTTGTAAAGCAGAAATACTGAAAAGTTTTGTTAATAAGAACTTCTCCCAAAATAGCCATATTATGTTTGTACCTACCCTTCTAAAGATGTTCAGTGCTAAGATGCAAGTTCTCAACTATAAGTGGCTGCCAAAGTTTTGAGGATCCTGTATCACTAAATATATTTCACATACTTCGCGAGTGGAGTGAAATACCACAGCTGCCTTCTCTCCGTAATTGTTCGAGAATAGTTGCTTGTCTTCAGACCCTTTTGGTTAAGACGTAGTCGAGTTATTTACCAACTATCTCATAATGGCCAATTATTATAGTATAACGTTGAATAAGTTTGAGGAATTTTATAATTATCTTCTATTTACAGAGTTTGAGTGAAAGACGAATCTTGGAATTTGAAATACCCAAAGCAGATTTGAGCGAAATTTTGTTGATGTTTTAAACAACGAGAGGATATAATGCTATTCAACTAGGTAGATAAGATTATTTTATAGATATTATGTCGATAGTAAAATGTCACTAGTAATGATAAGATCGATGTTTGCTTATCATATCAGATGATTTTCGTATGACCGAAAAAATAAAAGGAATAGCCAGCGCCTTCCGTATAGCAGGTAGCTCTATTCAAATAATGTAAATGTTTCCAATAAACTTTATAATGCATGCATCTATATTCAAAATACGTTCGTAGGCGCTCGGCAATCAAGTTCGATCTCTGGCAGGTTTCGCTTGGTAGCAGATAGCATGAATAAATTGAACATCGATACATTTCAGTGCGGGGCTCTTCCGACCGTGTATGTGCAGTATACACCGGGCCTGCAAGCACTATCTCAGACTTTACGAACAAGCATGCCCGAAACGTTCGATAAACGATGCTATTCTCAAAACACACGAGACTACGAAGAGAATAATAAACTATTTGGCACTTAAAAGTTTCCTTCTAAGACAAGGGACCAAGGTTTCTTCGAAATTTTCCTCAACATTATTATCGAATTCATCACTCTTTATCAATAACGGTTTTGTTTCTTCTTCGTGTATCGTTTGTGATGGAAAAAAATCATATATATAGCCTTTTCACGTTGTGACAAAAACAGATTTGTGTCATACAATTTAACATATTCAATTGACAAGTACACAAATCGCACGTTCGGTGCAATAAAGTCACAACGGCTCATTTTTAAATTTTACAGGAGAGGAGTTTTAAGATTTTTTCCGCATTTATTATATGTATTGCCTTATTACTGGATTATTATTTGTAGTAGGTTTGAAATATTTATAAAATTAATTGTGCTTTTGCTATAGATTCACGTAAAAAAACCTAATTTTGAATAATTAAAAAAATCCTTTTAGATTTTGTAGTTTTGGCTATTTGTGACTTAATTAATGTTTAACGTAACATTGAATGTTTCCACACCGAACCCTAATTGTAGATTCTTAACGCGTGTAACCATAAACATCACATAAATATGGACTGGTAAAGTGATAGGACTCCTCTCTAGTTTTATGGGCCTGTCGTCTGACGTATAGAAAGGAGTTGCGCCAAAATTTCGTATTCCGCTCGAGCGCTGGATTAAATGTATACATTGGTTTAAAATAGTCCATGCTATACAGAGTGGCAAGGACATCGACGCGCAAACTGTAACCATGTACTCAGCAAATGATCCTAGACATAGCGTAGAAATTTTTCGTAGTTTATCAAAAAACAAAAATGCTGTTTCCAATACATATGCGATCAAAATGTATGGAACAGCAATTTTTTTTTTTAATAACTGACGAAATAATTTCAACGCATGGGGGTCCAGAATTATGTGAATCCCTAGGTAACATGGTGCGCGTCGATGTCCCTGCCACCCTGTATAACTTTGGTGAGAGGCAGCTTATCAGGAACTTCAGTCCCGGGCCTATCTGGGTGCTTCACGTAGGTTTACTGTTGTGGCTTTTTTATTAGAGATATATTTTGCAGATTATATTTCTACCTTCTAATTCTATACTTCTATTCTAATTCTTTGTTTCACGTTCAGCCTTTAAATAAGAAAAAAGCCGACGTATCTTCTGTTTTGACTTTACAGTAGTTACTTACCTATTTAAAGTACGCGTAAAACCTAATGGCGGCTCGGAAGTGAGCTAATCGTTGCGTAATACCCCACCCCTCACCCCCGCTGTCATCGTTACTGCGCAGCGACTCGCCTCATGTTCCGAGGCGAAAGTTTGAATCGAGCTGCACCTATGTAAAAGTTTTTTTTTACTAGTTTAGGACACTCTCTCTGTACCTATAGCCTCTATCTTGTCATTACATCACGTTCACGAAGAGCTTAGACGCAGACGCACACCTCACAGACGTGACCTTGAATTAAATCCGTTAAATCCAGCTAATGATTCTCTTGTATACCAGATCTTATACCTCTAATTACTGTTATTCAAAGTTAAGCCTAGCTAAACTCTCCTTGAATACATTTTGAGTGAAAGTGGGCCAAGCTTGCTAAACTCCTTTTAGGGAAAAAATACTTACTTTGTGAAGATACGACTTCGAAGTAGGTAGGTATATAAGTTTCTAAGTACATAGATTCATGTACTAAGTTAACATCGGTATAAACGGAAAGGTAGTAAAACTTGGGGAAGTTATAAAAAGGTGTTTGTTTTTACGAGTGTGAATATAATATTGGGTAATGCTGGAGATGAAATTACTGCCGGTTATTTCAGATAAGGCCTTCCATCATATATACGTACAGGAAAAGTTTTTAAGCAGTGCGTAAATTTTCACAGGGTCTACTAAACTCGTCACAAAATAATAGGTCCGTTTTGACATGAGGGTGTCCCTCTTCGTCCCGCTATGTTTGTCTCTCTTTGGCATATGAAACGATATGGGCTGTCAAAAAGGACCTATTATTTTGTAGCGAGTTTACCTATGAATATGAATAACTTTCAGTATCGGCCCAACACTGAAATCACGAAAAAGAATCAGCTGTTTCATACATTTTGGTTGAGTAGGTACCTACTGAACTTTTGTATGAAACAGCAGATTTTTATTTCGTGATTTCAGAGTTGGTCCCATAGTAAAACTTGTTCATATTCATGTGTAGAACACCCTGTGAAAATTTGCGCACTGCTTAAAAACTTTTCCTGCTTATATCTGTTGAAAGGGATGTTGGTAATATTAGCTTCTAATATAGGTGGGGCAAAGGCCTCTTCGCATACCTACTCAGAAGGCACATTTGATTGTTTTAATATAACCGGAAAATCATTATTATCTTCCTGCCCTTATCCCATGTTAATTGGGGTCTGTGCAACACGCTTTCCAATCTCCCCTGCCAACCATCACGTTATCAACATCCCTTCTCTTCCTTATCACTCTTCACACTATCCATCCATCTTTTCTTTGGCCTTCCTTTCCCTCTCTATCCATCAACATTTACATTCATCACTCTTTTAGTCACATGCACTTCCTCCCTCTTCATCACATGCCCATACTAAGCCAAACGATCCCTTTTCACCTTTTATGTCACTGGCGCCAATTTCAAATAGAGGTGCATCCGATACCGATACCGCTGCCAATATTATCGGTAGCGGCGATATTTTTATGGCCGGTACAACGATACTTAGAAATTACAAATTTTGCGCTTCATAAAAGTAATGTAAAAGCACGTGCTGTTTCGTCTATTTCCTTGCAAACGAGGCTCGAACAATGACATCTTATATATATCCAAACTTTAAAAAAATGGCGCAGAAATACTTTAGTTACCAAATGAAATAAGTTATGTTGCATCTGAGAGACTATTTTCCACCGCAGCAGCAACCTAATTGCGTAAAACACTATCAATCGGAATCTGATTAATTTTGAAGAAAATTGCTAATCCATTGCTCCCCATATGTTCGAAAAATTTATCTGCTCAACAACATAAATAACGCAATGAATGTTGTTGATCTGTCAAAATGAAACCGATTCCGAT
This sequence comes from Dicycla oo, assembly GCA_948252095.1. Classification (NCBI taxonomy): domain Eukaryota; kingdom Metazoa; phylum Arthropoda; class Insecta; order Lepidoptera; family Noctuidae; genus Dicycla; species Dicycla oo. The sequence goes on along the minus strand of OX411712.1, from coordinate 26,165,610 downwards.
TGCAAATTTTAGTTACTAATAATCTCATTCTAAGTCTGTAATTTTTATATTAATTATATTATTTTACCTTTATTTAGGTATCGATATTGCCGATATTTTTATAAGAGTATCGGTATCGGTATCGTATCGGCAAAAAGGCGTATTGATGCATTCCTACTTTCAAACTTCCCCATAAATACTAATTTCTTACTTTATCTATTTACGTCACTCCACACATCCATCTCAACATTCTTATCTTCGCTGCATGCAATCTTTTTACATCCGTCTTCTTCACGGCTCAGCATTCCGATACATACAGTACGACTAGGGTTGCCATCCGTCCGGGTCTACCCGGATTTGTCCTAGTTTAGAGGGCGTCCGGAGAGCGTTCGGGCGGGGTTTCATTTGTAGTCCGGATTTTAGGCTAATGACACATCAACCGAAAATACACGGCCGAAAAATAAACTAAGCTAATTGTTTGATAAGACTTTAATGAGATTCGTTGAGTTTCTTTAGAAGACTAAATTTAGTTTAAAATAGTTTGAAAATAAATAAAAAGTCGATTTATAACAATTCAAACTATTTTTTGTTTTACTGAGTACCTAACTTTAAAAACACTGTTGATACGTCCGGGTTTAAAGCTCCATAATCCGGACTTGTAACCGGGCATCCGTGGGTAATGGGTATGCATATTTAGTCACGGATGCCTCTCAAGTTAAACAATTAACCTGAAAATATTGTTTTTCCCTTATTTTAATCATTCCGCTTATTATTTCTTAATACTCGATAGAAAATTAATGTCGATTGAATGTCGATCGAATGTCGATTTAGCCATGGCTGTGATGGAGTGGATGAACATGTGTTGTGAGTCATCAATGGTTTCTCTCGTAATATGCATTAAGTAATTCAATATTAAATTAATAAGTAGGTAAGTACTATGTTTTTAACCGTCTTCAAAGGAAGGAGGTTATCAATTCGACACGTATGTACCTATGTAACATCTTTGGAACTGCAATATTCACATATGATAATCATAATCTATTAGGGCTTCCAAACAAATATATAAAATTTTATAAATGTATGTATGTTTATATGTTTGTAGGTTGTTTATGGTTTTAGGTTTCTTTATTGTTTCCTTACATGGAGAATATGTACAAGCTAAAAATAAATATATATATTATGTACAAGTGTATAAAAAATCATAAAAATAAAAAGGGGAAGAGCTCATAGGGCATCAAAAAATTCGTCCCCATCGCTGTCAATGGAAAAAGTGCCCAAAAGGCTGGCAGCATTGCCACGTTGGATGGCAATGCTGATTCTTTGGGCTAAAAATAGGCCAGCCCTTTGGTCCCGTGAAGAGTCGACCAACCGCTTGGCGATGTCCCGAAATACTCGATGAGCACTCGGACCCCAAGGCCCTAGAGTTTCAACCCCAAACGGCTCAAACATATAGCTCCCAATAAGGTTACTATAATTGCGCCGTTTGAGGTTTTCTGCTCCTGCAGCAGCCGCCCCAGCACAGCCCGCCGTGCTAAGAAGATGGGATGGCGCGAGGGTGTCGACACAGGTTGCATCCCACACCAAAGGCCTACCCAACTTCCAAGGCATTATGGTCATTCCGTCTGGCCTCTTCCCATCGTCGCGCGCCAAGCCATTGGGTTCTAAAACAGCTGGCACCCCGGCGGTGACAAGAGCCCGACGGATGATGTCGTTAATGCTGGCGTGCCGTGCCATCCGACCAGCGCTCTTGCTGCAGGATAGTCCATGGTGTCCGAGGCAGTCGACTCCTTCACCGCATTGACAGCGATGTGGAGCCCCACAAGGAGCACCCACACGCAAACATGTAGCGAGCTGGAATGTGGTTTTAGGTATGTTTGTATATGTTTGTCCACGCATTTCTCCGAAGCTATTAATCGGATCGTGACCATTTTATTTTTATGGGTTCAGTAATTTTCAAGGTAATGGTACGTGTAAGTATGACGGCCTGGCTTATTGATACGAGTTACGGATGTGGTTTCAAAGGGAAAACATCTCAACACCTTGGTCAGAATTCTAGTGCAATATTTATAAGAAAAATACTAACTTCTTATTACAAACAAATATTCAGGTTTTTATTAAAATCTAAAAATTACGAAATAAAAATTTAATTAAAAAATAAATAAATCGAGTTCACAAAGAAATTAACTTAAAATTATTTTTATTATGTCGGATTAAATTAAAACTAACTTAATAAACTGCGACGGACGTAGGTACCCAATTTCGTCAACACGTTAGTCATGTTTCAAAATCGAAAGGTCAATAACCTGGCGGGAGCGTTTAATGCTGACGATGACGTATTGACAAAACAAAACAGATGAATGTCGATATAATTATAATAAAATTTGTCCTAGCAACGCCATTTTACACACATAATTATGTGCTTATGTGTGTTTTTTGTAGGAATATGTACATATACCTACAAAAAACACATATAAGCACATACGAAGAGTAAGTACCTAATATGTAGGTATAATGTTATGTTCTACGCTTCACTAAAACTACCGTTACAGTTTGATGAGATTTTTATTAGTTCTGCGCTATGACGTCGTTTATGCTAATAATAATATTTTGTATCGGTGTAATACTTCGATTGTAAATTGATATTTGAAGTCTCTATTTCAGGTGGCTCGTTGGTCTAGGGGTATGATTCTCGCTTTGGGTGCGAGAGGTCCCGGGTTCAAATCCCGGACGAGCCCAACTTTTTGTATATATACGGTTTTTGTCATTTAACTATAATAATAATGTTCATTATTTATTTGTTAAAATAATATCCATTGGATACTTTTAATTTTTTTATGCAAAATATCAACACGCCAGTGTTTTGCGAGCAGACGTTTGTTTTCTGTCTACTGGTAATATAAAACGACGGTAGTCGCTATTTCGCAGCTATCATAATATAATTGAAGATGCTCGTTGTTACTACATTGCTTAGTTTAACTTAGATTTAATAATTTACGTTGTGACTATAATTATATCGTAATGAACAAGGAATCGCAATACATAATTAGTATCTATAAATTGCAAATGGGTGTATTTATATCGTCTTAGGTTTCTTCTTCAACAAACGTAAATTCGGTAGACGGATGTGCCTAATTTTTATCATGACCGTAGATCGCAGGTCAAGAGTGGTCAAACACCTTTCACTCACGCGTTTACGCACCAACACCATACATTCTATGTTGTAATAAAATTCGACGTGTCTTCCAAGCGGCTCGTTGGTCTAGGGGTATGATTTTCGCTTAGGGTGCGAGAGGTCCCGGGTTCAAATCCCGGACGAGCCCAATCTTTTTTTAAATCATACAGTTTTTTTACAAACTACGAAACGCGATAAATATGTAAATATTTGAGTGCTTGTTTATTTATTCATCATAACACGAGCAAAAGTGTTTCTAGGAAGAAATAAGGAGGCAAGTGTATGTCTCATTGAATTGCAAATTGTTTCGAGGTTCATTATGTAAACAATACCTTTTTATGAAGAGTGTGAAACAATAGCGAGGGGGAAATATGGGTGTATGAAACTAGGTGAGCATCGCTTAAAAGAGGTGCAAGGCAAAACGCAAAGTTGCATTAGCATTTTGCCTGGAAATTTGCAGTTAAAGAAAATAAACGTAGATTCCAAATGTTTTTATAACATTAGTAGAACTAGGTATGCGAGCCTTTTGCTATCTGATTTGATAATACTTATTATAATTATTTTCTTCACAATTGTTGTTTTTGTTGTGTTGTTTTTTTTTTCACTAGATGTCTCTGTTTTAACCGACTACAAAAAAGGGGTTTACGAATAAGTCGCAAAACTAAGATACTAAACCACACACCGAAATAAAGTAATTTTTCACTTTGTAGTGTTCTTTTTGGAAGTCGGTTGTTTTATTTTTGTAAAAAGGTTTTTTATTTTTATTTGGGACTAATTATTATAATCTATCAAATTAAGTACATTATAAGGCATAAAATTATAAAACTATTCCATAAGTATGTCATACGAGTTTAACTAATAATATATTATAATGTATATAAGTATAACTCTTATCAATGTACAATATAATGGAGTGTATAAAATAGACCGGATGATGACGTCACACTGATCAAAGCGTTTGTTCAGTTGTTGCTCCAAATCTGTCCAAGCAAAAAGTCGGTAATTTCCTATTATGGACTTTTATTGTTACGTCAAATTCGGAACCTATGGGTTCAGATACATCTAATGCCCGGTTTCTGATGTTTTCAAACGGACTTTATGCCTTCGGCAGTGATTATTGGTTCGAAATCTGTACACTTCATTAAGGAAGAATTTAGCTTAAAAGTCCAGTGAATTACTATCGAGGATTTATCTGAAGACCTCAAAAAACGAGCATAAGGAAGGAATTCGCTTAAAATAGACGATTTTATCGAATCAAAAGCTGTCAAGAGTTTAAAATTCTTCAGAAACTGGACATTTGTAATTTATTTGACATATTTCTTACGTGATATTTACGAAGAATCATAAAATGGTGTTTACCTTTACTGTACGTAAATTCTAAAACAAAACTATGACGAGAAAAGTATCTTTACGTATCAATACAAAAGAGACTTTCGTATTTAATTTTGAAATTTTGGCAAGTTGCTATTACGGACTTATTAGCGTAAGTAAATAGATTTCGTAAAGTTCATTGGTAAACGCTAGGTAATTAATCTGTGACGCTAGCACGTTGTTGTATTGTCGAATTACTTTGGATAAGCCTAAAACACAATGGGAACTAATAAGGTTTTTAAAGTAAATAATTCATTAATAAATATTAGTGTTGCCCAAATGCAAGAACAAGACGAGACTTAGCCAGTCTTGGTCTTGGTCTTGCGCCAATACACCTGGTCTTGGTCTTGGTCTTGGTCTTGCGCTCCCAGTCTTGGTCTTGGTCTTGGTCTTGCAGCAAGAGTCTTGCAAGTCTTGCAATTACCTATTAGTCTATTACTATTTATTAAAGTTTACTTTAAATCTTAGAAAAACGTATTAGAATTGGAACATTGTGAGCTTGAATTAACATAGCCATAGTAAAGATCAAGCAGATTAATAAATAACTGAAGATTTGATAAGAAATTCGAAAAATCAACTGACCTATATGTCGTTTTCCATGGAAGTAACTGTTTCTTAATAAACATTTATGATTTATAAGCTTACATTTGCTAAAACATGTAAAAAAACAAATTAATTACAATAACTTGACTGTATTTTAAAGAACAATACTTATCTGTCTAGAAAGAGATTGAACCCTCAACTTATAAGAAATTTAATAAAAGAGTTTTACGATTTATCATTTATTTGAATAAAAAATAAAATACAACACAAATCAACAGCTTTATCATTAGGTTATGATACTTTATATCAATTTTTTTGACCAAGAATTAATACAAAGTAACCATCTGGCTGACTCATCACTTAACCTATTTCTATGTTTTCTAATTACTAATGATGCTTTAGAAAATAACCTCTCAGCAGGTACTGAAGTTGCAGGTATTGAGAGAAAATCACGGGCCATTTTCGATAAAATCGGATACTCTGTCTCATGCGTCCTCCACCAATCTAAAATGTCTTCCGAGCTGGCAGTTCTTGGTTTTCTCAGGTACTCCTCCAACTCGTCTATCACTAAGCCTTGAAGACAAGATCCAGATGACGTCGAGGGACATTCATAGAGTTTATCAAAGTCTATTACGTCTTCATCTTCATCACATACTTTATTTTCTTTTTCTGGTAATTCCAGAGATTTGTTCAGTGAGTGTAGACTTTATATTCTTCATAAAGTTCATTGAACTTGCGCAGACTTTCTGTTTTAAGTTGCTTCCCCCACATTGTCAGGTCAAAAGTCTGAGCCTTATGCCTTGGGTCTAAAATTAAAGAAGTACAATAAATCCAGTTGCTCTTCTTGTAATGTTTAAGCATTTTGTCTCGAGCTGCTTGGAAAGCTAGAATGAGCCTTTCATCCACTTCAGATCGATTAGGTTTCTCATCTAACTGTTTTACCATGGATTCAATTTTATCTAGCAAGAGATTGAATGATACAATGACTAGCGGTAATGTAACATATTTGTCTCCACCAAGTTTTGTACTTAAAAGTTTAAAGTTTATTAGAAATTTATGTAATTTTTCGAGTACCTGCCATTCATTAGCTGTGATTTGAAAATCATTTAATTCGGTGACAGAACTGCACAATATGTCAATGCCCGCTCTCACTTTTAAACCAAATCCAATCATATCATGTGTGGAATTCCATCTCGTTGGACAGTCAAGAATGGCATTTAGATTTGATGGCACGCCAGCTGCTTCACAAGCAGACTGAAACTTCTTCTTCACTATCTCACTTCTTTTTATTTTACTGGAAATACTGCGTAACTTTGTTACAGATGTACGCGAGTCAGCAATATTTGGTGCAGATTCTTCATCTTCCTCATCCTCAGTTTCGTCTGCATAGTCTTCGTACTGCTGATCTTGCGCGTTAGTGTCAGACTCACAGTGTAATGCTAAGGTCTTTAATAAATCTTGTACACCAAGGTTTAAAATGTGAGCAAAGCACCGGAAATGTTGATTGTCTGAATTAAAGTGTGGCGGCAGCTGTTTGCCCAGTTCATACATAAATTTGGTATTTGCAGTTGCGTTGTCGACCGTGATACCTTGTATTTTATCAATTATGCCATATTCCAATAAACATTCATGGAAAATCGTTGCAATATCTTCCCCAGTATGTCGACCGCGTGATGGTATAAAATCAAGAACTACAGATTGATACTTCCATTCGTTGTCTATATAATGAATAGTAACCCCGTAGTAACTCCTACCAGCAATTGACGTCCACCCATCAATGGTAAAAGACATTTTAGATGATAATTGTTGAAGTCGTTCCTTGAGATTCAATTGGAGCTCTTCAAATCGCTCTTTGACTTTCCTTCTAAGTGTAGACCTTTTAGGAAACACCATATTAGGGCAAATACGTCGAAAATATACTTGTGTAGCTTCGTCATCGAAAAATGAGAAGGGAAGATATTTTTTCACCACCCAATCAACTGTAGCTGTCGTGATGTTGTCACTGCTGTTTTCCGACTGAAACAAAACAATAAATCTTGTGTTATTATTTAAAACATACTAGGTTTGAGCGTATAAGAGGAGGAGGTTTGTTGTTGTTAAATCGAGAAAATTGATATTTGTTATATTAAGGTTGCACTGTACTGTAATTTACCAAAATAAAGTACTTAGTTGTTACTGGCCGATTAAATGAAAATATGGGTGTTTATAAAAAATATTTAAGACGATAATTACATACTTAATATGTCGCACCCCTAGATGAAAACACCACTAACTCAAAAATACTTACGTAAGTTAATGGCGTTTTTGAAAGTATCGCATGAATAGCTACGCGGAGTTAAAATTCTTTTAACTGTTAAAAAAATATTCTTACCTGTCCACTTCTTCCAGCGGTTACTAAAAAGCTTGTGATATCTCCACTTAATTTTGGTTTAACAGGAAGAAATATTTCTGATTCCTTTTTGTGGAAAGATATTAGATGTTTCCTTAAGCCTGAAGTTTCTGTTTTTCATTTTTATTTCAATCTTTTTATGTTGGCACAATTTACAGAAGGCAGTTTGGGATGCATGAATTATTTCGAAAAACTCCTCAAATTTGCTTTTGGGTCTTTTAGATCTGTGACTCAAACTCTCGTTACTCGGACTAGAATAATTTGAATCTTCGTCACTCATATTAAATTGTACACGTGATACGTTTTTAGAAAACAACGAGAATTAGTAAAAACAATTATTAAGTTAGACTCGAAGCACAGCTCAATTGGAAATGACTGGAATTAAAATAATTCCTTTATTTATAGTACGTTTCCTTGCTTTCTACCGCGCCGCCTCGCCACGTGCCGGCTCTATGAAAAGGATGCCGCCGCAAATCAAACAATGCCGCGTGCGGCGTACAAACACACACTAAATATTACCTACTTGTACAGACGCGACGCGTGAATAAAATAGAATTAGTGCCAATCACTATTCTTTACATATAAGTGAATGTTTTGGCGTACATCTATACTAATATTATAAAGCTGAAGAGTTCGTTTGTATGTTTGATGACAGAAGTTTTAAAATAAATAAATAAGTCCTGAACGTCACTATACCTCCAAAGTTACTATTCCTCGTGGACGAAGTCGCGGGCACAGCTAGTAAATACTTACTCTCATCATCTCTCTCAGAGATATTCGGGCTGGTAAGTAATACAAAACTCTTATCGCAGGCTTTTTATTTTATTAGTAGGTAAGTACCTACGCTTTTTATGTTATTTTATTAGTTTTGTAGAATTTTTTTACACGTTTCAAGTATATTTAAAAGTGGCTACAATATTTATTAAACGGGTGATATTTGAACACTTTTTTGCTATTTTTTCTTGTAAAAACTTAAGAAATATAATGACTAAATGTACAATAATAGTACCTAAGTAATTAGTTTAAAACCATATAAGTAATCAATATTATAATATATACTTACTAGAATGAATTAATATGACATCTACTACCTATCCTTACCATTTTATCCTAATCATAATACTACTTGCGTGATCAGTATAATGTATTCATTTTCATTCTAAGCACTCTGAAACTTATTTATTCTTTGGAACACCTGTAGGTACTCTTAAAAAAATTCGAAATTATTTTGCATGAGTATACCTACGCCCTATGGCGGCAATCAAATAGTGTCACAAATGTTATGATTTCGGCGTGGCGGCAACGATTGTTTTAGATTTCAAAAGAAGCCGCCGGCGCGTGTATCATAACCATGTACTTCCGAAAAGCGGCAAATTTCTTTGAAAAGTAAGTACAAAACCTTTGATGCCGCATTATCAAAGTGCCGATGGTTAAAACATAACTATGCATGCACTCAGTTTGATTTTAATAGATATTTTTTTATTCGCTATGTTTATGGTATTAGTCGTAATGCGCATAGGTCCAGTTTTTCATATTCTTTGATACAGTTTTTTGCGTCTCATAGAATTCCTAAGCGTACCTACCTATACACCGAACTGTTACACCTAACTACTCAGTGAAATAGCGCTAAGTCCTAGCTGCAAGACGCAAGAGTCTTGCAGGCTATGTCTTGTTCTTGCTCAAGTCTTGCACGGTCAGTCTTGGTCTTGGTCTTGCTAAAAATACGCGGTCTTGTTCTTGGTCTTGGTCTTGCAAAAACGCAAGAACAAGACCAAGACTGCAAGACCAAGACTGAATTTGGGCAACACTAATAAATATGTGTAAAATTGCATTACGTATCAAAGGATGATGCCACGAAAAGTATTTACGTGATATTTACGAAGAATCATAAAAGGGTACCTTTACTGTACGTAAATTCTAAAACAAAACTATGACGGGAAAACTATCTTTACGTATCAATACAAATGTGCAACAGCAACAAAATAATAATTTTATTAACTTCGATCAATAATAGCATATTAAGAGCGGCCAACCCGTCATACTTTTCATACAAACGCTCGTACGTGATTATAGCGTTTTAAGATATTTTTGAACTAATAGGTATTTTGTGCACTGTATCGAGGTTTCTATTAAAGCGAAAAACAAAAATGTGGAGAAACAAATTCATTATAAGCGTCCAAAAATCTGCATTTTCGTACAATTTTTACTTGAACTTTGGCCGTTCATAATGTAGGTACTTACTCATAAATTGTAAAAGTAAAAAAAAAAATAACGATAAAAACCTCGCACATGTAATGGAGATTGTAAATGACAAACATTTATTTCACAAACTTGTAAGGCTTGCTAAAAAACACGAATTTCCTGGAACAAGTTTCATAAAATTTCCGCACACTATTTTTCGTTCAGTGGTATCGCGTTCTCACTTGCTTGTTAGTAAACTTGTTACTTAACTGCATTCACAGATTTTGGAAAAATGTCAACTAGAAAAACCAACTGAGGTTAGAAAAGTAAGTACTAGAAAAGTCACAAATAACAAAAAACTTTGTATTTTTTAGTGATTGATCATCTTATTTACGATCTTTTACGACGTTTGCTATTAATTATTATCAAAAGAAAGGCGTAATGTTACGTATATGTATTCATTAATCATTAATGGCCAACTATGGGTCATCTTCCAATCTAACTGGATGCAGTTATACCAGTTTTATATCAGTCTTTAATTCTTTATCCGACTGCGGCGAAGCAAAAAAAATAAGGGTTTATTTCTTTTTGAAGTCGATTTAATTATTTAAAAAAGGAGTTACATAATGAGTGTTAAAATGTCAGCCAGTACAATATAAGGTTAAGGTCCATTGCATGTAACCTTTACATTACCAAACAATTGATATTATATTAGTATAGGTACTTACACAATCTGGCCATAAATACTGTTACAATTAAAAATAAGACAGAATTATTATTATTACATTTGAATTTCGAATCTGTCATTTTTATACGATTGTTCATTGAGTTTTCTAATTTTGGCGCCAATACATTGTACAATATTTTGCAATATTAAAATGGAGTGGGGTGATAAAGAGAACCGAATCGCTGTGATTGCATTACACAAAGTTGGTATGGAGCCAAATGCAATTTTTAAAACTCCATACGCTTGGTATTAGTCAAATGTTTGTGTACCGGGCTATTAATAGGTACAATGAGACCTCCTCTGTTTGTGACAGAAAAAGATCTGGCCGTCCACGTAGTGTTCGTACGAAAAAGGTGGTCAAAGCAGTAAGGGAAAGAATTCGAAGAAATCGTGTCCGAAAGCAAAAGATTTTATCTCGGGAGATGAAGATAGCACCCAGAACCATGTCGCGTATTTTAAAAGATGAATTAGGACTTGCAGCCTATAAGAGACGCACTGATCATTTTTTAACTAATAATTTAAAAAAGAATAGGGTGGTAAAATCGAAACAACTACTGAAGCGGTACGCAAAGGAAGGTCACAGAAAAATTTTGTTAACGGATGAGAAAATCTTTACAATTGAGCAACATTTTAACAAACAAAATGAATGTATTTATGCTCAAAGCTCTAAGGAAGCTTCCCAATTAGTCGACAGAGTGCAACGTGGGCATTATCTGACTTCAGTGATAGTTTGGTGGGGTGTTAGCTATGAAGGAGTGACTGAGCCATATTTTTGTGAAAAAGGTATCAAAACATCGGCACAAGTGTATCAAGATACGATTCTTGAGAAGGTAGTTAAGCCCTTTAACAACACCATGTTCAATAATCAAGAATGGTCCTTCCAACAAGACTCGGCGCCGGGTCATAAAGCTCGGTCCACGCAGTCTTGGTTGGAAGTGAACGTTTCGGACTTCATCAGAGCTGAAGACTGGCCGTCGTCTAGTCCCGATCTTAATCCGCTGGGTTATGATTTATGGTCAGTTTTAGAGAGTACGGCTTGCTCTAAACGCCATGATAATTTGGAGTCCCTAAAACAATCCATACGATTGGCAGTGAAGAATTTTCCCATGGAAAGAGTGCGTGCTTCTATTGATAACTGGCCTCAACGTTTAAAGGACTGTAATGCAGCCAATGGAGACCACTTCGAATAAGCTTTTTATATTTATGTATTAAACTATCACACTGTAAAAGTAATAAATATTATTTGCAATAAAAAATAATTTTTTTTTCTTCGTGACAATATTTTTGGCAAGACTAGGTAGTGTGTGCATCTTTATCATTATTAATTAATAAGTAACAATATGGGATACTTTCTAGCTGTATTACTTTACGTGACTGAATGCTACCACGTAAGAGCCAAGCATCATCTACACTAATCCCGTGATCATGTACATCTTCCAGAGCATTTTCCCTTTAAACTTCTATTGAATAATTATACCGTTATTGCAGAAAGACCTGGCCAGCTTCATTTTGCATATTCCCAAATATGTTGATAACTTGTTGTTAAGTGTGATAGCTTAAACCTAAAAGCTCTTCTACTATTCAAAAGAAATAGGTAACAAGATCCAAGAGATAGCCGAAGTCAACCGGAAAAACTGTAAGCAAAGTCCAGAGTGCGAACGTCTAGACAGTCGCAAAATAAGAAAGAAAGAAGAAGAAGAAGAAGAAAGAAACGGAGCGTAGTTCCACACGATACAAACGATCGGCTGACTTTTTTCCGTCATTTTTTTTTTAAGCATACAGATTTACAGGACAACCATTATTTTGCGGCCCTTAAGGTCGCCACACACATTTCAACCGAGCATCGGATTATCACCGCCTCACACCACCGACACGCCGCCGTCGCCAACCAGGCAGTACGCATCAATGAAGTGTCAGGAGGATGCCGAGGGTTACACAGTTAGTGGTACAGTTGCAAAATGCATACCACCAACCCATTCTAATTAGCAAACCTTTGCGTCCAGACCATAACAGTTTAGGTATGTAAAAGTAGAGTATTTCCGCGATTTTACCATCCCTTTTATGAGTCATTGACATAATACTGATACCACGAACGAAAATATTACGTAATTGTTACGGATTCACATTGATAAGATAAGATATTTTTTTATTCGCCAGAAACATGGTATGTTTACAAAGGTGTTCATAATATTGCGTAGTGCTACACGGGTCGCATATAAGCAGAATCCACCAACTGAGTTTTAATGTGGCTTCTGATTGGTCGTTAAACTCCCGTAGTAGACTTTGTCTACAAAATCCACCATTTGAGTTTGAAACAACCTCTGATTGGTTGTTAAACTCTCAAAGTGAATTTTCACAAAAATTGCAACTCTAAAGGTAGACATTGTATCCGCGCGATCTGTGGTAGATTTTGCCAAGAAATGATAACTCGCTGCTTTGCATGAATACCCGCACAAACCAAAATTTTGTAATTACTAGTTTATAACACAACTAAATGCAAAATAGTCCTTATTTCATGGAAGTAAGACTCACATTCATAACGGCAAAACCGCCGATTATGCCGTTATGAATGTGAGTCTTACTGACCATGAAATAAGGACTATTTTGCATTTCAAAAATTTTGGTTTGTGCGGGTATTCATGCAAAGCAGCGAACTGTGTTAGTGGAAATTGCATAATGAAACAATTTTTTAAATTAATTATTTATTAAATAATGTTAATATTAATAATTAACAAATTTTAATATATATATATATATATATATATATATATATATATATGAACTAATGTAACTTACCGTTAGCGACATTATGGTCTATATTATAAGTCAAATTGTGTGGCCGCTATTTCTTCTTTTTAGTCTCGCTAATAGCGGGTCGACCACGACGACCACCTGCCAGTCTCTTTGAGCCTCTTGTGATACCAGCTTTTCGCCTGCTTATTGCTGTTGGTTGAACGCATATGGCTGCTCGTTTATGTCTTAGATGAATATCGCTTCCAAAAGTGCTTAAATATGTCTATTTAGTGCTTCTATTTTTCACTTTGACAACGTTTCAGAAGAACGGTACTACACCCAAACTTTTAAATTTTTAGGGTTCCGTACCCCAAAAGGAAAAACGGAACCCTTATAGGATCACTCTGTGTCTGTCTGTCACAGCCAATTTGCTCCGAATCTAATGGACTAATCAAGTTGAAATTTGGTACACGTATGAATTTCTGTAACCCAAACACGGTCGTGTAACGCAAATAAATGAATTTTTAATATGAGAGTCAATTTTGGGGCCAAATAAGAAAATAAAAAAAAAGTTTTGCAAACTGTTCCGTGTGACCTAACAAATGAAAAGGCGGGTGTGACGGTATCAACTATAATTTTGATAATTTTAAAATAAATTGTTTTAAAGTTATTTAAGAAAATTTACGAAAATTGTCCATTCCCCCTTATCTCCGAAAGTACTGAGCTTAAAATTTTGAAAAAAAAAATACAGAAAATAGTTAGATTACAGGAAAACTTATAAGAAGACTATGGTCTTAAAAAGACATGGTAAATCTCTCAATATTGTGCGTACAAACTGACATTTGCAATTGGAATATATGGGAGAATATGTTTTTCAACTACAATGTTAAGTTTGTTCTTGTAAATTCATCTCAACTATACGGAATCCTTCATTGTGCGTGGTCCGACAAGCACTTGGCCGATTTTTTTGAATGCAGCAACCTGTTTGTTTTCATATCACGTGAACGAAGTCGCGGGCGTCCGCTAGTATTACTATAATTTATTTTTATAGTGAAGGGATCGCTACCTAACATTCTGACTTTTGTGGGTCGCTACATAAAAAAAGATTGAGAAACGCCGCACTAGAGAATAGGTATGCTTTTTTAAATATTTTTTATTGCAGATACATACATATTAAAGATACAAAAGTGTAAGTATGAGCGTGCATTACCTCAAAGACTCCGGCGCCAGAACGTGGACCCAAATTTTGTTGACGCTAAGGGTCATACCAATTTCGAACGGCACGATATTTTGGATTATGGATTGATGGAAGCGTTGGCTAATTCAGCCTCTTCGTATTTCACCGCGCGCAGTCGTTGCGTCTGATATTTAAAAATCACTAAATATTCCAAATTCTACCAACGCAGTTGTTCGATTGGGCAAAATCCATCACCTGAGTGGTATCGAGCGTGCTGGTTGGTTGTTTAAAACTTGACTGGTGGATTTTGTAGACGAACTCTACTATGGAAGTATAACGACCAATCAGAAGCCACATTCAAAACTCAAATGGTGGATTTTGTAGACAAAGTCTACTACGGGAATTTAATGACCAATCAGAAGCCACATTCAAAACTCAGTTGGTGGGTGGATTCTGCTTATATGCACACGGGTCATCGTTTTAACGGTATGCCTAATTACATAATTACATCAAATCAATTAATCGCATTAAGATTGATCTCATAATGATTCTTAGTTATTTAAGTAAATATGTTTAAAAAATAAGATGTTAATTTTGTGACGTTATTGTATTGCTGTGTATTGTATTATATATTATATGTGTATACTTCCCGGGGGGGGCTGACAAGTTTTGAGCCTAAGTACCTTCAAGTGTCATTATTGTCTCGCGCTGCATAAGTATTACTAATTTGCGCATACTCTCTTTAGTATAAATACAGAGTTGTGATTAGCATTCTATAAACTAATTCATTGATTAGCATCATTACTATCTTAGTAATTAATCCGTAAACATGATCATGTCTCAGTCATCCGCGGCCCATCCCTAAGCTTAAAACTTTTCAGCCCCCCGGTACACCGGTTGTAATATTCTTAAGAGCGCTATTGTTGCTCAGATTTGCTATAGGACTTAAAGAACTTAGCGTACGGGGGGCTGAAAAGTTTTGAGCATACGGATGGGCCGCGGATGACTGAGACATGATGATGTTGACGGATTAATGACTAAAAGCGTAATGATGCTAATGACATGCAACTCTGTATTTATACTAAAGAGGGATTCGCAAATTAGTAATATGCAGCGCGAGGCAATACTGACACTTGAAGGTACTTAGGCTCAAAAGTTTTCAACCCCCCTAGTATTTTTTTTAAATGTTTTATTATGAATATTGACATGAGTGATGTCTGTTTGGTAACCAAATGGCATAATTATTTTAAGTGATAAATGTTTAAGATAAACATTTTCAATTCTTCTGAAGGCATGGGGGTAAGCTGTCATTTTGATTGATTAATGTAGTTTGACATGACATGAAGAGGACTGAAGTTACACTGTTGTGAAAGCTGACAGTCAGAGGACTGTCGACCATGGAAAGAGTTCCATGGTCGATCTATGGTTTACTGTCATCGTTTTTATGCACAGAGTAACTAAATCGGTGAGACGCCATGTTGAAAGTCGATAAAAATAATTGATAAATATCAATTCTCTACCACAACAGTATGCATTTAAATGAATTATCTGTATTTTTCCCGAATTCTACGGGCTCTTTGTTTTGAGGTAGTGTACACAGACCTGGCCCATTTTGAAACATCTCCTTTAGCGCAAAAATAGCATAAGTGTATATTAATGAAAAAAATAACCTATCACATTTTTGTAATATTTATTTTCTTAAATTGCAAGGTTTCTCACACACAAAATGTAATGTTAACATCTTAATTAAATTAAACAAAAAAATAGCTTTCGTTTGATGTATCAATGATCTGTATACTGTCTCGTCTCGTTGAAAAGATATTCAACAAAAACAGAAAAAACATTTCTCTCTAAAAATTTGAGTTTTTTATTACGTTACCGACTTATTGCTTGGGGGCGTCGATTTATGTTTTGAAGACAGGAAGACACATACATCAGTGTTAAAATGTTTTTATTGCATATTCGTAATCTTCAGACTTGGTTACGTCGCTAGAATTTTTAAATATTATTTTTCCATAATTGATAATTATTAAAGTTATTCATTCGATGGAAGCTACACATTTTTTTTTGTACACGAACAGACCTATCATAGCTCATTATTACCGATTAGCAATGACTTCAACTATTCAATAAAAGCCTTATGTGATTAATACAAAACAGAAATAGTTTATTGTTCAGGTAATACAGTAAGCAGGTTTATAGGTTAACAATAAGTTGAGACGATAATGTATATTAAAATATTACCTGTATCTAGGTTGAAAATTATTATTTACTATTGAGCCCCAAACTAGACACTTAGCCTGTATCTTGTCTGTATGTGTAGTCGTGTCTGCTTTTAATAGCCTTGTGAGTTTTGGTGCAAGCAGAAATAATGAAAAGCTGGCGGACTCTGAGAACTCTAGTTTCACGATAGAGTAAGTCAGTAGAGAACCGGTAGGGCTTCTTAAAAGTTACTTTAAGAAGCGCTCTCTGTGCTCGTTCTACTTCAATCAAGTAGGTATTTCCAGTACTGAATTATGGTTCGGCATAGCGCTAGGTAAACTTGTTGTAGTGTGTCTGTGGGTAGACAGTCTCGTAGTCTACGCACGGTGTGGATGAGCTTTCTTATTCTGTCAGAAATGTTGGATATATGTTGCTTAAATGTCAGATGGTCGTCGATAAGAATACCGAGGTATTTAATGGAAGTGGTACGTTCAAGAGCAGGGCAGTCACAAGAGGAAGTAAAGATACGAGAAGAGCAGTGATGAAGTTTGAGTTTTAGGTTTTAAAGCGGCGGTCTTGGAGAAAGCAATATATTTTGTGTTACTGCCATTTAATGTGAGGAGGTTTCTGTTACAATATTATTCGCGTGGAATCTCAATTTAATAAATGTGGCAACATTTACAATACATCGCACACATTTTTTTTTTATGATAGTATGTGTTTTTAGTGTAAAATATTAAAAAGTACATAAAGTAAAATCTGATGCCAATCTGTCCGTCTTGTATAAGCATGTATCATTTGCTACGGTTAACAGTTTACCTTTGAAAGGCAAAGTAACGAGAGACTGTTGTCTAAACGTCAGAGAACACGAGTGCAAGCTATTGTTACGATATTACAATTACTGTAAGAAAAAATCATACAAATAAAATGGTAAAAACATGTTATGATAATTGAATGTTCATATAGGTAGGTACAGACGCCAGCAGGTCAACTTACCCGAAACTGTCAGTTTTTCCCAATCAACCTTGAACCTAATGCTTTAGCAATAAAGTCGAAAATCTATTAATGAAATCTGACAGATTGTAGTAGCTCGATGTGCTGGCGTCCGTACATTATCGGCAATGTTCATTTTAACGAATAACACTGGGCCAAAAAGAAAGCGGGTCGGTAACAAAAACCTCAGTAACTTCCAAAATATTGAAGTGCTTTATCAAATAAAGACTGTATTAAAGACCATTTTAACTGTATTAAAGGCATAAATAAATTTCATAAAAGTTCAAGATTATGAAGTTAATTTGAATAAAAGTAAGTTGAGTAAAAATTACCATTTTCACTAGATTTCGAAAAATGTGCTACGGTATCAAATATACAATTTTTACACATTTTAGTATTTTGTATTGCCACCTTAATACAGCTGTTATACGGATTGGCATGCTTTCCACCAGATTTCTGAGTCGATGCTGAGGAATATTCTCCCATTCCTCTATCAGTGCTTCTTTCAGTTCACGAAGCGTGATTGGTGGGGAATTTCGCTGGCGTACACGTCGTCCCAGTTCCACTGACTGTCCTAGGCCACGACTGTCATAATCAAATTACAGTAAAAGCAGAATTGAGTCAAACTAGATGGAACTGGTGATAGTATCGATTTTTCTTATATACATACAGGTGCTCGGAAATTCGACCACCTGTATGCATTGAAAGGCATTTTACTAGACGTCATTTCCAACAAATAAAGCCCTACTAACCATTTTATTTTTTTATTCTACATTTTTTTTTGAGTAAGACACGCCTCAATTTCAAATATGATAAAATAAAGAAGGTTTTCTTTCCACTCAACACGTTTTATTTCTGAAATTATAGGAATTTATAGCATGCATTTTTTTATAAATTATCAATTATGACAAACGTTGTCCTGTCAAAATTTCAATAATTCATACAAAATTCCCATAGATAATGCACTATCAGTTTTCCCGAATTTCCCAATATACCTGGCAAGTTTTAAAACATTTTCTTTCATACAAACCTTGTCCTGACAACAAAAAAATAATTAGCCAAATAGGTGCAACCGTTCACGAACATATATTCGGCAATTGATTTTTTTTAAAATATAGATTTCAGTCGGAAAAATAACAAATTCGTGCCGAGAGAGAAGTAGTTATTTTTAAAAGTATTTGTTTTTGGTGACCAGTCTGATTTGAATAATAAACTAAAAACCTCCGTGACTCGGAAACCATTAATTTTCGACCTCTAGTTGGCGGGCGTAATTTGTTGGAAATGACCTCTAGTATAACTCCTTTCAAGGAATAGGTCGATAGGCAATCATTTAAATAATCTAAAAAACAATTTACTCTTCAACGTTACCTACAAACTCATTTTGAATTAATCTCTCTAGCATAATTATTTTTAGAGATATGGCTCTTTAAAGGATAATCAGAAAAATACATATACAGGGCTATTTTTAAATCATTAACTAAACTTTCACAGGTTGTTCTACCCATGAATATGAACAACTTTCACTATAGGACCAACTCTGAAATCACAAAAAAAAAATCTGCTGTTTCATACTTTTTGGTAGAGTAGGTATTGAACTTTTGTATGAAACAGCTGATTTTTTTTTGTGATTTCAGAGTTGGTCCCATAGTGAAAGTTGTTCATATTCATGGGTAGAACACCCTGTTAAAGTTTAGTTAATGATTTAAAAATAGCCCTGTATAATAAATTGCATTTGTACATCGAGTTGATACTAGTATATATCATATACTAGTATATACTATATACTAGTATATAATATATATTAGTGTTAGCTTGTACATATAATCTAGTTACTGTTTGAAATAAATAATAAATCAATTTTTTTAATTTTTTTGTTCAATCAATAGATTTTTTGTAAATAGATAATTGCTTCATCATGTGCAATAAATTACCAGCGTTGTGTCATCGCGCTTCTCTTTCTTTTCTATGCAGTGCGACAGTGACCGCGCTTTAGGTCCTCTAGTCCCCTTATTCAAATTTGCCAAACGGCCATGGCATCTTAAACATCAGACTAATAGTAAGAGACAAACAACGAAACACAACAATAAGACAGAAGATACAAGTCATAGATGCGCTTCAACTCCCTCAAGCACTAGGCTGAAGTGGAGATGGGCGGGCCATCTAACGCATTCTGAAGACGACTGGTGGACTCTTAAAATCAACCGCTTGGAAAGGCCCAAACGGAAAGAGCAGGCCTGCCAGCAGAACATTGACAAGACGAGATAGAGGAATTGATTGGCAAATTATGGCTTGTGAAAGCAAACAACAGAAATAACTGGAAATTACTGGAGGAGGCCTGAATCCTGATCCTTAATCAATTAATTAATAAATGTTACTTACTAGAATTAAGAACAATTTTTTTGTAAAGGAATAATAATGTCTTTTTTATTATGCAGATTTATTTATTTATTTAGGGACAACAAACAGTGTTATACTAAGTAAACATAGGTTAGAACTTAATAATAGAGGTAACAAATACACTACTCACAACGTTATCCACGTATTACTAAACAGATCAACTTACTAATTGTTAGAATGAACCATATAAAAATAAACAGAATAAAAGTAAACATTACTTAATTAGTAGTACTTAATTAGTTCTGATCACTTAACATAGTAACAATTTCTTTTCTAAATATAGCCTTGCTGAGAAACATAATATCAGATGAGCCAAACTGCCTATTATAGGTGTCAACCAATCGACGCAGCGGTGAGCGTACGCCTGAGTTGGTTCTACAAAAAGTAGTTGCAAACAAGTGTCTCGAGCGAACTTCTCGACCATGTACGATGTATGTCGATTGATTGGGTTGCAGCAATGACGGTTTAAGGAGAATGGCGACCGGTGCCGAGGCTATGCCAACCCAAGAGACCAAGTTTTACGATACCTAAGCAACCTTGATGGCATTAAAAGGGACCTACTGTAAGGTGCGCAGTTAAGCCTGCACACTGCTAATTTATTTTGAACCAAGTACGAGTAAGTAGAAGCTTTCTTTTTGATGTGTAACATCTTTCCTCGCGTTTCCCTGCAATCTGTGAAAGTGATTTCGTGAAAAGGGACGGAAGTGTGTAATAGGAGCCGGGGAAGCGCTATAGCGCTATTTGATTTGAATAATGAGCGCGCCAGGTGCCAGAGTTGGCCGTCAGATGGTACCAACCAAAACAGATGTCAGATGTTACACATCATAACTATGCGACTACTGTAAGGCTAGCTCGTTTTTTATTATTATATGAAATAACAAAGCGTAGGTTCATAAAACACGCTAACCCAAAATTCCTTACCAATTTAGTTTGATCTCGATATTTGTGATTTTCTCATATATTGGCGATACTAATATAAATTGTACTTTGTTACACCATTTTATTGGAGTCTTACATAAAATTCACATTTTTATTAGATACGCTGGTATTTTATATAAAAAACCTTACTTTTATTTTGCATTTTGGTTAGTTTTTTATTTTAAAAATCAGCTGCGCCCTACATTTTGACGAGTTATGCGAACATAAATGTAGGAGGGAAGCAGCTGATTTTTTTTCGCGATTTCGGGTTTGATCCCTTAGTAAAAGTTGTTTCGTATCATGAATAGAATCATGTGTTTAAGTATCGGTCACTAATTACTAGTGATGTACCGACTAGTCGGGAAAGTCGACTAGTCGGCCATATTTGTAGTCGGCGACTAGTCGGCTAAAACCGCCAAATAGTCGGCCCAATTTTTACACATTAATATGCTTAAAAATTTAGAAGAGGGTGATTGAAATGAAATTGAAATCTTTACTGTTATTATTTTATAATAATCAGTTTTGCAGTTTACTTTCAGTGCAATCTAGAATAGGGTAAGCCCTACCCTTCATTTGGTCCATTAATTAATTAATTTTGTTCTAATGTCTGGATCTAAGCCCAATTAATTAATTAATTGGCCTTAAGTCCAGAAGTTAAAACAAAATTACTTAGTACCTACTTCTAACAAAAAAGAAGAAACTCTATAGCAAACAATTGGCAGTAAGTAGGTTTACAACTTAGAAATAGAAAGTTAGGAACTCTTCCTTTTACCTTAATAATGAATAAGACTTAGATCCAGAAATCAAATCAGTATAATAATAATACTTCTAACGAAATTATTTAGCAAACAGTTTAAAAATAGGAAAGGAACTCTTTCTTTAATTACTTAATTGGATATAGACCTAAAAATCAAATAAAATAAAATAAACTTCTATCTAATATAGCAGCCGAAAGCAAAGATCGGCTTCGCCGACTAGTCGGCTGCGAAATGGCCGACTAGTCGGCCCATCTCTACTAATTACCAGTCCCGTATATAGGTAGGCAGTATAGATGCGTGGCGAGAGGCCCTTATGGCCCCGCCAACGCTCGGTTAAGCAGCCAAGGCTCCCGGAGTCACCTGCGATAGGCCAATATTAAAAAAAAAAAAAAAAAAAATGCGTGTACGCACGTGCTCTTAGCGAGTGACCCGAGCGAGCGGACTGTCGGCGATTGGCTTGGCGCCTGGCGGGCGCCGTACGGGCCCGCGTCGAAGTGACGTGGCCGCACGGCCCCTAACCCACGTCCCGCGGGCTCTCACCGCTGCACAGTGGGTACGCGGTAAAGCGACGCACAGTATGCGCGTTAACAAAGTGTAGGTACTAGTTTTCGTAGTTCACACGCTCCTGCTGAAAACCGATGAATCTCCAAGTTACAGTGATTACAGACGAGGAGGTCCTTGATACTAGACGCGTTATCATTCAGTGGCTTGGCTTATCTCATGGATTGGTCAAGACACTAAATGTGCATTCCACTATTTGTTGCTTAATATTTGGGGGGGGGGGGGGGAGGGTAAAACTTGATCTTGGAGGCTTGGATACCACAATAACGCCGTTGACAGAACGAAAGGTGGTATCCACCCTTTTTTTTTGGATAGGAAATGGGCCGGAGCAGGATTGCGTGTCAGTCTTTTACTGACTAAAACCCACCCGTGTTCCTTCGGTTGCCTGTGAGAGGGCCACGGTAACTCTTTTAAACAACCCGCAACCCTGGCAGGCATCGGCCTTAGCGGACCCCTTCAGCTAGTGCTGGGTGATAACTAACAACTCAATTTGGTTGAACGACATCATCAGTCAGTCAGAGTGCCACATCAAAAGCACAAAAATACCGACATCTCAGAAATTGGAACATGGAAGGGCATCGTCAGGCGACATCATGGATTCTGAGATTCTGACATTGATTTATTATGCAAAATAAAGGCGTAGCCGCCGTCCGGCTGTTCGACGGTCCGGCTGCGGCTGTCAGTCCTTATCTCCATTGATTGTGTACGGTATTGTTACAAGCGCGACACGATTTGCCACGATTCACGATTTACCGATAAACATATTCAAAAATGAATCATAAAATCTTCAACAGAACGATTGCCTTCGATACCGTTGTCGTTTCGATAAAGGTGTAATAAAACAGGAAAATATTCAACTGTAAAGAGAAACATTGTACCTACTTATCGAGAACATACGCACATTATTCGTATCGTGTTCGAACATATTTTATTTATAAGTGCCTTCGAGTAGTAGGTACTTTAGTATGAAATCGGAACAGTGAACAATGACACGAACTCCAATCAGATAATATTGTAATTAATTCTGATTTACTTAAAGTTAATGTAATGTGTAATCTAATTAAATTCCTTTTGGCTGCTCTAATAGCTGCGTCTGTGAGTCCTCAGCAAACAATCCAGAGATGTCTGGGAATTCTATTTATTCTATCTACGGTTTTTATTTTCAAATGATATACTTAGCGACACTGATTAATTAAAATAAATAAAAGAATGAAAGGTTATCAGCATTCTTTGTGCTTTGTAGGTAAGTAATTGATTTTCCTGTTTGTTTGTATCAACAGTGGTTTATGATAGAAGAATATGTTCGGATATTATAAATAAAATTCAATCGCCTGTTCCTTTGATATCTTACAATAGACCTAACCTTTCAAAACGTCAAAAGCCAATACAATATAAAATAATCGGCCAAGTGCGAGTCGGATTCGCGCACGAAAGGTTCCGTAAAAACGGCAAAAAATCACGTTTGTTGTATGGGAGTCTCCTTAAATATTTATTTATTTTATTCTGTTTTTTAATATTTTTTGTTACAGCGGTAACAGAAATACATCATCTGTGAAAATTTCAACTGTCTAACTATCACCGTTTATGAGATACAGCCTGGTGACAGACGGACAGCGGAGTCTTAGTAATAGGGTCCCGTTTTACCCTTTGGGTACGGAACCCTAAAAAAGTACCAAAAGTGTGACATGTTTAACGTGACGTTAACATACGTCTATACAATTTGGAATAAGGCATTAGAAGGGACAGGACATGTCAATTTGTCCGCGTCAGTGTCGAGCCGGTCGGGGCGGTCAAAAAAAGATGGCGGGCATTGGTGACAGCAGCCATACACAAACACAATTATACAAACGAGCCGGGTACCTTCCGAAACGAGAACACCACCCAGCAGAAATTCGGGAGAGCAAATTTTTTTACCTTCGAGAGAAAAATTTAAATTGCATTCTATTTTTTGCTTGTTTACTCCACCGCACCAAGCCGAATGCAGCTCGCGGTTTTATGTCTACGAATTACGAGTATTGTACGGTAGACCGTGAATCGGGAGAATCGTTTTGTTACTCGGCCTTTACTTGCTTATGATAAATAAAAGTAGGTAGTTTCAAACTTTTTCTTCTGACTACCATGATAATTCAGCACTTTACGCTGTGCAACTTTGTAGCAATTTCTACATAGTATCTACCTACACATATTTAGGGCTCATAAAGGCACATAAAACTCTTTCTACCATATTAGTCGCGTTCATATTGTAGGAGTTAGCGCCAGGTGGGGTAACTATTGTGAGTGACCTCCGGAGAGCAGGTGCGAGGAACGACGACCCACCCTAAATGCTGGATTACTCTTGTAATAGACGCGACAGTTGACTTAAAATAACCTATTACAAGTGAGGTCTTTAGGTTCTGAATATGTGAACAATGCAGGCATAATTAGGTACCTACCGTATAGACAGAGCTCTGTACAAAAGCATCAGTAGTTACTTAAAAAATGAGATTGTTAACCTTAGAGCTATGCTAAAAAGAAAGGTATTTATCATAAACCTTATTAACAGTATGTTTCAAAGCAGTGACCAGCTTTTGATACTCTGAAATTGAACTTTTAATATCTTAAAAAAAAGTTGCAACCACCAACGTTTTAAAATTATGTGACACGAAGTCTATAATTATTTTATCACATTGTTCAAAGTCTGCGAGTGGTATGTATTACCATAAAGCTGCATAAAGGGTAGGGCTGCGTAAGGGAAATGTCATCATGTCAACGTAAGATGGTGTGTTGGAGTGGTTTTAATTTCTTCTTCACTTTGTGTTGCCAAATTCAATATAGACTGGTACTTAGCCACAAAATTACTCGTGAATATTCATTAGTCGTAATAAGAAGAGCTGTAGCCCTGAATAAAAATTGTACTTTTTAAACCGCTACAGTACAGGCAGCTTCACAAAGAATTGATGTGATGATGAATTCATTGGATTATCTACAATTAGTGATCCATAATACTGTATCAGTCATCATCTTCTTGCCCTTAGCCCATGTTACTTGACGTCGGCGTAACACGTTTTCTTCTTCCATTCTCCCCTGTCAACCGTTACGCTATCATTCACTGCCTTCTCTTTCATATCATTCCTCACACCATCCATCCATCTTTTCTTTGGCCTTCCTCTCCATCTCCATCCATCAATATATGTTTTTTGTATATTCATCACTCTTTTAGTCACATACGTTTCCTCCCTCTCCATCACATGCCCATGCCAAGCCAACCGGATTCCTTTCAACTTTTCTATCACTGGCGCCACTTTTAAATCATTTCTTATTTTATCCATTTTCGTCACTCCACACATCCATCCAACATTCAATCTTTTCTAATACTGTATCAATGTGTAGTGTATTTCGTTGCTACACATTGATCCAATATTATAGAACAAAGATTGTAGGCAATTAAATTTATTCTTTTTGATATATTATCTTTTAGAGGCTGACTGTACCACAAAGGACTGTACCTACCTAGTGTCTCACTATCGGAAAATAAGCCTCAGCTAGCCTTTATCGATGAATAATACAGTTTTGTTTTTATTTAATTTCCTTTGTACAATTTGTGTTCAGAGCTCCCGATTGCCGTCAACATTAACCTACTCATTTTTTAATGGATCCTGAATTAGCCTGGTATCACAAAACTGACCGAGCGAGCGAAGCGTCTCTACTTCAAGTCTGGCAAAATTTGCTTTGGTCTGTCGATTTATTGCTACTTCTTTAAAGGTCGTATTTTACAACTGATCTGGACGAAACTTGCTATACAGATTTTATGACTTTATATAATTTTTTTGTCATCGTAGATTTTTGATTGGAGGGGTACTTCCTCCATAAAGGGGTAAATAGGGGGCTACTGGATATCTCCGCCTTATGAGATCCGATTTCGATGGTTCTTTTTTTTATTTGAAAGGTAAGGTAAGGTAAGCTTTAAAATGGTCTCATAAAAATTTGGTAAAGATCTGTTGAAAAAAAAAGACATGGTAAATATCCCGTTATAAATAACTTTAGTGGTACCTATATTAATTGTTGCAAGAAAGTTTGTGCTCGCGAGGTCTACTGTTCGCAGATGACTAGTAATAATAAGGCTGAAAATCGGGTGGCTTTGTTAAATAAAGGTGACTGCAATACGTTACTGGCTTAACGCTAAAGTATTCACGTATAGGGTCATAGCAAGAGATATTTTAAGCCGTAACGCGGAACCCTGATCGCTGCTATTAAATCTTACTTGACCGATTTTTAGAAAGATTTATTGAGGAGTGAGGCAGAAATAAATGCCTTCAGGAGCTTTCTGTAATTTCTCACGTAAAGCCTCGCTGGCCAGGCTAAGTAACAAATGAGGTCACATAATTTTATTAGTTTGAGCTGTCATAATAGCAGCTCGGTGGCGTCAGTTACCAACCGCGTAATTTTCATAATATGCAAATGGACTTTCTGTTTAAATGCTTTTGTACATGGTAGTGTAGGAATCTATGAATATTACACTGTTTATTCTTGCGTACATTTTAGCACAATTAATCATGCTGAAGTTAAATACGATATAGCCTTTAGGTAACATCCCAACTTCCTAACTAATATTATAAATGCGAAAGTAAGTTTGTTTGTTTGTTACCTTTTCACGCCTAGACCACTGAACCGATCATCCTGTAATTTTGCATATACGTTGTCACGTGTACAGAAACGGACACAAGGGACCTTTCATCCCGAAAAAAAGTACTGTTCCCGAGGAAAACAACAATAACGTTCTTATGATAACAGATGGCGCCACGTGTCTTTCGAATCATGATTGTACGTATTATTATAGAAACTTTAGTACTGTGTTGAGTTCTTCTTTTTTTTAAATTTAAGTATACCTAATAGTTTTGTGAGTCTAGAGTGTTGATAGGCCGGTTTTTCATAATACTATAAATGCGAAAGTTAGTTTGTTTGTTTGTTACACTTTTCAGCTAAAACCGCTGAATGGATTTGGATGAAATTTAGTACATGGGTAGACTATGACTTGGATTACGACATAGGATACTTTTTATCCCGTAAGTGCGTTCCCGTGGGATTACCGACAAACACTAATGCTAATGACAGTATATTTCTTGCATGTGTGTTACATTCTAATGCCAGTATATTTCTTACATGTCTGTATTCTAATGCCAGTATATTTCTTACAAGTTTGTATTCTAATGCCAGTCCGTATATTTCTTGACAGTGAACATAATGCTCTTACACGAAGGTCGCTTGCATTACAGAATAGCGCTTAGCGACATGAGCTTACCAAAGTATTCGTATTATATGTCCGTAATATATAATAACATCGTCATAAATGGTCTGCTTTCCCAATAAATATTCCCAAAGTATTTTGCCACATAATGTGGCCAGAAAATTTACTAAAAATTGACCCCGGTCCCGATCAACAAAAATTTTATTATAGGTTCCTACTGTGGATCTATGGTACCGGTGTGTATTAATTAAATTACTTATATAAGGGCCGATTTTTCAACCGTCAGATAACATTTATCTGGGGAATATGTTTGACGTTGTGACAGCTTTTGTATAGAAAATATATTAAACCGCCATATTTATTCCTTAGATAAAATTTATCACACACATTTTTTCGGTTTTATTTTACGGGAATGTACACTGGAAACTAACCTCATAAAAGTCTAGACAGATAATATCCTTTTATCGGAATACGATAGGACTTCCTAGAGCTTCGCCATGTTGGTAAATTAAATTCGTTTGTCAGGATCAGCATCCTGATTGAATTATAAGAATGTATGCTGTAACCGACATTGTTGAGATCGGATTACCGGTGGGATTCGGGCGATAAAGTAAAGAGCACTGCCTAACACATTTCGTGGTTAAATATCTAAATTATTTTTACACAACCTGATACGGTAATTTTAAGAGAACCGAGTACAAAAACGGCAGAAGGACTATCTTAAATGCTCAACTGTATAAGGAATCGAAAGCACTTCCAACTTAGGCTATTAAAGCAAAATGTTCTGAATAATGTTTGAATTGTAAGTTTATTATTATTTTTAATAAGGTAAGGCCGGCTGAGAGGGCCCACTATGGTTCTTACAAGGCCCAAGTACTAGAAAACTAAGTAAAAAATACGTTTGACTCCTATCCTGCTCAAGTCACTCGTGGAGCGGACCAATAGAAACACAGGAACGCGGTGACGCTCCGCGCATAGCTGCCGTCTTGTCAGTCTCGCCCAATTTCTCACGGGCGTCGGTCACAGCCACTCATATCGCTAATTTCATTTGCCACAATACGTAAGATTTTACTTGTTTGTTCTACAATTTTATGAATTTTATATTGATATTGGTTTTGTATGTAAATATGATCATTGATCAAGATAACGCTAGATGTGTGTTGCAAGGCCCGCGTCGTTTTAGAAGACCCAGCAAGTTTAGTATAAATATATAAATTCAAGTCTTGCCTAATAATCCTTAATTAATTCATTAATTTCAATATTTTCATCAAATCGATATCAAGATGGGGTGATGACAATCTGGTTTCTTTAACGCGGCCAAAACACAGGCGTGTCTTTTCACCGCTAAAAGGAGCCGTTTCGACCAAAACTCTTACTTTTCAGGGTACATCTGTTCCTGTAACTGATCGGCTTGAGCTCCTAGGCATGGAGTTGACATCCAGTCTCAACTTCGGCGCTACCATCGAGCAAAAGCCCCAACTGCGGTCATAAAACTGGGCATCCTAAATAGAGTGAAGCGATACTTTACGCCTGAACAGCTTTTGACCCTTTATAAAGCGTAAGTCCGATCCTGCATGGAGTATTGCAGGCACCTTTGGGATGCCTCAACTAAATACCAACTTGCTGCTCTTGACTCAGTAGAACGCAGAGCTAAGAGGCTCATTGGCGACGTAAAACTAGTGGATGCCAAGTTTCACAGCTTGGCTCATCGCCGCAAGGTTGCCTGCTTGTCGCTCTTCTATAGACTGTACCTACTTCGGTCGTGTGCTGAGGAACTCCACAACCTCATCACACCGGCCTCTTTCTACCATCAAACATCTAGATACCATTCATACCTAGTTGCCATTCCACCGATTCATACTAAGCGCTTCCAAAATCGCGCACAAAATGCGCACGGCAAAAGAGTGAAACTCGCTACTTGCGTCTGTGTTCCCGAACGCATACAACCCGGAATCTCTTCAAATTTAGAGTGAGAATTTAGGCTTTACTTGGGTAAGCTCACTCCATCGTAGACCTTTTCTCTGTCAGCTCTGATCTAGACTTCGGAGTCAAGAGCAAACCCATCTCAAAAAAAAATAAAAATACAAAAACACCTAATAATAGATTCAATACCTGGGCTATTTTATTACGAAGTTTGAAAAAATACTTCTAGTATTTTTTCTCCCTAAACTATTGATGATCTTAGTTTCTGTTCAAATCAAATCAAATAATTTATTCGTTTGCAAACATGGGTTACAAGTACATAGATGTTTTCTTTTATATATTACTGCTCCATGTTACATGGCATGCAAATCGTGTTTAAAGTAGACAAATTTTAAAATACATTACAATTTTGAATGGCAATTAAGAAATTAAAATAATAATTCTAACTATCAATTAATGTCTAATCGTTTAAATTACAGTCATATTAAGGAGGAAGCTCCAAGTCAAATGTTATCAAGCTTGCAGTAATAAAAAATAAAATAAAGAAATGTCAAATGTAATAGTAGCAATATGTCAATCAGTCAGTGATTCGTCATTATCGTATCGTTTATCTTTATCAATGTTGACGAATATTACAATTCTCATATTTATGTATTTTTTAAACCATTTTTGCTTACTTTCACGATAAACGATCAAAAAACTGCACGGTCCTTGTCAAACATATCATGGCTAGTAAAGCCCGACGGCAACGATTTTTATTTTTTTTTTAAATGTGCAAATTGTTATTACAACTTTAAAACTACATTGATTTGTATTTAGAAAGAGCAATGCTTTGCTTTCATAGCTAACACTTTTGTTGGGTTGAAGAGGTAAACCTAAGATATATTCCATTTTATAAAAAAGTGGGCCTTCTCAGCCGGCCTTACCTTACTTAATTTCAGCTTATCACCCAGCGAAACCGTCGCTTATCTTAATTATTATGTTTTTCCTCATAGCAGTGAATAGTTGTAAGTATTCTTTTTGGGCAAAATAAAGTATCTTAGCCGTATTTTTCCGCCGACTTCAATAGGTTATCGAAATTCGAGATGTCATTTCAACTGTATATGCTCTCACAATATTTACTTGTCCCTGTGCTCGTCCCATAGTTTCACTATTTATACGTTAAACTACCGGTATTATTACATGAACAGAAATTGACAGAAGACATTTCAGAGTTGTCTCTGGGAGTATAAAATAACAGGTTTAGCCATGACCGCTCATCATCAGTTAGAACGGGACGCCATCTAATAACGTAAAACCGACCATGCACAATGAAGGGTTCCGTAGTTGGGATGAAGAACAAACCTTGTAGTTGAACAAACTTTGTACTTACTTCGTTGAAAAAAAGTTTCTCCAACTGACTCGATTTTTTTATGTGACAAAACTACAAATGAACGATTTTCGGACTTTTTCCTTTACTTGCTGTGAGACCGGGCTATGATTTATTTACGAGTCACTCAGAGTCAATCAGAATAATATGTCACATAAATGGCCGTATTGTCTTATTGCGTTGACTTTAGAGCTCTAAACGACCGTAGACCTACGTATATGATATTAATTTCAACTTGATAGCTCCACACGTTCCTGAAATGGTCTTGACAGACTGACAGACATACAGACGGACAACGAAGTGATTTTATAAGAGTTTCGTTTCTTCTTTTGAGGTACGGAACCCTAAAACCAGACAAACAATATTTTAGGTAAGCACTGCAAGTTTGGTTACTAATTTTTCAACCAACTGCAACTGTGGTGAACCTTATTTCGGTTTATAAGTATTAATACAGAGTCCATACCTGACTCACTATTAACCAACTCGTATGTAGCATGTGGCTGATTGATAATGATTGATGACTGTGGTGCAAAAAACCTTTGTATGAACTGTTTATTTGTATGTGTGTAGTATCGTAGAGTAGGTACCTATGGTTTTTTTGAAAATGTAAGAATTAACAATAAAATGTACTTCTACAATTTATGAGTTCTGTAACGTGGGGTTATGCAAACCAAGTTCTTGAGTGAAATTCTGTTGGCATTAGGTACCTATAGGGTTTTTTGAATTTGCACTTGTTTACACCTAGCTCCTGAGAATAATTTATTACTAGAATTTGTCGCGTGGATGTCGGAAATTATCCCACGGGAACGTACTACCGAGATAAAAAGTATCCTATGTCCTAATCCAAGTCATGGACTACCCATTTGCCAATTTTTTTTTTCAAATCCGTTTAGCCATTTTAACGTGAAAGCGTAACAAACAAACAAACAAACTCACTTTCGCATTTGGACCGTGCTTTGCAGAAAGCATGCATGTCGGGAAAAGTACAAACAAAGTTAAAAGCATTTTTCTGTCGATGTTTGCATTATGGATGTATGGACAAGGCTGCATTTGACGGCTCATATCTCCGTGATAAATAGAGATTCCAACATGGTTTTTTTTGCAAAAAAATCTTGTATGTCGAAATTAGTATGACTGTTTATAACTCCTTTTTGGAAAAAGTGTCATATGGCTGCTTTCTGCATAACTAGGTCCATTTATAATAATATCGAGGGTTCCTGTCTGCATAAAACCTACCTGCATTAAAAAGTAAAAAACGGAGATAGACACTATTGATTATTAACCGTCGATAGGCCACCTTTTCGTAAAAAATATTGATACTTGCTCTACTGTAAAGTTCCAAACATGTCGCTTAATACAAATAGCCCGTGAACCCTCGATATTATAGGTGAGGATTAGGAATTGCGTTCCTTGCTGTATATATTGAGTTAAGGTAGGTGGGTGTACCTAGGTAAGTATATCCATACTCGTATTTATGTCCGAAGCAGGTTTTTTGTACTTAATGTATCATGATCTAACTCGGATCAGCATTAAATAAGAACGAGTGTAGTCAATTTAAATGACACCATTTACGTAAATCTATAACACCCAAGCAAAAAATCATTTCAGTAGTCAGAATATATAAATCAAACGTAACTTTAATATTAGATACGTCGTCTAATATGTTAATCTTACCCGCAGCCATCTTAATCTCAAGAATGATATATGAAATGTCAAAGATAGGTACTTAAATGTTAAGTAATTCTAAAGTTAGAAGTGAGTTTCAGTAGTGATATACATTGCTCTTAAATCTTGCTAAGTTACATTCACACTCGAATACACTCGCGGAATTGCCTAAATTGTGCAGTGTTAAGAATGGAAGCTCCCAAGTTCGTTGTGTCAAGACTTTCTTCTAGTCTTTGTCTCTCGCCTGTGGTAATTGTCGAGAACTTTTAATAGGTATGTAATAGACCACATGATACATGGCTGAACCTATGGTAAGAAAAGACGTGGTACCTATACTGCCATCTTAAGGAAAAAAGACGTATCTGACCTTTTTTTCGAAATCGAGTTATTTCCATATTCGGAACCAGCAAAAAAGGCGCATCTGCTAGTATTTTTAAATTGGCGTAAATTTAACGGAAAACCTAATAATTCTTACTAGTAAAAGACGCATCTGCCTTAGTATCTAATACTTTAAACAGGACAAAATATTTTTTTCTCCGTTTCAGTATTTCTGTATATATTCGTACGTCCTTTTTCCTTACGGCCGCAGTACCAATACGTAGATTATCAATCACAATAATTTGATAACCTCAATGATAATTCGATTAACTCCGTCAACTAATTATCACACAATAGTGATGACCATGGACTACAGATTTCTGTAGGTACACTCTGCGGTATGAAGCAGGATATTTGCAGATTAAAACAACAGATTTTAATTAAACCCCGAACTGAAACTGAAACAGCTTTCAAAATGGAATTCATTTATTCATCGTGTTTTTATTTCGACGCGTCGTTTACACGCCAATATAAAAGTTGGCTGTGCACTATTCGATTGGTGGGAAAGCGCCATTAGTTTCGATTGACCCGAAATCAGCAATTTGGGGCAATTTACATTACGACCGAGTACATTACCATGTACTACATACACACTAGTAGCTCTGCGAACAGTAGACCTCGCCATCTAGTGACCTTATTGTAAAACTAACATTAATATTGGTTTTAAGGGGAATCGCCAGGGTAGCTCGCGAAATTCAATTGTTCTTATGTTTTTTGCAATTTGCAATTCAGTATTAGGTTGTATGTTGATTAAAGTATGATTCGCGACCGTAACATACATATATGTATTTACAGAATTATAATCATTAGAATTAGTAATACAACTAACTCCTTAAGTTAGTATAATCCTAAATGTCAAGATTTCATGAAATAGTAATTCAACAGGATTACCTGTACATTAATTGCGTAATACATTATCAATCAGAATTGGTTTCATTTTGACAGTTCAACAACATCCATTGCGTTATTTACGTTGTTGGCCAGGCAAAATTTTCGAACATATGAAGCAATGGATTAGCAATATGCTTCAAAATGATTCAGATTCCGATCACTACCGATTACCTACACTATCGATTGGAGTTTGAATCAATTTGAAGCAAATTGCTAATCCAATGCTTCATTTATGTTCGAAAAATTTTGTCTGACCAACAACGTAAATAACACAATGAATGTTGTTGAACTGTCAAAATGAAACCGATTCCGACTAATGGTGTGTTTCGCAATTAGGGTACAGGTCTTAAAGAGTTGTATTGATGACTTTAATGATTATAATTCTGTAAATAAATACTTGTTAGGGCCAAAAATCATATTCTGAACAACATACAACCTAATACTGACTTGCAAATTGCATACAACGTAAGAAAAATTGAATTTCGTGAGCTACCCTGGCGCTTTCGCCTTAAAGTTTCGTTTTAGAGAATTCTGATAATTATAATATAATATAATATAATAATAAACTTTATTTCATAAAAATACAGATTTAACGTGTTTATATAAAGACAATTTAATTGAGCTTTGGTAGTAACACAGTGCGATACAAATCTAAGAACTGAAATCTGTACACAATATGGAAAACCCTGCCTCTCAAACTAGGTAACCTGTATCTTGAGAGACAGTGATTCAGCTTAAAATGTGATTTTATAGGTATAATAGTAGACTGTGTCGATCTACCTGAGCAAATGAAGGAAAATAAAAATAAAAAATGATAAAAAGCTAATTAAGTATATAGTTAGTATGTAGGATGTGCGTGTGCGTGCGTGTGTGCATGTATGTGTGTGTGTGTGTATGTGTGTGTGCGGGTGTGTTGTGTGTGATTGGAGATATGGATGTAGGTAGTTAGGCGACATACTTAAGTAGGGATTCTGTTTGTAGATAGTCCTGTTTCAATAACCATTCCGTCAATTTTGACTTTACTTCATATCTATTTAGATCGACTATGTTTATCTTTTTGTGAATTTGTTTATAGATATATGTACTTAATGTGTAGTATTGGTGTTGAGCGAAGGAGGTTTTGTGAGGCGTACTTAAGGGCAGTTTCTTCCTTTTTTTAGGGTCAGTTGGGGGAACGCTTGCGTGTCTTCTAACAGTAGACTGCAGTACAAAAAGCTGGCGTACTGATAGTACTTTGGAATCAGCGTATACACTGAAAGAAAAACTTGATAACATTAATAAAAAAAATGTTTGCAGCTATCAAGGAACTTGTTAACATACGAGCACATAAAGTAATATGATTATGGCAATAAAGTTATGTTGATTAAGCAACAGACAAGTTGTCTTGATAAAATCAAACAAAATAATTGTCAATACAATCAAGTTTGGTTATCATGCCAATAATTTCTGGTGATCGAAGTTATAACGAACTTGTTAATGGTTATCAAGTATTTTATTAGTTTCAGTAATGTCTACGCTTAATTTTATAAGCTTATTGTATTCTGCAATCAAAGGACCTGATTACTGTGAATTGGTAATTTGATTCATTTGATTCTGTTCGACATAAGAATCAAATATTTATATGTTTACGTTTACAATAATACTTATTTAGTTTTATAAAGTTATTTATATATTTAATTATAGATAATTATTAATATGTAATAAGTTTATTTTAAATGTAATAAACACAATTGATTGATTGTAACAATGAATATTGTGATGTTATTCAGTGATCTTGTTTAAAGCTACAAAGTAGTTTTATTGACTCTATCAGGAAAGATATTTATTCTTATATAGTGCACTTATTTATTGTTCATAGGTTCAAAAGTACAACACGTGCACGATATTTTGACACCTGGCCGCGGTTTAAATATAAAGATTTAGACATTATAATGCTGCGCTGTTCCCAAGTAACACAGCTATGTTAAAAAAAAACGTGGACATTTCAACATAGCCTATGTAACTCGGGAACAGCGCAGCATTATGTCTAAATCTTTATATTTAAACCGCGCTCAGGTCTTAATTTATCATGCACGTGTTGTACTGTAGGTTAAGGAACTGTATAATCAGCAAAATAAGAATGACAGAAGTGATTATAAAAAGTTTTTATTTATCAGAGATTATTATTATATTATTTTCCCTTATACTAATTAATTTAACAGTAGGTAGTCTTATAACATTTCCCTCTTATTCATAAAAAATTAAAACGCTCTACAAATCTACTTTAGTCAAAATAGTGTTTTGTCAATTTCTTTCGATTAATGATTTGCGTTTGAAAGAAGAATACGAAGCACTATTTTAAATAAAACAGGTTTGTAGTGCTTCAGTTTTTTTTTTTTTATGAACAAGGGGATTTGTGTTTACAAATCAACACCATTAAGCTAATAGGAACCTAAATTGAACAGTAGTCTTATATTGGGTGTCCCAGGGCCATGGAAAAGTACTTTTACATTGAAGAATAATATACATTATATTAAGTGAAAGAAGACTTCATTTGGATTTCAAAAATAATTTGGACTGCATTCAGGTTTTGAATTTTGAAAAATCAGCTGCCTGCACCGGGAATCAAACACACTAAACTCTGAAAAAATAACATTTATGGCACCAATCGACAGGGTGAATAACCTCTCACCTACCCAAAAAACTTTGAATGCAGTTTTTTTGTTTTTTGTTAAAATGAAGTCTTTCAGCAAAATTTCCTACTCAACGTTAAAAGTAGGTACTTTTCCTCCATGTGGCATAGCAGTGAGACACCCTGTTATAACCCCTGGTGTAAGATCCTTATGCTAATAAATTAAACAACAACATTGCCTTATACAAACAACATCTCCCGGAATTGATGTACAACCTCTCAAGGGGTCACTCATCATTATGAACAACTTTTACTATGGGACCAAAGATTGGTTCAGTAGTAAAAGTTGTTCATAATGATGAGTAGAATGACCCCTTAAAAGGTTGACACTGTTTACACTTACACACTGTTTACAGTTACACCCTGTATAACCTTTGTGTTTAGGCATCAACATCCTTATACTAAATAAATGAACAGTAGTCTTATACAGTGAGAATCAGGAAGTAGTATTTATACGGTTATAAAATTAAATTGGACAACATTTTTATTTGATACAATGCTGATATTACCTACATGGTATGGAAATTCCAATAAACTATCTAGTTTGACAACATACCTGTAATTTTATGGTTTATACAAACAATATTTCTAAAAAGACTATTATATATCATGTCAAGGCTTGTCTTCTTTATTTCGTTTGTTCGGCAGATCTGGCACGCTTTGGTACGCGGAGTAATTTATTTAGTTAATTCCATTTTTTATCATTTACATGGCTGGAGGAGAGGATTTGCGTTTGGATCTCGAAGAGGTAGCAGCGACCGGTAAAGCAATGATGCTTGGATTAATCAGCTCTGGCAAACTCAATATTGTAGCAAGGTCTTCACTCGAATCTGAAATAAGAATTTTACTTAATAAAAGCTGGCTGTCAGCATTTGACCAGTTGTTTGGCCGTAATCTTAGGCAACAGGCAAACAGACACACTATTGATAGTTAATTCTCCTTTCTTTCCCGCACCGTGGTCATGAAAAAAAAAACACTTACCGTCTGCCAAATGGATAACATCATTGTTATAAACGTCTTTATATTTTCTTCTTTTTAAAAGTTCTATTAAAGTTTTCTTCACTGAAGGGAAGTTCAAATAAAAGTTGTTTTTTTCTTCAGGGTAACAAGCAGTGAAGTCTTCTTCAAGCTGAAACAAAAGGTTAAATATTAGGGTTTGCGCACAGAGCAGTTGACTTCTACGTTCCTACCAGCATGCCCACAAATCATGATAAATAATCCACACTAATCGTATAAATGTGAAGTCTGTCATCTCATCAGGTTTCACAGATAAATTGCTGAACCGCTTTTGATTAAATTTGGTATGGAGATTGCCAAGAGAATAAATTCTAAATTAAGTATATTAAGCACTAAATACCTACCAATGTAAAACCCTGAAGTTTTTGTAAGGCAGGATAACCTGAAAATATTGTTCAACTGAATAGTCTCTTAAATCTTTGAGACGTTTTTGTAATGTCCCTTTCCATTTTGCTAGAACTAATGTCCAAGGATCTGAGCTGCTCTTAAGCCACGCTATATCGTCATCGTCATTGCTGGAATTTGCAGTATTAACTGTT
Organism: Dicycla oo; assembly: GCA_948252095.1. Classification (NCBI taxonomy): domain Eukaryota; kingdom Metazoa; phylum Arthropoda; class Insecta; order Lepidoptera; family Noctuidae; genus Dicycla; species Dicycla oo. Next base: position 26,127,832 of record OX411712.1, on the reverse strand, counting down.
AGTAGAAGTGGTTCGGGTGATACTTTGACAGCTTCATCAGTAGTTTGTAGGTACACCCTTTTTTTGATATTTCCTTCTCAAGTTGAGTAATTGACTGATTAGTTTGCCTCTGGCTTGGTATGTCACACCTTGCGAAGTACCGCATGGTGAAATGCAGTACGTCGTATTCCTCTCATTCGGAAAACTTCCTTTATTTGTTTACTCCACTTGTGATATATTTCTTCAGTGATATTAGAATTTTTATGGTCTTTTAATATTTGTTTGCAAATAGTGGCATCTAGGGGACTTCTAGAATGTTCATTATCTAATGATTTCCCGGCAAACTTTAAGAGACCTGATGTCCCAAAATCTTCTTTAAGTAATTGCAAAAGGCGCTGTAAAAAAAAACAGAACCATGAATTAATTATAATAATTACACAGTACCTAGGCGATCAAACTATGCATAGAAAACAAAAATAAAGTGCGAGTGGACTCGCACACTGAGAGTTCCGTACAAAAACCTACTACAAACTACTCAGCTGAGTGAAGATGGCATGCGGTTTCTATGAAACATCAAGGAGGCCAAGTGCCATGTTCACTCAACCAAGCAATTCTTTTTTATCTTTAACTTATTTCTTTATTTTTATTATTATTTGGAGTTATAGCGGCCATAGTATACACCACAGATCCTGTGGTATACATACACTGTGACAATTGCAAGTGTCTACCTATTATGGTTCAAAAGATACAGCCTGTTGTATATAGATACCTGCATACTTCCTAGTTTTTAAGTTTGTGTTTATTACGTTTTAAGTCTACCCTCCATCATATTAATGTTCCTACCCTACTCTTATGATTTAGGTACCCACTTGTATTTCTAAGCTACGTAGCTCAATACAGAAGTTAGTTTATGACAGAATGACAGCAGAGCCTTAGCGATAGGGTCCCGTTGGCATCCTTTCAGTACGACACTCTAAAAACTAAAAAAAAACATAAAACAAACTAAATGAATAACAAAAATTCATGCTTACATTATTTTCAATGACATGGAAACATTGTGTAGTTGTGGCTGAAGTTGCATCAAAGCTGGGGGCTCTTGTTTCTAATTGATCTGCCATGGACACATTACTTATTTCTATTTCTTCTTCAGCATTAAGATCTTCAACTAGAATGTCCTGAAATAGATTGAATGTAACTAACTAACACAAAAATTGTATTCAACTTTTATTTTAAAACATGTAATTCCTGTGGAGTATCGTGGCCCGGATCTTCCCCACAGAAGAATGCCAAACTTGTAACCTTAGCATCTCGTAAAATGTAAAAAAAACTAACCATCAGTGAGATGAAATTTATACTACATTGAATAAATAATTTGAATTTTGAATTGATTAATAAGTTTATTATCTTCAATCTCTGCCAGTGGCAGTGTTTAGTTAGGAAACAATAGAAAATCTAGTCTGGTCCAGATGTGCGCGCAAGCAGACGAGAGGTTAATGATATATTATGATTCTGACTGCAGAGCGGCGTTCGGTTCTTAATCCAAAAACTAAATAAGTACCTAGTATAGGGTACTTGTGGTAGGCCATAGGTAGATACGGTTGACACATGATGTACTACCAAATACTATATATCCAATTGCTACTCAGTCAAGTTACATAGACACCTAACTGTGATGAAATTTTTTTTTGTAAGTAGTGCTTACTTAACTAGGCCTGAAATACCTAGTTATTTTTTTTATATTAGTTTTAAATACCTAGCTACATACTAACACTTTAAGCACTAGCAAATACATTTTTTTATAGATTTACTATACTGCACTACACATACACTAAGCTGACATAATGTAAGTACATACTTCCTTAAGAAACGGTGCCTAGTTAACTTGATCAAGTAGTAGGATCAAGTAGTACCTTTAGACCCGATTCCAGTAAAGGTAAGTACCTACCTACTTACCTACCTAGAGAGAGATATATCGATACTGCTCAAGTCTCCCGAAATACTTATATTATTGTCTATACTGAAATCCGACTTCCACATTTTTCCAGCTCCGTAGAAATAGGGTTCTAGGCCCTATTAAAGGAGTCAGCTCTTTGATAGCGTCATGGTTACGTGCAGAAAGCGCCTGCAGATTAATTTCATTTTCTGCAAAATAATCGTCGCTGAACTGATGCGAAAACAACATAATTATTATCATATTTGCTAAAAGGGTAGGAAGGTTAGGTACTTACTGATAAAAGTGGCACGTAGTTCGGGCAGCCCTCAAGCCGACACACACACACACACACACACACAAACTTGAGGACTTGGAGGTTGCACACTTCTTCCATCACAAACCGGGGTATAACCACTACGATGGCAAGACATTCACAGCAATCACAGCACAGGATTCACCGAATTCCAAGTTCCAACTTGGCGCCGACGACGCCGATGGTCAGTGGGTCGTCTTAGGGGTGTTTTTGTTTCGTGTAACCGCGCAATAACTTGAAAATTGGAATTAATTGAATAAATGACTCCGCGCAAAGCGTGCCATGTTTGATCTGCCGAACGAATGAAATAAACAAGTCTTGACATGAAACACTGACGCCACCACCATATAACAAAGTGTTATTATAGAACTTATCATCCAACTTGATTAAATCTGTGATGTGCCATGTTTACAATATCTTAATCATGTTATCATAATTAATTTTATGAAGTGCATGTTATAGAAGAGTTGATCATTTTAACTTTATTGTGACAACAAACAGTGATTATTCTATTTATGTAAGTTTTTGATTGCTTCATTCATTTTTTTTTCTATCAAGCAAAATTTCATACTTGATTGACTCGATTTTTCTCAGTGTAGTTGCGTAGTGGGATAGCGGTAAGGTTTTCGCAACATCACCTTCAGTACGGCTCGCTGCGCTCTTTCAATCCTCAGAAGACTGGTTTTATTAGCGCCTCCCCATACTGCGATGCAATATCCAATGACGGATTGACATAAAGCATAGTACACCATCTTCAGGGTTTCAGGCGCAGCCGAGTTTCTAAGAGATTTGAAAATATGCAAAATTATTTTCAGAATTCTTTAGTTTTGTGATGAGAAGGTGCCCAGGTGCTCCATCAATCCCTACCAAGTAGTTAAAGGGCCGAATCCATTGGTAGAAATTTAAAAGTGGGCAATTTTCTGCATTTTGAGGAGCTATTCTGCTTATCACGCCGGAGATCTTCGCCAAATTTTTATGAGAACAACTTAAAGTCCCTTGTCAAATAAAAAAAGACCCATCAAATTCGGATCTCCTAAGACCTAGTCCAGAAGAAGCGACAAAAAAATTCTATAAAGTCGTAAAACCTGTAAGTATACCAAATTTCGTCCAAATCGGTTGTAAAATACGACGTGTAGAGGAGTACCAACAAACTGACACAGGAAAGCAAATTTTGCCAGACTTGAAGCTTCGCTTCGCTCGCTCGGACACACGTGCGTCCTCCTGTAAGTTTATAGTTTATTGTATGAACCTAGTGAGGCGCAGAACTTTTTAAGTGTTGTGCATTAAGTATCAGTTAGAAACTTTGATACTAGACTTAATAAAGTGATAAAGTTGTCAGTGTTGATAACTGATGTTTCGGAGTTATTTCCTGCCGGATGTTGGAGGAAATCTAGTTTATGATAGTTTAGCGGCCTCGCTTAGAGAGGATCTACTGATCATTTACAGGAAGTGTGTATGCAATGTAGAAATACTCGTAACAGTTATCAGTTTTATGGTTTTTAGTGTGTAAAGTATATTCTTGTTTGTATTTTAGCTAGTGGTTGAAAATTCTACATTTAATACATTTATCAAAAAATCTCCTTAACCATGCCTGATATCCAGCTACAAAAATCAGCTGAGCAGGAAGCTTGCTGAGCAAAGCAGCGTGCCAGACCCTGTCAAAGGCCTTCGAGATGTCAAGCGATACAGCCAGTGCTTCGCCGTGTTTCTCGATGGCTTCGCCACAGCAGTGCGTGACATACACAAGAAGATTGCCAGTTGAATGTTCCCGGCGGAAGCCATATTGACGGTCACTGAGGAGATCATTGTCTTCAAGCTAGGTCAGTAACTGATTGTTCAGTACCCTTTCCATAACCTTGCACAGAATGGAGGTAATTGCGATCGGACGGTAATGGGCAGGGTCTGCACGGTCACCCTTTTTGGGAACTGGTTGTACATTTGCAAGCTTACAGGATTTCGGCACCGTTCTTTTATCAAGAGAGAGACGGAACAAACGTTCAACACAGGAGACAGTTCAGGCGCACACTGCCTCAACACTCTCGCTGGAATGCCGTCAGGCCCGCTGGCCTTGTTCACGTATACGTCGACTGCACAATACTCTTCGGACCTCTTTAATGTGAACTCCGGCATGGAGGAGTCACAATTAGGTACAGTAGGTGGTTGCTTGGAGCCAGCGACCAGACGTGAAATGGTTGCAAAGAGAGCCATCGACCCATCAGGTTTCATCATTGGAGGTAAAGTGGGACGATAGATTAGTTAGATACCAGAACTGTTTACTACACTGAACGAGACACAATAGAAGTTTTATTGTTATAAAGCCTATGGGAGTTTAGTGTCCCGCAAAGTGTCAACGATGAGTTCTCGTCCTCTCTCCTAATAAATTATACTTAGATACTTACTTGATGAATAAAACAGAATGGAAACAAATATTTAGTGTAATATAGTGTCTATTAGTATGGTCCCAAATAAATTGAGAAACAAAAGGTGCAAAGCTCTGTATTTGAACTAAAACACAACAAACCGTACCTTTCCGAAAACCTAAACTGATCCCAAATAGCCCAACACTCGCACAAACACAGTAGGTAAACAGTTGATCATATACGTATGTATATACCTCCGTGTTTGTGACGCGATGTGACGGTGTGGTGTGAGGGACATTCGGTGTCATTAGCGACGTGGCTCAGTCTCCTCTATTTACGGAACAACCCAACCCACTACATAAAGAATAGCCCGAATGCTTACGTATTTAGGAACCACTCGGATTTGTGACGGTTTTAGGAACTTTGACCTTTATAGCATTGAAGTTACAATTTGGATTTTATTTGGGTTTAAGTGGTCATAAAACGTAGGACTGTAGAAGTTAAATAACGTTACATTACTTGATTGAGGCTCGTTCCATACGCGCTATAGATTAGTGTAGAACCATAATTATCATCAACTGCCTAGCCTTATCCCAACTATGTTGGGGTCGGCTTCCAGCCTAACCGGATGCAGCTGAATACCAGTATTTCACATGGAGAGATTGCCTATCTGACCTCCACAACCCAGTAACTGGGTAATACGATACCCCTTGGTAAGACTGGTTGTCAGACTTTCGGGCTTCTGACAACCCGTAACGACTGTCAAAGATCCACGAATGACAGCCGGGGCTAATGGCTTAAAGTGCTATCTGAGCCACGAAGAAGTCTTGATATGTAAAAATGGTCACCCATCCATGGACCAACCGCGACAAACGTAGTTTACCTGATCGATCGACCCGTGCGGCTGTTATTACTTAACCACGGGCCCAGAACCATATATGTATAGGGTGACGGGTAATAAGTGACCGATACTTAAACACATGATTGTACTCATGATATCAAACAACTTTTACTATGGGACCAAACCTGAAATCGCGAAAAAAATTTGTTGCTCCTTACATTTTGACGAGTTATGCGAACATGAATGTATGGGACAGCTGATTTTTTTTCGCTAATTCGAATTTGGTCCCACTGTCAAAGTTGTTTGTTATCATGAGTACAATCATGTGTTTGAGTATCGGTCACTAATTACCAGTCACCTATACCTAGTCCTTTATAACTATAATCGTATACAAGGTTACCGCACAACTTCATAAAAGGAACAACTTTTACTATAGGGATAGACCTGAAATCGCGAAAAAAAAATCAGCTGTTACCATTGATATATTAAAAGGGCTGTTCCCTACATTTTGACGAGTTATGCGAACATAAATGTAGGGAACAGCAGATTTTTTTCGCGATTTCAGGTTAGGTCCCATAGTAAAAGTTGTTTGTTATCATGAGTACAATCATGTGTTTATGTATCGATCACTAATTATTACCAGTCACCCTATACATATATGGTTCTGGGCCTGTGGGTAGTAATATAATAACAGCCGCACGGGTCGATCGATCAGGTTAAGTGGGAAGCGTCAGGGTAGCCCGCGAAATTCAAATTTTCTTACGTTTTTCGCAATTCACAAGTCGGTATTAGATTGTACGTTGATCAAAATATAATATGCGCCCGTAAAAAGTATCTATTTATATAATTAGAATTATTAAAGTGATCAATAAAACTCTCTAAGACCAGGTAACCCTAATTAATGACTATTTCATGAAATGTTGACATTTGAAGATTATACTAACTTAAGGAGTTGTATTACTGTTTCTAATGATTATGATTCTGTAAAAACATATTTGTTACGGCCGCAAATCATACTTTATTTAACATACTACTTAAAAACGTAAGAAAATTTGAATTTAAAATAAAAAAAAATTGAATTTGAAAGTTGTTTATAATGATTTGTATAATGACCCCTTATGAGGTTACACCTTGCAAGAAAACGGCCCTAGATTGTAAGATCCCTCTTTTACATTAGCTTCATGTCCCTTGAGAAGCTGATTGAAAATCAAAAATATAATGGTGTCACGAAATTCCCATACCTTTTTAATTTTGAACTCTGTTTTCCCGTTCCAGAATCCATGTCGAGAATGGCGTAGTTATTAATATACGGTCCTAAGGAATGTTTGATACCCGGAATGAGAAAATAAATTCATATTACATCGAGAAACAAAGAATTCTTCGTTACCCTCATCATTGTTGCTCCAATATGTATTTTCTGCCTTGGGACCAGTCCCAGTTCTCTTAACCAATACAAACGATTTACTACAGACAATTTCTTCATATTTGTACACCATTTATTTGCTTCCCATTGTTTACTTTGTTCGTTTATGATATAAAAACAATAAAGCTTGCGAGCGTACCTTCTGTTGTGATACAGACATGTTGATATTAAACATTTTTCGCGTGCATCTGATGAATGTTCTCGCAGACAGCCTGGCTTGTCGTTGTTGACTACCGAGGCACTAATAGTACTATACTCAAGTCTTTTATAGCAAGCGTTTTGAATTTAAATCTGAAGGTGTTGTAGGTTTTTTAGGGTTCCGTGCCTCAAAAGGAAAAAACGGAACCCTTATTAGGATCACTTCGTTGTCCGTCTGTCTGCCAGGAACGCGTGGAGGTATCAAGTTGAAATGAATATGAAATAAGTCTATGTTCCCTTAGAGCTGTAAAAAATCAAGCTTCTAAGTCAACGCAGTAAAAAAATATGGCCATTTATGCGACATATTTTGATAGTTTTGTCCTAGCGTTAAATTTGGCAAGAAGCAAGGTCTCACATCAAAAGTAAAGTAAAAAGTCCGAAAGTCGTTAATTTGTAATTTTAACACATAATTTCTTTTTTTTTTTTTGGGATTACAAACTTAAATTTGTGTTTGGAGAATTGACCGTGACGTATATTAATGTATGGGGGAACATGTTTTTCAACTACAATATTGAGTTTGTTTTTGGGATAGTCTTTTCAACTACGGAACCTTTCATTGTGCGTGGTCCGTCACGCACTTAGCTGGTTTTTATTTTGTATATAGACAAAAGACGTGTTGTTTCAGGTTAATGGCAATAGGTATGTTACCTATGCCGTATATACCTAGCGACTACTTAGTAATAAGCAACGAGCAACAGATTCTCGTATTTCTAACAGCATAGATAAATATAACCAAGCGCATTGAGAATATCAACATCACAGTGACCATTTACGATTGAGTTTCCGGTACCTAGGTAGCAAATGTCTCTTCGTAGAATTGAGCGTTTTCAAAATAAATTGTAGCATGTCTGAATTAATGGTAAAATTTTAAATATCACATTTGCGATAATTTTTTGATTCAGATATTATTAAGATAAATGATACTCTATGAAACGATATTTCATTGCTTACAGATTAATATATTATATATTACGAGAAACCATCAAATTAAACTGGCACTGTGGAAGAAACTGTCAGTTTTGAGACTTTCATAAAGCTAATTGTTCTGCATACTTATTATGAAGAAATACGCAAATGATTTTAATTGAGTTACGAAGATTATAGTAAATATTATTTAAAAAGTAGGTCAATCTAGGTAATCACCAAATCAATAAAATAAGAATTATGCTAGTTTTAATTTCGGTTTAATGCGTTTCAATCATTAAAAGAATTAGCCAGATATCTATTTTGCAAGTTATTAGACTTCAAACACAGGGGCAGCCAAAAGTGAAGGGTATCTACACTTGTTTTTGAAAACGCTCAATTAAGTCTCACAACACTGCTTCCACCCTTACAACTTCACAAAAACGAAGTTAGACCCAGTTTCAGTATGAAAATATTCACAAATAGGTAGGTACAGCCAGCGACACAATTAATGTCCGGGTTTCCGCACTCATGGCTCGATGAGGAGTGCCGTCACCAACGTATAATGAAGCTGACAGACGATGCGATTTGTTCGCTCTACCGAAACTAGTCCAGGATTTATGCGTGCCTGAATGCAAAACTGGGTGAACCCAAGGCCAAGGCTAGGCAGATGATGAATCATCTGCCTAGCCTTTTCCCAACTATGTTGCGGGCGACTTCCAGCTTAACCGGATGCAGCTGCTTACCAGTATTTTACATGGAGCGACTGCCTATCTTACCTCCACAACCTAGTAACTGGGTAATACGATGCCCCTTGGTAAGGCTGCTTTTCCACCGGAGATGTACTTGGTCCACATAGCATAGCACTGGAAACGGGTTCAATTAAGCCATGTTTTTATATGGAAGGAACCGTGCTATGGATGGGAGCTATAGATGCGCGAGTGGTGTAGCTACATACAGAGCAGAGTACCTACAATAGGCGCGAGTCCCTACTGTCGATGCATCGCATTGCTCTAGCTGCGCATCTTCCTCGCACAACTCACTCGCTCCGATACACAGCTTAGCATTAGTGGAAACGGTCACATAGTTTCGTAGCTTAGCTTTCACATCCTCACAGCATAGCTGCATAGCAAATCTCTGGTGAAAAAGCAGCCTTAGACTGGTTGTCATACTTTCGGGCTATAATACCACGTTTTTTGCTTACCATAGGTTCAGCCATGTATCATGTGGTCTATTAGATACCTATTAAAAGTTTTCGACAATTACCACAGGCGAGAGACAAAGACTAGAAGAAAGTCTTGACACAACGAATTTGGGAGCTTCCATTCTTAACACTGCACAATTCAGGCAATTCCGCGAGTGTATTCGAGTGTGAATGTAACTTAGCAAGATTTAAGAGCAATGTATATCACTACTGAAACTCACTTCTAACTTTAGAATTACTTAACATTTAAGTACCTATCTTTGACATTTCATATATCATTCTTGAGATTAAGATGGCTACGTGTAAGTTTCAACATATTAGACGACGTATCTAATATTAAAGTTACGTTTGATTTATGTATTCTGGCTTCTGAAATGATGTTTTGCTTGGCTGTTATAGATTTACGTAAATGCTGTCATTTAAATTGACTACACTCCTTCTTATTTAATGCTGATCCGAGTTAGATCATGGTACAGTAAGTACAAAAAGTTGCTTCGGACATAAATATGGATATACTTACCTTAACTTAATGTATACATCGAGGTACGCGAGTTTGTTTGTTTGTTTGTTACGCTATCACGCTAAAACATAATTGGATGAAATTTGGCACATGGGTCATCATGACCTGGGTTAATATATAGGATACTCTTATACCGGTAATACGTTCCCTTGGGATAACTTCCGACATCCATGCGGGCGAAGCCGCGTGCAAAAGCTAATATTAATAAAACATTCTCAGGAGTTGGGTATAAACAAGTGCAAATTCATAAAAATACTATATCTACGTAACTATTAATGCCAAAAGAATTTCACTCAAGAAATTGGTTTGCATAACCCCACGTTACAAGTCCATCCTGGGTGTAGACGCCAGCCAGGTCATGGTGAACTTTAGAGCGAACTATTACAATTAAAGCGTATTGTATAAAATTTCGTGTCTGTACTGTTGACTGTTGAGGAGTTCGTTCGTCTGGAGCCAATCCTGGTATAGAATCGGGTCATGCTTATCATAGGATTGCATTGTCTTTGGAACTGAACCAACGTGTAAAATATCAACTCCTTAGGATAAGAGGAAGTGATTTTAATTCAGCTTGCAAGATTCGCTCTAAACAAACTAACTAATTAAACAAACATTGCAAGTTGAATAAAAGCTTGTAAAAATACAAACCGTGAGCCCGATGGGGTTACCCATCGGCAGAATGTCGAACTTTCATACAAACTGTCATCCCTTATTCAACTCCTTTAAAATTTTCAAAAATCCTTCCTTGGTGAGCACCACTTTCGTGTATGGAACCCTTGCGCACAATTTCATGCTTCTAGACACAGTGATTTAGGTTGTGCGTTGTTTGTCAATGAATGAATTAAGTAAATAGCTTATTCATTCGATAAATTATAGTTCTGGCAGTACGTCATTATATTGCAGCCCGTTTAATAATGGAGTACCTATAGCATCACATTTAGGGTCCGTTCAGACCAAAATTGTATGAATATCGACACAGTCGGCTTGGTGCGAGCCGACTGACAATTTTATACTTTAGGCTATGGTAATACGGTCCTATTTTGAATGGAACCAGTAAATTCCACAAGGATTTTTCCGCATGGTCTGAACGGACGCTTAGCAGTCAAAATAAAAACGTGCAAACGTCACAAGTCATCATATAGTATAGTTCGCGTTAAATAACTTTGCCGCTCTAAACTTCGCGCAAATGACTGCGCAGTAGTCAATATCTATACTAAAACAGCAGCGCGCTATGCCATGCGCATCGGAAAGCCTGGTTTCAGAGCGGCAAAATTATTTGACGCGAACTATAACCGCTGTTAGAATTTAATAAAAGTTAGAGTCCTTTCACATTTAATTTAATTTTACCTCTAATTTTGCGTCACTCTCAAAATCACAATGGTCTTTTTTCTCCTTACAATAAGGTTGCTGTTTGGTTGCTGCTGTCAGAGGTAAAATAAATATGAATGGACTGTATGTTTTCATAGACCAATAATATTTTTGCTGTAGTAAAAATAAAAAGCTTCCCGAATTCACGATGCAAAGCTCTACATAAGTAGGTCCACGACAAAAGGAGGATACCATTCAAAAGGATTACCTTTGTAATAGAATTCCTTTTATTCAGTTACTGCTTCAAATAAATAACGAGTACATGGCAATGCTTTTAGCTCGGGCAATAGCGCACCCGAAATTTTGCATCAAATCACAATACTTACGTATTCGATTATCCGTTTAATAATGGATTTATTGTACATATACTGTGACAAAGAGATTCCATTATAATTTATTTTGGTGGTTGACAAATGAGGCCTGTTGTCACTACATGGTAACTCATATTTATTTTATTTTGAATATTTGTTTGTCTAACAACTTTTCATAGAACGAGACTCTGCTGCAAAAAAAAATATATGGAGATATTCATTATTTTGCCTTGGAAGTTGGGTAGGCCTTTGGTGTGGGATGCAACCTGTGTCGACACCCTCGCGCCATCCCATCTTCTTAGCACGGCGGGTTGTGCTGGGGCGGCTGCTGCAGGAGCAGAAAACCTCAAACGGCGCAAATATAGCAACCTTATTGGGAGCTATATGTTTGAGCCGTTTGGGGTTGAAACTCTAGGGCTTTAGGCTCCGAGTACTCATCGAGTATTTTGGGACATCGCCAAGCGGTTGGTCGACTCTTCACGGGACCAGAGGGCTGGCCTATTTGTAGCCCAAAGACTTTTTCCATTGACAGCGATGGGGACGAATTTTTTGATGCCCTATGAGCTCTTCCCCTTTTTATTTTTATGATTTTTTATACACTTGTACATAATATATATATTTATTTTTAGTATTAGCTTGTACATATTCTCCATGTAAGGTAACTACAATATATTTGTTCATTATTATAATATGATAATAAATGAAACAAATATTGAAAAACTAACTCGGTGTTACTTCGCAACGCGTAATAAGAGTACCAATACCATATAAGTTATTACTATAATATATGCATTATAGTACCTAATAACTTACATAACTCCGAGTTTACAAACTCTACATTTATTCATATATCTAACCCGATAGCACACTTCCACTTTTGAAGATATTCTTGGATAGTTGATATGCCTGTAATGACTACGATACCTACAGAATTATGATTTAATTCTACAAAAAAAAAAAAAAAATGATGCCAGCTAATCAAGTTTACACAAAAAGGCGGTGTATAATTAAAAGAAAGAAAAAGAAAAGAAAGAAAATACATTTATTTAGCACAGACTAAAAGGCACACAAAAATAATACACAGCAGATTGAAATACTGTTAAAAAAAAACAAATAAAATGTATAATGTATTCAAACCGTTTCATTAAGTATGACGGCGAAGCAAGTGACAACGACGCCTCGTTTTGTTACGAAGTTACTGGAATCACCGAAAAGGTGCGATAAGGGTGACACTGGCTGGTGACAGTCCCTCTAACAGAGCATCGCATCAAGGGTTGCGTGACGGCTATCTTCGGAAGACAGCAGATCAACGAGTATGCGCGCTACACACCATCAGTTTTATCTGTGCGATTTATCTGTACCTACAGTTAAACTGTACAGATAAATCGTAGGTCCATACAGCCTACACACTTTCAAGTAAACTGCGCGATCATCATGCCTCCATAGACGACGCTTTAGCGATCGTAGGACTAATCTGTGTGTTACAAGAAAATAGACGAAAATGAAAAAACTTGAATTGAATACACACATCCTTGATAAATGAATTGAGAATTCCTCCAAAAGATTACAATAATTATTTGAGAATGAACGAGGATACCTATTTGCATCTGATGTCTTTAATGACACCATTCATAAAAAGGCAAGACACCATATTGAGAAACGCTATAACACCTCATGAAAGATTAACGGCAACTTTAAGATTTTTAGCTACGGGGAGATCTTATGAATGTTTAAAATTTTCTACACAAGCACTTTCCGCCATCATACCAGAAACCTGTGAAGCAATATATAAGGTTTTACACAAGGACTACTTAAAGGTAAGTAATAAAATTACTCTTGTATCATTTCAATATTTTTTTTAATTACTGAAATCATCATCACAGCACGTTTCAATTGTTGAATACAAATCGCGACACATTTGAAAATTACTCGTAATATTTAATTTTTTAAAATTAAATCATCTCATCACACCACAAACTTCAATCGTTGATTTAAAATCGCGATACATATGACCCCGCTATTTCCTCTGTCCAGACCGGGATTGACAGTTGGACCGTAGTAGCACCCATAGCATCAATAGGGATGATGCAATAGGATGTTGATGATAAATAAAGAAAATCTATTTAGTCCGTCAGTCAGATAATAAAAAAAATATTAAAGACGTATTTTTTGCTTTATCATATTAATAAAAAATGACTTAGATAACACGCATTAAAGTTCGGGAGTGGGGGCTCGCTACGTCACTTCTACGTATAAAATCTACCAAGACGTGACGTCATGCCACATTTTAACTCAATGTATCGCCGTATTCTTTTGATTACGCAGTATATTTGTCGTTTGAGGTGCTAGTGTGACTGCATGACAGTACTGAGGTTGAGGTATGAGTGACTGATTTGAAGTACCTGCTTATTGAGATGGTGATGGCATATAGTTATAAGATGGTGATGGTATAGAAGTGAAACTACTTGACCGTGATTGAATATCATTTAATATCATTGTTCTTCGATTCCCATCCAGGACAAACATTTGTGTGCATGAACATGTCTGTTTGTCCTGAGTCTGGGTGTATTATCTATGTATATACAAAAAAAAATGTAGTATATCAGTTATCTGGTTTCCATAGTACATGCTCTGCTTAGTTTGAGACCAGATGACCATGTGTGAAAATGTCCCAGGATATTATTATTATTATTATTCTCGGAGCCTATGTGACATTTTAAGATTTCCCATCTCCGCTTCGAATAAAGTTTCGTTTATTATTTTTTCAGCTAACAACTGTTGTTGTTTATTTTTAAATTCTCGAAGTTTCAATGCTACCATTTTTCTAATAATATCGTAGCGATCCTCTTGATGTGTCGGCCGTTTAAAGTGGTCCTGAACGGAATGCAAAACTTCTTTGGTTAATTCTTCATAATTTTTTCGTTTCGTTACCAGTTTAGGTGCCGAACCAGTCGAAGTTGAAGCACTGGTTGAGATGGAAGCCATAGAACTCGGAGCAGAAGCAATTTAAGAATCATCTAACTCTGATTGCGCTGCTAAATTTTCAGACACCGATGTTGCACCCGATGATTTCATCACGTTAATCTGTAATAGTCATAGGTTTTAATTAACTATATTGTACAAAGCGGCATGATTTGTTCATGATTTGCAGCTTTAAAATCATAAACCCTAAAACTATAATAACATTTCCTTTGTTTCAGTTTCCACGAACTTGCAATGAATGGAAAGCTATTAGTGCGTTATTTGAAAAAAGGTGGATCTTTCCACATCTACTTGGCGCAATAGATGGCAAACATATTGCTATTATTGCACCTAAAGGATGTGGATCTGAATTTTACAACTATAAAAAGCACCACAGCATGGTACTTATGGCTGTTGTTGAAGCTCAATATCAGTTTTTATTATGTGATTTCGGTACAAACGGGCGAGTTTGAGATGGAGGCGTATTACAAAATATAAATTTTTTTGAAATGCTCCAAAATAATCAATTAGAAATTCCAAGCGAAGAAGCTGTAAGAAATAGTCAGAGACGTTTGTCATACTTTTTTTTTCTGATGACGTGTTTCCTTTGAGATCTGATATAGTGAAACCGTTTAGACAAGCAGAATTGACTTCAATAGAAATAAAAATCTACAATTATCGTGTTTCGCGTGCACAACGATTTGTGGAGAATGCCTTTGCCGTTCTGGCTTCACGTTTTAGAA
The DNA here is from genome assembly GCA_948252095.1 of Dicycla oo. Classification (NCBI taxonomy): domain Eukaryota; kingdom Metazoa; phylum Arthropoda; class Insecta; order Lepidoptera; family Noctuidae; genus Dicycla; species Dicycla oo. The sequence goes on along the minus strand of OX411712.1, from coordinate 26,112,778 downwards.
TCTTTCATATGGATATAAATTTACATCCAAATAAAATTGAGTCCGTCGTTATGGCATGTTGTGCATTGCATAATTATCTGATTTAAAAAAATGCCAAATTCTTATACTAATCTAGACTGTTTTGATTGAGAACAAATTGACACCGGAACCATTATATCAGGATATACAACAGACATTTCGACTATGGAACCTTTACAGAGAGAAGAAATGTGGGAAACATAAGTCGGACACCCAAAATGATAAGAGAAGAATTTATTAACTCTTTTAACAATGAATGTCAGGTCCCTTGGCAAAATAATTTTATTTGATTAAATAAAACTATATATCTATAATAAATCTACTACTAAGTTTCATTTACTTACCTCATCTTCTGTATCATCCAAATTCGACCGACTAGACCTTGACTTTTGATCGTCTAATAAACGCAATAATGGGTAATACCATAACTTTGGCTCATAAATATATTCGTCGCCTAATCCTGATTTTGAGGCAATGACTTTTTGTGTTCCTTGTTATACGTACAGCGTAGGTTATTAATTTTCTTTATAACAGCATCTTTATTACTTTGAGGAACTATTTCGCGTAATTTCAAAATTAGCTTCTCATAAGCTGAATCTTTTATTACTCGATTGTGGTATTCCTAGAAAGAAGAAAGAAAGAAAATACGTTTATTTGCGATAAACATGGCGCAAAGAAATAACATAACAAAATAAAACAATTAAAAACAAGTTTGGGGAAAATATGCGCCACATTCACGCAAAACGGCCGTCGCTCAGCATAATGCCGCGACCCCATACGAGACAGAGCCTCAGCGCTGGTTTTCAGCGACAGCCGGCGTTGACGTAATGACGTCGACCGGTGCATCATGCAGTGGAAGTAAAAATGCCAATTAAAATTAGATAAATAAGATTATTGAATATTTTCAAAGTTTATATAAATATAATAGGTATAGAAGGTCCTTGCTTTTGATTTTCCATAATGAAGGCTCCGATTGGAATAGTTGTATAAACTCTTCCAGCCATTCGCGTTGGGCCAATGTCGACGAGTTTTCGTAAAGACGGAGAGCAAGGAAGAATATACAATACGTGTCCACTTCACGCTCGCTGCGACAAAACTGCGCAGTTTTCGACTACACACTCTCAGTTTTAACTGTACAGATTTATCTAGGTATTCATATTTTGATTAGATCTCAGTTAAATTGTACAGTTCAACTGTTTGTTCTACACAAATAACGATTTCACTGTACAGTTCGACATATAAATCGCACAGATAAAACTGAAGGTGTGTAGTGCGCATAAGATGTTATGACCTTCTGATTTTATAAAATATTTTTGTTTATTTTCTGATACAATACAGAAGATGATGAGAGGGGAGCCGCTGCTATGCCACATCCACGACGAACTGCTATATTGCGACACAATCCTGATGATATTGAAGCAGCTGAAATGCTGAACCACTAACACGATGACCACTTCTGGTAAGTATAATTAATGTGTTCATCTTAGTTTTCAATTTAAAAAGAGAAAAACATTTCGAAATAGCTTTTAATATTTTCGCTAGGTATGGTCTTTCTTCGCCGTCCTTTGTGATTTTAACTGAAGGACCACTAGCAGATTAACGTAATTATGAACAGAACATAACATCACGTGTGTAATCCCCGAAGGGTTAGGCAGAGTTAAACCACATTTCGCCCCTTTTAATAAATAGGGGGCGAGCCTATGGCCATCAACCGGGCACAAATCCAGACTACAGGCTTCTACTGAGAAATTCCAGATAGAAAAAAAAAAAAACATAAATTATAAGTTTTGTGACTAGGCTTTGCTAGGTATTACTTGAGTCGGTTTTTTTGATCCGTAGTTAACTCAACCATGTGTTTGCCAAAATTAGTTACTATTTTTAACATTTCGCACCTTGAAAACAAAAGTGGCGTTATACAAAAATTAACATTTTTCAGATGTCCATTTAAAGCTTTTTTGACGCAGCATTTTGGTCAATATCTTAGCAAATAACTGAAATAAAAGACTGCAATTTGACTTTCTTACTCTAAGTTTTGTATATACTGAAAATATGCCAGTAAATTATGGAGTTATTTAGAAAACATAGTTTTGATAATGCCACTTTTGTTATCAAGGTGCGATTTATTATTTTTATTCATGTTTAGTTACTATGTTTAACCATTGGTTGAGTTAACTACGGATCAAAATTACTCACACATTGGCACAGCTACTTTTGGCATATTTATTTGTCTACGTATATTGACTTTAGTTACTTCGTACACTACAAAGGACACCATATTCCCAGGATACATTCCTAGTTGTTTACTAGTTGTAGGAAATGTGATTGAATATGTAAGTCTTTCCATAGTAAAGTTATCCTCCACATATTAGTCACAAGTTGGCGGTACGCCAATGAAAAACCAAACACAGAGAACGTTTCGCAGGTCACACTCCCGACTAATTTATTTGCAAACACGAGTTTCGTCAAAGGAACGATCCTTTGACGAATTTATTCCTCTTTATTTAAAGGAACTTTATAAATTGCTCTTCGGGCTCGTCGTTCCCACACCACATACTACTTATCCCTATATTTTCCAAAGATAAGGTTGGCTGAATATTCCCTTAATCTCCCATAAGCATTGTGACGAGGGTAAAACATTGTCGGCGAATATAATTTCGTAAGCCTTGTAATCGAATTTTAATCTCATTAGCGCGATAATGGAAACTGGAGAAGCTCGCTTTATGAACACATTTACTAGGCCATTTAAATGACCCCATATTGTTGGCAGTTGTAATAAATTATGCAACTAAGCGTCTCACTTTATACTGCACTATAAAATAGGGCAATGAAAGTAAAACTGTCACCATTTCTCTCGCAAAATGGTCACACTTTAGCTGAAAATATATATTTGTTCAAAGAAAGAAAATGGTTGTATTCGTTTTACAGATGAGAAAATGGGATGCATTCGAAGCGTGTGGAGAGGAGGAATTTTTCTGCCTTGACGCCCTCTGACTGGCTGTACCTACAGCGAACGATACTCGTAACAAATATGAGCGTACCCTGCATGTTTCATAACGAATTAGGTGCGTTGAAGCAGGTTGTTTGTTATCTTTTACATATTTATTTTTGACCAACATGTGAATAAGACTTTGGTTATTTCTAATTTTAATAATATAAATCTATAGATGTTTATTTATTTGTATCTATATTCAATGTATGAAAGGAGCACCATTTATCAGTATACTCGAGCTTACAACCTCTGGTAGGTTGTTTATATTTAATAAATTAATAAACCACATATAAAAACTTTAAACATTGAAACTCCGAGCATAATCTGTATAAATTCAAATTTAACTTGAGCTGGCGGGCGCCACATAATTGTTTTTTTTTTAATTTTATAAAACATTTTTGTTTATTGTTCTGTACGACCACAGCCAGCTGCGGCCTGGAGACAGAGCGCGGCGGCGCCGGCGGCGGACGGACGGACCGTGTTTATATGGAGAAATGGCTGAATTTCAACAGCAAACACATACACCACGGCTATACGGAACGTCCCGCACACCATATCCCCCTTAACTGCAAGTGGGTCGTTCAAACCTATGAGTTTTTATGACCGCAAGTGCTTTTAAATAGACATACCACAACCCATTCAGACTTCAAAAGCGGAAATCCGAGCAATAAAAATAAATGCTGTATGAAAGTTGTCGTATTTGGAATAAGCTAGTCGGCACTTTGCTGGTACACCCGCGTTTATGGTGTAGGCAGTAGTAGGTATGCACCTATAGTACAGGCACATAGGGTGCTTACATAAAGAAACAGGTTTCCGGTACAGGTGAGTCTGTGCGGTCGGTACCTATCGGTGCACGTATAATATTCCCACGTTATCTTATGCGCTCGTTCATAAAGAAACAGGTTGAAACTTGTCGGTACCGACTATCTAGGCTATCTACACCGATCCGTGTGTGTGTGTGTGGGCCTGTGTATAGTGTGTCCAAGTGTGTCGTCTTCTGTCGTCGTTGTACAGTCAAGAACCGAGATTGTTGAGCCACTAGCTTATCATCTTATCTTGGTTGTGTTACACGAATGCCGCTCGTTTTTCGTTATTGAAATGTCAACACAACCAAGTTAACACGATAAGCTAGTGGCTCAACAATCCCAGTTTGTGACTGTACATGCCAGTTACACCAATTCTTAATAAATCGATGTTCTATTTTACTCAATATGTACGTAATTAAATGTTTCTGGTGTCATTATAGTATGATCATGAAGCTTGGATTCATCGCAAAGCAAAGTCTATGGAATTCCTTGATCAAAGCAATACTAGCCCAATGTCCTGTGATGGATTGTTGGGCAGAAGCCTTGATTTATCCACCAATATATGCTCAACTTACATGGCGGAAATGAAAGATGAAATTAAACAATTAAAGTCAACTTTAGAAAGTACACAGAGTGAGATGGAAAATATTATTTTAGAAAATTTAGAACTTAAAAAAACGATTGCAAACATGAATCAAGAACTGGGCATTCTCAAACAGTTATGTAAAAGCCCACTATCGACTATTAGACAAAATATATCAAGCAACACTAAGAAAAGTGTACGACGTCAACTTACTGACAGTTTTCGGGTCTCTTCTCAAAAACTAAACGAAAGCCCATTGCAACCCTTGCAACAATTGAATAAGGAATTGACTACTAGCCAATCTTCAAAACGCACACATTTTCGAGAAAATACGTGTGAGGAAAGAAGTACTGCTTCGCAGACGGATACGGATACTAGGGAAATCAAGACGACAAACAAAACAGAAAACGTGATACTTACTACTAAAAATAAGTGTAACAAAAGGGCATTTATAATTGGAGGCAGTCAGTGCAGTGGACTATCATCACAATTGACAAAATCTAGGTTTAGTAATCCCTATAACACATAGAAATTTAACTCTATTGTTAAAACGAATGCTTCTATTTGATATTAAAGCTGACGATAAATTGATAATATCTATTGGACAAAATGATGACAATACCCTAAAAATGACAACAGAATTATGTTTATTTTTAAAATCTGTGCCTTGTCCGGTAATTGTATTAGGTGTGAATAAAAACATCTGCTCCAATGAGATAAAGTTGAATGAAATGTTAGATTTAATTTGTAGTCAGACTAAAGAATGTTATTTTCTCAAAAAATGTTATAATGTGTCATTATTAAGTTATAAAATTAATTCTTTATTAGATCAACTAGAATATAACAAACAGTTTTTATCTTTTTACGGAAGTTCTACTTATTATAACAAAAAAACTGGATTAGACGCGAGTGTCAATATTCTTAAAACTAAAAACCAAAGCACACAGACTGGTGATGATATATTGATAGGTGGTATGTATAAATCATCAGACATTACTGAACTACATCAGGGCAATAAAGTGATCAAAGTTGAAAATAAATCTTTTTTTTCGTAGCTAAAAACCGAAATCATACTATTCTCCACCAAAACATTGCAGGTGCTATTAACAAAATAAATGAAGTTGAAATTGCCCTTAATTTGCTTCAGGATCAAACATATTCTGTAGATTTCCTATGCCTAAGTGAGACATTTATTAAATCTGGAGAAGAAGATAATATGACAGTACATTCGTTTAAATTAGTCAGCAGCTATTCTAGGAAAGACCAAAGGCGAGGTGGAGTCTGTATACTAATGAAGCCAGATGTTGAATTTGAAACCATAGAGTGGTTGAATAGTATTGCGATGGAAAAACATTTTGAAATATGCGGTGTTAAGATAAAACAATATAAGCTGAACTTATTCTGTCTTTATAGAACACCAGATTATGATATAAATACATTCTTTAGAAAATTACAAATATTATTAGATAAAACACGTAACAAAGACAAATATAACAATATTCTTTGTGGCGACTTGAATATAGATATTTTAAGCGCTAATAAAAATAAGAATACATTTATCGATATTTTATACAATTTAGGACTTAAAAACGGAAAATAATCTATTTAGAAAGCATTGGTTTGCATACAAGAGGGACCTGAGTAAAGAAAATATAGAAAAATTTAATTACTATATTAGCAAGCTATCATTTTCAGAAGTATACTTGGAAATAGATGTAAATAAAGCCTTTTCATTATTGCACGATGAACTTTGTCTATTCTATGAACTGTATTTCCCATTGATTAAAATTAAGATGAACTCTAACTCTCTTAACCCAAAATGGGTAACTAAAAGTCTAAAAAAGTCATTTATAACAAAGAGAAAACTACAAACCATCTATTATAAAAATAAAACTACCCACAATAAACAAAAATTTAAAAAATATAGCATAATGCTAAGGCAATGTGTAAATACTATACAAAGGGATAATAATAAAAAATACATAGAGAAAGCAGACAATAAATGTAAAGCTACATGGAAAATAATAAACGATAAACTTAAACAGAACAATGCTAGTAATGAAATTAGAGAAATTTTGGATGGGGAAAATATATTAAAAGAAGGTGATGATATAGCAACATACATTAACACTTACTTTATCAACATTGCTAAAAAGGGAAACGCCAACATTGCTAAAAAGGAAAAAAATCCAAAAAATAAACATGTCTGCAATAAAACGGTCGGGAACTCAATTTATCTAGAACCAGCCACTTGTATGGAAATGTTTATGACAGATATGAAATTACGAAATACCAAATCAATCGGATATGATAACATTAGTACTAATATGATCAAACAAAACATATTAACTTTAACAAAACCCTTGACTTACATAATTAATTTATCTTTGGAAAAAGTTATATTCCCCGACAGTTTAAAATTTTCTGTTGTAAAACCCCTTCACAAAATAGGACCTAGATCTGAGGCAAATAATTATAGACCAATTACTTTGGTTCCCGTACTTTCAAAAATTTTTGAGAAGGTAATGAGCAAAAGGCTTATCAATTTCTTAGACAAACATGATGTATTATGTAGTCAACAAAACGGCTTCATTAAGCAAAAATCTACAACTTTGGCATGTTTTAAACTAGTAAAAGGAATAATGGATGCTATCAATAAAAAGGAAATCCCAGTAGCAGTATTTTTGGATATGAGTAAGGCGTTTGATATGGTATGTCATGAAACCTTATTGCGTAAACTTGAACAATATGGTGTACGAGGCGTTGCTTATAGTTGGTTCGAAAGCTACTTCAGAGGCCGACAACAATGCACGGAGATTAAAAAAATGTGTTTCGAAACTAACACCCAGAAAACCTTTAGGTCACCGTACTTAGCAAACTACTGTGGTGTACCACAGGGAAGTGTCCTTGGCCCCTTATTGCTTATAATATATATAAACGAACTTCCTAACTCCACGAACCAATACACTATATTATTTGCAGATGATACTACCGTGTTGACAAAAGAGAAAACTTTAGATAACAGTAAAATAGTTACAAATAAAGCATTGACAGATTTAATCAATTGGCTAGATAGGAATAACTTAAAAATAAATACAAGTAAAACTAAATTTATAACATTTATGCCAATAACCCTAAAAAATTAGGAAATAAAATGAAATTAAGTTTAAAATACAATCATAATGATATAGAAGAAGTAAATAATATCAAATTTTTAGGAGTAGTTATGGACAGACATTGCAATTGGAAAGCTCAAGTAGATAATATGTAAGAAAATAAACAAATTCGTATTTGCAATTAGGAGGATCAAAAATTTAACAGACATTCAAACAGCCTTATTGGTATACCATAGCCATGTTTGTTCTGTTTTAAGGTATGGAATAACTGTATGGGGGAATTCAACAGATGCTCAGAGGGCATTCATAGCCCAAAAAAAGTGTGTAAGATCTATTTTCAATCTTAGGTGGACAGACTCTTGTAAACCTGTATTTATTAAGCAAAAGCTGCTTACCCTCCCGTCTCTATATATATTTGAAACCTGCAAATTTGTAAGAAAAAACTATTCGCTTTTTGAAAAAGATGAAAAGGCTATGTCAAAGAGGAAAATAGCACAAAAGCCACTAGCAGTCCCTCGTAATAGGCTAAAAGTATGAAAAAAAACTGTTATACCATGGCGGTCAAAATATATAACCACTTAGCTGAAGAACTTAGAAGTGCTACAGATTTAGAATTTAATAGAAAGCTATATAACTGGTTGTGTGAGAGATGTTTTTATTCCATGAATGAATATTTTGAGTGTAGGTAAAATGTAAAACATGTTTACTATAATTATTATGACATTTGCATACTGACATTACTTAAATAATACTAAAACATTTTAATTATTCTTGCTATTATTATTGATCGCTATTTCTATTATAAATTATTATTTTAAATGAATATAATTGTATTTCATTTTAATATTATTAGTTGCATTGTAATCTAAATTTATATTATGAAATTATTATTACAATTTTTTTTTTTTTGTGATTGCTATGTGTACTGCATGCTCTTATGCATAAATAAAACCTAATATTTGTACGGCTGAAATGCCGAATATAGTGAAACCTATGGGTTTTATAAGTTCTTAAGATCTATGGATCTTAAGAACTTAGCTACCTATATTCTTGCAAATAAAAATATCATTCATTCATTCATTCATTCATTCATCGAACTTTATATCTTGTAGAAATAATTGATAATACGATGCATATTTCTTTCTTTGACTGTTCATATTAGAAACACCGATTGTCTTTTTTTTTACATGTATAATATATATAATAATTTCGAGGAGAAAAAACTCATCGTCCGGCGAACTCGAAGACATGATGGCCCCTAAGAACAGATTTACCTGTTTCTACTATGTGGTTTGATCGGTACCTATCAGTACCCGTGCCAAAATTTCGGGACCGAAAAATCTGGGAATCTTTATGTTTGTACCCTTAGGTGTGTACACGGGCCACGTCTTGCGTCAAAGGCTTCGTAAAACTGGTACCATTCCCATAAAAGTTTGAATGCTAACGCTAAATGTTAGCTTTTTTGTGCTTGTTAGTTCCCCGAATTTATTTCTTAGTCATAATTTTTATTGATAATAAAGGGGTACATACACACACATAAAAAAATGTAATCACTAGCAAAAACTGATATATTTTTAAAATTTAACTTTATCAAGAATAAAAACTTTTTAGCAAAAAATAAAACCGACTTCCAAATCAAAACACTTTGAAGTGAAAAATAACTTTAATTTCGGTAGTTGGTGTCTTTGGTTTTGTATTTTCGGTTTTGCCACCGACTTCCGAAATCAAAGTTATTATTCACTTTGTAGTGTTTTGATTCGGAAGTCGGTACCCCACAAAAATTCGAATACCACTACCTGCTATGTAAATAACAGTGACAGGAAATTATTAAAACATCATTACAATGTCTCATAAGCGCTTGACAGGACAGAGACTCGAACAAGAGACGCAAGTGGCGTAATATGAACTGGTTTGTTATAGACGAAATTTCAATGGTTTCGCAATGTAGAGCGAAGGATGTTGCCCTTAATATTGGGCTCGGCAGTTACGGTTCACAAATTACAGGGTACAACGCTGGATAGAGCTGTCACAGATTTAGGGAAAAAAAAACTTCGCCAAAGGCCAAGTATATGTAGCTTTAAGTCGAGTGAAAACCCTAGAAGGAATAGCATTGTGTGACTTAGAGGCAAATAAATTACTCAACAGGCCGCACGATGAAAGAGCTTTGGCAGAAATGGTAAGAATGCGTGGACTTATTTCATCATCCTTGGTGTATTCTCAAAGAAAATCAGCTGACCAATAAATACATTGTATAATTCAAGCTTGAATACTATGTGCTACAACTAGCTTCCAGTCTAACTAACTTTGATAGAATAAAAATAAGGTTGTGTCCTGCTATACTGAATACATCTGTGTAATCCTTTCGAGTGTACAGGCGTGATGTTATGTTGTGTGATTGCGTAAACAATGCATATTTATGCGATAGCAGTAATCGCGGTTGATTTGCTGTAATTTTTTGAAGAGTTCCGTTGTCTGTCTCCGGAATCCATCATCAGATCTATATATATATTATACATAATGATAACTATAAGAATCATCAATACATCTCTCTAAGTTAGATTTCCTGCGGTGCCGTCTACACGAGCCCTTAGGATAGGTAGGATGAAACTTATGTTTATTAATACCTTTTTTTTTTAAATCTTTCATTTGTCATCTAAATCCATAGCAACCGTTGTTTACAAGTTATTACATTTTTTGTCACATTAATCTACGTTCCTTCTTTTTACTGTTAAATTAGTTTTAACATGGTAGCAGAGCGTGGTTAGCAGTGAATTAAAAAAAATTGACCCGTCTCGTGATGCCTGGCACGTGTAAAACATCGAAAATATTTTGTATGTATGAGCATTTACAAGCGCGTGGCGACGCGTCGCCACGTCAACAGCCGGTCTGACCCACCGCATAACCTAGATGTTTTACATAAAAAATAGAGTCGAGAGTCTGTAACTAACCTGTTTTTTTAAGCATTCCGCCAAGGAAAATTTCAAAAATGCAATGGCCAAGTTGTAAAATTGATATAGGAAGGCACGAGAAACTGGACTACTTGGAAATTTAAGGCTACACGGTCAGTAGTGAAACCTGTGAAACCTATACCTTAGGAATCGCCGGACCCTTACACCTCTCGCCCAGACTTCATGAATTTCGACAGAAGTTTGTGCGGTACTTTGATCACAAAGAAATTTAAATTCGTGTTTGTGACCTTGTGACAAGACTCTTAACGCGACCTTCATGGCGAAAATTGATTTCGCAAGGATTTCCCAACAATCTTAACGGCCTTTGTAAAGTAATAGCCGGGACACATAGGTATAGCAGCGTCGTTAGAATAGTAGGGCGGTTTGGATGATGCAGGACTCTTTACGACAACCACACTTCCTTTATTATTATTATTTTAATGTTATTAATAAAATAAAAATGGAATTACGAAATCAATAATGATTATGGTATTGATGAATGTGAAATACGTATAAAATGCTGCTCAAAACATGTTTTTGACTTAAAAATAATTTTTAAGATGGTCAAGAGTACATTAAAGATTGCGTTTAAAAGTATCATCTTTATGCGGAATGGATTACTTCGCGCGACTTATAATTGCAACATTTTTGCCCTTCAATGTACGAATGACTTCTATCGCATATAAAATGCTGATATGGCACCATTTTATAAGCGACATATGCTTAGACATATATGAGACGAGCGGCAATGACGAATGCGACATGTACGAGTGTGAACGCGAGAATTGGCCTCCTGGTACCGTTGTTCAAACAATACCCATGACACACGTAGACTTCACATATTTCCCCTGAATAAACAGCATTCCATCTGAAATAATGAAAATAAATGAGGTAGCCAATAGAAGAAGTAGAATATTATGTTTTACCTGCATTACACCTGAAATAACAAAACTGTGAAACGGTATACCAAATTATATATAACAAGGAAGCCAACAGTAGGAGTAGACAATATTTTACCTGCATCTAGGAAGTTCCTCTTCAATGACACTACAGACAAACAAAACTTCTCACAAACTGAAACATCGCATCGTTTACCTGTGTACCCAGCTGTGCAATTGCAAAGAGATTTTCCATTAACTTGAATACCATGATCACAAAACGGCATGAATGAGTCGTTGATCGTATAGTGATTTGGTATCAGACTTATTAGCTCTTTGCAATCCTGAACTCCCTGAATTTGTTCGCTGATTTTATACTTGGCGGCTATACCGACAAAGCTTTCAGTATGAACATACAAAAAGCTGTCGTAATCACCAGTTAGGTAGGTAGGTATGGTAGGTATGGTAGGCATCGGAAATTTATGTAATTATAAGACCTTTAATTGAAAAAAATCAGTTAAATACAGAAAAATAAAATTTTGTTAGCACACGTCTAGTTCAATAATAAAATATGACTAATAATCAACTTTATTATAAACATCAAAAGAAAAACAATTTACTTACAATCAAAAAATTACAAAATATCTCAGAAAATCAACTGTTAATTTATATTAAAATTTACCTGAAATTTTATTAGACCTATCAAATAATAACTACGAATTTACGTCGATACAATTTCTCTCCGAGACACAGCACAAAAGTAATAATAATTAAGAGATCATCAAAATAGAAAAGGACCTTATTCCATTGACTTACGTTTATGCCACCAAGACAGTAACATAATATTTTAGACATTCCAGTCACACTTCAACTCTGACTGGTTGTTTCGAATTTTGGAACAATATAGCAATTTCAAAGTGAAATTTGATAACATTATACGATCACATAAAATATTAGAAAACAAATTAATTTGATTAGGTTTGACTGAGCTGACTGTACCAAATTCAAGTTGTTAGTATCCGTTCGTACATTAAATTCAATTATTTAAAAAGTGGTATCCGTTCGGAATAGAAAATGAGTTGAAACAAATACCAGGGGTATAATAACGGAAAAAATCGTTATTGTGGTGCACTTTTTGTTGGAGTTTTTGAAAGAAAATATTTGAAGTTTTTTTCATGTCACAATTTTCCGTCGTGGTTTTTTAAATTTTAATAATAATAATCATAACCCCACCGCTGTATCTCTACGTTGACGTCGTGGTGGGGCTTGCGTGCTCCAAACTTTAGGTCTGTGCCGGTAGAGTTTGCCGGAACGGGTCTAGGATGAGTAGCCAGACCAAGAGGAACCCGCAGGGCAGCATGTGGCGAGCTGTTAGGCAGGAGCGATCCCAAAGACCCTATCTCCCGGGAGAAATCTTGTCCTCATCTCTAACTTGCCTTTATTGGCCGGCTGGAGTGGAGATTCGCAAGAGCGAATTAGCTCGGAGGAAGGAAGTATTCCAGTAAGGTGCTGGTAGGGATCTTGACCGTACTTCCGGGATTGTCCTGATAGCCGTGGAATACCTCTCCACTCCTCAAGCACCTCAGGAAGTGTTGCCCGCTTGTCGCTACGTCACTATGTGCTAGCGGCCGTTTCCAGGGGCCCATTATTGAGTGTGCAAGTCACCCCCTGCCATTTTATCCGTGTATAATATATAACATTGGTCAGGCAGGGGACATAGTTCTTCTATAGTTCAAGTTACCCAATCCACTTTAGCCACCCAGACCCATAGCCCAATATGTATTGCTTCCACGTACAACAATAGTCCTGTACCAACCGGAGGTTGTCCTTGGGTGCACTTGCATAGTGCATACAGGGATAATCGTCGGTTAGTGCCTCCTCATCATTTAAAATTATCTAACGGGCCTCTGCGAGTTGGCTTCGGCTCCTCGTACGCCTTCCAAAGGTCCGGGACCCCAGGGTCCCGAGAAATTAAAAAAAATAATAATAATAAAACGTTTATTTAAGATAACTAGGATCCAGTTTGTTAGTAGCAAAATAACTTATAACTAGTGTTAGTAATTCAACCTTAATCTTAATCTTAATTTTAAATTTATGTTTTATTTGTGGCTTTTTAAATTTTGATAGTAAATGCATATAATTATTTACGTAGGGTGTTCTGGAAGTCATGAGATTTGACTTTATTTTTCACAGTTTTTCAAAATAATTGCCACCACAATTAATACACTTCTCCATCCTTATAAACTAATCACAAAAATGTCTTTCCATTTCAGTTCAGGAATTTCCGCACATATATTGTCCCAGGCCAGTAAAGCTTCTTCGTCCCGAAATTTTTGCCCTTTCGAACTTTTCGCGAAAGGAAACTGTCCAAAGTCACATGGCACCAAGTCTGGGCTGTAAAGCGGATGTTCAAGAATTTTCAAGCCGGCATCTCGCAAAAAATAGCATGTGACAACAGCACGATGTGCTGGAGCATTATCATGATAAAGATACCAGGTGCAGAGTTGTGACTTTGGACGAAGCTTCTTGAATTCCTGAATAAGTTGAGGAAGGCAGACAGTGGTGTACCAAGTAGCGTTTACAGTTTTCTACTCACGGAGAAATTCTTGTTCAATAATTCCCCGAATACCGAAAAAAAACACGATCATTTTCTTTTTTATCGACTTAGATTTTTTTACTTCAGTCGGAGTTCTTTCGCCTTCTATCACCCATATTTTATTTTGCTGCTTTGTGGGCACGTCGTAATAATAAAGCCACGTTTCATCGCTCGTGACGATTGAAATGATGTCTTTAGATTTTCCGTTTTCAAACTTTGCAATAATTTTTTTACACCATTTAACTCGCTATTCCTTCTGATAATCGGTAAGTTTATGTGGAATCCAAAGAGCAAAGAGTACAAACTTTTCTATAACCTAAATGATGGTGAATAGTTGAATGTAACGCTGCTGAGTCAATCTGCAGTAAGGACTCTATTTGCCGGTAGGTTATTCAGCGGTCAGTTTCAATTGAATTTTTAACTGCAGAAATATTTTCTGGAGTAACTGCTTCCGCCGGTCGTCCTGAACGCGGGTCGTTTTCTAGGTTAAAACAGCCACGCTCAAACTGTTTGTACCATCTGTCACGGTTGCACGAGAGGGACAGTCATCACCAAGTATAGCTTCATTTCTTCTAAACAGTTTTCTGGACTTAATCCACGTAAAAAGTTATAACGCAAAGTTGCGCGATATTCGATAGTCGTCCACGAAGCCATTATACTCGTAGGGAACTTGTTCGAACACGAGCTGCGGCAATACTGAATGCAATCAAATGACAACTGACACTAACGTATATCATAACATAGACAATCAAACTACGTGCTCGCGTCGGCCATCCGCCTTAGTATTATTAAGTACCTCAAGACTTTCAGAACACCCTACGTATGTAAATATTAAACTGCCTTATTTTTACATGAGAAAAATAATAACCGTTTTGGAGAAACATGTGTATAATTAGCGCCCCCTGGCGGTCTGGAACATTAAAACTTATTAAAACTTAGTTAAGAACGTGCTCAGGACTGAGACTTAAACAAAGCAAAATTCCGAGAAAAATGGTAACAGACACACACAAACACCTCTTACCGTCGCTCGTCGGGGTAAAAAATTATACGGTGTATAGGTTAGCCAGTCGTGTATCGGGAAGAACTTGGAAAAAGCAATTTAATTTTAACAGTACCTAAACAGATTAATTTATCTGAGTGAGACGTTTTTATAAGTTTCAAAAGCAGATAAGTCGATTTAGTATGAATCAAAGGTAGGTAAAATGTAGGATGCAAGAGTTCGATAGCATTGTAACGCAACAAACGTAACTAGGGATCGTGAACGATCTCTGCGTACGGCGGGTAACGTTAATAAATATCGCTCAAAGCTGATTAACTGATCTGTTTTGGTGTTGGAGTCACCGAGCACCCACGGAGTCAGCGCCCCTAGTTTCAAACATAATCTTCTTTAAATAGAACCGGGAACGATCCCGGCTACCAGCCACTAGCCATCTTAACTCGCTTGTGTTATACGAATGCCGCCCGTTTTTCTTTATTGAAATGTCACATGTCAAATTTCACGGGCGGCATTCGTGTAACACAACCAAGTTAAGATGATAAGCTAGTGGCTCAACAATCCCAGTTCGTGACTGTACAAAAAAACCCGACTTTAAAAAAAATCATTTATTTATTTGAAAAAGCACAGCCACATCACATACATTAAACTTATGCTTGAAATAATATTAATAACTAAAGGACTAATGTACATGACAATTACGGCGTACATAGCGTTGATTACAATATACCGACTTCCAAAGAAAACACTACAAAATGAAAAATAACGTTAATTTCGGAAGTCGGTGTCTTTGGTTTTGTATTTTCGTTTTTTGCCACCGACTTTCGAAATTAAAGTTATTTTTCACTTTGTAGTGTTTTTTGTAGTCAGTTTATTTTTTGTTATAGCGGTCGTTTTTTTTAATTTATGCTACAATAAAAAATTTTACAATAAAAACACAAACGACTTCCAAAAAAAAAACACTACAAACTGAAAAATAACTCGGAAGTCAGTGTCTTTGGTTTTGTATTTTCGTTTTTTGTCACCGACTTCCGAAGTTAAAGTTATTTTTCAGTTTGTAATGTTTTTTTTGGAAGTCAGTTTTTTGTTGGCCAAAAAGTTTTATTTTTTACTTTTTAGTTGTGGTACCTACCCCACAACTATTCGTATACCACTATTTGCTAGATACTAAGTAAACAACAGTGTCAGGAAAATGTTAATTACATCAATATAAAGTAAGTGGAAATGCTAACTCAAAAACCTTTAGCTGGGCGGTCACAGTCCGTAAGTTACAGGGTACCACGATCGACCCTGGTAAAAAAAAAAAACTTGGCAAAAGGGCAAATGTACGTTGCGCTAAGTCGTCTCAGAAGATTGGAAGGCATAGTTTTGTCAGATTTGGAAACCAACAAATTATTAAAGGGAGCACACGACGACAGATCATTGACGGAAATAACGAAGCTACGAAATCTGTCTCGTGACAACCAAAGCCACACATAACACACGACTCAAGTAGCGCAATTTGATATTACTATTAAGATCATTTATAGCCAAAGTGCATCTCATGACAATTCCAATAAGCCCAAACACGGCTAGGACACGCAACGGATCTCCGTACTACAAAAATGTATTACGGAGTTCCGTTGCCTACTTTCCGGATTCACCATCAGATCGGTTCGACGGTACCATTTTCATCAGAACCATTTATTGTCATAGTTGCTTAACTATTTTAATCGAGATATTTATTCCCCAGCCATGAAATACTTATTATCATTGAGGAGATCCCGTGGCATCTGTGGTCTTCTTCATCAGTTCCACTTCACCAAATGATACTTTCAGAATGCAAATGGTTAAATTATTGTTGAAAATACCAAAATCGCTATAATAATAATAATAAAACATTTATTATGGTACCTATATGGAGTTCCCTCAACTCTTCATAGATCCCGTCATCAGATTTCGATACAAATGTGGTCCCATTTGTACCAAAATCCAGTTCTGATGATACAAATGGGACCATTCTGGAAGCATATCCTTTCAAATAAAAACGAATTTTCCAAATCGGTCTTTAGATGACGGAGTACTGAGGTAACAAACATTAAAAAAAAAAATCTTTTCTTTGAAGTCGGTTAAAAATTCGTATAGCACTACTTGCTATGTAAATAACAGTGACAGGAATCATAGTTATTATTATTAATATATAATATAAACAATAGACTCTTGGAAAAAATACGTATGTATTATTGAAGCTAACTCAAAAACTACCCCAGCCGAATTGACAAAATTTATATGGGACCACCGCGCAAGTTTTTTTACCAAATGAAAAAATAATTTTCAAAATCCGTCCACAATTGACGACATGAGACCTCCTCCTTTTTTAAGAAGTCGGTTAAAAGCAGGAAATTGAATGGACGTAAACAAGCTTTAACCTACCACTATCCTCCGTTACTTTATGACATTGGTAACGCGTTCATTCTGACGGTGTTTGTGTCAATATTTGTGGGAGGCGAGGACGCAAACACTAGCCCTGCCCGGGTAAACACGCCTTACTACCAGTACCTTATTGGAACGCGTCACGCGTCTTATGACTATAATCTATTACGCCAAGATATTACTGGCTTATCATTTTGCTCTCGAATTTTCGGGAATTATAATCCAATGATTGATTCGGAATCCTCAATCCGGTAAAGAAGACGCTTGACTACACACGTCTTGATATTGGAGAGTCAATTAAGCGACGTGCTTCAAGTACCTGCTAGTTGACGCTGCGAGGCTCATGTCAAGTGGAATTCCCAATTTGATTATCTAGCGTAGTGGAAGTTCGTTAAGAAGCCACTCAAATTATAATTATCAAAAAAGTCTATTTTATGCCGTTTGGACCGAGACCCTCGGGTTGTAGAGTGCTCATCTTCTTTTTCAAGATTTCCAATCCAACCGATGAACCGGGAAATGTCAACTTGAAACTTCTCGTAACCCAACTGCTTGATTATAACTTGACCAAAACCAGAACTAAACGAAAGTGCTGGAAACTCCATCTACCTACTACCAACCAGTAGACTTCAGGAAAGTTTCGACCAGATGATGTTAAAATGTTACGAGGGAGAAATGAAAATTTTGCCGTAGCCCGTTAAAATTAAATCCCAGTGATGTTCCAGCCAGGTAAACATATTACCGGTTTACCGATACCGCGGTTCATGTATACATAGGGAGTCAGTTACATAACGAGCTGGGAGCACTTAATACTCGATAACAAACTTAATTCACTCCACTCTCATGGAGTTTAAATTTTATTACAATTATAGACCGCTCACCTGGGATTGGGCTACAGTTACAAGTTATTTTATTTACACTAGATGGTGCCCGCGACTTCATCTGCGATCCAGAATGAAAGGTAGCTTATCTCCTTATCCAGGTCATGTTCTACATATATGTGTGCCAAACATACAAACTTTCACATGTATATATATATAAAACAAAGTCAGGTTTGTTCGACTACTTAGAACTCGAGAACGGCTGGACTGATTTTCATGGTTTTTGATTTGTTGTATTTATGAATACTATAGAATAACTATTAAAATAGAGAGAGAATAACTATTAAAACATCGGAAAAATACACGAAAAAAAATTATGATGAAAATTAATTTTCTCATACATCAAATTTGTACAGGACAACATCTGTCAGGTCAGCTAGATTTATAATATTAGTAGGATTAAAACTATGAAAACACACAAGTGTTTTGTTTTGAAAAGTGCTGCGAAATGCCTACTAGATAATAATATCTAGAAGGCAAAATTTCACAGCACTTTTCTTTATAATTAAGGAAATAAATTTAAAGATGTAAATCATTTCATTACTACATCTATCTGAACAATCTTATTTAATAAACGTTCTATTTTCCTTCTATTTTCATTGTTTATTTAGCTTTGAACTGGGCCGTATCGTCCTTCGTTATTTTATTCTAGAAACAAACCTTTAATAGGGCTTAAGTACCTATGTAGGTACTCTGCATACTTCCTAATTTCTGTATCGACCTGGCGATCTCTGTACTCTATAGTAATCTCTACCAAAATTTGAACACAAAATTATTAAGGGCACAGCTGCTTTTCGGTAAACTTGGCCAACTTGATTGAAACCCTACAGCCTAAATATTCAAATTTGGCCAACTCCAAGGCCACATTGATGTCTTAGCCTCCGTCAGTAATGCATGGCTTAGGGACTCGGAGACTTAGTGAGCAGTTGGGTACTTTTCGATGCATACGTGATATACTCGTAGATAGTGCTATACATATAATATTCATGTTCACGGTAGAGAGGGCATCGGGTGGCGTTAACGTGGCGTGACGGAGTGGCGCGGGCTAAGTGCTTCGCTAAATTGCTCGCAACGACTAAACACGCTCCTGGAGTTAGAGGTGGGCCATTAAAATAACCACACCACCCTTCATTCCTTAATTAATTACTGTCTACTTGTGCATTTACTGCAGCACACTTAACGTTACTGTAAAAACCATTAACGACCTACAAGCTGTCGCGATCAAAAAGTTTTTCCTCATTCTCCCCATTCTCATGTTATTACTTTATAGCGGTTAACACCGATATAAAAGCAATTCCCGTATTAAGGTAGGGACAACTTAATAAAATAATCATAGTTGTAATTCCGATGTAAACCCGCTCGTTTCGGAGCCCGCCCGTCAGTCAGCCTAAAAGGTATGCGAATTAATTCATATACAGCCTACCGCTTACGTACCTACACACATAAAATCGAATTTGAAAAGGTTCATTCATAGTTATGTTGATATGGTGGCTAGGAATGTGTACCCTTACCCGACAAAGAATTAGTCGAACGCATGTTTGTCAAAAAAATATCCATTTCTATAATGCAATGTCAAAAGGTAACAGGTACAAAAGCTGCGCGTGCACTCATAACTAATCTGAATCGTGAGAGCTACACCTCAGCTCTAACGACCTCTAACGTGGACGAGATTATAAAGATAGGTACCTACTTACTCATGTTGTAATCAAAATTAATTATCCTCTTAATCCAATCAAGTATAGGTAAAGTAGAGGGCGCACTAGCCGACTAGTGGAGACGCTTTCACAGCGACAGGTGAGGCGTGAAGCGAACGCGCGCAGGCTAAAGCCGAGATAAATTGTCGTCATTACTCAGCTTAAGAAAATGTCAACTTGCCTCACCTCCTTTCAGCTTTTCAAAGTTAAAATCATCCAATTTAGGTCATTCGAGGGTTGGTGGAAGTCAAAGCTGCCAGTTGCGAAAAACAAGTTCATGTTCTCATTTCTCTTTATGATGTGTCATTTGAAGTGCTATCGTGTGAATAGCGATGCAGCAGCAAGACTTTATTGAAGGCTTCTCATGTGATCTGATTGGACGAAAGTTCTTGGAACTAGCCAGCTACCGTACGAGCATGGCCCGCTTTGTAACTATCGATAGGTAGGTCAGTGACGTGTTATTACCGTTTTTCCTAACTTATAGCCAGAGATAGGAATAGGTAGAGCATAAACACCTAAATTTCGAGGATAGAAGTAACAAGAGTGGATAAATACCTCCTATAAAATCCCGGAATGATAAACAAGACGATTAAATCTCGGTATTTAAGAAATTGCGAATTATAAAAATGAATCGCCGAAATGTATGTACGCGCATAACTTCCGAACGACCGCACCAAATTGGATAATTCTTTTTTGTTGTGTTTTTAATTGTCAGGACAAGGTTTGTATGAAAGAAAATGTTTGAAAAGTTGCCGGGAAATCTGGGAAATTCGGGAATACTGAAAGTGCATTTTCTATGGGAATTTTGTATGAATTATTGAAATTTTGATAGGACAACGTTTGTCGGGTCAGCTAGTTTACAATAAATATTTAATTTGTTACGAATGTATTCAAAGTACAATAAATAATTCACAATTTCTTCGATCCCGAGATTTAATCGTCCTGTTTATCATTTCGGAATTTTATAGGAGGCATTATCCACTCTTGTTTTTTACATAGGTACTAGTAGCTACATGTTCAAAAGGTAAAAGTACTTTACACTATAAATACGTAGAGTACGAGTATATTACATTTTTCTTATTGAACATTAAACAACAAGGAACAACAACAAAGGAACTCATAGAAAGTTGATTGATGAATAAACACTTCCAACTTATAAAACCTTTTTAACTATTAAACTTTGCGTTAGTTTGACAGTTGCTTGATGTGCAAAGTGATTATGACACTTTAATTTATCAACGCTCCGTAGAGGTTTCACTTTAGAACAAAATAATATTATTAATAAAATCAATCTGCCTAGCTTTTTCCCAAATATGTTGAGGTCGGCTTCCAGTCTAACCGGATACAGCTGAATACCAGTATTTTACATGGAGCGACTGCCTATTTGCCTCCACAACCGTACCATACGTACGTAATACGGGCTTCTGACGACCCGTAACGACTGTCAAAGATCCATGAATGACAGCCGGCACCAATGGCGTAACGTGCTTTTCGAGGCACGGAGGGGTCTCGGTATGTAAAGATGGCCATCTACGGACCAACCCCGGCTAGTATTGCTTAACCTGATGGATCGACCCGTGCGGCTGTTATTACTTAGCCACGAGCTTCTCCAATATAATACAGTTTATTTGATTTGGGAACCGCTCCCTAATTAAATAGTTACATTGAGCAAAAACGTTTGACGTCCCTATTTCGGGGTAACTTTATACTGAACTAACGATGCTTGAAAGAAGTTTATGAAGTGGTCATGCTAGGGTTTAATATGTAGAAGATATTATAAATTAGAATAGGTATCCACTTAAGTCAAATGCCCATGTAACACCCACTCTCATGAAGATCGGAGACGCTACACTGGAAGTGGTGGACGAGTACGTTTATCTAGGACAAACTGTCCAGTTAGATAGGTCCAACTTTGAGAAAGAGGTCGATCGTCGATTCCGACTCGGCTAGGCAGCGTTCGGGAAGTTACGCAATATCTTCTCGTCTCAATTACCGCAGTGTCTCAAGACGAAAGTCTTTGACCAGTGCGTGTTGCCAGTGATGACTTACGGCACTGGAACGTGGTCGTTCACAATGGGTCTTATTAGAAGGCTAAAAATCACCCAAAGGACAATGCTTGGAGTTTCCCTACGTGATCGAATCAGATATGAAGAGATCAAGAGAACCAAGGTAACCGACATAGCCCGAAGAATTGTCCAACTTAAGTGGCAGTGCGCAGGGCACATTGCTCGCAGAACAGATGGCCGATGGGGCCGAAAGGTTCTGGAGTGGCGACCGTGTACCGGAAGACGTAACATTGGAAGGCCTCTCACAAGGTGACCGATGACCTTGTGAAGGCCGCGGGAATCCGCTGGATGCGGGAAACCCTGAACCGGTCGAAGTGGCGGTGCTTGGAGGAAGCTTATGTCCACCAATGGACGTCTTTTGGCTGATATGATGATGATGATCCACTTAAGAAGGTAAATACTAAGAAGATACCCAAGTTGTGAAAAGTGGTCTCGTTTCCAACTGTGTAGGTAAGATTTATCTCAGAAAATGCATTCTCACGACACGAAGCGGAATACATGGAAGTACTGTTCTGGACAAAGACGCTACATTGCTTTTTTATTCACCCGCTTCCAGCTGCTTTCTGAACATTTTTCACGTTTTAAACACCAACATTTTCTAGTGTTAAAAAGGAAAATTAAGCTAGTTCTATTCCAATTAGCAGTATAACAAGCGGAGTGGTTTCAAGTAATTTCCACAGCTTCCCGACTATTTTTTGTGGGTTTTCAACAAAGGGGAGAGTAATATTTTGAGCGCGAATTTTCCAACCGACCACCGCCTCGCTGAAGGTAGAGTTTAATAGATTTTCATACACATATTATTTTAGCAGTAGCTATAACTTTTATTTGAATAGCTTGCATATGGTCTCCAGATATCTCTATGTGGGTTATTCATATTTTAGTTTGTTTTATAATTGTTATAAAACTCACATGTCTCTTTCGATGTTGACTTATTGATGTAGGTAATGATGTTCATTAAAGTGTTTTGCGACCGACGAATAACGAATTCTATAAATGTACTAGCTTCTGCCCGCGACTTCGTCCGCGTGAAATTTCTTGTTCCCGCGACCCATTCCGTCGCATCACATAGCGTAGCCCGTCCGCGCGATTACTTTGTCTTAGCGTTCTTTCTGACTTTTTTTTCTCTTTGCTCGGCTCCTAAGGGTCATATCGTGATATTAATTAACTTATAGCCTTCCTCATGAACTGGGATATCAAATGCAAAAAGAATTTTTCGAATCTGACTGGCAGTTCCAGAGATTAGCGCGTTAAAACAAAAAGAAAAAAAAAAACAAACCATAAAAAAGCTATAACGAGCCAACCTTAAAAGATAGACGATATGCTATCGCGGACTTTTTTTTAGAACTGTTTAAGGAGAACGATTCCGTCATACATGATTGTTGCGTATAACTTTAACCGTTTACGCAGCGCACGCAACGGAAGCTCTCAAAAGGAATAAATTTTCCCCGTTTTTGCAACACGTTTCATTGATGCTCCGCTCCTATTAGTCGTAAAGTGATGTTATATAACCTACAGCCTTCCTCGATAAATGGGCCATCCAACAATAAAATAATTTTTCAATTAGAACCAGTAGTTCCTGAGATTAGCGCGTTCAACCAATCAAACAAACAAACAAACTAACTTTTCAGCTTTATAATATTTTAAGTGTAGAAGTGTAGATAAGGTAAGTCAGGGAAAATAAGAAAACTGACTATTAACTTTCAATGTCTCGACGACCTAAGCGAACCCGGATGGTTTTTGAGCAAGCATATGCAGGGCAAAAAGTTTATAGCTGAGTAGTTGCGGCATGATGAGAGAACACTGAAAAAATATTTGAAAAGTTTCAGATACAAGCCCCGCGGTCAGGGGTCCTCTTTCAGATTTCCAAAATGGACCAAAAATAAAAACAAAGTAAAGTAAAGTAATCTTTAGAGCCTTTGATTTTCGTATGATCGGTACACACGGCAAATAATAGGAGGCCCATTATAAACAAAATAGAATTATTTTAAGTTAGTAACCTTTTTTAAGTATAAGTGATGTGCTCTACCCTGAAGCAGTAGTTATTTGCTTGTTTACTTATGTTTTTAATAATAACAAATTATATTTTTACCTGCTTCAGCCCGCGATTTCGCGTTAAATTTCCTGTTGCCCCGACCCATCCCATCGCATCACATTGCCTGCACGTACTATTACTTCATTTTTGCTAACCGTTCTTTCTGACATTTTTTTTTTTCTTATTGATCGGCACTTAAGGTTTTTTTATACATCTCGTAGTTGGCCTAGAGAGGCCGTGACTACTTAACCGGACTATCCTGTGGCTGTCTTAAGTGAACTCAAAGCCTCCAGCCAGGGGCATAAACTTACAGACTAAGCGACTACACGCTAAGGGCTCCCCCTGTGGGGAACGAACCTCGGCTTAGGGCGTCGCTGGGGGAGGACAGCAAGATGGGACAGGCTGGATCAAATTAGAGTGATTATTATTGTCAGGGGAGTTTAAAGCTACTGGCTCAGCTACGCCACCAGCTGGCACTTCATACCCGAGCAAGGGACGGGGGGAGGACGATTACTACGGGGTCGTCGCGAGGGACCTCGGCGGCGTCGATTTGTTTTTGTTCCTACGGTCCCTACAGCTCTCCTGGGGAAGAGTTATGGGGTCGTCGGGATCTGAGAGGACAAGCCTAGGGCGGCGGATTACTAATACGAGAGGGGACATAGCTAGCTGCCTCGACAACCAGAGGGTTGCGACGGTTGGTGGCTGAGTCGAAGAAACGCTTGGAATTGCGTTTCAAGAACTGGGAGATGGTGGGAATGTCGAGATCTAAGTGGAGGATTTCGTTCCGAACGAACCAAGGGGCTCCCGTTGCCTTTCGGAGGAATCGGTTTTGTAGGGCCTGCATCCTATGAATGAGGTGGGGTTTTGCGTGCGCAAACACTGAACCCGCATAGGTCATGATGGGGCGAATGCACTCTGTATAAATGCGCAATTTGCACCTAAGTGACAATTTGCTACATGCATTCAGAACGGAGTGGAGTCTACCGAGAGCGAAGATATTTAGAAATAATAAAGGAGCTCGTGGCTAAGTAATAACAGTCGCAAGGGTCGATCCATCAGGTTAAGCTACGCTTGCCAGGGTTGGTCTGTGGATGGGTGACCATCTTTTCATACCGAGACACCTCCGTGCCTCGAAAAGCACGTTTGGTCCCGGCTCTCATAGGTGGATCTTTGACAGTCGTTACGGGTCGTCAGAAGCCCGAAAGTCTGACAACCAGTCTTACCAAGGGGTATCGTATTACCCAGTAACTCGGTTGTGGGGGTCAGATAGGCAGTCGCTCCATGTAAAATACTGGTATTCAGCTGCATCCGGTTAGACTGGAAGCCGACCCCAACTTAGTTGGGAAAAGGCTAGGCAGATTGATTTTAGAAATAATAAAGTTACTACTTTTTTATGTCGTGTTTTATTTGAGATGCCAAAGAGTATAAAAATGTCCAGGAGGCCAAATAAACAAAGATTACCATGAATAATCAATAGGGAAGAACTACGAAATAACACGTAGTCGGCCTCTGCCATATTACCAGCTACGTAATATTGCGTATACTTAGTAGACATTCTAGGGGTTAAAAGGCAACACTGATAGGCAAATATAAGCAAGTATAGGCAAGTATAATATATTATATGAAACGAAACAATCCGTGACCTGATCAAACATCATTTTAACTAATTTATAAAGTTAACATTGCTACGCCAAATAATTGATGCTAAAGCGAGTAATTTTTGGTTTACGGAGCTAGTGGCACTGTGGTCACATTCGAGCAAACTTGTATGCGATAAAATTTGCATGTCATTACATGAATTTATGCGAACCGCCGTATCTGGGGCGGCAATTAATGTTATCTTTAGTAGTAATTATAAAATATGAAAACATCGTGGCTGTGGTCGTGTAGCTAGTAATACACGAAGTAGTAATTACATGACCACTGATGTTTCATATTTTATTCTATAACTAACTTCTGCCCGCGACTTCGTTTACGTGGAAGTCGTAAGAGACTACAATACCTATATATAACAGCCACATTTCCCAACCGTGCTATTACTTTCTTTTCTCGTAGCGTTCTTTCTGACTTTTTTTTATTTTTGTGACTCCTAAGGGTCGTAGCATATCAATAAATAGCCTTCCTCAAGAGTTCAACTATCAAATGAAAAAGATTTTTTCAAATCCGACTGGTAGTTCCAGAGATAATAAGCATACCTATTCAAACAAAGAACGAAACAAACTCTATAGATAAATTATGACGGCACTATGGCAGGTAACCGTAGACAAGATCTCATTTTTTTAAATAAATAAAAGAGACAGCTTCGTCTGATAATAAATAAAGAGAGATAAAGAGCGACTTGCTGGCTCACAATTAAGTTAGTCTCTTAATTTTAAAAGTACTCTTTTTGCGCCTTGAAAAAGTCGAGAAAATAAATAGGTACATTACTTTAGAATACGGGGATTCATCAATCTTAAAAGTTGTAATCGCTGTGTCTCCGAGTGGAGGAGGAGGTAGAAAGTTTTCCGTGCGACTTGCTGTCGGGGACACATAAACCGAATTTTTAAATAAAGCTGCTCCACCTTCAGGCAACTTTTAATGAGCAGGTTATGTAAAGGATTTTAAAACTACCTTTATTTCCTCTTCATTATATTTTTTACTTTATTTTTTTTACATTGTTTGGAGTTGAATAAAAAATAACTGATGATTATATAACGCGTTACTTGTATGTTTTTATAACGAAACTACCTTGTTAATATGTGTTAAGATAACTGGAACATTACTTTCCTTGATTTTCCCTTTACCAAATTTATTTTTTAATCAAAACAATTGGTCGAATTTTGGGAACTCAACAGAATTTAGAATAACGAACGGCTCGTCTAACGACCGTTCAAAATGCCAACAATTGGAGAGCTCACGGCGATAAATAATTACCAAAGAGTTCAAAGACCAGAGCGTTTTGTGACGGACAGACAGACATATAGATAGTACTTGACGAGGGTCCTTGAAGTCGGATCTGATCTAAATTTTAATTGGTTTATTTTGGTCCACTTTTGGTCTTATACGATTGGATAACGCCACAACTTTTACGTCACTCTTTATGTAAGCAGAAGGTTTATTGTTTTGAGAAAATATGGAGAAAAATATTTTTGGTTATGGAAAACGACTCTTTCTCAATTTTGACAGTTAAATTAAAAAAAATAATTTAAAAATTTAAACACTCCCGACCACACACAAAGTCTTTCAAAAAGTAATAAAATAAAATGTATTGGCCCTTTAAGTGTTTAATATAAGTTGTAGGTAATATTTTGATCCAAGCGTCGTCGCGTCGGGAGACGGCTAATGAAAACGCCAAACAGACGAGGGCTATACCCAGCAATTATGAATATATGCTATTGTAGAAAGTATGGCTGATGTTAACTTCCTACATTGATTAGCCGTCTCTCGACGCGTCGGCGCTTATATCACATTATTACAAGTTATACTTAAAGGGCTAATACATTTTATTTTATTACTTTTTAAAGTATTTTGTTTGTTGATTTTGAAATTGTTCATTTAACTTTTATTTCCTACTTTTTAAACTTTATATACTAATTACTAGTAG
Organism: Dicycla oo; assembly: GCA_948252095.1. Lineage (NCBI taxonomy): Eukaryota > Metazoa > Arthropoda > Insecta > Lepidoptera > Noctuidae > Dicycla > Dicycla oo. The sequence goes on along the minus strand of OX411712.1, from coordinate 26,085,185 downwards.
ACATGCCACAATCGACAAGTGCCTTGTTTAAATCTGCACAGCTGTACGTATTTTTTCCACAATAAAGTTAATTACTAATTTACCCTAATTTGTATTTGTTGCTCCACCTTCAGACCCTGATTACCATCTATCTATAATCTATTCATTAAGACAATTCCAATGAGCTCAAACACGATACCTCTGTCGTAAGTTGGTGAGGGAGTTAGGTATCCTGCAAATTTCAGGTAAAGCTGCAGCATCAGTTCAAGGTTACTATGTTATTCTAATATCATTGAAGTAACAGAATACCAAATTTCAACTTGATCAGACCTGTGAAAGATGCTCTCATCCATTCATCAACTAGAAAAGTGCTGATAATTTTAACTAATTTCTGTATATTTCTTCGGTGTGTGTGCTCAAGAACTCCACGACCTCTTTCCGCCGGCCCCCTTCTACCATCGGGCATCTAGACGCACTGCCAGTTACCATCCCTACCTAGTTGCTATTCCACCGATTAGCACTAAGTGTTTCTAAATGTCTTTTATAATGCGCACAGCAAAAGAGTGGAACTCACTAACTGCGTCTGTGTTTACGAGCGCATACTACCCTAATCTCTTCAAAGTGAGAGTGAACAGGCTTCTTCTGGGTAAGCTCACTCTATCGTCGACTATGTCTCTGTCGCCTCCGACCTAGACTAGAGTCAAGAGCAAAACCATCTTAAATAAAATAATAAAAAAATAAAAAATGGCTGAATAGATATTTTTGAATCATAGCTTTAGCCAAAATTCCACCATTAGTTTCTATGTGTAACCATTGGTTGAGTTAACTACGGATCAAAAAACCGGCCCTTAGAACACTCTCGATTAAGTCACCTTTCAAACAAAATAAAAAATATCTAAATCGGTTCTGCTCTCTCTGTTTTCGTCGGGGGTTAAAAAAATAATGCCAACCTGTCATTAAGTATTGTATAACCAAAAATCGACACTCCTGTTTCGTGTCCATTTGCGGAAAAGAAAATGTTTAACACAGAAAGGAAAATGGCTACGAAAGAAAACTTAAGTACAAACCATTTGGAACATTAGACACTTTGTCCTTTACGTACGAAGAATATTCAATCAGTATTTTTACTTACTGTTATACATTTGGCAGCGTTTTGATATTTAAAAGGTTCGTCACATCTTTCGCACAAAGATCACGACACAAAGATTTTGGCACAAAGGTACAAATAAGAGGGTATTGTCGTTCAAATAATCGAAGCTGACGAAATGACAAAGAGCCCGGGAGCAAAGGAAATGGATTTGTGAAAGCCGTCATTCATGGCGCCGCTGGTTTTAATAAATAGAGATTATTAGGTGTTTTTCTCCCGTAATATCTTTTCAATGGCGCCTTTCGTTCGATAAAGCTTTGTTGTCGTCTTAATACTTTAATAATTTTCAAGGTTTTAGCTAAGAAAATGGTTTGCGGGAAACATTATAGAAATATTTCTCAGTTAAACATGCAACGCAATTTAACAATACCTTTTAACTAAATAAACAAAATGAAATGGCGTGTCAAGTTACTTCGAAAACGTCTAAAACAAAACATTTCATTTATTTAATCAGTTATTTATAACAGAACACAATGAATGAAGTGTTTCCAATAAATACTCCTTGGCGGAACCATAGAACGCCTTTATAATGATATTGCAACTGAGAAACTGGGACTCCTCTTTAATAAAATCTTTCAGCCTTTTTATTTTTAATTTCCGTCAGACTGGGTTCGTATTTTATTTGTATTTCAATTTTGAAAAGTCCAGAAAATCAAGTTAAACGAACGAAAACAATCATAAACTAACTGTGATGTAATAAATTGGGATAACTTTCCGTTTATTCAAAGTTTTAAAGAAAGATTTTTGTTAACGGATTTCATTTATTGGCTGCCGCTAGAATAGGGACTGTAACAAAATTTTTGTTGTCAGCCATGTAGTTTATTAAAAAATATTGGACACGTATTTTTTCATTTTTTTACGTAACCAAAATATTACGGCGATACAATGAGTTAAAATGTGGCATGACGTCACTCCTTGCTAGATTTTATACATAGTTTCAGTTTGTTATAGTTGTGACGTAGCTAGCCCTCACTCCTCAACTTTAATGCAAAACGCATCTAAGTAATTTTCTATGAATATAAAGCACGCTAATATTGTTTTATTATCTAACTGATGGACTAAATAGTTTTTTTTTTACCTAGGCATTATGCTACAAATGGAATAGCCCATTAAGGAATTTGCAAAATTTCACAGTTTATCACAAGAGAGAGGTTTAGTCCATAAGACTACAAGGACCGACTTTCCAAGGCACAGAGCAGACTACAAGCAAACTTGAAAACCAAAGTAATTAATTAAAAATATATTTCTGATAGTGTCTGTAAAACTCGTGTGAGCATGAATGAGTGCGGTATCGATAACGTTTCGATGCGCCGCCGCGCCGCTCGCTCCGGAACGCCAACCCAATTATTGGGCCACTTACTCGATGCATTCCACAACTCGATAAATTCTCGAGTGGGGCTCGCCGCGGCACGGCGTGCGCCGAGCCCGAGCTGAGCGAGCGGAACTCGCAAAGCTCCATGTTGATTGATTTTGTATTTTCAATATAGCCTGAATTGAAAGCGGATGATGCAAGTTCATGTCTATGCATTTTTATTCAGTTCGTCTTCTAGAGCAAGTGTGTCACAAAATGGCTTACCTACTGGAAACTCGATAATGAAACTTGCTATATATATATGAAGACGACTATGACGTGACACACTATGACTATGTTATATAATAATATGAAGTCTTTAAGTACCTATTTTATTTTGTAGAGTCGGGTAAGGGGCTGGCTTCATTTTTGTGATAATGTTTATGGCGGTCGTTTTCTAAATGGGAAGCAAAAAGATACAGTTTATGACTTTTACTGGTAACTCTGGATATAAGGATATATGAGTTTAGTATACAGTAGATGCCTATATGTATGTATGGCATGCACGTTCGTATCAAAATTAAAAGTCATTTATTCAAACTAGGCTGAGAATCAGCACTTTTCGAATATCAAAGTTACATAACGACAGTCCCTCAAAACGCCCGCTCTTCACCAGCTTTAGCTGGGAAAAAGACGTGGCGCAACAAACTGCTCAGCAACACAGCTGTCTGTTCAGTTAAACAATTGGATTATAAACAACATTAGATTAAATTAAATTATTTGCCATAAGTCAGCTAGCACACCTACCTATATCAAAACTTATAGTTCGCTAAACAACACGGTGTACAGACGTCTTCAGCGATCTTGGGGGGATAATGCTATAGACACTTCGCTCGGCAAGCGTGCTATGCTTACCTACGTACATGACACAGGTGGATGCTCTCTGCACGTTAGTGACTCGAGAGCCTGAAGGATGATCAAATTTTCACGTTAGAATTACCTTCATAACAAAGTTTATTTTACTTTATATATTTATTCAGCTGTTCTAACAAATGGTTTCGGGAAAACATTACAATCAAGAGAAAACTTCATAATTTTGTTAGAAAATCTTGCTGCTACGACTAAATAACTGTATCTATTCCAAGAATTGACTAAATTCGATAAAAATAAATATTGAAACGCCAAAAGGCAAAAATTCGATTGTTAGTAACCGATTGCCAAGGGGCTTTACAAAATTAAATACCTTGATGGGAACAATAATTTAATCAAACTGTTTACGGGTACCGTGGTACGTACCTCGGCCTCTCCGGTATTTGCCTTAGGATTAATCCAATAACAATGCTGGCGTAGGTAATCCTCCGGAGAGCTAACTCAAAGTGATTTGTGCTTAACACGGGGCGGGATCACCGAGGTAGGCCGGCTGCCAGGTAATCACAGCCATTTACATAATGTGCGCCTCCAGCCGCCGCTGAATCGTACTGTATCACCATCAGTCGTGGGACAATTAACTTTACGATGTTTACCGACATAGATCAAGATTTAAACCTCCATGTTACTCGTAAATGCCCTGCAGCTATTCGGAAAAATGATTTAAAAAAAAAGTCACTTATGACGTCAACTTCATTACGTTTTAGCAATTTCATTTACATAAACATGAAAATTAAAGCAAAAATGCCGTTGCAGTTTACGAGATTCTTAATCAAACCTTTTCCGTGAGAGATTCTGATAAAATGTTCAATTCTGATAGGTATAGGAAGCTACAAGATTTCAGCAGCCACGGGGAGCAGGAAATATTAATAAACACTTAATCTCCATTATGAGAATCGAGTTGGACGCCGATGGTAGGACAACCGATAACTCTGAATAATGGATGAGAGGGACCCGAGGACCGTGTGACCTTTGCACCTACTATATTTTGGTAGACAAGACACCAGCGGGAGAGAGCGACATCCCGAAGCATTTTGGTCCCACCAAATGTGAACCTTTTTTTGTTTACGCGGTACAAAACGTGCAAATCACCTGTCCCGATAAAAATGTAACGGACGAAGATTCGGGAAATATCTCCTCTTGAAAATACAATGAATCCTTTTCCTTGTAAATGTTATTTCTACTAACATCGCGCGGTTTCCCTTTTTATTACTTTCGAGGTATTTATGTAGCAACGGCAGAACAAAGGTAAAAGTCCACTTTTTGTTAAAGGTTTTCAAATAGCTACAATTCTTGGAATTTGTTGCTTTTTTACAACAATGAAAATTCTATAAGCTTCTGAGTAGACAGTTTCGAAGTAATTAGTCCACGATGCTCATGAAAAAAGAAAAACATAAAAAGGTAGGACTGATGTGCGGGAAAACTGCGAAAGAAACTCATATTTTAGCATGAATGTACGAGTATACACCATGCTTTTTATAGGCTCGATGTAAACGTGCTTAGCAAACTAATACGGAGGGTGTACCTCTAGGGTATTCGCAAAGTATACGCACAAATGTACCGGTAATGTTGTGAATTTAAATAATGCAGTTTAAGAGATACAAATCTTATGATCCCTCATTTTTATTATCATTATAGTGTTTCCATTGGTTTTCCTTATCCATGTGCAGGTTTTTCTTATATTTTCTTATATTTTACACTTTCAGTAACTAGGTTTACCTTTTAACAAATTACTTATGCTTGAGTGTGCTCACAGCCCATAATTCTATTATGAGTCCAAACAATTAAATAGAGTAGTCTACGTCAAACTTCCTGGGAGTGGTCCGGGCCAATAAAAAGTATAAGTTACCCCACCCACAAAGTCTAACAACACCCGTAATAGATTGTGTTCGTGTAATATTCTTATATTCATTTCCTGATTCCAGGTTTTTCCTGGAAGGGGGTCATTGATCATTTATTTTGTACCAGGCTATTTCCACGCGTAAATTAAGTGTCAACCTGAATCTGTGTACTCTTTTTTCATGTCAAATGAATATATTATTATTTCGTTTATTTCGATTCATATTTGCTCAGAATCTGTATCCATTGATTACGATACAATGGCACCTTTTCGGATTTTCCTTGTACTTAACTCGTTATTATGTTGGAAATATCCCTATTCTTGTAATATTAAGACTTTATGAGGCAGGAACACAAGCAACACAGGGGCTTGTGGCTAAGTAATTACAGCCGTACGGGTCAATCGATCAGGTTAAGCTACGTTTGCCACGGTTCGTCCGTGGATGGGTGACCATCTTTACATACCAATACCCCTCCGTGACTCGGAAAGCACGTTTAGCCGTTGGTTCCGGCTGTCATTCGAGGATCTTTGACAGTCGATACGAGTCGTCAGAAGCCCGAAAGTCTGACAACCAGTCTATACCAAGGGGTATCGTATTACCCAGTAACTGGGTTGTGGAGGTCAGATAGGCAGTCGATCTATATAAAATACCGGTATTCAGCTGCGTCCGGTTAGACTGGAAGCTGACCCCAACATCGTTGGGAAAAGGCTAGGCAGATGAACACAAAGCATCACAATAATAGACAGTATTCAATAAAGTTTTACGAGTTTTCAGCTTTATCCGCAGAATCAAGTAAGTATGGATAGCAAAACTGACCAGCAGTTTTGCTATCCATACCTAGTTGATTTTTTACGCACACTGTCCATTTTGTATTTACCTTCTATTTTCTGCTTTCAATCAAAGCTACAAAAAATTTGCTTGCTTCGAATTGGTCAGTCCATCACAGAAAAACTGAAATATTTATTCACGAGCAAAAAGTTACATGTATAAAATTGTAATTTTCTAGTACAAATCGATTCACGAAAATACAACTAACTATACACGGCACTGTACCAAAACAAAAACCCCCAGCTTTACAAAGTGTTTACTGTGATTTATATATACGCTAATCAATAACAGCGTCTATTGTAACACAATGCATAAGCCAGGGCAGTCAAAGGACACACACTTCAGCCACAAATTATGTAAAGCTGACCTTTGTCATAGTAAATGGTTGTTTCTCCCCAACCCTTTGTTCAACCAAGCTGTCACGCTCACAGTTAGTGGCGATTGAGTGTCATTAATGGTACAACTCACGCTAATGACCCTGGTATTATAATTACTGAGAATTTGTGGCTTAGGGTCACCCACGGTTCACTTTTCCTAAAATAATAAGAAGTTTAAGACAAATTGTAACTATGTTTAGATACAATAATTTCTCAGCTAAAAATACAATATGTAACAAAACTCTGTTGTTCCTTTTAACACGTGATTGTACTTATGATAACAAACCACTTTTACTACGGGATCAAACCTGACATCGCGAAAAAAAAAATCTGCTGCTCCCTACATTTTGACGAGTTATGCGAATATGAATGTATGGGATAGCAGATTTTATTTTTCGCGAATTCCGGTTTGGGCCCATAGTAAAAGTAGTTTGTTATCATGAGTACAATCATGTGTTAAAAGGAACCACAGGGTTTTTGTTACATATTGTATATTTTTAGTATCTTATTCAAAATGGTTGTATTCTTCATTTAATTAGTTAAGTAGGTACTTATAGCCTTTCATCCTTTCTCTTAGCCTTTAATTAGCAGGTACACGAATAAATTTTTGTACTTCCTAGGCCTACATGGCCTAGGAAGTAGTGTGGTTGTACGTGGAGCTAATCCTATCGGCTACTACTATTAAGTACACTTCCTCTTGCAAACCGCATTTTAAGCTTGGTTTTATTTATATCTAGCTTTTGCCCGCGGCTTCGCTCGCGTTAATTTTGAATTTGACAATCAATTTACACTACTAAACACACGAAATTTTAGTAGTGTAGTCTAGATAATATAATTCAATCATAATTCGAAAGACACGTGGCGCCATCTATTATTATAAGAACGTTATTGTTGTATTCCTCGGGAACATTACTCTTTTTCGAGATTAAAGGTACACTATGACCGTTTCTGTACACCTGACAACGTATATGCAAAATTTCAGGATGATCGGTTTAGTGGTTTAAGCGTCAAAAGGTAACAAACTAACAAACAAACTTACTTTCACATTTATAACATTAAAAATATAAAATATAAATAATATAGTTAAATAATTATAATTAGGATTAATAATTGTCATGGATCAATCAAGTCTAATGGAATTTCTCAGTAGCAGCCTGGAGTCTGGATTTGTGCCCGGTTGATGGCCATAGGCTCGCCCCTTATTACATGCGACTTAAATATAACAGCTCTGCCTAACCATTCGGCGAATACAGGCATGGTGTTATGTTATGTTTATAATTAAGAAAAAAAAACAACCGACTTCTAAAAAACCCTACAAAGTGAAAAATAACTTTAATTTCGGAAGTCGGTGTCTTTGGTTTCGTATTTTCGTTTTTGCCACCGACTTCCGAAATTAAAGATATTTTTCACTTTGAAGTGTTTTTTGGAAGTTAGTTGTTTTTTTTTGTAAAAAGTTTTTATTTTTCACTTTTTAGTTGTGGTACCAACCCCACAAAAATTCGAATCCTTGCAAAATAAATTAGAACATCATCCACATCAAAAGTGGGAAAAATAGGTTTTATTGAAGCTAACTCGAAAACTACCCAAGCAAAGTTAATAAATTTTACATGGGACCAACTTCGAGGAATACCCTCACGAATAAAACAAAAATCTTTCAAATCGAACTACTCTATAAAAAGTTATGGTTATGTTAAAAAAAGACACCACATGATTGTGTTGTTATGATGACAGATATTATATTTTTTCTTGTGCAATAAAAAAACTTCTTCAAATTATTGCTTTGGAAGCATAATCATTTGGGAAACAAGATTCAGATAAGTAGTTCAACAATAGAATCGTATATAATGTTAATACGTGTAGGACTTCGTTTCAATAGGTGACTATATTGAACAGCATGTGTATACCTGTTGACGACGCGTTCGTTTAATTTAGTTAAGTTTTTTTACTTGTCTTGTTCAATATTAAAATGGTGTACCTATACATACTTTAATTTATCAGTAAAGGTTTGTTAATCTGTGGTTTGTGAGAATACCATAACACGTAGACGGAGATAACAGAATGATTGACAGCTTAGATTATTATTTTTTGTACAACCAAAATCCGCCATCGGCTAAACGCGCACTTGTAGGTACGCAATTTTTGTTACAATGATTAAATCTGAAATTAAACCTGCATCTCGACCTGAAAAACTGCGTTTTAAATCCATCCTGTACTCCCTACAAGTACAATACTTAAAGCCAATTCATAACAATGTTTGTATTATAATTCAACTTTATTATTCCGTAAAATGGTATTACGTCTTAAATAAAATACCTTAGCTCAGCAACTTTTCTCATGAATAGAGCTCAAATCCCTCAAAATTAATCACGTTTTCAATTTCACCTTGCGCATAGTAAGTACCTATAGATACGTGTACTTTTATTAAACTTGGGTTCCTTCTATTTCGGAAGTCACCTATACGATTTCGAAATGCCAGATTAAATACGATTGAAACGGGAGGAACCGAGGTCGGGGTAAAAAACTTATATTGTGGAAAATGACGAAGGAAAATATACCCAAACTGAACTGTGCCGAACCTGCGAATTTTATCGAAGTTGATATAAGTAATATTGATAAGCGGTCTCGAAGAGAAAATTGAGTTGGAGTTGGGCCCTTGAAGAGCGAGCAAGTTGAGTGAGGTGGCGGCAAAGCGCTCCGCAAATATTGACTGCGGTTGAGTGTCTCGAAACTTTCGAATTTTCCCCAGTCTTATATCGAGCTAGAACTTTCATATTAATGCCTTCGGAGAAAGTAAAAACTTTTAATAGATTAGCCTTTCGCCTTTCGGATTTACTCATGAACTTAGTTTTTCTTTGGAGCATCATCTAACTTGCTATCCTTTGGGAATTTGGACATCGTTACATCATTGACATTCAATCATAATTTGAGTATATGCTGCACACGTGTTTTCACTTTAGGGTTTACATTGAATTCTTGAAATAAAAACGCTCATCTATTATTTGATCAATTTTATTAAAAAATCTTATTACATACCTAACCTGAAGACTACATATGTATACAAAAAAATAATACAAAGAGTTACAGCTACATGACTGTTGTTCAAGAAAAAGTTATTTGTTGTTAGAGCTAATTCCAAGTCATGTAGTGCGGACCTTTGTCATTGATTCACTTGTGCATAATCTTACTAAGTTCCTTAAGTTTCATAAAAAATAAATTTCACTAAACTAAGTCTTATTCTAACATGATATGGTTTGTGAACTTCGTTATGCATAATTTCTTTACGAACTAACCTACTATGTAAGTACATCGATTGTTTTAATGTGACCCATAAGTCGGGTAGTTCATTAATCACCTGCTCGCATGCTAGTACAGAGTGAGTATTTATAGTATGTATGTATTTCGAAATTTGGCAAATCTGAAAACTATGGGTACCTAATTGTTATTAAAAAAAAACATTAAGATAAATAGCTATGCTATTAAAATATGAATTGACTAGATTTTACACTAGATACATAATTAAGTCTATTCTAAACAATATTTAAGTACATTGTAAATGAATCGCTACACGTAAACATACATGATTGTAAGAGTAAATATGTTATGAAACAGTTATGGAACTACGAAGGTAACTACTGATGTAGATAGGGTGATAACGGAAATCCGTATCCGAACTGACTTTCTTAATGTGGTCTTGATTATGATTTGCATCCAATCCATCGGTAATATCCCTAAACATTAAAACAATATAAATCAACTACGTGCACCGTGCCATCACCATTTATAATGTGACCGTGAGACCCACTATAACTAATTACGATAGATGTTAAGGATTTTGTCAGTCATCACCAGTAATTCATTATCATGGTAATTGAAGTGTGATATTGTATATCTAACCTAATATGCGTAATGGATTAAACCTATTTCGATTCGGCTGTTGTGGTCTTCGAGACCTGTTGGGTTTATGCACCGGTTCATTTGCTCCAGAAAGTAATGGTGACTGGAAGTCATCCATGGAATCTGTTGAATTAAAACCAAATTCGTCATGTGTTTCGTCGCTGAAAGGTTCAATTTTCATGTCGTGAGTCAAGTCAACTACAGCAGGAGCAGCAGTCGTTGAAGTCTCTTTTAGGTCATTATTCTGGAAACTCGAATTGTTATCCACTTGCGTTGTAGTTGCTATGGACACTACTTTCATCGTAGTCGTTGTTTCTTCAGTAGATGTAGTGTGTACCAGTGCTACGGAATCATTTGTAATAGAAGAGACATCAGCGATGCTTGAAATATTAACGAAAGGTTCTGGTTCCAGATGATGTTGTGTTGTCTCAGTATTTGACTGTGTAGTAGACATTATTTCACTTTTGTTGGGGATGTCATCAGCTAATTCTTTATGAGTTGAAGACGACAGTGCACCTACAGTAGTGTCCTGGAGAATTGGTACTTTAGTAGTCATTTCAAATGTAGTTGGAGTTACTGTTGTGTGACCCTCAGAAATTATAGTAATTTTTATAACTTCATGATTCAAAGTTATATTTTTAGTGCTCTCATCAAATTTCTTAACAGGATTTTCATGTTTTATCTCTTCAGTTGCCTCTACGTCAACTAATTTTATTTCTGTCTCATTATTTATAGTGCTATTATTTATAACCTCCAATTTAGATACATCACCAGCCGTGTAATTAGTGTAAAACATTTTCTCTTCACGAATTTCTGGTTCATCTTTTAAGAAAACGGTTAGATCTAGAGCGGAATCCTCATCCATTTTGCTTAAATGCGCCATAGGTGTCGTCTCACTTTGTTTAACAGCAAATGTTGTTTGTGTGGAAGATTGCCCGGCTTTTTCGAATTGCCCTAGTTTGGTTTCCACTGCTTTTAGAGCTTTATTTTTAGGGTCATCGATTTTCTCATTGTACTTTTTCGGCATTATAGATTTCACCTTGTCTTTTTTCGAGCCGTCTTTATTTTTCATCATGTGCATCAAAAATTCTTTCTCTAGTGAAACTGGCTTAGGATCTTCTGTGGTTGATTTGATTATATTACTATGGTAAACATGATCATTTTGTCCATACTGAACACCTTGTTTGTAGTAATGTTGTTCTGCTAATTGTTGTGCATGTTTCTCTTGCAAAGATAAAACGGTCATGTCATCACTAATTTTAGCCTTTGCCATTACTAGCGGAGGAACAAAATGATCTGTGGGTTGCGTAAAAATATTTTCAAGATTACCAAGTCTCGCAATTTCTTCGTGCAACATTTTATGTTGCATGTGTTTTTCATCTTCAATTTTCTCCAGTTGTTCATTCGTTACGTAATTGTCTCCGTTAGCGATTTTCGGAATGTAATTACTTTGTAAGTTATTATTATGGACCAAACCTAAATCAAAGGTCTTATCGATGTTAAGTCGGTTGAATTTATTGGCGTTTAGAAGAGTAATCGGTAATTTATGACCCGTTACAAGATTAAGATTATGAGTTATAGAAGTGGGTGTTATGGTAGGAGACTGATTTATGTCATCTTCATGTGCAGTTGTAGCATTTTCTTCTGTAGTGACCTCTGCCGTCGTTGTGTCTTGATCAGTAAATATCGCGTCAGTTGATACCGGCCATGTGTTACCCAAAGATGTTAAGCTGGGAGTGCTTGTTATCTCTTCTTCTTCGGCACATGACAAGTCTCTCAGTAAATCTTCTCGTTTCTGTGAAAAACCAAGGGAATCCTAAGAAATCATGCTTCATGGTAGGAGTTAAATGGCTCGAGATAAAAATTTGGTTATCTTACCACATTGCCTGTACACTGCACTCGTTTCACGCCGGCAAGTCCACAGTCGGCGGTCAGTTGCACAGCAGCACTTTCTGGCAAATACAGGATCGTCAGTGCTGGCAAGGCACGAACCATACATCCCTCGTTCCCAAGAGCCCATTGTGGTACTGCGAACAAAAGGAAATAAATTTAAAATGGTCTTACTATCTCGTTACTAAGGTAACTACTATGTATTACATCGCACAAGATCCTAAGCTATCGTAAAGTTACTTTACGAAGCAACTACTAAACTAAGATGTTTAGCCCCGAGCCTTTATTTGTCTTGGGATTGTACCGCACTTACATATACAGTAATACATATATGTATTTATCCGCGATCATATAGAACGTTGTCTATAGGCACTATGAGCATAAACGCTCGTTTATATGATCAGGTGTACGCATCCCTTTTGTGACCATTTGAAAGTAAATGGAGTGAAACATATAATAGTGATTCGTCTGTTTCAATTAAATGGAAAATAAACGATTCGCGTCACAACAATGGAAGCTAATGTGAAGTTACCATTTGCTTGTTTGCAATGCTAACAATGTTGATGGGAGTTTTAAACATTCAAGACTACTAATTCAGGTCATAAAATCATTTCCGACACCAATCTAGGTGACCTCAGATATTTGTTTCAGCTTTTCTTCTCAGAGTAGTCAGATAGGAAACGCCAACCTCATATAGTTTTTATTTAAAATATGATTGGCGTGTATAAGTGTTTGTACAAAACTATGTACAGAAATAAAATTATTTCTCATTATTTTTTTTTTCTGTTGCTTTTATAGTGTTAGTATACTAACCGGGCAGTTCACAGATGAAGGAAGCGACGGTGGGTCCGCCACAGGCGCGGGCCTCCCAGCGGTAGTCGGCGGCAGGGTCTGCGGCTGCGCAGAGCGGGGCGGCGCGTGCGTCGGGCGCAGAGCTCCAGTAGCCGTCGCCGCTCAGGCCGCGGTAGTCACTGATGGAGAATAGGTCATACTAGAGGATGCCACCTTTATAATAATACTGGCCTGTTACGTTCCACTGCAAGGCAAAGGCCTCTTCGAGAGAAAGCACGAGTATTGGTAACCACGCTTGCTCAAGACGGGTTGGCGTCTTCAGACTTATACGTATATTAACCATAAGTTATAAGTCCATGTTTCCTCACGATGTTTTCCTTCAACGATGACATCTTGATTTTTATTAAATGTTGAAATGATACTGCATGTTTGGGAAAGTAGATGTATATTATAGGGTAATTGCTGTAGTAATTGGCCACGCTTTAGTAACTGGCCACTCATAAAAAAAGAGGTAGAAACAAGGAGAAGAAGCAAGCTCATGAATGAAAAGGACAAAAAAAATATTTTTCGTCCTTTTCATTTATGAGCTTGCTTGCATTACCTAGTTTCTACCTCTTTTTTTATGAGTGGCCAGTTACTAAAGCGTGGCCAATTACTACAGCAATTACGTTATTTAATTTTATTAACGCTTTTAGTCAATGGAAGCGTGAAAAATAGGATAGGCTGGGGAAATTTGGATTGAACCCTGCACTAAATCGTAAGAGGGATTTTTTCTTGAAATGTGTTTTTGAACTTAGCTCATCAAGTAGCTAATTATAAAAATGGAAACATTTTCCAGGACCGCATCAAGGTAAAAATAAATAAATAACCAAAACGCGATTTTGTCAATAAAAATTTAGGCATAATTAATAGGAAAATTTTGATTACAATATGTAAAAAATGGTAAAACCAAAATATTTTTTCAGAGTTAAACATTTTCGTCCACGGAAGTTTCGATAAAAATAAAATTTGGATTTTTTTAATTGTCCATACCCTACACGTTAAAGCAAAGTTAGCCTGAAATTCGGTAAATTCCCCGGGCTAGAACATCAATTAAGAAACATAGAATATGAATACCTGCTGCGTCATCTTGCAGAATAAACATGAGGTTGAGTAATCAAAAATATTTTTCTTACGTCCAGGTAAAGTCTCCATCAGGATTACTTCGGATCAGTCCAACCCACACGGCGCTGGAAATGTCGAGCTCTTTGAGGTAGGCGCGCACTGCGTCGTACTGCGCCGTTGTATCCACTGCGCAACACAAGGATATTAATGTCAAGGGTTGTCATGCATATTACACACAGATTAAAGCTCCATTTACACGGTACAACTTTATTGCCTGTGGAATACCATAAAATTGAAGGGCAATTAACTGGCACCATCTAAATAACACTTACAATTAAGTCACATGCGATTTTATGGCAAAACTTGCATTCAATTACTTTGTAGTGTGTGTTTTGTAGTGTAGTATTTTATGGAATCGCAAGCATATAAACAGTTGCATGCAATTCTCGAATGGCATGCGATTATTGCTCTTTAACGTTTCAGAAATTTGCATCGTGTAAATGGAGCTTAATAGACGCATCAGGACAGTTCAATCAAATCCTAAGCCATCACTTTGAGTTGTCAGCACGATCACAAAATCAAGAAATTATTACTCAAACAAAGTTAGCTTCTATCCGCGACTTCGTCTGCGAGAAATTTCATCTTTTGTATGCCTATCACTTTCACGCAAGGGCTAGCAATAAGTTGAAAAAGTTTTATCTTAATCGGATTAACGGTATGGCAGCGCATAAACTACCAATACATAGACAAACATTTTGATATTAATATAGGTATTAGATAGATATGCTTAGATGGCACTTACAAAAAGTCAAAACAATCAATGTTTCACAAAAAAACAGGAGTATAAAAAAATCCTAAAACGTCCTATGAAAATAATGTGCCAAAAATGAAATGGAGGCTGTCCTCCGTATTTTGTTAGAATGTTTAAAGGCCCCTTAATATTACAAAACGATAAAATATTAGCAGGAGTTCCGGAGTAAACAAGTAACGGTTTGTTTTGACAAATGGAACACGGAACTGGTACACCGAGTGGAATAATGAATTTATTAATAAACTGGTCCTATCTTTCAACTGAAATACGTAGCCTGCTCACTCATTACTCAGTTACAGAGAAGTTTATAACACAGTCTTTAGCGTAGCATAAATTATAATGGGCATATAATGTTCCCACTGTTGGGACACCTCTCTGTGAGAGGGTCGTAAATTCGTAAATCACCACGCGGAACCACTGCCGGTTGGTCCATGGCACATGTCTTCGAATTTTTGTTTCTCGGACATGTGTTTAATGGCATATTTAAGCTATTACTAGTATCAGAATATACACAAAAATGGCCAAGTGCGTGTTGGACCACGCACAATGATGGGTTCCGTAGTTGGAATTGAAGATGAATTTATCCCAAGAACAAACTTAATATTGTAGTTGAAAAACTTGTTCGCCCATACATTCCAATTGCAAATGTAAGTTTGTAAGCACAATATTGAGAGATTAATCATGTTACTTTAAGACTATAGACTTATAGGTCATCCTGTAATCAGGTATTGAACTATTTTCTGTATTTTTTTTTTTCAAAATTTTTGACACAGTAGTTTCGGAGATAAGGGTGGTCAATTTTCGTATATTTTTATTTGATATGTCACATAGTACGGTTTGCAAAACATTTCTTTTTATTTTCTTTTTTGCCCCCCTAAAGTGACCACAATATTCAAAATTCCTTTATTTATGATACATGTCCGTGTTTGGGTCACAGAATTTCGCACCAAATTTCAACTTAATCGGTCCATTAGATTCGGAGCAAATTGGCTGTGACAGACGGACAGACAGGCAGACAGACACACGAGTGATCTTATAAGCGTACCTACCGTTTTTTCCTTTTGAGGTACGGAGCCCTAAAAATAATGTCTATTCATTAAAACAGAAAACCATTGTGAAGTCCTTGGATGCAGAAAATGTCTCTTCAGGAAATGTAGTGAAAGGATTACCTTACTTGTAACCTTAATTCTCTTACCGTAGCATAACCTCAACTCCGTTGAGCAAAGAAACAAAGCTGCCTAAGAGATCCGCTTAATTATGTACATTAGGAAAACTCAACTAAGTGAATAAAGAATCTTTCTTCTGTACCCACTGGATACAAGGGAACTTGAAGTTTGTTGTGGAACTCGAACAAAAACAACTTGTGTCAAAACACGCGGCGGTAATGTGCCTATATTACATAAATGGAATACGTACACTGCGCCTTTGCGTATTTTTAGCACATTTTCTTTATATATCGTCTATTTTCTTAGAAGTATATTCAAGAATAGCTCGGCTAAGCCTCACGTATTTTAGGTAATCGACTCGGAGGCAAGGCTGCATAAATTACCGCGTTCCTTCATGTTCCATTTAAACGATATCATAAATTTTACGTCGACTGGCGAGTGCAGCCAGGAGGCGTGCTGCGGTTTATTAGAGAACTCCCTATTATACAAAAGCTGTCTCGACTTCTTCTAAGAAACGTTCTAGAGGCTGCGGGCTTAGTTATGCACCCGAGCACGACACCTATTTACTATTTACGTAATAGGATTATTTTACACGACTAAAATAAAAAGCAGTTAACAATATATTTCGTACCTACAGAACCTTTTAGGTAGCTACTATATCCTCCAACAAATTTCCTTTTTTAATGCCCATTTAGCTGCGCTATAAAACTCTCGATATCTGTAGCGTTATTTACGGCATATCGCACGTAAGCTTCGGTTGAACGAAAATGTTAGAAATTCTTTCGCAATTTCCTCTAGTACAGCAAGAATGGAATTTTTGTAGTGAGCAAATGGAAAATGTAATTCTTGTCCGGCGAATGCTCACGTAGTGCAGGTATGATTCGATTATTTCGCTCTGTGTGGCTCTTGTGGCCCATTCTTTTTGTTTATATACTTACCTATCTCTTAAGCGGGTCTCGGGAGCTTCCTCATATCCGGTAATCTTATCAAATGATCTTTAGTAGTAAGAAGGGCAACTTTATGGTCTAGTAAAAAGGAAACGTAAAAAATGCGTACCTATGTGGTGTGTATGTAGCTATGTATTTGGGTGTCATCAAAACTTGGATAAGGGAAAGTAAGACCAGAAAATTCAAGACTGACAGTAGAACGCTGGTGTAGAGCTGTACACGTAGCTATTATGTTAATCGGCCTTTGTATGCAGATCGTTCAATACGCACAATTAGTCGATGGTCAGTGCGGCAGGTAATTAACGGCTGACCTATTAAATTATTACGTAAGACACGGGGCACAATATGTTTCAGGGCTCCCACCACTAACTTTTGCTGATATGCTTGAAGAATCTTTTTATTTGCCCTACGTAATGAGTTGAGTTTAAGCTGTGTACTTCTTTAAGTGACAAATTCACCATACTAATAGATATACAATAAGTTCTTTTATGTAATATGTTATTAGTGAATGAGTCGTTGAAGTACCTATATATAAATAAATAAATATATTTATTACTGTCAGTCTTTGTTTTTGTCTGTTTGCATTTTACCTGTAAACTACATCACGTATTTCAGTAATAAATAAAAGTATCACCACAGATAATTTCCACAATTGAAATGTTTCAGAAATCCAGACTTGATTTTATTAAGTTTAGTAGATCGTGCAAAAGTAATGCGTTTTAATTTTTACGAAACATGGAAATTACTCTTAAATCTGGCAATGAAAAGTTTATGGTGCTTGTTCTATTTTCCTTATGGACGTTTTATTACTCAGAAGCTTTGTAAATGAAGATGAGTTTACCTACCTGTCGTTTGAAGATTATGTTAAAAGAAAATAGTAATTTTAACAATAAGGTTTTCCAATTATAGGTATTATTACTATGTGGGTACCTACATGTAATAAATTACAGCTACCTATCGTATCACAAGCATGTAAGTGTCTTTAAACCAGTATAATCACGGTCCTGACATCAGTAATTAAGTATGCAACACAAAGGGGCGCGCCGGCCTCACCAGGTTTTAGGGCTATTTTCATACTGAACGAAATGTACGATACACGATAATTGTCCTGACATTCAAAACCGATATTCAAATAATGTTCGTTCCGAATTCGAAATCCCACATCGATTTATCGCAAGGTTACACAGAGCAATACATAAATTAACGCTCAAGTTCCTCGATCGCCAAATTGCTCATTCGGATCAGTTCGATACAATCGCTCCCTGATTGACAGCCCATTTTCGCTGTCAAATAATACTAGGAAACTGGGCTGACACAAGCGGGAAATTTACATTACCGTGGAGTGGAGTGGAGTGTAGCTGTTAGTGAAGCCGACAAGTCGGTCGTATTCAAATTGACGTCATTAAGTCGGTTACACGCCGCTAAGACGAAAGCTTTCACTAATAACATTTACCTGAGCTAGAATAACTAAGTGTGCCGCCTTCGAACTGAGCCGGGAACTTGTTCATAAGTAAAGACGACGGCGTATAACGATGTTCAGAAAATAATGTATGTTTTTATTTTCGTGTAGCTTTCCACTCAACCTTCAGCCTACTACAAGTTTCACATAACAGCAAAGTAATTTTCTGAGGAAATCCTAATTTCCCAGCTGTCTCGATTATAATACCTACCTACTTATCGCATTGATTGACTCTCAGTGGCGGTATAGAGCCGAAGAATAAAAGAAAAGACACAAAGCCCGATAAATCCTTTCAAACTCATAACAAAAGCGGATTAACTCGGTCTGTAATAACACATTGTGGTATTATCCGTCCGTGAAACCACTTTTTACTTAGAAGTAATTTCTCAACGAGAATGAGAAACGCAACTTTTAATTAATATTTTCTTCGTATTTTATAACCCTTTAGCTTTTCTGTTATTCAATTTCGAATAAAGTTACTAATACCTTGATAAGGAGAAGCTGAGGATAGTTTATTCAGCAGGACTTTTGAAATATTCGAAGCATATAGAGAAAATTGTATTCAGCGACAATCATAAATTAAACAACACCGTGTGGGCGTAACATCTTTACATGTAAATTGCCAATGATTGTTTTATCCATGGAGCGGTATCTGTAGGACTGTGAAATTAAGAAAATTTCCATAACACGTCTCGGGGTTGAGTGTAGTGTAGGTACACAAATAGCGAGGTCGGTTGGCGTCGCGCCAGGCGGCTCCCGCTCCCGACAACTCGGGAAAACTCCCGGGAACCGCCGAGTCAATATTTGTGATGCCATTTAACTGTCCCACCACTCGCGTCTTGCGATATTTTATTGGTTGCTTATCATTGCTAACTTTTAATTTCACGGTTGAATTATTTGGCAAGGACATTGATTCGATAGGAAAAATCAATCAAAGTTTCTGGTACTGTTTAATACATAGGTAAATAAGAAAATCAAGAGGAGAGAAACGAGGTAAAATTATTCATATTAAATTAACTGAAGTCGCTGTTAAACACACATCCAGTCATTTCACTATTAACCTGAATAAATCTACAAAGACAGTCTGAATAACTAATGATGTAAATATTTTAACAGTACCAGCGTGGAACGAAGACCTTTGCTTCAGAACAGTTAAACTAAAACCTGTTTAAACAAAGCAATCAGTGACAGCAAACTCTTTGAATTACAACGTGGCATTGTTTAATCTGTTTAATATTTTATTATCCTCGATGAAATCTCAGATAGGCTAAAAGGTCGGATAACAAAGCTATAAAGCCGTTTAGTTGATCCGCATGCCGTTTATTTCTAATCCTGAACCATAACATGTGAATTTAAGGGAATACGGAATCAGGAAATTTATATTAGATTGCGAGGCACCGATCCCGCCGCAATTTAGCCTCGGGGATCCCAATAACTACATTTGTCGCCATTTGTAGGTACACGGAGCAGCCGCCTTGTTTATACCGCTGGCTACGGCCGCGCACGCGGTAACACCACCTTTATTGTCAATAACAACTACTTATTTTAGGGTATGAGATTTTGGGAATGTCACGGACGTGTTCAGGGTTTTATTGTGAGAAGTAGGTAGTAGTAACATGTGCTCTAATGCAACCTTTTCTAGACATTCTTATTTCTTTTATGAGATTCGATAATGCATTAACTGAATCCTTTCAAACCATGTTCTTTATTTCGTGACCGCTAATTTGTAACTACTGTCGAAATAACGGTTTTAAAATAGATTTAACATCTTTTTTTTTTTCAATTTAACTGAAATCAAACATATATTGTTGATGTCCTTACAATAATCTCCTCTTCAACATCACTAAAGTCTTTCTCCAAATAACGTTTCTCATTAGCATGTGACACGTCGTTAGACAGTGCACAAATTGCTTCACTACGCGGCATGACTAAGCGCCAGATTACCGTGAGATGAGGACGTCAATCGATTCCGCCATTCGTCGAAACACATCGAATCACGTACATCGATACATCGAAGAAATCGATGCATTGAATCGCGCTAAGCTTGGAGATCAGCGCTCTTTGAACGTCACGTACACGATTCACCACTATACGTTGATTGGATATTTTATAGCGGGAGATACTTCGTTGTGTATTTAGAAGCGGTGCCCTGATATTTTTTATTGGCAAGTATACTATAGTACATATGTTACTATTGTTGTGTTTTTAAACAAGGGTATTTTCCCATGGGTGTTGCCAGAGACAAGACAGCTACGTGCTTGGAAGCTTTTGTAAATGTATATTGTTCTAGTTCTGTTTTTCTGTAACCACGTTTTTCGCACTTAAAGATATTGCTTTTCAAATAAAATGATATTCTAATCAGCTGAAATCTTTTTACCTTGTTACAGCCAAATTATTCCAGATGGCGTTGTGAGATTGTATGCTGCTTCAGAATTAAAACGACTTACATAACTGAATATATTAAAACTTTCTCTTATTCCATGATAAGAATAGATAATCTATTAAAGCCCGTAAAGAACACGAAATACAGGACCGCTGAGAATACATAAGTAGCTGGATATTATGGATTCAGGATTATCTACAGTATTTTAATGAACTTATTCAAATATGTAAGTTCATGAAAAAACTGCTTTTTTTTGTGGTGGGTTTGCTCTAGTCTAGGTCAGAGGTGACAGAGACAAAGTCGACGATGGAGTGAGCTTACCCAGAAGAGCGTTACCTATACCTTACCCTTACCAAAATTACCCTTCGTTTTTGATGGAGGTCCTAAAGGCTAAATGGTACCTACGAGTATACAAAACATTTTGAGGAGGTACCTACTCGCGAAACAGACATAATGAGATTAAAGAAGCTTCATCCTCAATACAGACGCAGGGAAGTTTTCTGATTTGTGTGCAATTAAATTACCATTTATGGCTTCTGAAAGATTCGGAAAGTCAACACAACTAATCAAAAACTCCGACTTTTTATCCTTACTTTACACATCATCTTCCTGCCCTTATCCCATGTTACATGGGGTCGGCGCAACACGTTTTCTTCTTCCATTCTCCCCTGTCAACCGTCACGCTATCGTTCACTCCCTTCTCTTTCATATCATTCTTCACACAATCCATCCATCTTTTCTTCGGCCTTCCTCTCCCTCTCCATCCATCAACATGTATATTCATCACTCTTTGAGTCACATGCGTTTCGTCCCTTCTCATCACATGTCCATACCAAGCCAAACGATTTCCTTTCAACTTTTCTGTCACTGGCGCCACTTTCAAACTTCCTCTTATATACTCATATACTTACTTTATCCATATTATATACTCATATACTTACTTTACACAACACATACATTCTACGTTTTTAGGGTACCGTACCAAAATGGTAAAAAGGTACCCTTATGGTGCGCCTCAGTCTGTCTGTCTGTCTGTCCGTCTGTCACAGATGGATATCTCGGGAACTACTAATGCTATCAACTTGAATTTTGGAACAGTTTTAAATGACGTTTGCCCAACGATTTTGCAAATAAGAAAGCAATTATTATTTTTTTGCAACATGGACTGAAAAATTCGAAGTGGGGCTACTAGAGTATGTGGGGTATCACATGAAAGAGCGCTGTTTGCACATTTCAAACATATTTTTTTTTAAGCCGAATAGTTTCGACTTTTGATGAAAAATGGAAAAAATACCGTTCTCCCCTTATCTCCGAAGTTTGCATAGAGAAAAATCTGAAATTATTCTGTGTGATAGAAGTTTTTGTAAAGTAAGTAAAAAAAAATACAGGAAAAATAAAACCCCTAAATAGCATACTTTTTTATAGTACGGAATCCTCGGTGCGCGAGTCCGACTTGCTCTTGACTGTTTTTTTTTTAAATAGCCTCATAAATAAAGCTCCAAAACCGGAGTAAATACATGAACAGAAACAATCTCCCCGACCAGCCAAAACAAACTCGTGCCAAGCGACACTTGCTGCATAGGTATTTAATTAAACAATTCCAAGAATCTGCGTATCCGAGGATCAAGTCGTGTAGCCAGAGGGGTTTGATCCGAAGTGAAATTAGCTGTTAAATAGGCGGTCGTGCCGGAGTCAGCGTTTCATTAATTAAGTGGTAATTCGAACGGCTAGGATTCCTAGGAGGCACTTAACGTAGCTAGTTACAGTGGCCACTTTATGTGAGTGCGTGCATAATGTACGACCTTTGTCGAATACGTGGACTGTCGAGCGGCGGACACTCTGTATCCCATCGATCTTGACTGATCTTGTTTGCCGAATACATGGAGTGTCGAGCGGACACTGGGCCGGCTGATCTTGACTGTGATCTTGTTCGGAAGCGATCTGGTTGTTGACAGTAAACTCGGTTGAAGTTTGCTTGTTTGTGTTTAGAATTGCACAATACAATTTCACAATGGAAAATGAATGAAACGACAGATTTTAATTTTTAATACACACATACCTATGTTAAAACTAAAATCCATTTATTTATTTTTATGGTCAACTGAACATTTTCAAACATTTAACGTTGAAAAGCCTACCCAAAAGTTGGGTCTTTTTTCTGAAAGCCTGTCGTAAAATTCTTGACACAGGTAAGTGAAAGAAACTGATAGTTTCCTCAAGAGATCGATTACGAAGACGACGAAGAACCGATCATAAACCTATTCACGTTTCTTATTTCAGTTAGGGACCTACTAAATTACACTAAAAGGTACTTGTGCACGGAGGACGGAGCACGGAGGTGTTTGGTTTCAAATACCTACTACGTAGCATATAACTTTTATTGATCTATAAAACTGCAAGGAAGCACAAAATTAATGATACTTTTTCATTAAAAAGCACCACGCTGATTGAGAAACGTATAAAATAAAAACTACGAACATTTCAATGTTAATTAAAATGTTCCAGAGAAAGTAAAAACGCACAACCCTGCAAAAAAGTTATGACTTATTATTAGTTATAATATCAGAGACTTGCTGCAGTTGAGACAACAACCAATACTGTACCCCTTAAGTGTCCGCTATTAAACGAAACGAACCACGTGGGATTATGTCAATATGTGCTGGAATGTCAACCGAATCCCATAGGTGCACAACTACTGTAAGTCCGCGGTCGCCATTGGATGTTTTTTTATGATATATATACAAACGTATATCATATAATATAATTATAGCAAAGATCTTTATATAATATGTATATAAACATATACATATTATATAAAGATTTTTGATTATGCACACATGGGTGTGCAATCGATGTTCAAGATTAATGGCAGCCTGCGACTATCAGGTTAGTCAAGTTTAGGTTTAAACCTAATCTTCGTGTAACCTCTGTAAATTTTCAGTTAACACACAGCGACCCACTCATTGCTCTCAGCAGCTAATTTTATTCCGACCACGTGGTTCCTTAATGTGTAAACGCATCCAATAGAAAAGAATAGATCGCAGACGATCGCAGTCATTTTCCCCCCGCCGAGTCACACCGTAACCGAAGCGTTGTCTTATTCTCTCATTTAACTTCTAAAATGTAATTAAGAAGAACAGCTCCAACTAAGTACATGTAATTATAAACACCCGCCTGGAGGAATATTAATAATGTGTTCTTAGTCCTCAAAATAATAGGTTTGCGTGCGCGACGCACCGCTCTTGAAATTGAATGTAAACACATGCTCCCAGCACGCCATTTTATCACACCGCGTAGGTACGCACGGGAATGTCCTCTCTGCATACTTAAATTATGTATTCATTAATTAATTAATATTTGTTTAAGACACGTCTTTAAACAGAAGAGAACTTCGAGCCATTAACATACCTTTCTTTCGCAGAAAATTCAAATGAGAACAGAGTAACATGCGGCTGAATGGATTTTTCATCGGAATTTAGCCTGCTACCTACTCGGAAAAAGTACACTTTTTAACGTAAGTAAAAATAATAATGCCTGAGCACCCCGTTCTTATTTTTTATGATCCATCGCCGCCCGTTCAATGTCTACCGCGCATGGGATCGATGGAAAGCAGCGCATGAATTATTTTTTTTTGCAATTTTGGTGTAATTGCTGTATGGCGTTCCAGTGGGAGGATAAATAAATAAATAAGTAATAATATCTTCCAATGAGTATTAATATCGTATCAAATAGTCCTCCAGACCGAATTTCGAACATGGCGGCCAATCTCAGTGGAGACAATCTATACAGAATAGCTATATTATAGTGCATGAGCGTGTGTAGACAAACGGACAATTGCGTAACACACTATCAACCGGAATCGGTTTCATTTTGACAGTTCAACATCATTATCATTATAAATGATTTTATTTCATTAAGTAGGTTTGTACAAACACTTTTACACGTTAATCATGTTTTTTAAAAACTACATGAGGTCGGCGTTTCCTATCTGACTACTCTGAGAAGAAAGGCCGAAACAAACTCAGAGGTCACAGTCTCTTGTAAAGTCCAGACATAAACTTGGTCAGTTCATGTGAAGACCATGTAGATTGGTGTCTGAAAAGGTCTTTTGAGGAAAGAACCACATAGATTGAGAGGACCTGTCTAGTCAGTGCACGAATTTGTCAGTAATCGCGCAGCTCAACGATTTGACGAACAATGCCAAAGAAAGCACATTTGTATAGGCCGCATAAATTACTCAAACTGCCAGACCATGAGAAAAATAAAACAAACAAAAAAGCAATGACCCACATACTCTTCACATTTACAATAATTAAAATAATATAATACTTTAAAAACTAAATATACATGTCAACATTCAGTATGCAAAAATAAAAAATAAAATTTGGAGCAGCTCAATCCCATGCCTTTTTGTCCTTATAATCTTTAACGGTATAAAAAGCTTTCTGACACAACTTGCGTTTAATTAACGATTTGAATTTATTAAGGCTTACATCTTGAACGTGGCTTGGAAGCTTATTATAAAAGCGTATACATTGACACCTGAATGAGCCACCTATTTTCTTGACCCTTGTTGGAGGTACAACAAATTTGTGTTTGTTCCTAGTATTTATATTGTGGACATCACTGTATTTTTTAAACAATTTAATATTTTTACGGGCATATAAAATATTTTCAAAAATGTACTGAGAAGGCACAGTCATTATATTAATCTCCTTAAATTTCTCACTGAGAGATTGTCTCGGACTTAATTTATAAATGGATCGAACAGCTCTTTTTTGCAAAACAAAGATAGTCTGAATGTCGGCTGCATTTCCCCACAACAGAATACCGTACGACATTACACTATGAAAATAGCTAAAGTACACTAAACGGGCTGTCTCTATGTTAGTTAAGTTACGAATTTTCCTAACAGCGATGCTGCGGATGCATTACGTTGACGAGCAGACAAATTTTTCAAACATGAAGCAATGGATTAACAATTTGCTTCAAAGTGATTCAGATTACGATTGATAGTGTGTTACGCAATTAGGGTGCAGGATCATAACCACTGGAGATTGTGACCACGAGACCAACAGAACAGTCATCGTATCGCCCCTCTTCCATTCCTCTTCTTTCTAAGAGGGGTCAGGTAATGCAGAATACTGACCGTACTAAAGCTACCTCAACCCGCCACCCGCTGTTAGATGGTGTTATGTAAATTGGCAAGATTACCTTTATCGCGTCACATCCTTAAAGCCAAGATCACGCCCGAAGCGATATCGTTAAAGAGGTTATTATAATATTTATAACAGAATACGGTTCACAGCTTTAACAGAATTTACATCTCATAAAAAGCTGGCGCATACGTGTCAGAATCTGAATAATATTTAAATTATCACAGTAATGAGAGGATGAACGACGCGAGTTTATGTGAAAATTAAAATTTTGATTTTATGTCAGACGGTGAACCTCTGTATTTTTCAGTGATCAATAAGGAATTTATTTATAGCAATATGCATCCAATCAAAATACGTCCAGGTAGCTGCTAAAATAAATAAACGCTACCATGAAACAATTTTGCTGGGAAAGCAAAAAAAACTAAAAGATTTCAATTAATTTTATTTGCGACCACACAAAGTGAGCCAATATCTGTATGTGTTTACGGATGACAGCAATTAAGGGGTGCATGTTGTTTGCGTCCGGCGTCCGGTGTCAAGTGTCGGACACGGCGTGACGTGTCACCCCCGCACCCCGCACCCCGTAGCTCCGTCCCGATCAACCGCCATTTATTGCCTACCCACCGTAACGATATATTTTTGAAAATAGTTTCGCTAATTGAAAAGTTAATATTGGATCGGTTTTTAAAACGTATGCGTCCAATTACTGCCCGTGAACGCTTGGGCTGTTAACATAACTACTATCAAATTAACTACAGTGGAACGAAAAATTCATTTGAAAGTAGAAAATGCTGTTGGAACTGGCTCCAAAGCTAATGCATGTTTATGGTTATTTGGCAGCTGAAATTGCACGGAAATATTCCCATTATTCCTTAAATTATTGCTTTAATAATGGTGTTTGAAACAATGTTTTGAGCAAAACATCGTAATAACCCACGTATATTTGCCATTCGCTACATTTGCGCGATCACATCGACTCTGATACGCATCTATTGATTTTCAATAAGCCTTGTTTAGTCGTTGTGCACTGTTCGCTACATACTCATGTTTAGTAAGCTTGCTTTTAGGCAATCAATCGACAACAATGGGAGCGTTACAAAAAAGAAAACTTAAATACTTCCCTAGGTGTAACACCGTGGAAACGAAAACATAAATTGGAATGAGGAAAATTAAATTAACGTAGGTACCTAAATAATTAATTAATTTGTTACGGCTCAAATAAAAGGCTTTTAAAGTATCCTCTATTAATTAAATGGTTCCAGAATTATTGTACAAAGATGGTTAAACCTCTAATCGGATCAACAAAAGGATTCGCCATAGCTGCTATCTTCGCCACGACTTTTCAAACTGCGAGGAAGGACATTATATTTTAGGGCCAAAATTGTCGGTTTAAGTGCCTCATAAATTTTGATGAATATTAAAGTGATACTTAAAATCTAAGTACCTAATAGTCGCTTAATTGTATAATATAATTTTGCTTCTAAGCGGACAAGCGTGTTTTGAATCGTAATATTTTCTTTTTTATTATTCTTTTCCGTTACATCAACACCTTGATATTGGAATCCATACGTTACGGTAACGATAGCGTTAACTGTCGAAATGTGTCACATATTGCACACACTGTGCGTACATCTAATACGTGTTGCCACCAACGAATACGGGTATTTTTCTGAACCCTATCGTAAGAGAAATGATCGCATAAAAATACGAAATTGCCAACATTTTTTCATCAAATCATTTCGATTCTCGAGCAAAAAGAATGTACCTACATTATTTGTACCTTTTCCATTAGATATACAAACTTACAAAGAGATGAAACATTATGTAGGAATATTACACATTTTTAAAGTCACGCATTTTTCCCATGGGCGTACGCGGCTACCCAGAAACTACAGAACACCACGTGCTACGATCCTTACATAATCCTTTTGCTTCGCCTACCTTACTCTAGTTATTCTTATACGAGTATCTTGTTAGTACCCTTATTTCGTGAAAATAGCATTTATATACAAAAGAAATGCCTATTTCGAATGCCGTCATATAGTTATTGCTACAAGTACACACACATACAAGGTAGTGTACATTCACGAGCACAAATATGTATACACAAAACAAAATTCAATTTTTTTTCTCATGTTATAACGATTGTAACTTTTAAATAAGACGATTGTAACATACTTCATAATAGTATCCGTTCCAAAATGTTGAAAATCAATTTTAAAAATTGCTTAATGTATATACTCGTACATGTAGTGCTCATGACTGTATCATTAATATTGATTCAAATTATTTCATATGGAATATCACGAGCACACGAACATAATTATTTTATATGTTGCAGTCACATTATTCCTCGACTACCGCGGTTTACTTACTAGCCGAGGTGGGTAAGAGATGATGGATCACACAATTTATATGGAATTCGTATTACTGTATATTGATATAACTCCGTTTAAAAGCTATCATAGCTCAGTGTGTGATGGATTGTTCTTCGTAAACTATAGATTATCGCGGCCAATTACATGTGTTTTGGGAGGCCTTTTGGGGATATTTTTTTTGCAATATATAAGTTGGTATATTTTCCTCTACTACTCGTACAATGATTTAGAGTAATTTTAAACATGGGGTGTGCATACTACGCAATAACCTCCCCTTTGGGATATACAGGTGTGGTTCTTTATGTTACAATATGTAACCTTATCATGTTCGTCCATGCCTGAGAGATATTTCACGACGGCATGTGAAGCCAAGTCAGAGGCCCATTGGCGCCATAAAACTCATCCTAATTGTGTAACACACTATCAATCGGAATATGAATAATTTTGAATCATATTGCTAATCCACTGCTTCATATGTTCGAAAAATTTGCAACGTAAATAAAGCAATTAATGTTGTTGAACTGTCAAAATGAAACTGATTCCGATTGATAGTGTGTTACGCAATTGCACCGCAGACCGCAGGTTAGTCACTAAAAGGAAAGACCTTATCATGTTCGTTTACTTTTCGTGTAAAATTGGATAAAAAACAACGTGGAAAATGTTCGCTGTATTTTATGCAAACAACTTCCTTTCTCATATTTTAAATTCCATTTAACACAGGTCACCATCCACCAATATGCATGTAGGTATTTAATCTGTAAGTAAATTGCAATAGCATCGCTCATTATTAAATGGAACTCAAGTTACGTGTACGAATTCAATGGAAATTCCAAATAGCTTTGAATATTTCAAATTTCCTGTTCACGTCATACAATTTTCTCAGCAAAGTCTACCAGTCTCAGTGTTCCAATAAAGCAGTGCCGTCAAATAGACACGGGTGTTTTGTCGACAGACAATGGCTGGCAGACATCGTGGACCGGCATTATACCGCACATGACACAAATAAAATGCGAAGGCGAGAGTTAAACGAGGGTTAAGTGCTTCAAATATAACTTAAATGTTATATTTTCGAGGGATATTCAAATATTTTATAGGAATTAGGTACATAGTTTTCGTTGTTGATTTTGAAAAGGGTTCTGGTTTCGCGTTGTGGTTCGTTGTTGGAAAGAAGTTTTCCACCAAATAGAAAGAAAGAAAAAAAAGGTATTTATTGAGACTCGCACAGGAAGATTACAAATTACACTTAAAAAAAAAACAAAAGTAAAAAAAAAAAAATTAAAACATTCCCGTACGAAGTCAAAAGGCTCCTATCTCAGCATGATGCTGCAACATTTAAAAGTACGAGTAAATCAAACTAATATTTCATTAAGACCTAGGTAGGTACTGTAGAAGATCAGAGTCCAACGATGTGGAAGTTCTGAGTTTCTATAGGGAAAGTAACTAATACTCGGACACGCAACAACGAGAGGTGGAATTAATAGGATCAAACGCTACAATCTTTGAATAAAATAGCACGGCCCAGTGTCCTAGCTAAAACCGAAGTGAGGACTGGAAAAAACATACGAACTATCTATTTTTAATTATTAAAAAAAAAAGAGTTTTATACTGGCATGAGTAGTCGAATGTCAGTCAGTACAACATAAGGTTAAGGTCCATTGCATGGAACCTTTACAGTACATACCACTTCTACGGTCAGCATTTTAAATTTCCTTTTTCACTGCATAACCGCTTTTCTATATTAGGCACGCTATCTTTCATAACCTCCCATTGTGCCATGCTGTTCTTGTGTTTTCTAGAGTCTACAATATTATTTCGAGGAATTGGAATCTAAGACCTTTCCTTTATTTGCCAGTTGGGTGCGTACAATATTTGAAGGAGAATAATTATATCAACCTTACTTAGCTGGAATCATCGATACAAGCAAAAATACGTTTTTAAACTAAAAATATACTTCAGCGTTAGCGGAAAATATTTTTATCTTGGTCCATATGGGTTCTAATACCTGTAGAAATAGGTACCGTAAATGGCGAGACCGTATCAGATTCGCGAACATACACCTTTTCACCTTTTCAGGAACTGTAATAAGGATAAAACCGTATCTTCCTGGTTGTACGGAAGTTTATCTGTAACAAATAGCTGGGCGGTATTCAAAACGACATCAACGGCAGCGGCTCGATTTCGGGTCGATTCTTACGATCTAATTTTCCTCCGAATAGCCCCTTAACTTAATGGCGTATCGTTAAAACTGCTTCCAGCCATTCCCATGTCTTTGAATTAATGAAGTGTAATAAGCTAAGAGATAAGGAAGCTTCAGATCTGCCGATCTGACCTACTTTACAAATACGATAGTAAATATAAAAATACTCCTAATATTTTGTGCAAAGTGTAACAAAATCAACATAAAGGGACGGTTTACTCGCACAACACAGCATTGCAAACTATTATCTAATCCGATACACCTTAACATTCGTGTACATTAATCAAACAAGGAGTTCCGAGTCTATTTAGCAGTATCCAGGGACATAATTGGCTATTAACCCCGGATTGTTCTCCGCTATTAAATAACCTTTAAAATAGGCATGAGGGTCTACAAGATACTTGTTTCGTGTAACTTCACGCCTCGATTAACTTTAATGAAAGAACCGACTAAAATAGTCGATCGATAGCGGACACACCTTCCAGGCGGGTGGACAAGCGATCCATAACGATAATAAAGCCGCACCTCGACTTATTCCACTAATAAACCTGATTATGTCCGACCAAGTGCCCGTATATTGACACGCTCAGGGCACACAATATAATCATATCGCATTCAATGTGATATCTCAGAGATCATATCTTCCCTTTGAAAAGAGAAGTAAAGCGAGCCTGAATAGCCGAACAGAATAATAGATTTTTCATAAAACGACCACAAACACCGTGAATGGAAATTCGCAACAAAATCCGTGACAGCGCCAGCGCTCGCCCGGCCGCGGGACTAAATTGAAAAGCTTTTGAAAGCCTATTGCCCAAGCCTATTTTCGTAAAGGCACTGATCAATGAAATGATTTTGCAGGCAGTGCAAATATTCTTTCACATATGTTTCCAATAAGCGAGAGATCGGTGGAAAACGATATAAGTACCTACCTATGGGGGGAATACGTTACTTTAAAAGTGATCACCTTGCCTCGTCAGTCATTTTAGTGGAGTTTCGGCGTAATGTATCGGATAAGAGTGTCTCGGAAATTGCACACAAACGCAAGTCATCTTGCGTGTAGCCGTGATGTGCTCTGCGTAAAAACCCTTTTAAATATTTAGACGTAGGAATACGTGGCTAAGTAATAACAGCTGCACGGGTCGATCCATCAGATTAAGCTACGTTTTCCGGGGTAGGTCTGTGAATGGGTGACCATCTTTTCATACCGAGACTCCTCAGTGCCTCGGAAAGCACGTTAAGCCGTTGGTCTCAGCTGTCATTCGTGGATCTTTAACAGTCGTTACGGGTCGTCAGAAGCCCAAAAGTAACCCATACCATTACCAAGGGGTATCGTAAAAAAAGTACCCAATAACTGGGTTGTGCAGGTCAGATAGGCAGTCGCTCCATGTAAAATACTGGTATTCAGCTGCATCCGGTTAGACTGGAAGCCGACCCCAAAATAGTTAGGAAAAGGCTAGGCAGATTGATCTTAGAAAAAGAAAGTAGACATACCTACTTTTTTATAGATCATAACAACCATGCATCCTAAATATAGTAAGAGTTCGCTTTCGGAGCTTTTCTTATCTCCTTACATAATAGATACGTGTACGTGTTCGTTTGTGTGTGTTTTGATGTGTAACATCTTTCCTCATTTCCTGCAATCTAGAAAAATAGCAATAGAAAATAGTTTATTGTTCAGGTAATACAGTAAGCAGGTTTATAGGTTAACAATAAGTTGAGACGATAATATATCTAAGTATCTTAAAATATGACCTATATCTAGGTTGCAAAATATTTTTAACTAGTGAACTAGACAGTTACTCTGTATCTTGGCGCTCGGGGTACAGATTCCCGAGTTGGAGACTAGAAAGGTGATTTCAGGTGTTGTATTGTATGTTTGTGTGTGTGTGTGTGTTGTGTGGGTGTGTGAGTGTGTATGTGTGCGTATTAGTTCCCATTGCGCGTCGTTTGATTCAGTGTCAGGTCAGGGTATTTATATTAATTGTTCCGAGTCATCATAGAGTTTTGCATCATTTTCTTCATTATTTTTTTACAACTGTATGAGGTAGTATTTTTAATTTCACGGAGTTTGCAGACTTTATTGTACGTATTAATGAGAGAGTATACTGGGGAGCGTCTAGCTAGCAATGAGGTGTTGTCACTGTTGTCAAGTATTGGGATTCTGTAGTTTCTTTTGCTTATGATTGATGTGTCTGCTTTTAATAGTTTTGTGAGTTTTGGTGCAAGCAGAAAGAATGATAAGTCAGTAGAGAACCGGTAGGGCTTCTTAAAGGTTACTTTAAGAAGCGCTCCCTGTACTCGTTCTGCTTCAATCAAGTAGGTCTTTCCGCACTACCCATCTGTGGGAGTGATTTCGTGAAAAGGGACGGAAGTGTGTAATAGCAAGCCAGCCGGGGAACCAATGAGCGCGCGCGTTGCTAGAGTTGGTCAGATGTTACCAACCCATCTCACAGATAAGAAAAGTTTGCTCTTTGGATTGAAATGTTGCCGTGCCTGAAAACGTTGCTTATTTGGTATGGAACTAGATAGTACTTTTGCCATAGAGAAATAACTATTCGAATAGCTGAATCTCTTTTTTTGTCAGGATAGTGTTAATGTTGCGTATTACCAAAGTGAGATGTCAGATATTACATATCATATGCGACTACTGTAAGGCTCGCTCGTTTCGACCTTCTACTTTCAGTATGTATCAATTGGATGTCATCTTAGGCGATGCGTATAGTTCCCTATGTAATTAAGTATTCCTACTTAGATTTCACTCAACTATTTTATAAAAGCTAAACTTATTACAAAACAAACAAAATCCCTTCTGTATCCTGTTTATTACAATCCTAAGGCTACTGTAATAATATGTACATAGTTGTCGTCGACGGGAACGAAATTGTCAAAGGTAGTATAAGTACGAACCCTCAACTACAAAGCGCATTAGCATCGATTTACATAAACGGATTGGAGTTCTTAGTCCAGTTGGATTTAAATAATAAATGGCTGCTATTCGAGACTGTGTGGTGAATTGAGAAGTTTATACAAAAGAAGGCACATCATTTATTAACATCGGACTTTCCCGAGGACATCGCCCGCCTTTTATGTGGAGATTAATAGATTATGACCTCGATCAGGCGCATTGTGTCCTCGATCAAGCACATTGTGTTGTGACGATGATAGAAATACAGGACAAATATTCAGGGCATGTGTATCAGCTTATAGCTTAAAATGGACAAAGTTAAATCAATAGAATGGACTTGTTCTCTGTACAACTAGAAAGGTTATCTCTGTTAGATCTTTTGGCCAAAGCCAACATTTTAGTTTCCTTAAAAAACAAAAAAATAAAATATAAATTGTATTTGGTTTCACTTCCATAACCGTTTGGACGTAATTAGGACAAAAAAAAAATCTGATGAAACCGTTTTATTGTTTCTGAGGTGTCAAAAAGCGATAAGTGGGTATCTAATTAATTGAAGCAGGCTTGTTTCTTAATTTTTGTACAAATAAAGAAAATAAATATGAATGTAGCTAAGTAATTTGTATACTGAAGTAGTTTTCATAAATTGCTATAAAGTTTTTATAAAACAGGTTTATCTATAAATGCCTTAAAAACAGGCCGTTTTAGCAGTAAAATAAACAGTGGCAAGCCATTTAGCCAACAGAAAAACAAATAAAAGAAAAATACTTAATGGCGTCGCTAGATTATTTTGACAACCAGCTATGCATAATTTTAGTAATGAGGTTAGAAATATATTATCAAGTAAGTAAGATACTTACGTGGTATGTAGCGTGTGGTACGTAGGTACCACACAAATCAAACTTTGCAAAAGCCATTTTATCTTTTAAAATAAAACACACAGGTATGTGTACCTATCACAAAACTTTTTTTGACTATATGGCTAACGAAAAAGGTTGATTGAGCATATTAACTATATTTTTCAGCTGTTTTCAGCAGTTTCGAATAGATTATTGCATATATTTATTTACATTAAATTTTCAGTTCTTCATGTTTTGATTTTGATTTCATGTAGGTAGGTAGGTACCTACCTATCTATTAGTTTTTCCATGAGTGATCAAAACAAACTTTGATAAGAGAGTAATCATACTGATCATGGTTATTCTATACCTACTACGCGTACTTCTTACTAATACAATTTTCTTTTCCTGCGAACTCTTCGCGAAACAAATTGGTCCACCCGGATTCTCAGGAGAAATTACGTGAAGAGAAGTCCAAGGAGTGGTAGTGTTGCCACACTTGTTAACCGTAGGTACCTACCTAAATAAACTAATATAGAAAAGTCCTGTATTTCGTCTAATTCTGGCTTTAGTCGGACACTTCTGTTAAATATTATTGCTTATTTCTGTAAAAATGCTTTTGCTGCGAAATAATATTTGTGAAAATGAGTGAGAATATTTGTAATACAAAGGCATTTTGTCGACACTAATGTGTCAGCGGAATAATATGTTAGTTCGGTTGAATAATTTGCTATTGTCTCTAACTACTTGTAGTAAGTATTTCAGTCCGCTACACGAATAATGCAGGTAATCACATAAGGCCCACATCAGTATTACAATATTATTTGTAGCTGTACAATACGTCGAAAAGTAATAATAAACTTCACGGAATTTATCAAACGTTTTGTTTTCCTTTAAAATAATATTAACCTCTGCTTATATTTCATCAGGACTTTCAATTATAAATGGAAATGGCCGAAAGAAATATAATTTGGAGTTTTTCCTCGCAGATTAATGATTGTTTGCAAGTTGCTGAGTTACAACAGTGAGGCGGATTCAACTTTCAAGGCTCTGGGAACAAATTGATGTAATTTTGTGAGTTTCAAGACGAGGAACACGTGATGTTGTGAACTTACACACAAGTAAGCTTTTTTAATTGTACTAACCCATAGAGGCAGTAAATACAGGGTGTAACAGAAAAGTGTAGTCAAATTTAAGGGTGTGGTACACTGAACAACTTTCTCCATGGGACCAACATCGTAACCGAGGAAAAATTATCAGCTGTCCCGTACAAAAATTCAATACCTACTCGACCCAAATTTATAGGTGAAAGTTGTTCAGGATGATGGTCTGTAACAAAATTTTATGTTTGACCACACCGTTCTGATACATCCTGTATAGATCAATTTACTTTCCTAAATATATCTAAAATCTGCGACATATGTATTTATGCTTTATAAATATTTGAAAAGCAGTTTTGTATAGGTTCACAGTTTTGTATATTCAAGTTAAATATGTTAGTAAGAGACTCAAGCATTTTTCTGAAACCTTTTAAGAGGATTGTGAAGTGCCGATACGCGGCGCGAATCTTGGAGGCAATTACCTACATTTCCTTTTTGAAATATTGATTCGGGCGATAACGTGTTCACCCCCCTAAACCTTTACGAATTGAGACAATTTCAATTTCATTAGATTCAGATTACTTTAATCTAGGTCTGTACATTTTCGTTTTTAGTAATTCAGCACTGTTTAATTAAAAAAAAAAAAATCGCTCGAGGAAGTTTTTAAGTCAAAACTATAGATATTTAGATGCTAATAACTTATATCGTACGCGATATTTCTTAATAATAAAAACGTACGGACCTAGTTTTTTTATTATAGCTAAAACATTTACAAAAATTATGAAATTTAGACTAAGTTTATGGGGAGAAAAACGGTATCGCATATTATATGAACATTTACAGCTTCACAATCCTCTTAATTCCTACGACGAGACGATCAGACGAGACTGAAGTTATGAATGATCAAAGTACATTTTTACTTTGAATCTCGGTACGAAGCTTAATACTTATACCAAAATGTAAAATAATACCTACCTGTCGGGTTGCCTTACCAACAAGACAACAATAGGTTTTATGCTACATCACTAATCTACGCTGGATAACAAATATCAAATCAACAGCTCAAGAGGCTTGATGAGATCAGACTTATGTATTTGTGGTACTTGGTATTCCGGTCACATATACAGTGGGGTCCGATTTAACCCCACTCCCGGTATGATCGTAGGCCTGGGATCTTGCGGACGTGATGTGCTGCGGGTTAAACTACACCACAAAGTTTGGGAAAGAAGGTTCACCATATTACAGAAAAATTACCACATTTAAAATGTAAAACAAAAAAACACTATCGCTATATAGTGTTATTTTGTTTTACATCTTAAATGTGGTAATTTATAAAGGGTCAAATTAAATTAGCTAGGGAAACTCCGCAAATATCTAAATATGATAAACCAAAAAACAAATTAATTTGATGGTTTTTTTGGGGTCATCAACCACAGTGAGTTTAGTTACTTGAATTATCATCTTAAAAAATCCGTTTCTTATATAGTATAAACTTCACAGACGGGGTATTTTTTATGGGACTTTTCTAATTGAGATGTGTTTGCTCTTGACTCTAGTCAATGTCGGAGGCGACAGAGACAAAGTCGCCGCGGTATCGATGTAAACACGATTATATAAAAGAAAACTGATTTTGTCAACTCATTATTCAAGAACCAACACTACCAGCGGCCGTTGGCTCCCAAAAAAGAAACATCAAAATTATTTATTTTTATTTTATCGTGTTTATTATATCGTCTGCAGAGTTTCGCTAGCTGATTTAATTTCACCATGCAATGTATAACCTTCAACTTTGGAATGGAACATTGAATATGTATCTACAACGCTACAAGGTTATTTTGGCGCGTGGCCATAATCAGAACTTAGCCGCCATCTTGTTTGGTCAATACACAATGACAGAGATAATTTCACAAATGTTGGCGCCGA
This sequence comes from Dicycla oo, assembly GCA_948252095.1. Classification (NCBI taxonomy): domain Eukaryota; kingdom Metazoa; phylum Arthropoda; class Insecta; order Lepidoptera; family Noctuidae; genus Dicycla; species Dicycla oo. The sequence continues at coordinate 26,047,851 of OX411712.1, read as the reverse complement.
AAGATCCTTATAGCTTGTGTAGAGTCTGCTCCAATAAAACTCACTTTTAGGCACACCTAATACCAGAATTAATTAATGCATAACTTTAAGTAAAATCAATGGATCATAACCAGACCTAAAATAACGCCATCTAGTGGTATATGATGAAAGTCATATCCAACTTAAAAATGACTGTCAACAACCTACACCACAATAACTAACATAATAATATACTTCAAAAAGCCTACGAGTATCTTATTTCAACTAAATTCTAACTCTTGCATTTTAGTTATTTTTGACTTTCAAAACGTCAAAACTTCTCAAGTAGGTACTTAGCATTAGGTACTAGTCAAACAGAAGCTTGCATGCAAGTTGCCATTAAAGTGTATCCATTGAATTACGGCCTCTGAGTAAGTGGCTTTGGGAATCTAATTGCATTATGACACGCGGTTTTATCGTGACCTTTGACAAAAAGCCAAATAACTACGCGTAATAAGTAACTAACAAAATTACTTTTGACACCAATTTATCGTATCTCGGTTGTTCGTGTTTGTCCTGTTTACCGTACACGGTAAATAAATAAATAGGTAAGCGTGTGTGTACTATGATGTACACTTCGGTCTTCTTCCCTTAGTGGAAAACGGGCGTCTTGTTATGTTGTTATATAGGCAGATCATGAGCCTACTGGATTTTCTTTCCATTTGACATCACTGTACGAAGCACCTCAGTTTACGACTGTAGCAGTCACTACGAAATGCGCTTCTGTTTTATTTTCGCATCTACGAATGGCTAACCGACGGTTTTTTGGGAAAATGTTACTGTTTAATGTATAATTATAGAAAAAATGTTTGTCTATAACTGTAGAATCAGTAATTTATGAAACTGTTTCATAATGAGGGATATTAAAACACGAGTGTGTGTATCACACGAGTATTTTAATATCTAGTTAAGTGCAGTTTCATACACTTCTTTATCTACACTCATGCAATAGGTCCCTATCTACCTAACCTACCCTAGGACCTAAATAATAAACCAAAGAGATACAATACAGTACAGTACAGTACAGTAAACAGAATAGTAAACAGATACAATAAATGGCTGCGAAACCATAGTGACGTGGATTACGTTACTATGGATACGGAGCAGTCGTCAGTCAACCGCGCGTGCGCCCTTGCGTGGTCCCCATGTACAATGATAAAAATTGAACTGAAAACTCCTTTGTCGATCCAAAGTGTACTTTAATAGAAAAAAAGTTATTTTATAGCATTATTTTGTTCAGAAATCTGTATCGTAATAAAAAAAAATATTTTGTTTGAGTTTTACATACATAAAGTCTGTCATTATGATACTATTTTTGAATTCATAATCAGAACTTTACGATATGAGTATTTTTAAAAGTATTTTTCACCTCACAACCTCGGAAAGATTCTGTTTATCATTCGAAATCGAGTGCAAATAATATTTGTATATAATATATATAATATATATTATAATATAATATATATTATATAAAAGTATGACTGCATAAAAAAAACTCTAAATATATTATTTATAACTGTTTTTCTTGCACCTAGCATTTTCCTCGCTGTAATGATGTGAAACGTTGTATGTTTCACTAGGCAGCAAAGTTATTCTGCGTCTCGTACCTTTGAAACCCCCGCTAAGGTCAGGATTCTATATTTCAATACAAGTACTAGCGCCAAAAAACAACTTTGCAGCCTTGCATAAAAAACAACTATTTCTACAGTTAGGTATACCGTGACATATAACTGACAATACATCAAGAAGAAGACAAACAAAGAACTTCAAGTTCACTTCTTCAACGTTTTGACGCAAATATTCACTGACCCTCAAACAGGCTGATGTTATCAAAGTCGCCTCCGCTCAAAGGTATCCCTTGTGAAACTTTTTTTAATGGGATAGACTATATACCTGTACACATCGCGTCAGATCGTGTGCAGTCGATCATATCTCCCTCCTTGAGCCTTTGGAGCATAGATCCTACTCTTTTTATCGATTTAATTTTACATCACAAACATTACTAGCAATACCTATTTACTTCTTCATATTTAGTCTAAACGTTCCCAAGCCTACTTACATAAAATAACATAAAAAGCTGATCCCAGGAAATGACGTCACTGCGTACCCTATTACAAGGAAAATCATAGAAAAACGTCGCAGTATTTGCCTAGCTCATCGACTAAAACCTATTTACCAAAATCCCTTGAGTAGATATTATTTTGCATAGAAATTTGTTTGAGGCGTTGGCAAATCCCAGTTTTATCTTATCTGTTGTAGTACGTGATTGTGCCTGGGGAAGTGGGGATGGAGATTTCTCTGTTTTCATGTTATATGATTTAAACAAGTTTTTGTTAAAATCAAAATTTGATAACCATATTTTGATTTTATGGGAGAAAGGGGCTTGACTTGGCTTTTAGGGGGGGACTTGACTATTTGACATAAAGAGGTGGGTATAATTAAAAAAAAAATTGGAATCATAAGTTTTCCTAATTTATTGGCATTAAATACCAGGTGGTATTATATAATATGTACTGTTCTGTCTGACGACTAATACTGTAAACAGCTGTTCATTTTCGTTTCATTCGTGGTTGGTTAAGATACCACCTGCCATGCCGCTGGTCGTGGGTTCGATTCCCATCCAGGACAAACATTTGTGTGCATTAACATGTCTGTTTGTCCTGAGTCTGGGTGTAATTATCTATATATTATAAGTATGGATTTACAAAAAAAAAGTAGTGCATGTAGTTTATCAGTTATCTGGTTTCCATAGTACAAGCTCTGATTAATTTGGGATCAGATGACTGTGTGTGAACAATGTCCTAAAATATTATTATTATTTTGTCCATAAGTATGTCTTTGAAAAATCTATAGGGCAGACTAAGCGACATTTTTGCAGGCGTTAAAAAGTAAATACGATCTACTATCGCTTCTCTATTTCCTCCTGTTATATAAACCTTGTAGATACATACAGCTTGTTTTCCCTAGCGTGGAAAAATAAGAAAACTTTATGAACGAAACGCGGAAAAGTAAACGAATAGGTTTTCAGGAGCGCTGAAATCTCTGCGAGTCGATGTATTCGTGTGATATACGAGCCAGGGTCAACTGTCGCGCGCCTTCCGACTAGCTATAATAACGCTCCGGTAAAATAAAAACCTTCAACTTCCTGCCGCCATTTTTCACATACGTAATAGAACGTACATCACAAAAAACTATGTGATCACTAGCAAAAGCTGATGTATTTTTAAAATTTAACTTTATCAAGAAAAAGTATTTACGATAAATCCTTTTTAGGGCTTCGTACCTCAAAAGAAAAACACGGAACACTTCCTCGTGTGTCTGTCTGTCTGTCCGTCTGTCACAGCCAATTTGCTCCAAATCTAATGGACCGATTTAGTTGAAATTTGGTACACATATGAATTTCTATGACCCAAACACGGACGTGTAACGTAAACGAAATGAATTTTGAATATGGGGGTCAATTTTGGGGGGCAAATAAGAAAATTTAAAAAAAGAGTTTTGCAAACTGTACCGTACATATCAAATGAAAGGCCTTACTGTGAGGGTCTAAAATATATTTTTTTTATAATTTTGAAAAAATAGTTTTAAAGTTATTTAGTTAGTATTTAAGAATATAGACGAAAATTGACCATTCCTTATTTCCGAAACTTCTGAGCCTATAGTTTTGAAAAAAAATACAGATAATAGTTCTATACCTATAGATTACAGGAAAACTTATAAGAGGTCTATGGTCTTAAAATAACATGCTTAATCTCTCAATATTGTGCGTACAAACTTTTATTTACAGTTGGAATTTATGGGAGAACATGTTTTTCAACTACAATGTTATATTTGTTCTTAGGATAAATTCATCTCAACTACGAAACCCTTCCTTGTGCGTATTCCGACTCGCACTTGGCCGGTTTTTTTAAATAGAAATACACTGTTTGAAATAAAATTAATAACAAAAATTGAATTGAATCCAACCCTAATTTAGTCAGTTGTTTATTTATTTTATTTTTTATGTTTTTGTTGTGAACTTGCTGTTTACTGTAGCGCGTAATGTAACGTACACAAAACATTGTGCTTATAGGTGCATGCAACGGTAAAAGGGTTTTGGGGATATTTGAAGTTAAGTTATAACATTTAAAACTGGTTTTCGTAAAGAAACGTCAGAAATACTTGGACCTTTGACCTTCAATATCTCCATAACCAGAAGGTTCCCTGGTATGGTTCAGTATAAAATAATATCACCATGATGGAAAGAACAAGTGACTCTAGGCGTTTTTTTACTCCCGTTATAGTTAAGCTGGATTTTAACATTCTTGAAATATAATACAATCCAGAAACAGTTGAGTTTTAGGAGTAAACTTTCCCTACATAATCTCCATATCGCTGTATCTCAGCTCAACGCACACAATACACCGTCATCTTCCCTGACGTGTGTGTGAACTTTCCACAGGAACTTCGGTTACTTGTTGTTCGTGTTCCGTACTGTAGGGCTGCGGTCATAGCTACTTGAAGTAGGTATATGGGTGACTATGAGACTTCAAACCTGAGCTATGAAAGTGAATGAATTGCAAACATAAACCTTTTTAATTCTGTAGCCTATTCCCAGCTATGTTGGGGTCGGCATCCTGTCTAACCAGATGCATAATTAGCCTATAATGTGCACATGTTGGGACAAAGGCCTCTTCTCTTCGAGAGAGTGGGCTCTAATTAATGAATCTACCACGCGGGCCCAGTGCGGGTTGATAGATGCCACATGTCTTCGAATTTTTGGTTCTAGGACATGCCGGTTTCCTCACAATGTTTTCCTTCACCGTTTTGAGAACAGTGGTTATTAAAATATTTACGCAAAGTAAAGCGCCTGCCTGGGTTGGAACTCACGACCAACAATTCGTAAGACGGGGCCACTGGGCCGCCACTGCTGTCATCAGATGCAGCTGATACCTTACATGGAGCGACTGCCTATCTGAGCTCCACAACCCAGTTGCTGGGTATATAACACAATACCAAGGTCAAATAACAACGACAGCGGGACAAACTGCTTAACATGTTTTCCGATAAATGACACAAATTTTAGGGGTATCTACCTAAATATATACCATATTACGACTCATTATGGCCATATTATGTATGAGGCGCATTATTTACTACATGAAAAAATACACGGCCATAGGTGAAAATAGATTGAAGATGGGCGTAGACTAGCTAACCTTAGTTACCTGAATTTCCCGTCAAACGTCAGTTTATATAAACGGTGTATTTTTTCGAGGCGGAGAAATTTAAATTGAATTAAAACACAGAAAAATGTTTTTAATATCCATGAAGTTAGCTTTATTTGACAGATAATTTGATGGCATTAATGTTTGAATATGATTTCGGGCATGTGGCCGCCGCGGCTCGTGTTTACATGGCGTAATCTGGAAGTAAAACTTTTACACACTCTGCAGTAAATCAGGCTGTATTTTGGCATAATGCGTCGAACGTTGGCATCCAAGTGCTCAGTCATTTCTAGTCTGTCGGCGTAGACATGCGACTTTACATACCCCCAGAGAAAATACTGTAGGTAATGGCTTCAAATCGCTCGAAAGATGATTTTACCATTCGTGAAATTAGTCGTTCGTCACGTTTCTTTCAGAAAATTGTGCCTATAAAAAAATTGTCTGTCAATAAATTAGGGCTTGGCGTCAGCCGCGGCGGTCACATGTCCGAAATTATATTAAAAAATTAATGCCATAAAGTTATCTATCAATTTCATGGATATTAAAAACGTTTTTTTGTGTTTTATTTCAATTTAAAGTTCTCCGCCTCTAAAAAAAAAACATCGGATACATAAAAAACCGAAATGGTCATGTCAATGTGTGCTCGAATGTCAATAGAACCCCAGAGGTTCACAACCACTGTAAGCCCGCGTTCGCCATTGGATGATGTTTTTTCGTTTATTATTGTATACGTTTATATAAATATTATATAAAGATTTTTCTTATAGCACACATGGTGTGCAATCGATGTTCGAGGGGTGGAAAGCAGTCGATCGTGATTCAAACTGATGCTGTGTTTGCAACTTCGCCCAACAGTTTCCTACTCGAACTGATTAAGTAGTATGAGTGTAAAGTGTTAACAGTTTACCGCTTCTGTAAATCCTGTCTAGTGTGGATATAATGAGTCCTGCTATTCAGATATTATGATATCAGTTAACCCAGCCACACTGCGAACGTGCAACGAGTAAAAAATATATAAAAGTATCTACATCCAGGGTAAACGAAATGTTTTGTAACTTAAATTATACCATAATACCATAATAATTATATAATAATAATAACCATACTAGCTGACCCGACAAACGTAGTCCTGTCAAAGTTTCAATAATTCAAACAAAATTCCCATAGAAAATGCACTTTCAGTTTTCCCAAATTTTCCAATTTTCCCGGCAACTTTTCAAATATTTTCTTTCATACAAACCTTGTCCTGACAATTACAAACACAACAAAAAAAGAATTATTCCATTTGGTGTGGTCGTTCGGAAGTTATGCGCGTACATACATTTCGGCGATTCATTTTTATATATTAGATAGATTTCAAATGACGACATTGTCATTCTTTACTAAAGTCTGGTCACGCTAACTATGCATTGGAATAAATGGACCACCCCAAAAATTTCTACATAAATATGGTATACTAAAAGTAGACGTGTAAGTAGATCTAATGATTTTAATGTTTTGTTTTTTGAATAATAGATTAATTATCTAAAAACATTTTTTCGAATACTCATCCGCGAGTTCATGTTGTTTACAAGGTGATCGTGTCAAATTACAACATAATGAAGCAAAACAACAAACTTTGTGGTTATGCGGTAATCACTCACTATGAAAATACTATAGACAGTAAAATAACAAGTAACTACTTATTATTTGTCAATTCCAGGTAAAATAAGTGAAGAATTAAAACCTTATATTCAAGCTGAATTTATACAAAATAACGTATCAAAAACAAAAGAAAAAAAAACAACTAGAAAAAAAAAATCCGTAGTACAGACGGTGTTGGCTTCTATAGATTCTCAAATTCTACCATTTTTTCACTCATGCACAGTTAGCGTGGCCATGAATCTAGTCGTATGAAATGGGTATAACATGGCTTTATGTAATGGGCCCACCTGCTAAACAATACAATTCCCTGACTGTATTTTGTAAACCTTTTCTTGTTTACTTTCCAACATTTAGGCTTCCATATTCATGGCTTCGTCTGGCCGCACTTGCTCGTAAAGAATTGCAGTAGTAGAAATACATAATGTATGTAGGCCGTTCCTTCGGGCTCCCTCGGTGACTAACGGAGGTACTGAACTATAAAGTGCCAACGCTGTGGCCTGGCCTTTCAAACTACATACAAGTTTAATACTCGTAACATGTTGAGTTTCAAGAATACTTCAATTTAACGTGCATATTTAATCCTCTGTTATATTCACTGAAAATTGTTCATGCCGTCATTGCCACTTTAGGTACTAAGATAATAAACGTTTTTTAGGGTTCAGTATCTCAAAAGGAAAAAACGGAACCCTTATAAGATCACTCGTGTGTCTGTCTTTCCTTCTGTCACAGCCAATTTGCTCCGAATGACCGGTTAAGTTAAAATTTGGTACACGTATGAATTTCTGAGACCCAAACACGGAAGTGTAACGTAAATAAATTAATTTTGAATATGGGGGTCAATTTTAGGAGTCAAATAAGAAAATTAAAAATAGTTTTGCAAAACGTACCGTGTGATATCTCAAATGAAAGGGCTTACTGTGAGGGGCTCAAATATATATACAGTATGTTAACCAACAGAGGGCGTTCCCGTGCAACTGCATAAAGTAAAACATTCACTTGCTAACGTTTAATGACGCCATTCTCATTGAAATCCTAGCCTAACTGTCTAATACTATGTATTTTAATTTTAATGTTATTGAAACGTGGCTTAGATAGGTAGGTACATGAATTTATGTTTTTTTTATTTACCTAAAAAAAATAAAAACCATTTTGTTTTCGAATGGTAATATTTTTTTTAGCATGTATGGATGCTATACTATTGCGGGTTAACGGGAATGCCCTCTGTTGGTTAACATACTATATATATTTAGAACCTAAAATTTTGAAAAAAAATACAGATAATAGTTCTATACCCATAGATTACAGGAAAACTTATAAGAAGTTTTCCTGTAATTCCGCTCAATAATGTGCGTACAAACTTACATTTGCTAGAATGTATGGGAGAACATGTATTTCAACTATAATGTTAAGTTTGTTCTTAGGATAAATTCATCCAAACTACGGAACCCTTCATAGTGCGTGGTCCGACACGTACTTTGCCGGTTTTTTCATGCCGTATTTGCCGCTTTAGGTACTAAGTTAGATTATAAACTTTTTTTATATACTTATATAGAAGTAATCAGAAGGAGTTTGGGTCGATCCATCAGGTTAAGCTACGCTTGCCGAGGTTGGTCTGTGGCCATCTTTTCATACCGAGACTCCTCCGTACCTCGGAAAGCACGTTAAGCCGTTGGTCCCGGCTGTCATTCGTAGATCTTTGAGAGTCGTTACGGGTCGCCAGAAGCCCGAAAGTCTGACAAGCAGTCTTACCAAGGAGTATCGTATTAGCCAGTAACTGGGTTGTGGAGGTCAGATCAGCAGTCGCTCCATGTAAAATACTGGTATTCAGCTGCATCCGGTTAGACTGGAAGCCGACCCCAACATAGTTGAGAAAAGGCTAGGCAGATTGATATATAAGTAATCACAGGTATCAGAGCATATATGCCTTAATTTTTTTTCTGTCGTAGTGTCGAATCAGCCTGTTGCGTCGAGCATATGGGTTAAATTAAAATTATAGCTGATGTTTTACATCGTCATATTTCAACCAATTTACACAAAACCAATGTATTATACACCAAAACCTTCCTCATAAATCACTCCGTTCATTGGTGAAAACCTTATGAAAATCCGTTCGGTAGTTTTCGAGGTTATCACGTTCAGACAGCAGACAGACAGACGCGGCGGGGGACTTTGTTTTATAAAATTTCGTGATACATATACGTATAAAACCTTCCGCAAGAAATTCTCTAAATGATGGTGAAAATGTAACCGCATCAAAGTTCGTGGCTTAGTTTAGAAGAACAACGCTGTCACACGGACAGACTCGAAAAGTGACATTAATTTATGATATTTATATACGTAGTTAGAAAATATTTTATGATATTATTAGAAAATATTTATGATATTTATTGTTAGAAAATAAGTATAGATAGATTTCCTAAATACTCGTGCTCGTGCTCTTGGGTAAGAGCCCTATCACAAAATTGCGTTTTGACAGGTTAGATTTTGAAGCACGACGACGCATCACATTATGTAGCAATTTGGCTGTTGTAATTACGCTTATTAGTCAATTAGTATTATATTATATTGTTGTAATTAGTATTATATATATTTCTTTTTGTTTAGTAAGTTTTACGTAATAAAATAATATTAATGTTTTAAGGAGAAATTTACAGTTAGCATTTTTTAAATATGTTTTTTTATAGATATTCCATACATATTTAAAAATTCTGAGGCCACTATGAACTAAATCACTATTTAAGAGCCTATACTACTTCAAATGGCTTAGCATTATCCTCCGTTGTGTCGAAAATACTGCAGCATTAATTTTGAAATAAATATATGGTAAAGTTGAGGATTAATGTTAAGTATTATGTTTGATTACAACACGATTCCATAAACTTTTCTCGATTGAAAAAAATTCAAAGTTGCCTCCAAACCGAACAATAAACCGCTGGTATTCAAAAAATACTTCAAATTAGATTATGAAACTTTGCATACTAACTGAACTAACTATAAAGCTAGTCTTGTCTTTTTTTTTAAATTACCTTTATTTTCACCGTAAAAAAAAATTACCTAAACTATCGGCGTCTAGTAAAAGTTGTTCATAATGATGAGTACAATGTGCCATTAAGAGGTTGTTGGTGTTTTACCAATAACCCTGTATATTTTCATTTCATTTTCTTATGTAAGCAGTTCAATCCACGAGCTCAAAAAATGTTGTCGCGCATTTTATGAAAAACTTGCTTCAGAATTTTGGCTGTCAAAAACAAATAAGAAAAAAATTGCGAAAATCGAGACCACTAAGAACTATATTAATAACTATTCTCCACCACTCAGAAGTCAAAGTTGTCGAAGTCTTTCAGTTTCTCAGAATAAGAACTCCAAAGTTGGCCATTTAACGCAGAAAAATCACGGTCGAAATTTGATGGGGCCGTATACAAAATTTGGCTGATTTTGCTGATTTATGTGATTTTACAGTTAAAATACTGTATTTTTATAAGTTTTAATGTACAACATGAAAGATCATGTCAATTATGATCTAATGAATGAGCTGATAATATTAATCTAATGAATGAAATACAGTATTTTAAGTGTAAAATCACGTCTGTAAAATCATGAATCGAAATCAGCAAAATTTCGTATACGGTCACTTAAGAAAACTTTTCACACAACTATAATACGACCAACGCGCGCTATGAATATCCTTTCAAAATGAATCACTTCGTATAAAAGGCCTCAAATGAAAAGTTATGTGAGTGAATCTCGCCGAACAAGTTGATTCTAAAAGTTAATATTCAATGTCGGAGTGGCAACTTACACAAGTATTCCTCTGAAAGGCCCAACTGTTAACTAGATGCTTGAATAATGTAAGCAGCACTACAGATTAATACAGATGGGACACTCAGCAGTTTAGGTATGAATCTACAAGTATGAGGCGGGCCTATCTTACTGGGCCAATTCAGTAGGACTACCGCGGGCAGAAGGTATAAGAGTTACGCTTTAGAAAGAGAGGCAACTTGTAGGTGAATATAACTGTAGGTAAGAAGCAGCGTAGGTTTTGTGACCTAAATTGCACTTAATTGTGTCGTAGCAAGAGTCGCTTTTTATTTAAATGATTTTGCGAAGTGTCCCATCTGTATTAGGGTGCCCATCCACAGAAGCGGAGCGAGGCTGCAGAGCGGAGAAACGTAGAAATACTAACCAATAGGATTGTATAAATCTCCGTTCCGCTCCAGGAGCCAGGATCATATTGGTTAATATTTCTCCGTTTCTCCGCTCCGCAGCCTCGCTCCGCTTCTGTGGAAAGGCACCCTTAATCTGTGGCAGCAGTAAGATCCTGCGGAGGACACTTCCCAACTTCTATAAAAAGTTCCCCCTATATAACGATGATTTTTCTGTTCATTAGAAATTGAAACAGTTCTTAGGAACTTGTAAACAAAAGTCAACAAAGTTATAAATATTACAGTCTCTGTGCCTCATTGTCAGAAAAGGCTGAATTTATTTGTATATTTAAATAATTATAAGGCTTACCAAAATCGTCTTAAAATACTCTCATTACATCTGATATTCAGTGAATCAGGTTCCGAATTCTCGAGAATTCTAAATCATTTACTGAAGTGTTCAGTGTCTACAAGAAACTATAATTTTATATAGGCCTTTAATTAGACTCCTTGAATTTCGAACAACATAGAAGGAATTCTTTCGAGTCGGCATTTTGAAACTAATTAAAGTTTTCATTTTCATGATAAAAGCGTCTTGTATTACAAAGGATTTGTTCGACAACATCCGCGAGCCTACAGGCTCAGCGCGTCACACTCATTGTACACAAAGACGAATAAGTAGGTATTGTTTTGTTTTAAATTGGCGCTCTCGAGGGTATAAATGAGACCGAGACGTGGCCTGGATAATGGGGACATTTCGTCAGCTCTTATAAAACAAAACAACATTAATGTAGTTCAATTTTCTAGAAAAATACTTCTTTATACTTGTGTCACGTTTCCTTTGCCCTCTTTCATGAGGGACAGAGTAGGATCCTCGGCTCCATGCCTCGTTTGACTGTGCGCTAGTACCTCTTGAGACGTGAATAGCAAGCGTGTCGTTTAGAAAGTGCAGAAGTAGTAACATCTTACTGGGCCATTAAGTCACTCGCTGGCTTGCCTCCATTTTCTCTTACGATTTGCGACGGCAAATAAGCGCATGAACCTGCTACTATATAACATGCCATGTGTTTATTTTTATCCCCGTAAGCTTAAAATTGCATAATATAAAACAGAACTCAAATACGATGAAAATATAGACAAATCGTTTGCATTCCAAAACAGAAAAATTATGATTGCGAATTAATGAATCGAAATGGAAATACATTTTAAATTATCGTTTTCAATTAGGAAGCGATACTGAAATGTTATCAATCGCGAGTCCGAACGTAATCGGGGCAGGAATCAGTCTCGGAAAGGGACCGGGCGATTCAACTGTCATTTCTGTGAGTTTACCGCCCTTCGTAGTTCGCTTATGGAAACCTAATGACTCGTCCTTGTTATAAAAATACTTACTAGCAACAAGAACATATTTATGTAGTACAAATATACTCGTAACAGACATTGAATGAAATACGTTCCAGATTGAATGCCTCATTAAGCTTATTTGGAGTGGATATTGAATCTGAGTCGAACAAAATACGTAAGGGGTATTTTGTTACAAGTTATTCTGCATCGTTTCTTGGAATATTGCTGGCATCCTTTATACATGTATTTTATATACTTCTCGTCGTAATTGCCTATTATACTCGCGTTATGTGATTAAATGAGTCTGGGTGTAATTATCTATAAAAGTATGTAATTCAAAAAAAAAAAGTAGTATAATATGTAGTATATCAGTTATCTGGTTTCAATAGTACAAGCTCTGCTTAGTTTGGGATCATATTACCGTGTGTGAATAATGTCCCAGGTTATAATTATTATTATTATTAAATATATGTATGAGTATTTGTAATAAAAACGAAATTACTTCATATATTCCCTTCTCATCCCGAATACACTTTTCTAAGCAAGTTAATGTCGTGTACAAAATGAAAAGCCGTATATTTACATTTTCTTATCTGCACGTATATTTATATGTGACGGGGTGTGTATCTCGCTAGTGGCAGGGTCGAGGGCGCTATCAACGGTAATGGGGGTCTTGGCTGGATTGCCGCCGATTAGACCTAACGGCCCGTGGGAATATTGAAATATATATTATATATACCTCTTTTTGTACCCACAACTGACATCTTTAACGAACAATGTCGGAGCAATTCAAAGATATCGTGATCGCTGACAATAACGAAGCCTTTTTTAGTGAATCGTATCTCAGAATGTAGGTAATTTTACTTGTCTTTACGAAAGGCTTTGTGCTACCTTCAGATAAGCTTCTTAAGATTTTTTAGGAGGGTTTTAGAAATGGCGCTTTTCTTTTTTCTCTGGCTGGAATGAGATAGTTGCGTCGCCTGCAGAGAAATAAAAGAATGCTGAGCTTTATTTTTCTTTTTGTGACTGCTAATTGGCAAGATCTGTCCAAATGCAACTTTGTTTTTAAACGAAATTTGCACCATAAACTCACATTTGTAAGTACACACACTACCTACTGTAGGTACTACGTACAATGCGGTATCTACTGCAGAAGTTTTAACTTTCTTTATGACGGAAAATAATCACGAATCCTGATTTAAGAGAGTAACTAAGTTGTAAAAGCCATTTAAACTTTTCATAATTTTAATCTGCGCTGGCCACTCGTGACGTGCACGAAATTATTTTTAAAAGTTTTTAAGAGAAGTTGGAATAGAATTCACCCAAATTCGAATATTCCTCGCGGGTTTTTATGGCCGCGTAATGGCCGCCGCGTGTATTAGTAATAATTATAATGTTTATTTATTACTGACCTGTGACAAGGTTGGCATGATGGAACTGACAGACCGCATCGGCCTCGTACCAAGAGATGCGGTCCCTGAAGTAGCGGTAGAACACCGGGAACCCTTCCTCAGGCAGGACCCAGGTATTGCTGATGTTCACCTGCGCACACATACATTTATAATTAGGTATCTAGGTAGGTACTCGTATAGGAAAAAAATCGTCAGTACCAAAGACGAGCGTTCGCCGAGAATAACTAAAATTGATTGTAAAATCACAGAAGACAAAAAAAAAGTCTCGTCCCAAACTAGCAATTTGTCACAGTGCCTGTCCATTGCAGTATTCAATCAATCATTCAATCGCAATTTTTTCGTCATTGCGATCGATCAGGGACATGTACGATCGTTGACTTTTTACAAAAATGAAACATTGTTATTCCTTCATAGTTGTAAAGTCTCCAGTCTCGCGCAATATAATTCTGTCAAACTTTGTTTATCTAAAAAGACAGCAGAGCACAGTCAACCATGTAAAAACTTCTCTCCAAGAATAAAGTTTCAAAAGTCAGTGTACTGCTCCGAATACATTCCAGTATTTGAATTGCATGCATAAACTTGTGCAAATTCTTTACAAAAAGCGTCAATATTTGCTGAAGATTGTGCCGCACGCCGCTCTAATGAACTTTTCCATTCGCATAGAAGAAAATCCGCATAACAATAAGTTCAAATAAAAATATACTTTTTCTATTGTTGCAGATGTCGACTGTACGTTCTTCAAATACTAGTATATATACGAGACAAAGTAATATTCACAGTAAAACCCGTAGTAACAAACAACGGAGATGAGATTTTGGAAACTATGATTGTACTTGTTCAAAGTTGTTGTAGATAATATGCCATCCAACGTCCGCACCGCTGGAGTAGCTACAAATTAGGTACCTGCTATTTAAGCAAATTAACATTTATGTTCTCTAAATTAGAAGAGCCGCTCATTTTGTAATGAACGTGAAATCTGACCGCCCCCGCTCGAGCTTGTTTCTGCGGGATCTCTGTAGATTTAAAGAGAAATTTCGACTGCAGTTGTCCGTGAAATTTCCACGGGTCTTGTTCAATCTTGTTAATGGCAAAAAATAAATTGAAACAAAGGCCTACTTTATTTTATACTTTGTTTAACTCTTTTCTTTTCAGTACTAATAGGTAGATCATTAGCAAAAACGCATTTAGTCGAAAAAACTGTTTGCAATTTGCAAAATAATGTTTGCAATTTTTTTATTGAAATACTTAGGTTCCGACTCACGCATCAGCTTTATATAAACCGGAATTTTGTTATCATTTAACGAAGAACATTCCAATAATTGGTATTCCGGTGTAGTTTGAGCTTGCGACGTGCGCAGCGAACTTGCAAAGCAGCCCTCGAACAAGCTGTTCCCGATAACTTAATTAACATGTTGAATTCTCAAGTCACATCTGACTTCGTAATTCAAACGATCTCTTGTTCTACCATGTTTATGCGTACCAATTGTTCAGTTCGATTCAATTGATAGCTACCTAAATAAATCTTGATGATACTCCGCAGAATTCCTTTAAACTCCATTGTATTCACAAGTATTATATCATCATAAGGTACTTTAGGTTCAATTAAGGCTTCGAGTATTCGTACTCTGATGTCTTATTTACATGAGTTGAAATAATATCTTGAGGTCAAATGAGTGTCATTCTAAAAGTAAGTAGGTAGGTACTGTGACTCCGAAACCTTCTTGATGTAAGTTGACTTGAAAGTCGTGAAATAAAAGAAGAAAACCATCAAAGTAGATAGGACCTGTCGATCGACGCAGACATTACTTATAAAATAACTTATCAAACCAGACTTTTGATCTTCAGCCCAAATTCAAAAGTACTTTATACAAATGGTATTGTGTTTATTCGTAGTTCAAAGTTTTGTTGTTTGTATTGTGTGTTTCAATAAGGAGTAGGTACCTATTTGCACTTTGTTGTGGCCGTTGACATTTTATCTTTTGTCTTTATCAAGTTTACAAATAAATCGTGGTTTGCGTTTGACAGGTGGAGTGGGGGCAGAAACATCACAAAGCTTTGACTGTGTAACATTGTATAGGCTTGGCACAAGTCCTTATTATGTTCAAGAGTAAAAGATGGCCGAGCTCAGTCCTCCTTTTTTGACATCTCGGGACCCTGGGGTCCTGGACCTTTGGAAGGCGTACGAGGGGCCGAACCCAACTCGCAGAGACCCCTAGGCAATTTTAAATGATGAGGAGGCACCAACCAACGATTATCCCTATATGCACTATGCAAGTGCACCCAAGGACAACCCCCGGTGGGTGCAGAAAGTCGTCTTTATTATTTGCGTAAGTTATTAAGAGGGTTTTGTAATTTTGGGATTTTAAGCCCACCTTTCAAAAACCTTTAAAAAAAAAAGTACCCTACTAACATTAATTTGTGGAATCAGTGTACCAGAGTACTTGCTTGACATCCCATTCTTTTCAGTTTTCACAAAGGCAGGGGACATGTTATAATCCTTACAGATGATAATATCATAATACCCATAACGGATGGTATGCATTACGTATTAATGTAGAGTAAGTATCCCATGTGTCCATTTTCTTTGAATAAACTTTAAATCACAGCGAAAATGAAGCGCTTACGCTAGCTAGAAAGCGCTGAATAAGCTCTTTCGTGCTGTTACAGCCGTCTTCTAATTGTATTCAGAACGACTGGATATGTAATATGAAAGTCCCTTCCAACCTCATATAATCTTTTAGAATTTTGAAAAACTTTTTTAACTGAATGCCGACGGCAGAAACGTAATGGCTTCCTCTTGCAGTATGGTTCCAAGATCTTTAAAATATTCAACACCATGATCGACGGCAGTAATTTAGTCATTCATTGATTAAATTATGTGAAATATAATAAGCAGATGCTAGAGTCTACAAAAAGTTACTTTTGAATATAAACGTCTACTAACAGATCATTGTGATATCTTCTGATATACTGTTATGTGCCGATCGGGGCCGACGGAAATCGAACTAGCGGCGCGTCGGTCGCTTGAAGTACGGCTAGCAATAACATAAACAGGGTGTCCCCTAAATAATAAATCAAACGTAGGTAGGTAGCTCACCTGATTCCCAACAACTAGTTTAAATATTTAAAAAAAAACCGCTATGGTATATATATTTTATTCAAGATATTATTTTTTTCGAGTTTAATTATTTTCTCTACCAGAATTCTGTTTAATTAATGTTGTCGCTACAAATGATAACTTTATTAGGTATGATTTTTGTTGAACATTTCTGAATAGCTTACTAACGTAATCACTTCTTCTTCCCAGCTAAAGCACTAGGAAGTGGTGAAGGGCGGGCGTTTTGGGGAACTGTTTTATGTAATTTTGACGTTCGAAAAGTGCTGATTCTCAGCCTAGTTTGAATAAATGACTTTGATTTTGAATAAGATACCATTTTTGTAAATAATGTTTTAATTGTGTAAAAAAACTATTGATTTTTGGTTTGATAGAGTTGAAAAGTTTTTTTTTGAACGATGAAAAGACCAAAAAATAATTAAACTATTCAAATTAGTTGTTGGAAATAAGGTGATCTGCCTACCCGTTACGTTAGATCCACTATTTACGAGACAGCCTGTATATAGAGTGTGAAAATATTATCGATAGATACGCGAATGCACGTTGTTTTACTTTCATTTCAATCAACAAGCAAAATGAAAAGGAAATATTTTGTAAAAGCTCGTACAGCATGTTTGTATGAATACTTTTTGTATGTTAAAATTCTAAAGTTCTATGTGCAAAATTTCGTGCTCGTGCTTTTGTATGTTGTGCGTTGTCTTTTGTTCGCACCAAATAAACGATCGAGACGTCGTACACAAAATGTGCCTAGCCTTTTCCCAACTATGTTGGGGTCGGCTTCCAGTCTAATCGGTGCAGCTGAATACCAGTATTTTACATAGAGCGACCGCTTATCTAACCTCTACAACCCAGTTATTGGGTAATACGATACCCCTTGATAAGACTGGTTGTCAGACTTTCGGGCTTCTGACAATCCGTAACGACTGTCAAAGATCCACGAATGACAGCCGGGACCAACGGCTTAACGTGCTTTCCGAGGCACGGAGGAGTCTCTGTATGTAAAGATGGTCATCCATCTACGGACCAACCCCGGCAAGCGTAGCTTAACCTTATGGATCGACCCGTGCGGCTGTTATTACTTAGCCATGAGCTATCGATGTCGATATGTCGTACACACACCCTTAAATTTGACCACACCCTTGTGATACAATCTGTATAGATAAATCGTTTATTTGGAGCACACAAAAGACAAAGCACAACATCGTAACCAAGAAAATAATATCAGTAGTGTCATACATTTGGGTCCAGTAGGTTTGCTTTATACGCGGACAGCTGATAATTGTTTCTCATAGACCACACCTTTCTGATACAACTTGTATAGGTATCTAAATGTGCTTAGTGTTTACTTCACCTTTACCATAGTAAAACAAAACAGTATTACAACAAGTGAAACTACGGCATAGTTAGTAATTGCTTCTGTCTGTCTGTATTCGTCTTCTAGAAAGAATATTTATTTATTTCCCTAGGTTAACGTTAAACTTTGAAACTTTTGCAATTGGACTTCCAATATATTTTTTACTTTTTTTTTTTTCTTAGTTCAATTACTTTTTTTTGTAACTTATAAAGTAAATATAGGTATAGTTATTGGCCGCAAATATAGCACATGAAACAAGTACCTAATATGACACATCGAGCATTAGAAAAAGTCTGTCACACACAATTACCAGTGACGAAAACGACTTACAAAAAAACAACACTACAAGCCAAAGACGAGTCACAAAACCCAAAATTTTCTAAAAATCCGATGTACAATATATACGGCCGGTTACTGTGTAAAGTTACTCGAGTACGATTTAGTTTCAAGATAGTTTGAAAGTCAAACAATACATCGCATATTATATTAACATACATATAACATTTCTTGGAAACTCAAAGGAATATGAATCTTTCCACTCCCTCACTAACTCCTTATAAAACATAAGATACCTGTATAACAGAACAGTTATATCAAATTGCTCAATTTGTATAAAAAATGGCCTCCATTAAGGTAATCGTTGCGTCAGTCTCCGTGACAGAAGATGCTAGAACATTAGGCACAAAGCGGCTCGCGATAACATTGTAGCTAATACCCAACTCCAACTTGTTCGTGTATTTAGCCTTTAGTACTTTAAGATTGTAGTTCAGACGGTTATATTTGCACCCTTCAAATATAATGACGCACAGACACATGTGTAGCAACCCTGTAGAAATGAACCCCCGGGTGATACGAGTCCGAGGTGAATTCATTCGAGGGATAATGGATATGAATGTATAATTATATGTTGTATTAATTTTCCTTAATACGTACATGCCTGCGACAAATGTGATTGTACGACACGCCGAAATTAAATAAATAAGTTTTGTTAGAATTGAAAGTTTTCGTAAATTGATCAAATAAGTTTCGTTAACCGTGCTATTCAAATGTTTTGTTTGAGAGATGCGTCGTTATAAATATATTGAATTAAAACACGTTTATCTACTTATTATTATGTATTTTATTACTCCGTAGATACTTTTGACAACATGATTTCATTATAAAATAATGTTGCATCTTTAAATAAAATAGAAGTTGCTGCACAAAAATATTCATTGTTTATAAACTTCTTTTTTAATTATTGAAAATAAATTAATATACCTAGGTTATTTTCCTCTATTCTAAAGCTTGGACTTTTGAAGTAAATAACTAATAAAATTCGGAGACCTATCTTCTGCGTCTTAAATAGGTAACACTGCGGCACCAAACTTTTAAAGTAACTACCGCAAGTAATCCGCCCAAGTAAGGGGAGTAATAAGAATAGAAGCTTAAAAGTGATTCTTACCGCTCGTCCTTGGACGGAGGCGAACAGAGCCAAGAACGCGACCGAACACCACAACATTACGTGGCCGCGAACACTCGTAGCTCTGCGTAGCGACCGACTGTAGCTCCCGCTCGCCGTAGCGTCACTGCCGCAAGCTACGACTCCGCTACGAGACTACGAGGCTACGCCAGTCGCGTGCAGCGCCATACGGCCTTAAGCTCGGACCTTCGTAGTACATTATGTAAACAAAGTATTTGACAATAACATAGAAGTAACGATCGACCTTTGTTTACACCCGACTGTCTGTTTGTAGTAAAACAAGGTCAAGGATACTTATCAATAATGAAATCTTTGATGTTACTCCCAGATAATACTTTCATTTTCACTTCAAAAGATATTAGTCTCTCGCCGGAATAAAATAAATCTAGAACAAAGAGAAATACCCTCACTTATTTAATAACTACAGTAAACTCAGTCCAACTTTCAGCACTCAAAGGTTACTTTGTATATACGAGACTTTCCTGATTAAAATAATTGTTTTTAAACTAGATAAATGTGGGATAATGAGTACGATATTGGGTATTCATTGATAGGTAGGTATATATTGCCAAATTATTGATATTGAGATTAAGATGCGAGGATGACAATAACGGCTCGTTTTTGTATAACAAAAAAATCCCACATAAAAACCTAACGTTATTGGTCATTGTCACAGTAATAGGGTGATGTATTGTACATTTTGCTAAAGCATACACATAACGGTCTATGTACAGACTCCAGCACATCAAGCTACCCGAAACTGTTAAATTTTCCCAATCAACCTTGAACCTAATGCTTTAGCAATAAAGTTGAAAATCTATTAAAGAAATTTGACAGATTGTACGAGTAGTAGCTTGATGTGCTGGTGTCTGTACATATAACTAGTGTACTTGCACATAAGTTTATAGCCGTCGTAAAACTATCTCAGACCCATCAACCACTATCGTATGGGAGTGGACCGTACAAGACTTAGTACACATATATGTACACCCACTGGACCTTTTATGTTATCATAAACAAGCAATAAACCCATGTTACTTAGCTTAATTGAGTAAATATACACATCAGACCACCCGTACTCGTTTCTACATGTATATATGTAATTTTTATGGTGTTCATTATTTAAGGGCGGGTTGTCCGATAGGTAGAATACTCTTTGTATTCTATATATAGGACAACCCGCCCTTAAATCATAATTAAATCAATAAAAAGTAACGAAATACTTTCTTAATTTGTTTCATAATAATAAACTCTCAATCTAAGTCCTTAATTTTTACAAATAAATTCGATTTCAGCTACTGGTTTGATGCGATTAAAACAAGAAATTTAATAATATTGCCTAAAGTGCTTATAAATTCTTTAAAGGGAATTCAATGTTTAATTTTAGGATTGTTTGATGGTTGGATTTAAGGTATATAGGTACCTAGCAATAGGTTTAGGTAGGCAAACTGTTTGCGTGGCGGAAGGTTAATTTCAAAAGTTTGCGCTTTGCCTTTTTAAGATTTAAACAAACTTCGCTGGATCACGCCTACCTTCCAATTAAAACAACTATTTAGCAAAGTATTGAAATATTAAAAGGAAAATAATAATGATGCTTTGTTGGAATTTGTCGAGTTTATTTTGATCGAAAGTAAAAAAGTTAATTAACTGGATTTTTCTAGAACTTTAACCTGATGGAACGAACTGAGTATTCTGTATAAGATATGCTAACTCAGTTCGTTCCATCAGGTTAGACAATAACTTTTTACTTCCACCTTACGAACTATCAGAGGTTATTGTATTAGGTACCTACTCGTACCTACATATTATTGACCGAGCGAGCGGAGAGAGCGAAGCGTCTCTGCTTCAAGTCAGGCAAAATTTGCTTTCGGCTGTCAGTTTGTGGCTACTCCTCTACAGGTCGTATTTTACTGATCTGGATGAAACTTGGCTTTACGACTTGATTCTCCAAAAAGGGGGCTACTGGATATACTGTATGATTTTTTTACCGTCTTGAAAAAAAAAATAGGGTACAATAGGTAAACGGAAGAGAGGCCTTTTTTTTTTTTTTTTTGTGGATGGGAAATCATCAAATAACTTCTCCCGCTCTGAGTGGAGCGGAAGGGCGTGTCAGACTTTTACTGACTAAAACCCACCCGTGTTCCTTCAGTTGCCTATGCCAGGGCCACGGTATCTTTTTCAAACAACCCGCGACCCCAGCGGCATTGGCCCTATTGGACCCCATCTTTTGCTGACATCTCTTTGAGGCGCGCGTGGAACACAACGCGCCGTCGACCCGGGCCTGGTCCTCACCGGACGGCGAGCTACCCACTACTCACCGTCCGCAAGCCCGCGCCTACGGTGGCCGGGAATCGGCTATCAATTCCCGCCGCCCAGGGCGTCTCCTGCGGCGACTGAGGGCGTGAGGCTGCCTCTCCCTCACGCGTTCCGCCTCCTCCTTCGCGAGCATTACCGCTTCGCAGAAGGAGGTGACGGCCTCCCATGCACTCTCGCTCCGCACCATGGCCTGGACCAGGCTCGGACGCGAGAGATCGCCGACGCCGATCGCCTCCGTGAGAACACGGCGGTGCTCTGCCCAAGCCGGGCAGACCTCCACTGTATGCTCCACCGTGTCCTCTGGGCGATCCACACAATGGTGACACCCGGGCGTTTCCTCCCGCCTTATGCGAAACAGGAACCTCCCGAAACAACCGTGTCCGGTGAGGACCTGCGTCAGGCGGAAGGTGAGGACGCCGTGGCGCCTCTCTAACCACTCCTCAAAGAGGGGACTTATCGCCGCAATTGTGGCGTGCCCAGCGCTGGGCTGCGACAGTCGCACTCTCCATGTCGCCATGAGATCCCGCCGGAGTTCTGTCCGCTGTACCGTGATTTCTCGCGGCAGCGGAGTTACGCCCCGGCGTTTTGCCTCCTCGCGCCACTCCCACACGTGCGCGAGGACTTTCGCCTCCAGATCCCACGGCGGCAATCCGGCAAGGAGGCTCGCCGCCTCACCGGAGACCGTGCGGTAACCCCGGACTAGCCGAATGGCCATGACCCTCTGGGACGCGTTCAACCGGCGGACTGGCCGCAGCCTCAGGGAACGCGCCCACACCGGTGCCCCGTAAAGGGCCATGGACCGCACGACCCCCGCGTAAAGCCTCCGGCAGGAGGCGTTTGGACCACCTAGATTGGGCAGGAGCCGCTTCAAGGCAGCCCCAGCCCGCTCCAGTCTGGGAGCCAAACGTCGGAAATGCTCCACGAAGTTCCACCGGCTGTCGAGGACGAGTCCCAGGTACTTCATCGTCGACTCGACTCCGATGCGAACCCCTCCTACCGTTATTTGGGAACCCGACGGTGGCGCATTCCGAGGGCCATGAAAACACATGGCCTCGGACTTGTGCAGGGCCACCTCGAGTCCCAACTGCCGGATCCTCTCAACGACTATCGCAACCCCGCGTGTCGCTAATTCAGCCGCCGCCTGGTGCGACCTCCCCTGCGCCAGGACCAGCGTGTCGTCAGCGTAACAAACTACGCTGACGCCGCTAGGGAGGTCGGCGCGCAGCACCCAGTCGTACCCGATGTCCCACAAATGCGGCCCCAGGACCGATCCCTGTGGGACACCGCACGACGTCTCTCGCCGGTTCCACTCTCCCTGATGACCGGGGTAGATGACGGCCCTATCCGTCAAATAGGCCTCAACCACTCGACAGAGGTAGGTCGGCATCCGGTGATACCGGAGTGCCTCCCTGATGCAACTCCAGGGCAGGGTATTGAAGGCGTTGGCGATGTCTAGAGACACCGCCAAGACGACCCCACCCCGGGCCACAGCATCCCCCGTCGTGAGGGCTCGCACGCGCATGATGGCGTCCACCGTAGAGCGCCCCCTGCGGAAACCAAACTGGCTCTCCGCCAAATCCGGCCCCTCCTGCACCAGCCACCCGACGAGGCGGTCTGCAATAACTCTTTCAAAGAGCTTGCCCACCTCGTCGAGCAGCACGATGGGTCGGTAAGCGGACGGAGAGTCCGCAGGGCGCCCCGGCTTCTTAATGAGGACCAGTTTCCCCGTCTTCCAACGAAGTGGGAACTGGCCCCTCTCCAAGCATGCGCTTAGGAGCCCCCCTAGTCGAGGCCCGAGAGCCCCAAAGGCCAGAACCCAGGCTCTTCCAGGTAAGCCGTCGGGTCCTGGGGCGGCATTTTTGGCACTCAGCCTACGTACCGCCGCTCTACGGAAGAGAGGCCTACTTTCTTTTTTTGTTTTTTCAATAGCTTAGACGGAAATAGCTCTATCAATAAACACTACACATTTGAAGTAAACTGAAAAAGAAAGTTACTCAAAATTTATTATTTGGTTTATCATTTTCTTAATTCTAACAAAAAAGAAGAAACTCTCTAACAAACAATCTAACACTAAAATAAAGTTACAAAAATAATATCCTAACCAACTAAAACTATTAAAAAAAACTAAAATATGGCGTCGAAAAATTAATGTAATGTACCCAAGAGACTGGCGGCATTGCCACGTTTTATGGCAATGCTTAGCCTCTGGCCAAGTAGACTAGAACAATAAAAACAGAAATTTTGAAAAACTTTATAGATCGTTAAAAAATATCGAAATTCAAAACATACGCACTACGCAGGGTACGTAGTGCGTATGATTTGAATTTCGATATTATTATTTTATTTTTGGAAAATACTCCATTCACCTATTACAACCTATTTTTTTCAAAACGGTAAAAAAAGTCACCCAGTATGCATTTCCGCCTTATGAGATCCGATTTCGATGGTATTTTTTTTTATTTGAAAAAATAATAAAATACCAATTTTTTTTTAATTTTTTTTTTTAATTTAAAAATTTGGTGAAGAACTGATGAAAAAAAAAACATGGTTAATAGAACTTTAGTGGTATATTAATTGTTGCAAAAAAGTTCTGCGAACAGTTGACCTCGAGGTCAACTGTTCGCAGAACTACGAGTACTAGTTTATTTATTGATCAAGCCCTTTACAGAAAAATGTTACAAAGAGACAGTTTTCTATAAGTAAGTTGTCTTTAAGTAGTGATCTACGAGTAGGTAGTTAGCTCATTACTATTTTATAGCACTTCTAGGACTAGGCTATTTAACAGTCTTCTTCGTTGTTCAGTGTAAAATAATTATTATAAAATATTCTGTATAATACTCCACCTAAATCTACTTGCGGCTTAAAAAAAACACACACACTTCCTGCCTTCATAATTTACAACGGCACGGATCAGGCAAAAACGCAAACCTAAAAGTAATTTAGAATTGCTAAGCTGAGCAAAAAAGCGTACAGTCGTTTTTTTTTTTTTTAAATCAAATGAAAATTCTAACAAACCTCGTGTATAAAACATCAGCAGTGTAGCTGCACGTGAACTTTTGCAATTAATCCTCGTCTCTTGTACAAACACCTACACGCCAACGTGAAACATGTTTAATTACGATTGCTACAAAATATTCATCAAACCTCGAAAATATTTCAATAAAAACCAAATATTTATTCGGAGTCTATGTTATTATGTCTTATGAGAAGTAACAGATCAAAGTGTATTCACTCCATCAATATAACGTTTGAGATAAAGGCATAATCTAAATATGTTTAATGAGAGAACACAAACAAACAATACTTTTTGAAACGTTAGGTACATTTGGTTCCTTTTAGGGTTCCATACCTTATATCATAAGGAAAAAACGGAACCCTTATAGGATCACTTCGTTGTCCGTCTGTCAGTCTGTCAAGATCCTTTTTCTCAGGAATGCGTGGAGGTACATTAATATCAAATACGTAGATAGGTCTACGATCCCTTGGAGCTTTAAAAAAATCAAGCTTCTAAGTCAACACAATAAGAAAATACGGCCATTTATGCGACATATTTTGATACTCGCAAATAAATCAAAACCTATATAGGGTAGGTACTTCTCGTTGACTTAGAATCATGAAATTTGGCAAGAAGCAAAGTCTCACAGCAGAAGTAAAGGATAAAGTCCGAAAATCGTTAATTTGTAGTTTTATCATGTTTTTTTTTGCGATTACAAACTTAAGTTTGCAGTTGGAAAATTGACCGTGACGTATATCGATGTATGAGACAACATGTTTGTCAACTACAATGTTAAGTTTGTTTATGGAAATAAATTCTTTTCAACTACGGAACCCTTCATTGTGCGTGTGTCGACATGCACTTGGCCGGTTTTTTTTTATTGTACAAATTAATACGCTTTGATACGTCATATTTTGATATGAGTTAGAAGGTGTAAAGAAGGTTAAAAATCCGTTTCCTATTATCTGTTTTGAATAGACGGAGTTAATACGCTTTGATCTGTTACTCCTGATCCTTGTGTTTCAATTTGCAAACTAAACTTGGTGTATCATTTGTTACCCCTGTACATGCCCATGGCTTCTGCGGAAGACGTATTATTATAGTGCTGTAAGGCTTAGTTGGCAATCTTCTAACACAACAGATTGGTGCTACACTTCCATGGCTCGTGCCTCTTAAGAAGTTACGTAAAGATACGATCATATTGCTTTCTATTGTGTGCCTCTAAATCCTGTTATAGGATTGCTTCACAAACCCTGTTATAAATTACACGAAAACAATTTGAGAGATCAAATTACTTTGTTACCAAAATCATAATTGCACTGACGAAGGAGGCATTAGACCATCATACAATTCCAAACGATGCCGAATATCTTTCGCTTTAGTTATGTTTAAGCATTAATCATTGAAAAAGTTTTCCTCGAAACAAAACACAATTCAAAGAAATATATTAGGTATATCGACATCACCGACGTTACGCTACCTAGTAAAACTGTTTGAGACTTACTTAAGCGAAGTCACTTACATACGAAGGAAATTCGCAGAGTTTCTACAACACACAACCTCAATTCCTGACTCAGCACTCAGCAGTATAGGCAAACGAGGAAAAGAGTGGTGTTGACGAAACCACAGTATTAACATACAGTATTTCAACTTATAACAAATGGTCAAATCGACTCAATCACACAATATGTAAACGTGTTTACACAAAATCTAAGCATGCTTCAGGTAACACGTTAGTCAGAGCTGTCGCTTCGCAACAAATGGTTACGTTTTATACGAGAAGTGAATTTTAATTAAAAAAGTTCAGTTGACAACTCTAACACCCGTTGGAGCGTAACTTTTATTTTCACTAAAAGGGTCTAGTTGAGATACTGGTCACATTTATACAGTGACGAAACTGAGACAGTTCCCGCAACGAACGCATGTCCTGGTGAATCCTTTCGAGTTGTTCAGCACGTGACGACCATGCAAATGTACCATAATATACCAGCCAGCCCGCCAACTCTTTTGTTGTTCATTTCATACGATATTTTGCGAACAATAACTTCCGTATGTAATAATCGAATGTTATGGTCGTGTTGGATGGAATCCTAATAAAAATGTATTTGTTTATTGAGCATATTATTTGAAATTACCTGTCTGGGTGTGTGTAATTTTTATAAACTTTCATACCGAGTTTGACATATAATAGGTATACAGACACACACACGCACACACACACCACAGTACAGCACACAGCACACGGGACAGCTTACGGTTAGGTACTGTGGTAGTTGAGACTCCACCTATTTGGAAATACTGACTCCAAAGGGGGTGTAGCTAAATAAGAAATAACAGACTGAGACGCAATGAAGAATTATACAATGTATAAGTTGAAATGACAAAATATTCGGAAGAAATCGCGCACTTCTTAAACTATACCGCCTAACACTCTAGCTTAAGCCGAACTCCGGCCTAAAACCAAAAGACGAACTACCTTTTTGTTTTTTGTTTTTTTAAAGGGAATTCTATAACGGCGTTAGTGATAAAATGTCAGCCAGTACAATATAAGGTTAAGGTTCATTGCATGGAACCTTTACACTACATAAAAACAACAAGTTGTGTTTGCAATGTTTATAATGTAATTAATGGAAAATTCACCGTAAAAGTCGGAAATTTGGATGGTATGTTTGTATGAAAACAGAAAACAGCCTAAACCACTGAAGATAGAGACATGAGATTAACCCGGGCAACGCCGGGCGTGAACAGCTAGTTCGAAATAACTCTATGGTATTTTTCACGTAAAAATAAACCTTACCAGTGAACCGTATATTAAAGAATGAACAAACATTTCATTTTATATATTTATGTGCAACTCATTTGAGGTTTTACGAAAGCGGTAATAACTCGGTATCGGCTATTCCGCTCGACGAACTATGATTGCGAATTTTACTCACAAATACGAGTACGTTTTATCGGTTTGTTACCATTCTCTCTTTGTTTATTGTTGTTCCCGCTTTATTACTTGAGTTTCGAGTCTCGGCGCTAACAAGCGTCGCTCTTGAAAATATTTTCCATAATGCAGGACCCGCGGCCGGATTCGAATTAACTTTCATACTATTCACACTGAAGCGAGATGATTGTGTGAGTACTCACGGAATTTCCGTCTTCACGGGACAGTGTTTGCATAGCTGATTCCATGATTGGAATTTTAAATTACTTAAAATATCACTAAGGCAAGAGCGCTCTGTGAGAATAAAACGGTTGACGATGCTATATTTAGTAAGTACCTATCTATTTTCCTTTGATCGGTGGATGGAGTATATATAGCGAAGTATTTATTTAATGTTTCATTATAACCGTATTGACCTAGGTAATAACTTAGTTAATCGTCTTTTATTGTTCGGTTACGAGTAGTTACTGTACCAAGTATCCAGTAAAAGCTAGTATCTACGTAACGACGTAGATACTAGCTTTTACTGGATACTTGGTCGGATCTTATTAGCTTGAACTTATCTATATTCTATGTTCTAACTTAACTATCGTATTAAGATAGAACTTGGACTCACTTTCTAGAACACACAGTAATAAAATAGAAAAGAAAACAGACCTAAATCACTTTACTAGTGTCTACGTGATTCGAGTGTAAAATGAGAGAAGGAATGCAAACGCCGCCAATTTCTTCTACACGTACCTTATTTATGGTCCTGATAAGTTACGTTCACAGACATTATTTAGTTTAGAACGTGTTTGAAAAAAAATATATCTTAAAACCAGGTAAGTGAAGAGGTGCCTACATTAATTAATATACATTTAAGTTGTTAGGTTAGGTTAGAAAAGGAAAAACGGAACCCTTTTACGATCACTCGTGTAAGTATGTCTGTCACAGCCAATTTGCTCCGAATCTAATGGACCGATTAAGTTGATATTTGGTACACGTATGAATTTCTGTGACCCAAACACGGAAGTGTAATGTAAATAAATGAGTGTTGAATATGGGGGTCAATTTTGGGGGCAAATAAGAAATTACAAAAAAGAAGTTTTGCAAACTGTACCGTGTGTGTATCAAATGAAAGGGCTTAATATGAGAGTTTCAAATGCATAATATATGTTTTAAATTTTAAAATAAACTGTTTTGAAGTTATTTAAGAAAATAGACTGAAACCCTTATCTCCGAAACAACTGAGCCAAAAATTTTGAAAAAAATACAGAAAATAGTTCTATAGATTACAGGAATACTTATAAGAAGTCTATGGTCTTAAAATAACATGTTAAATCTCTCAATATTATGCGTACAAACTTCATTTGCAGTTGGAATGTATGGGAGAACATGTTTTTCAACTACAATGTTAAGTTTGTTCTTGGGATAAATTAATCCCAACTACGGAACCCTTTATTGTGTGTGGTCCGACACGCACTTGGCCGGTTTTTTTTTTATTGACCCTTTAAATAAGTCATAGACATACCTACACATGTAGGCTCCTACTTACTTCCTACAACATCCCAATACACATAAGTCGTAAGTAGTCGGATGTTATGTCGTTCACCCTCAAGAAATATGAAATTGCCTTGTCATATATTCCATTTATTTCCCAGATCACATCTGACATGGCTACTGAATTCTTTACATCTCGCCGCTTCGTATCGATACCTGCCAAAGAACGAGCTGACTACACACTAACAGACATACCGTTCCATGTGCTGATAGTTTATAATAACCTGTACTGTTCTGGGACCCTGGTGAGGAGCAAGATTGTCATTACGGCTGCCAGTTGCTTGCTCACTGATAAAGTTAGGAGACCCATTGTCAAAGTTGGATCTGACACTATTACTGGTCTTGGGTAAGTATGTTTTTCGCTAGAGATATCTTAACTAATATTTCTACTGCCTTCTACATACCTAGTTCTTTTTAGGTCGCTTCTTGTGATATCAAAAGTATTTTTATGCACCGGATGTCTTTATTTACATGGAAGATGGGTAGGCCTTAAGTGTGGCAAGCAACGTGTGTCGATACTTTTGCGCCATCCCATCTTCCTAGCTCAGCGTGCTATGCTGGCACCGCCGTTACTGCAGCTGCGGAAATCCTCAAGCAGCGTAAATATAGTAACCTTATTGGTAATTATATTTTCGAGCCGTTTGTGGTTGAAACCCTCTGGCCGTGGGGACCGAGTGCTCAAATCAAATCAAATCAAATCAAATCAAATCACTTTTATTTGTTAACACAGGTAAAGAAATACAGATCTTGAGTTTGGTGAATAGAACGCTATGTTATGCCAGGAGGCGTACAAATATGGTGTGCATCTAGCTCAATATTACGAATTTAAATTTCACAGAAAAAAAAGATGTTTGAAAATCATGCATAGTTAAAATTTCAAAATAAATTGAACAATTATATAATATGTATTATTTAAAAATTGAATGATGTCAGATTTAAATGAGGAATTATTTATTTATAAATGTAAGTCAGAATAATTGAAAATGTCAAAAATATGATTAAATATCAATAATAATAATAAATTTCAATTTCAAATTAATTCATCATTTAAGTTTTTTTTTTTTTTTTTTTCATATAACATAGAAACAAAGCATTATATTGAGCCATCATTGAAAAATTCATCCAGTGTGTAGTAACATTGGTCACTAAGCAAGTTATTAAGTACCTTTTTGAATTTTATTAATGGCATATTTTAAAATTTATAAGGTATAAACTATAAGGAAGAAATACCTCCAGATACAATACAATGTTTATTCTAGAAATACTATTTAATATCCAGACCTTTGCTGTCATTAAAATAACATATTTTTGTCCCCCAAGTAATCTTTGACATCATAATAACATTTATTTATTAAGAATGCTTGTAATTTCTTTTTAAATTGGAGAATAGGTAATTGTTTTATGTCATCAGGCAATTTATTATAAATCAACGATGTCATGCATAAAATACTTTTATTTAATAGTGCCGTTTTACCATAGGGTATTTCTACCTCTAGTCTTTTTTTATCTCTTAACTTTCGATAATAGCTTTTGAATGCAGTCTTATAGTACTCTGGATTCGATTTTACAAAAATATTAGCTTCATAGATGTACAGGGAGGGTAATGTGAGAATTTTGAGATTTTTGAAGTGAGGTTGACAGCTTGTTGTACTATCTATTTGGCACATTGCTCTGATGCATTTCTTTTGTGCTTTAAATATAATTTCCTTGTCTACCGAATTTCCCCAGAATATTAAGCCATATCTGAGTAATGGTGCAACAAGTCCGTGATAGGCCGTCAAGACGGCTTCTTTACTAACTAAATAGGAGAGTTTGTATAGAGCGAATGAAGATTTGTTAATTCTTTTACAGAGGTTGTTTAAATGGGTTGTCCATGACAGTCTGTGGTCAATATCAATTCCCAGGAATCTTGTGCTTGTTACCGGTTCTACTCTCTGCCCATTGTAATGTACATTAATACTTTTTTGTTGAGTTCTTTGGTGAAAGTGCATTATATTTGTTTTGCCCATATTTATTTTCAGATTATTGTTTATTAACCACTTAATTATTATACTTATTGTTTCATTGATTTTATTTTCGTAGTCGTTTTGTTCGTCACATTGTATTATTACCGTGCTGTCATCTGCGAACAGTACCATTGGTTCCTTAATATGTCTGGGGAGGTCATTGATATACACTAGAAAGAGTAGGGGCCCTAAAACACTACCTTGTGGAACTCCTAGTTTTATAGTTCTAGTGTGGGATCTAAATGTCATCTCATACCGCGTTTTGTGGCATATTCTAGTAATTTCTGTAATTTGTTTTCGCTCATGCAGATATGATTGAATGAGGTCGAGTGCTGTACCTCTTATGCCGCACATATTTAATTTTTGGAGCAGTATGCTATGGTCAACACAATCAAAAGCTTTACTCATGTCCATGAATATAGCACATATTGGATTTCTACTGTCCATACTAGTCAATACCCTGTTTACAAGTTCATATATTGCAGCGTTTATAGATTTACCCTTGCGAAATCCTTTTTGTTCGCTAACCAGGACATTATATTTTTCTAAAAAGCTGTATAGACGACTATGTATGACTTTTTCAAATAGTTTAGAGAAGATAGGGATCAAAGCTATAGGTCTATAGTTTCCCATATCTTGTTTGTTATCTTTTTTGTGAAGAGGAATAACAACAGATGTTTTGAGCTTTTCGGGGTAAATTCCAGCTGAAACGCATAAGTTTATGATGTGGCTTAAATGAGCAGCAATTGAATGCGACACGTGTTTTATTACTTTGGTACATATACCATCATAACCCTCGCTTTGGGTGTTCTTAAGCTGTCTAATTTCTCTTTCTATCTCCATTGGGGTTGTGGGGATAAGAAAAATTGAATTTAAATTAGTTTTAATATTTGGATTTGGGGGTGCTTTACCAGCACATTTATTTGTTTGCATTGATTTTGCAATTTGGTCGATAAAATAGTCATTAAAGCTATTCGCAATCGATGTTGGATCTGTAATTTTCTTATTATCTCTCAATATTTCACTGATTGGTTCTCTGGGATATTTAAATTTAGAGTTATTTATAATTGACCAAGTTGCTTTTGATTTATTTTGTGTTGTGTTTATGTGATGGGTATTTTGTGCCTTCTGCGTTAGGCGTATATTTTTTTTAAATTTAGCAGCGTATTGCGTAAATATATGTTTGTTTGTTTTTGTCCTGTGTGTCCTATATTGCCATAGTAATTTTCTTTTTATTTTGCTGCATGTTTTGATCCCTTTTGAAACCCATTTAGTTTTTTTATGTAATGTTTTTGTTATGATTTTGTAGGGAAAGCACAAGTTGTAAAAACATAGGAACAGTTCCAAAAAACAATCATAAGCTGCGTTGGGGTCATTTGTGAGATAAATGTCAGAGAATGTCAAGTTATTCATGCAGTTTTTAAATTTTGTTAAATTTTCTTGACTATAGTCGCGTCTTTTAATACGCCAAGACTTTATTGCACAGGTTTTTTTGACTGGAAAATGCAATAATTGGGCAGTGTGATCCGATAGTCCGAATTCCATTATTTCACTTTTGCATTTACGAGTATTGTGAGCAAAGTTGTCGATACAAGTGCCACTGATGAGTCTAGTAGGAACTTTAATTTCTAGTTTTAAATTATGGCTTTCCAGAATATATTCAAAATCTAGGGCTTGTCGGTTTCTTTTTAATGTATTGATATTAAAATCCCCGCATACAACAATTTTCTTATTAGTTTTGTCGCAGATTTGGCGTAACAACTTATCTAGATTATTACGAAACGTAGTCATACATGTGTTGGGTACTCTATACATACAAATAATTATCAACTTATGTTCCGTTAGTTCTATTGCACTATATTCTATGATTCCTTTAATCGAAAATGTATTATTTAGTACTGTGTATGGATGACCTATTCTGGTAAATATACAGGCACCTCCCCTATTCACGTCTCTCGAAAAACTTGTTGCTAGGCGAAAATTGGGTAAATTAATTGTAGCCTCCTGTTCTGGTGTCATAAAATGTTCAGTGATACATATTACGTCAATAGGTATATTCTTTATGTCAAGTTCTTCTAAATGTACCGTCAGAATGTCAGATTTGTTAATAAGGCCTGCAATATTCTGATGTAAAATGTGTATATTATTATAAAAGAAAAAACTGTTGGTTATGCTCATTTGCGTTATTTTTTACGTAAGGAAATAACTGCAAGTCAATTTTAATCCTATCCATTATATTTTTAAGTATAAAATTTATTCCACCTTTATTTAGTTTTCCTGATGACTTTGAGAACATTTCGAATTTAAATTCTAGGTTATTATTAGTGTCGAAAAAGTATGCGTATTTATGATGTTCAAGGTCCATGTAAAGTAGGTTATTAAAGATCTCAACTTTATAGTTATATATGGGGGTACCTCGTATGTAAGTAGGTGTGCATAAAATGATATTTGTGTGGGTCATATGTCTCAAGCTTTCATTAATTATCTTCACGAGATCGATAAAGTTATTGTTAGTTTTAATTTCTGTTTCGCCTAATAAAATTATGCAGTAATCATTTACATCGAAATCCTCTAGTTTTAATTGTATGTTGGCTAATAAATGTTTTATTTTTGAGTTGGGCATTAAATAACTAAGATACTGAAAGTCTTTAGAAAAATGTTCTTCAATCGCTTGCAATATGCCTCTTTGTGTACTATTACTTAATACGCACAGTTTTCTTTGTTTGGTTTCGTCGTGTACGCTTGGTCTCTTAGTTTTCTTCTTTTCCAGTTCAGTAAATTGTATATCGTTGGATGCTGTATCCTGTTCTGGCATCTGATTTTTAGAGCTCCGTGTGTCATCATTGGTTATCTGTGCCTTTCCTAGATTATTCATCATCATTGAGCACGTACTATTACCCATTGGTGTGCTAACTTCGTTTTGTACCGTCTCTTCCGAAATCACCAACTGTATGCTTGTTTTTTCTTCAGTAGGTCGTTGTTTGCATTTTTCAGGTGTCATAAACTGCAAGCGAGCCACCTGTCTGTTACTATCATGTACTTTATTTCTTTTGTTTTTCCTGTTCGAAGTTTTAGGTGATTGTTCAATAAAGTCTAATTTTTTGTATAGGTTTATGGTTTTTTGGCATTTTGCTAACTCATGTTTCAGGTTTATATTTTCTTCGTTTAATATGTCGATTTCGTTATTAGCGGACTGCAGTTCACATGTAAGTTGATTTATTTGCTCTTGAAGGACTTCACAGCATGGGCGATTTCCATCTGGGGATGTGCTTGGCAAACTTGTCATGGTTGATTCAGATGCGTAAGAGTTAGATGTATCATTCATTTTAGACAGGTCGGTTAACGAGCTTGTCCTATGAGGTTTATTACGATAAGTTATGTTATTGTCATAGCAGTCCATTTTTCTGTAGTATATTAAATATTTTTCTTCGTGTAATGAATCGCAGTATCAAAAGGCTGGTATCCAAGCCTCAACATTAAAACGACTACTGCACAGCTCAAGGTCATGTCATTCCTTTCTATATCATTCGTTCTTTAGTAATTTTATTTTTGTCACATCACTAAAACGAATTAGGTTTTTGTCTTTGGTTTGACACAAATTAAAAATTTGAATTTTCAACTGATTTATTTTGTTGTTTTTGTGTTTATTTTTGTGATTTTAACGAACATTATGCACTGTTTTTAGTTATTATTGTAGTTATGCTAGTCCACAACTTGGTTTTGTTCCTTTGATAGTAAAGATCACTCTTAACTAACACTGATACTGCTTTGTTGTGATTGATAAGTTTTTTAGGATTTTTTTCAATATGGTCCAAAGTAGCACTCTGCGAACATTTATTAGTGTCTCCACTCACTATACACACAATTTAAATACTTTACTAGTTACATTTATAACAGATTTCTATTTTTTAGATATTTTAATACGCGGACTTTGTTTACATCAGCACTGACAGCTGTATCCCTATGTTTATGCTCATGTTCTCTTTAAGGAAATCTCGAAACGGCTGGTTGATACTTCCCAAGACCCAAGGGCGGGCTTTTACCTTGGCCATAGGCTAAGCATTTGCCATAGGTACAACGTGGTAATGCCGCCAGTCTCTTGGGTACATTAGCAGTCGACAGCGATGCGGATGAATTTTTCGACGCCATATTTTAGTTTGTGAATAGTTTTAGTTAAGTTAGGATATAATTTTGTTATTATATTGATAATTTAAAGGACCATAAATAAATGTATTTTTATGCTATTGATCCATGTTCTTGTTAGCTTCCTTTAGCCTTTAAATAGAGTAACTAAGATTTATAAATATAACGTCTATAAAGGATGAAGCTCCGAGACTATGATCTTTAGCATAATAACTGAAGGAGCAACGAGTATTACTCTTAGTTTAAAAGGCATTATTTATAACTAGCTAGCCGCCAGAGCGCTGCATTATGATTTTAATTAATGGCTTTTAATTTTAAGAGTCAACAACCCCGTTTACGTTATAAAATACACAAGATAAAATAATAAATAGCGAGTCTGAAATGTCAATTCAGGTAAATAAGAACGAGTTATTTGTAAGACATTTATACAATTACTTATTTTTGATTTATTGTTTCGTAAATGAAAACAGGCTTTACGAAAAATTGAAACGGTCTCGCCTTAGAAAAATAGACACATTTTTATTTAAAATATTAATGTAACAAATTGTTTTCAAACAAATAATACCAGTGGTGGACATAAAGATACACGAGTACTACAGGTACATGAGCCGCATAGACAACGATATCGCCATGCTAGTGCTGAAGGTAGGGTTCATCCACCCATCCAGTCATCCGCTCATCCCCACTAAAAATTACAACACGTTGGACCCGAGGATGATAACGTATTTAGGTACACACTAGTTACACGTATCAGTAAGGGCTGGTTGTTTCATCCGTAGTTAACTCAACCAATGGTTAATCATAGTAAGTAATGGTTGAATTTAATAGTGTATTCATATTAGCTCATTCATGTTAAAAAGTAGTTAATAATGGCATTTCGGCAAACATATTAGCCAAAATTCAACCATTAGTTACTATGTTTAACCATTGATTGAGTTAACTACGGATCAAAAAACCCGCACTTAGTAATATGAGTTAGGTATGTTC
Organism: Dicycla oo; assembly: GCA_948252095.1. Taxonomy (NCBI): domain Eukaryota; kingdom Metazoa; phylum Arthropoda; class Insecta; order Lepidoptera; family Noctuidae; genus Dicycla; species Dicycla oo. The sequence goes on along the minus strand of OX411712.1, from coordinate 26,011,232 downwards.
GGAGGTATAGTTAATTTCAGGAAATATTGACTAATATTTGTAAGCTGAACGCCTATTCCATTTATTCTGCTCTCATATGTCATCTCAGCTTATTTAGGTTTTGTTGGAATTCTAAAGTTGTTAATTTGCTCAATTAATTTGCAACAGCTAGGTAATATGAGATACGATAACTAATTAGTGAACAGGACCTAAAAAAACGCCTCTGATGCCGCGATTGCCGTGACTACCAACTGGTCCCAACTCATCTAACATAATAAAATATTTTTAATTTTGCCATCGACTCGAAAACAAAAAGGTCTTGAAAAAGCTTTCAGTATGAGAATGGCTGGCTAATACAGGAAAAGGTAGTATCCGATTTAAAAAATAATTATGTAACTATGTGTATCAGTTTTGGAAGCCCCGGCGATCTAATTAGTATTCTATTTGACATAAGTTGTTTTGGCATCGAGTTCTGAAACGCTACGTAGCATATGACATTTTAGGTACCTTTTACAACAAACCACATTATAACGTAACTGTCGCTAATCATTAATAATTGTTCCACTGCAAAATTGTGCCACTTCTCATACAGAGAAGGCACGAGCACTGCTCACCACGCTTGTTCAAGATTGACACACGCTCAGTTTGGCGATTTCAGTCCAAGTTCACGGTGTTTTCCTTCACCGCTGTCAGTGATGTTCAAAATAAACAAGTACATATGAATTGAAAAGGACACATGGGGAGGTACTTACCCGGAATCGAACATACAACCTCGTGCATGAGAGGCAAGGCACCTTATATCATTATATATAATATTATAATTCTTCTGTACGTGTGTTTGTCACCTAACTCCTTCTAAACGGCTGGACCGATTTGGATGAAATTTTGTGTGTATATTTCAATGGGTTTCTGGATGGTTTGAAAACACAATTGGACCCGGTAGGTGGCGCTGCTAAGGCGGTACGAAGTTCGCCGGGTCAGCTAGTATACTATATAATAGGTTGGGGAAAAAGTTTCTTCGCATTTTTTAAGAAATTTCAAAACATTTTTTAATATAGTTTATTTACATTTAACTAAAGTATGTAGGTACCATTTTGTCCGATAACTTTTTGCCATCTTGTAGGTAGGGACATGATCCCACTGCTATAGAAATGGGACTTCTGGTCAAAATACCGCGACAATTGGTTTTGGCAGTCCTCTCGTGATGTTAACCTGACACTGCCTAAAGAATTCTGAAGAGACCGAAACAGGTGGAAATCTGAAGTTGCAAGGTCAGGACTATACGACGCATGCATTAACACCTCCCAGCCAAACTCTCTTAATTTTTGCTGAGTGGCTAAAGATGTGTGAGGTCTAGAGTTATCATGATGAAAAACCACACCCCTTCTCTTGATTAATTCCCGCCGCTTTCTCTCAACTTCTTGCTTTAATCTCATCAGTTGTTCGCAGTAGAGTTCAGAATCGATGGTCCTACCTGGTGGTAACAGCTCATGATGAATAATGCCCTTCCAATATCACCACACACACAGCATCACCTTGTTGCGAGTTAACCCGGGTTTCGCCACAGTCTGTGAAGCCTGACCGGCCTTTGACCACGACCTTTTTCGCACGTTCTTGTCATACGTGATCCACTTTTCATCACCAGTATAAGCTTCTTCAAAAATGGTTCGGTTTCATTACGTCGTAATAAAGAATCACAAATGAGTACACGGTTCATTAGGTTTCTTTCAGTGAGCTCGTGAGGTACCCAAGTGTCGAGTTTTTTGTGTACCCAGTTTTTTTCAAATGCGCCAAAACTGTTTTGTGGTCAATTTCCAGTTCTTCAGCTACGTCGTAACTACTGATATGCCGATCTTGCTCCACTTTTTCAAAAATGGCATCCATTTTATCCGTAATAGGGCGACCAGAGCGACGTGCATCTTTGACATCAAAATTTCCGGATTTAAAACGCTTAAACCAAATTTGTGATACTCTCACAGACACTACACTAGGTCCATAAACATCGCAAATTTTTTTCGCGGCTTGCGTTGCATTTTTACCTTTTTTGTAGTAAAATTTTAAAATGTATCGAATTTCTTCATTAGATTCACTCATCTTGACGGTACGAAAAACAAATGAAAATCACACATTTTCCTAATTTGAGTTTGGAATTATGTTCTTTAAAATTTAAACTTTCAATGATACCAAAACCAGCCAGATACAAATAGTATAGCCAAAGAGATTTTATTACAAGTTCATACATACTATAATGCGAAAAGACTTTTTCCCCAACCTAATATAATAAAGGATGTTTTTAGAGGCGGTGCAATTCAAATTGAAATAATACACAGAAACATGTTTTTAATATCCATGAAGTTGGCTTTATTTGATAGATAATTTTATGGCATTAATATTTAAACATGATTCTGGGCATGTGGCCGCCGCGGCTGACAGCAACACCTAGTTTACTGAAAACTTAACTTGACGCCGAAATACAGCCTGATTTACTGCGAAGCGTGTGTGAAAAGCCCTCCAGATTACGCCATGTACGCGTCAGCCGCCGTGGCCACATGCCCGAAATCATATTCAAACATTAATGCCATAAAATTATTCATCAAATAAAGCCAATTTTATTTCAATTTAAAATTCTCCGCCTCTAAAAAAACATCCTTTACTATCAGGGTGAATTTTTCAAGTGGGCGTGGATGGCCAAATCCGAAACTATGAGGAATAGCGAAAAGTACTCAAAGGAGTCCCAGGCTTGATTTTGACGAAAACTAAAACTGCATCATTGGATTTTTGAAATATCAATATTTCTAGTCAGGAATCGAACCCGTTGATTTAGAAAAAAACACACACACACTGTACTATTACACCATTCGATAGTGCTGCTTATAAGGATCGAATTCTGGGAAGTAATGACACAAGGCAAACTAAAGGAAAGAGCTCATTTTTAACAAAATACTGTTTTTATTTTTCTTATGTTACCTACCTATTAAACCTTGATATTGTTTTTTTTTTTTTAATTCAATGATGCGGTTTTAGTTTTCATCAAAATCGAGCCCGAGACTCCTCATAGTTTCGAGAGTACATTTCGCTATTCCTCATAGTTTCGGATTTGGCCATCCACGCCCACTTGAATTCATCCTGTATACATTATTAATAGTAGATACATGTACATCTCCTTACGTGTATTTGAGCTTAGAATACATCCTCTCTCTATTCCGGAGGGGATCGAAAGTGGCTCTTAAGGGATTAAATCAAATTGAAAGGTATAGAGCATCATCTATCTGAACACAGCATCTAATGTAATGTGATTTTAATATAATTGAATAAGATCTCAAAATTGGACCTTGTCAGCATAACTATGGTGCATTTTTTAAATATCGGAGACTAAATTCACAAGTGCACTTGTCAAACTAGTTTACATTACATTATTATAAAGGTCATTTTAACATTTTCACATATCAATTTAGCATCCCAGATTAAAAAACAGACTTTAGCTGGCAGCAAGAACAGTCATAAAAAAAATCGCAGTATTTTATTATTGACGTGGGTACAGAATGATGCATCAGCCTACGTCCTGATCTAAATACCCATAAGTCGCCTTTTAGACAAGGTCTATCGGTTGAACTTTCATAATTACATAATTACGGTCATATACGAAAAAAAATCGATCTGTAACTGTCTCAAGGCCTCTTCTCAAAGAGAGAAGGAACGATCAGAGCAATTTTCTTGTACAAATAATATCTATTAGGTAGGTACCTACTGACCGCAGAATCAGTAGAGATCACAAACCAATTCTAACATCAGTTTATTTTGAGACAAAAACAGAGATGCTTGATTGAACTGAAACGTTAATGGAAACAATAAAGCGAACAGTTTGAATACTTTTTGAAATAGCAGATTGCTCAGGTAACTTATTTCAGAGGTCTTTGCTCCCGAGTTTAGCTTTACGACCAGCAATAACCATTTCACCACTAGAGAATGGAATGAAATGCATTTAATTAATGAATACAATATTACCAACTATTACTTAGCTAAATTTGAATACTAATAATATAATCTACTTAGTCGAGGTGTATTTCTTCTGTACTTTTTCGTAACTGCAATTTCAAAGTTTATCGTCTATTTTATTATTTGTAAAACAAAAATAAAACACACACCTTGAAAATCAAAAATTGTTAACAATTCTTCCGAGCAAGAGGTCAATAGTACCGTGATATATTAAACGGATAGCCTGTAGACGCGCCACATAAACAGTCAGACATGAAATCATGAAATACAAGCCGTCTATCGCATGCCAATTTTAACCAAACAGCAGTGAGTCGTGCCAACTGCCAATATCTAACACCCTCTTCGTAATCATGAAAATTAATGACTTGGAGGTTCTATTCCCTTAAAGCCGATTAATATTAGTCGACAGAGATGAAACTTAGCGTAAATGTACGCTTCGGTCTGTCAAAATGCACAGGTTTTGTCAGGTCGAAGCGTAGATCTACGCTAAGTTTCGTTTCTGTATCTTAGTACCATACTCCCTTTGGAATGCCTCTTTGGTCTCGTGGTCGACCACGTTCTGGGTTCGATTCTCAGGTCGGGTAAAAGGGTTATTGGGTTTTTTTTCCATTAGGAATCTCTTAGTGACAGCCCAGTGTTTGGAAGTTGGCGGTGTGATACCGCCGTGCCTCGGAAAGCACGTTAAACGTTTGATCCAGCGCCTTATCTCTCTGCGGTCGTTTCGGATTGCTGTCCCATCGGACTATGAGAGTGAGGGATGAGAGAGTGCACCTGTGTCTGAGCACACATTTGTGTACTATAATATCTCCCGAGCCGAAGGCTGGTCTCCGCTGAGATTGTTCGCCAACACCATGGCCGAAATTCGGTCTGGAGGACTATTGTCATATTCCCTAGGTGCCATACGATTTTGTACCTTGTGCACACCGACTGTTGACCTGTCCTGTAATGATTCGGGCAGGATGTGCTGACTTCCATAGCACTGCAGATCAAATAATGTCTCACTATCTTCTGTGTATATATGACAGGAGCACGTGAACTTCAACAAGCAAGTCAAAAAGGCGATCCTAGTAGAATCTGAGGTGGCGTTGCGGACGGGTGTCTCCATCGAAGTATCAGGTTTTGGAAGCACGGTAAGGGTATCGCTGTCCTATGATACTAACATAATTACAAACGCCTTATTACTGAGTTATCCTTTCGTACCTGGGTAGCGGTATCCCTCTCGCGTACTAATATCTTTAGACTTAGATAAGGGATAGTAACTAATAAACGAAGGGGTCTGTACATGTCAATGAAATATCGTGTCGACACGGTACTGAAAACTATCTAACAAGCTAATATATTATTTTTATCCCACGAAGCGATACGCGCTTTACATGTGGTTACCAACTGCACAAACACGCTGTGAATGTGTGCGTGAAGACGAGTAGCGTCAGCACGTAGCACACACACACGCACATACACACTTCCGACTTAGCCATTGGCGCCGATTCCCTTGTGCACAAACTAAGCTAAATTTAAGTTCAGTGCATCTTTTTCTTTCTATTTCATTATGAAAAGGGCAGAATATAAATATTAGTTATGTCCAGTCAAAATAAGATACTCCATAGACAAGTTTAGACGTGATTAAAAAATTGCCTACTAAAAATACGTCAATTTACGGCAGGCGCTGACTAATTTGACAGGACTAAACTAATATTTATCGTCTGTCCTTTTCTTAATGAAATAGAAAGAAAAGATGCACTGAAATTAAATTTATAGTTTTGTTTGTGAACAAGACAATCGGCGCCATGTCACGCATTCACAGCGTGTTTGTACACCTGGTAACCACATATGAAGCGCGTGTCGCTTTATGAGATAAAAATACTATCTACACAATTTCGTTAAAATACCAAAGGAGTAATAAAGTTTACATTCAACACTGCATCAATAATTTAGCCGTAGTCTACAAGACGTAGACTTTTATAAAGTTATACATAAGTATTATTACAGTAAATTATGAAAATAATACACGCACACGGTATGCCACACTGAAATAAAATGTCCTATTGGATCACCTACTTTTATTCAATTAGCGAAGAAGTTCCCCAGGATGCGTGTGGAACCGCGGACTGCAACTGGTATTATACCTAATACTTTTAAAATCTAGAGCTGTACCTAATGATAGTTCTCAACTCATGTTTTAGTATCTCTACTTATGTACACCGAAAAGTGTGTTGGTAGATGATAGCCATCCTATCTACGAGAATGTAACAATACATTGTCCGCTGCAAACGCCATCTGTCTTCTGTGTTGCAAACTAAATAAATACAGGCTACAATACCACATGGCATTTACACTAACCAAGCCACTGGGCTCTCGATGATAGTAGCCTACAGCTCTTACGAACAAATGTAGCCACGTTTTGGTAGATGGCGTGTTTTCACAGTAAGCTCTGTTATTCGTCGTCGTTGGCCCCATCATTAACTTCTCAATCAATACGCTGAATTACCTACCATGCAATCAAATATTAATCATACACTCAAACTAACGGACTAGGCCTCGCGTTAAAAATACAGAGTGGCGATTAGGTTAAGGAGGAAGCGTCAGGGTAGCCCGCGAAATTCAAATTTTCTTACGTTTTTTTGCAATTTGCAAGTCAGTATTAAGTTGTATATTAAATAAAGTATGATTTGCGGCCGTAACAAATATGTGTTTACAGAATTATATATATTACAATAGAATCAGTAATACAACACCTTAAGTTAGTATAATCCTAAAATGTCAAGATTTCATGAAATAGTCATTTTTGGGATTACCTGGTCTTAAAGAGTTGTATTGATCACTTTAATGATTCTAATTATGTAAATAGATACTTGTTACGACGGCAAATTATAATTTGATCAACGTACAATATAATACCGACTTGTAAATTGAAAAAAACGTAAGAAAAATTGAATTTCGCGGGCTACCCTGTCGCTTCCCCCTTTAATTGAAAACACGTATTCAGAACATGATTCTGTACCCTCCTGCGTAAAAATTTTTCATCAGTTTTTTTTAAATCAGCCTTTCCATACATTTTCACCGCGTAAGTCACTTTTGGAGAAACCAGTAGATTTTTTTTTTTTTGATGCGTATCATTTTTCCTCTCGCTTTCCTGCAATCTGTGGGAGTGTTTCCTCCAAAAGGGACAGAAGTGTGTAACAGGAAGCCGGGAAAGCGCGCCCTATTTGATTTGACCAATGAGCGCGCGGCGGTATTAGGGTGCGTCCACATCTGGCGAATGTGCAGCTTGCGAGCCGTTTGCGAGCTGTCCGCGAGCTGCACGCGTGCAGTCACGGCAATGGTTTGGTTCGCTCTTTAGCGCAACTCATGCAAGGCTCGTAAAAGGCGTGCGCGCGGCGCGCGATCTGCGCGCATTCAATTCTCGCACATACAGTTCCGTTTACTGGCTCACAATACTTATATGTTTCAATTAAGCGTAAACAATTCTCCTCCGTCCACTCCATAACAACACGTACTTAGCCTCCAGTAATCAGAAACGAACTGAGCGGGTAAGTTATGTTTGTTCTGCGGAAGGAAGCCGCGAGCCGCTAGCGCGCCGCCCGCGCGCTGATCGCGTACGGCGCTTAGGTCGCGCGCGAACTGCGCGCGGGCGGCGCAGGAGCGGAGCACGAACAAAAATGCACGCGCGCAGCTCGCGGGCAGCTCGCAAACGGCTCGGGAGCTGCACATTCGCGGCACATTCGCCAGATGTGGACGCACCCTTAGCTGTCAGATGGTACCAACTAAAACAGATGTCAGATGTTACACATCATAAGCGACTATATTACGTAAGGCTCGCTGGTTTTTTTAAATAACCGACGAAAAGTTTCAACGCAGGGGGTCTAGAACAATGTGCTGAATACCTGGTTTCAATTAATGTGATAACCTAATTGCCACTCTGTATATGATTAGGTAACTGTCACAAATAGTTTAGATTCTATCCTGAAGAAGATTTCCCGAGATATTGATACGATGTTTATGCTCGTTTATTATTATTATTATTTTGAAAAAGTGCAGACATATCACATACTTTAAACATATGCTAGAATAGTTATTTATGCAAAAAGTGCGGAAAGTAGGTGATTTTCGACGAGTGGCATTTTTTTTAAAGTCGACACGATTTGGTAATCATCTCACGCAAGTGTATCATACAACGTTATACTATGCTTTGTGGAGGTAATAAAAATATATATATTGAAAAAGTATTTTTCTTTTGATTTAGCCGAAAAAAAAGGCTGTTGTTGGCATTTTGTGCTTTTTGAATAAGATTTTCCGGGGTTAAATTAATTGATTCGTCACTTGAACTTGACATTTTAACAGATTTACACAGATCGACTCCGAAATAAGCAAGAAATCAAATGGACTTATTTTAAATACATGCGCGCTCAGCATATCTACTAGTTACTACTGCGCATGTGCAAATAGCTGCCACGTCGTATCGCAAAAAGGCACGAGCAAAATATACGTTCAGTGAAACTCCTATTTACTGAATATTTAAAATTAAAATCATGATCAAAATATAAATCTAGGTAATTAATAACACGTTTATTGAAGTCTTAATTTTATTGTGCCTTTTATATGAATGATAATCTGTACTTGACTAATTTGTCAATTTTTCTCAAAGAATAAAAACTCTGCGTCGGGCTGACGGCGTTAAAAATTAATAAAAAAAATCGGAAAAGTAAAAAGCACTACTGCGAAATTTGTCACTCCACAAAATTTGGCAGTTTGAAAACGCTCTTTTCGAGCACTTAAATTGTAAATAATCTTAATAACTAAAGGACTAATGTACCATGTATGTCCGCGATGGTACCTACATGACAATTACCAGGGGAGGCACACTTAACACTGTCATCAATTTCCATAGGCGACAGCGACATCTACAGTCTAGTGGCAAAAAAAAACTTGGCAGCCATATTGTCTTGGTCAAATAAATGTCATTGTCGCCATTGTCAACTCCGACTTTCCCGACATTGATGCGCAATTCTGTTGAAAATTGTTTCTCGTTACTACTATTTGTTTTGTTTCTATTTCATAATATTGTTACCACTTTGATTTTCGTTTGTTATTTTTATTGTTTTGTTAACATGAGTGAACTCCGAAGAAGATATTGTATTTTGGGCTGTGATGTTTTATGTAAGTGTACCATACCGTACCGTATTATCTTTATTATAACCAAAAAAAAAAGTGTTATGTTATTCCTTAATTTAATTAAGTATAAAACGAATAAATATTCATAAAATTTATTTTGGATAATAATAAAAGGACATTTTTCTGAACTCCATACGTGTTTTTTTCCCCTGACTGTTACCATAACACAAACTCGCTCAAAGAGTATTTATTAAAATAGGTGCTACATATTATAGTAAGTATGCATACCTATAGGTAGGTATATATTATTATAGCCTTAATTCACCCCCCAAACTAGAGGTAGCAGCACTTTCCATACATGCAAATTTTACCACAGAGTTGCTACTCTTTCTCTCTATTATTACTTTACTCTTTGACAATTCCGGCGTACTGACTCGTTTTCACTTACACTAAGGGACACTTAAATGTAATGTCGAAATGTTATTGCAAGTTGGATTTTCAAATCTAGGCGCTGAGCCAAACGTTGAAAATCTAACAGTGTGCTATAAAGGCATTTCTTTAATAGGCTTTTGTATACCAGGCATTCATTAAAGTGTTGCCTAGTATTAGTGAAAATGGGCATTACAATTAACAAAAGTATATACACTAATGGAATCTTTAGGAAATGTGAATGTTTTTTAAGAAAAACTTGACAGTTTTTGTGCAATTATAAAAAAAAAAAATCTCTCCTTATTACAGAACTTGCCTCAGGATTACGTGAAACAGCTAATCTGGACCGAAATGTTGGTCATAGACAACGAGGAATGTGATGAACTTCATAAACATCTTAGAACTCCATCCAATTTCTGTACACCTGTAAGTTTTATTTAATCTGCTTGTCAATGATAATGGTAGATCGATGACGTCAGGTATAATAGCATCGACTAGTAAACTTTGGGTGCTAATTAACGCAGCTTCTTTAAAATATCACTCTCGTTTTTAAACATATTTAGTTGTCTCGTCTAATAAATGCTTTTCAAGCGACCATATAGTGTAAAAAAAGCTAATGTTAATATGATACAGCATGGTGATAATTTTTAAGCAACTTTTGTGATATGTCTATGCATTGCCAGCTTCTAATAATTGTATCAACTGCATCTATAAAATAATTTCAATGTACTTTAATTTCATATAGTCACCTATATTTTTATACATTAGCATAAGTAATTGATGAGTAAATCTACTATAATTATAATAATAATAATAATAATATCCCGGGACATTTCACACACGGTCATCTGATCCCAAACTAAGCAGAGCTTGTACTATGGAAACCAGATTACTGATATACTACATATACTACTTTTTTTTGTTGTAAATACATACTTATATATAGATAATTACACCCAGACTCAGGACAAACAGACATGTTCATGCACACAAATGTTTGTCCTGGATGGGAATCGAACCCACGACCTGCGACATGATAGGCGGTATCTTAACCAACCACGCCAGCTGGCCTGTCAATTCATTGAACATAAAATTACCTTATTGTTGTCATCAAATTATTGTCAATGAAAGCTTTAATTTCATGTAGTCACTTATCAAAATAATTAAAACCGGTAGCAAAAATAGTAGGTTGGCAGCTACAGCCAGCGGATAAAAAGAAGAAAATGGGCATTTATAAATTAATATATAATACAATGAGGTTGTATATAAAGTTAACTGAGATGAGAAGTAAATATGAACAAGGTTACCAAACCTAACCTCGGGGTGCCCTTCGTTCGCTCTTGCATCCTATGTCGATTATTGCACTTTTAAATGCGTTTTTTTAGGCTGGAATTTGATTTTATTAAAAGACAGGTGTCGAATCTCGAAAAAAGTATATATCCCACTTACAACATTAGTCGCTGAGTTATCAAATCGAAGTAAATATATTTATGGTTAGCTCTGAGTCATATTAATTTACATTCGCAAATTGACGCTGGTTTTTTGATATTATCTTAGAATAGTAAAGTTGATGAATTAATACGTATATAAAAGAAGCTGTTCTATTAACTCGTTGCCTATATACAAAAAAAAAGTCGTTAGATTGCAGGTGCTAAAGAAAACTTATGTAGTTAAACAAACTGTTGTAGGTACCTATCCCTAGGGGCATCACACACCGGGTGTGCTACGGTTCGTTCACGTGGTGGTCGTGGTGCGCTAGTTTTGCTTCTTACCCTGCCTACTTTTTACCCGACTACGGCGAAGCAAAATGGAGGATTCTGATCTTGTCATATTAATGGATAACTAAATATGCGCTTTTATAATTTCGAACGTGATAACATTATCGTGGACGTCTACATGCATGTAAAATGTATAGAAATACGTGCGCGTTATAACGTCATCGTGGACGGAAATTTAAAAGCGTTTTATATTTCCATACATTTTACTTTCCTGTCGCATTGTGATGCCGTGACGTGGACGTGGACATCCACGTACAATATCGTCACCGTAGAAATTATAAAAGCGTACAATAAGATGCGGAAGTAAAAGCCAGTTTTGTTTGTAGTAGGTAGATAGAAGAAGTTTTTTAAAAACTTTACACACAGACATTCTTTTGTTGTGAGTGTTGATATCATCTTCGATATATCAGCACCTTAATTGCGTAACACACTTTCAATCAGAATCGGTTTCATTTTGACAGTTTAACAACATTCATTGCGTTATTTACAACCTACAACAGACACCAGTCTCTATTAAGTTGTTACCTTGACTTTGTACTGTGTTTGTGATTATGAGAGAAAATAAAGAATATTGTTGTTATTGTTATATACGGTGTTGAGAGACAAAGTTTTCGAACATATGAAACAATGGATTAGCAATTTGGGTCAAAATTATTCAAAGTCTGATCGATAGTGTGTTATGCATAAACAGGGTTATTGGTAAAATACTAACAACCTCTTAAGAGGTCATTTTACTCATCATTATGAATAACTTTTACTATGGGATCACACCTGAAATCGCGAAAAAAAAATCAGTTCGTCAAAATGTACTGAACAGCTGATTTTTTTTCGCGATTTCATGTTTGGTCCCATAGTAAAAGTTGTTCATAATGATGAGTACAATGACCCCTTAAGAGGTTGTTGGTGTTTTACCAATAACCCTGTAAATAGTACAAGTTTACGCACAGGCTAACGTAATAATATGCTACATCATGGAAGAAATAAAAAAAATGTGTGTCAGCTCCGACGCACAACTGGAGTTTACTCCTTATTTTTTATTTTTTTATTTTAATTTTATTTATTTATAGTTAATTAAAACGGCACAGGTCCAATTACATTAATTAACATAGAATTCTAAAAATTAAAAATAAAATAAGCATTCAAATAACATACAATACAAAAATTAAATTCATGGATATACAACTAGTGGATAACATAATTAATAGTAATTTGAGTAAATGGTTAAAAAAAAAAAAAAAATTAATACATGACAAACTAACATGTAACAGTGGACACCCTCGCATATTGTCTCTCACAGAACACCAGACAAGCACGTATTATTTTCTTCCATTCATCAGCAAACACATCACATTCAGGGTCGGCAGTCAGGAGGGCGTTTAGCATCCTTAGGGTTCGACATACTGGGGATTCGGCTCTAGCAACAGATCTAGATATCGGTGGTGCGAACAGATTATGACGGCGGCTTTGACGGTGCCCAATGTATTTGTCGGGCACAAATAGGCGGCAGAAAAGTCCGTGGAGCTCAGGGCAGTCAATACGACCGCTTAGGGTTTTACAGGCAATCGTGAGCTGATCAAAGCCCCTTCTTACCTCCAACGAATTGAAGCCCAATACCCCTAGAAGATAATTCGTTGGGTACATGAATGGGAAGAAATGGTACAGCCTTTGATACAAAAATCTCAGGAAGGTTTTCTGAACTTTCTCAAGCATCAGTGTCTGAGACGCAGTATGTGGATGCCAGACACAGGCGCTGGACTCGAGTTTACTCCGAACCAGAGTGGTGTATAGGAGTTTAATAATACTGGAATTGCGAAAGTCACGAGCGTTCCTGAAGACAAATCCCAGACACCTGAAGGATTCCTTTGCAAGGGCAGACACGTGGTCTCTAAATGTCAGGCTGCGGTCGAAAGTCACTCCTAAGTCCTTAACGCTGGTGACACGAGTGATCACTGTACCCCCCAAATTATAAACATATTTTATTGGGCTCAACCCTCGACCATAAGTCATAACGCTGCATTTACTAATATTAAACAACAACTTGTTCGCAACGCTCCACTCATAGACGGTATCGATATCTTTTTGTAGGAGTTCGCAATCCACCTCTGTTCTGATCTGCGCAGCTAGTTTTAGATCGTCGGCATATAGTAGACATTTTCCGAATCGAAGCTTACAAATTAGGTCATTGATCATGATCAGAAACAGAGGCGGCCCCAATATGGATCCCTGACTCACGCCCGAGCGAGTGTAATAAGACTTCGACTCAAAGCAGCCATGCCGAACGAACTGTTTGCGATCCCGTAGGTAGTCGGCAAAGAAGTTAAGAAGACCGGATGAGAAGCCCATTGCCCCTAACTTTGCCAAAAGCACATCGTTGTCCACTTTGTCGAACGCCTTCCGGAAATCAAAATACAGAATATCGACCTGCCTACCGGATTCCAGGCTACTGGATATGAAGTCAACATGAATCAGCAGATTTGAGTTCACGGAGCGACCAGATCGAAAACCATGTTGAGCATCAGAAAGATACATATTGGTTTGTTTACAGATAACAGTGTGAAGTATATGTTCAAAGACCTTTGCAATGGTTGATAAAATAGCGATAGGTTTGTGTTCCTCGACAGATATCTTGTCAGTGGTTTTAGGGATGGGAGTAACACGTGAAATCTTCCACAGCTCATGTACAGCTTATGTACAGACGCCAGCAGGTCAAGCTACCCAAAACTGTCAAATTTTCCCATTCAACCTAGAACCTAATGCTACTAGCGATAAAGTTGAAAATCTATTAAAGAAAGTTGACAGATTGTAGTAGCTGGATGTGGTGGCGTCTGTACGCCATATAATGGATAGATTGACACAGTACATTGGCTACAATGAAGACTGGGAATTAAAATAAACAAAACACGAAGACGTGACAACGCTTCGCTTGTATTTCACTCCTTATATTTTTTTCCATATCGGGGGCCTTATATGAAAATCGATTCTTAAGGAGTAAACCCCGAAAATAAGAGTGAACATTTGCCAAGCGCTCGAGCAGTTCCTTCGTAAGCGGAACTTGGCTACAAGCCAACTTGACACTAGGATGAAGGAGAGGAATTTACATTGCAATTTAAAATAGTATACTTATTACCTATTTCCGGTGCCTCCATAATCTGCCAGACAAGGCAGAAAACTTTAAAATATTCTTTTGCTATTTAGTCCACATAGTCACCATTTTGTACGTAAAGGTTTTAAACCGAAGTCTGAATCCTTACTAATTGCTACGACTATAGGTGAGAATACTCGACGTAAAACCCAAGAAGAACATTTCACATCGCATTTATTGTCTTTTTTTAAATTTAGCGACAGGAGCTTCTAAATGGCAAATGTAAGCTAATTGCATTTTTTTTAATTATTTACCTACGTAGATTAGGTCTGTGTTCACCAACATTCAAACCACCGGTTAGGTATTTAAACAGTTGGTTTATGTCAAACTTCCTAAGGAATGAACTGATTAAAAATCTAAACAGCAGTTTAAAGTCGGTGAACTCCGCCCTTAGACTCCGACCAGTGACCGATACTTAAACACATGATTGTACTCATGATAATAAACAACTTTTGTTAGGGATCAAACCTGAAATCGCGAAAAACAATTCACTGTTTCCTACATTTTGACGAGTTATGCGAACATAAAAATGTAAGGAAGAGCAAATTTTTTTTTGTGATTTCAGGTTTTGTCCCATAGTAAAAATTGTTTATTATCATGAGTACAATCATGTATTTATTAAGTATCGGTTACTAATTACCAGTCACATATAGGTATATAGGTAGATAAAAATTGAGAATTTAGTGCAGGTATTTTTGCTATTCATAATAAATTTTATAAGTAGCTTAATTTTCGATTTAGATTTTAATTTTGAAATTAATTTTATATGATTTTTATTTGATTTGATTTTAATTTAATTTCAATTTAAATTTTTGTGTATGTTTATTTTGATATATTTTTTACAATTTGACATGTACAAATTTTCTTATAGGTTCTTTTTTATATAGTCCTACCTATAATAAATGATTAGATTTGATTTGCTAAACTCAACACGATAAAAACACAAAACTTATCACAATTTCACAAAACAGCATTTTTAACTGAACGTTTTTATATGTGTACGAAGCGTCACAATATTTCTCCCTATTCCGAATTTCCCACAAAGGGTTCACCGAATAGGCGGATGTTCACGTGCCAAAGTCCCGAAAATTCACATCGTTCTCTAAGTACCTATTACACGTAGCTCTCTAACCGCTGTAGTATCCCAGGAGCGTCGCCTGAGCGACAGCGGAGGCCCGGCCATGTATAATAGACAGCTGCTCGTCGGGATCCTGTCCTATGGAGGCACGAGCAGTGATGAGCCTCATATCGCCATCTTCACTAATATCTCCTACTTTCACAGGTTTGTGTGTCATTTAATTTTCATTATTAACGGTTTTTGTCCAAGTCTTAAGTATGTATGTACCTAATGTAATTTGGCCGATTCCTGCTTTATCTGTGCTTAGCAGCTCAGGTGGATATCAGATTGCAGTCGCCCACAATAAGCAATCTCTTGAATTTAGTAGAAATCCACTAAGGAAGGTATAAAATAACTTTCATTATAACTTAACAGCTTCGCAGCTAAAGTCGGTGCCAAGTTTTTACTTTTTTTAAAGTAAATTTATTTTTCCATTTTTAGGGTTCCGTACCTCAAAAGTAAAAAACGGAACCCTTATAGGATCACTCGTGTGTCTGTCTGTCTGTCTGTCCGTCTGTCACAGCCAATTTGCTCCGAATCTAATGGACCGATTAAGTTGAAATTTGGTACACATATGTATTTTTGTGACCCACCCAAATACGGACGTGTAACGTAAATAAATAAATTTTGAATATGGGGGTCAACTTTGGGGGCAAATAAGAAAATTAAAACAAAATGTTTTGCAAACTGTACCATGTGACATATCAAATGAAAGGGCTTACTGTAAGAGTCTTAAATGTGTTTTTTTTATAATTTTAAAATAAACCATTTTAAAGTTATTTAATAAAATAGACGAAAATTGACCATTCCGCCCTTTATTTCCGAAAGTACCGAGCCTAAAATTTTGAAAAAAATATAGAAAATAGTTCAATACCTATAAATTACAGGAAAACCTATAAGAAGTCGATGGTCTTAAAACAACATGGTAAATCTCTCAATATTGTGCGTACAAACTTACATTTGTCCATAGTTAAACAAAAAGGATCCAACCCACATTAGGTGTAATGTGAGTTGGATTCTTTTCGTATAACTATGGACATTTGTAGTTGGAATGTATCCCCATACATTCCAACTACAAATGTCCATAGCTTTTCAACTACAATGTTAAGTTTTTCCTGGGATAAATACATCCCAACTACGGAACCCTTCATTGTGCGTGGTCCGACACGCTCTTGACCGGTTTTTAGTTTAATATACAATAACATAAACCCAAGAGGAACTCGTGGCTAAGTAATAACAGCCGCACGGGTCGATCCATCAGGTTAAGCTACGCTTGCTGGGGTTGGTGTGGATGGGTGACCATCTTTTCATACCGAGACTCATCCGTGCCTCGGAAAGCACGTTAAACCGTTGGTCCCGGCTGTCATTCGAGGATCTTTGACAGTCGTTACGGGTCGTCAGAAGCCCTAAAGTCTGACAACCAGTCTTATCAAGGGGTATCGTATTACCCAGTTACTGGGTTGTAGAGGTCAGATAGGCAATCGCTCCATGTAAAATGCTGGTATTCAGCTGCATGCATCCGGTTAGACTGGAAGCCGACCCCAACATAGTTGGGAAAAGGCTAGGCAGATTGGTTTTGAATATAAACCCAAGACGAACGAAAAGAAGAATCATCAAAATCCGCTTAGAAATGTGCATTACATTTAAGCATATAACTTCACACATAAGAATAATTACCTAATGTATATACCTATACGAAAACCTTCCTGAATCTACATAGATCACGTTGAAAAGTAGTGAAAAAGTCGTCAAAATTGGTTCATATGTTTTAGAGAAAATCGCGGCCATACAAACATATGTATGTTTGTATGGCTGCGATTTTCTCTCTGTTCTCTATTCGACCCGTATGTATGTAATACGGATCGAATAGAGAACCTCGTTTTTGAAGTCGCTTAAAAACCAATTCCTATTAATACCAGTTTCATCTGAATTCCACGCGTGATCGTTATACACTAAGTATGTAATTTTCCATCCTTTTTTTTTTGGATGGGAAATCATCAAATAACTTCTCCCGTTCTGGGTGGAGCGGGAGGCCGTGTCAGACTTCTACTCACTAAAACCCACCCTGTTGCTTCAGTTGCCTGTGCCAGGGCCACGGTAGCTCTTTCGAACAATCCGCAACCCTGGCGGGCATCGGCCCTAGCGGACCCTTTCAACTAGCGCTGAAATCTCTTTGAGGCGCGCGTGGAACACAACGCGCCGACGACCCGGGCCTGGTCCTTACCGGACGGCGAGCTACCCATTGCTCGCCATCCGCAAGGCCGCGCCTACGGTGGCCGGGAATCGGCTATCGATTCCCGACGCCCAGGGCGTCTCCTGCGGCGACTAGGGGCGTGAGGGCGCAAAGATTGCCTCTCCCTCACGCGTTCAGCCTCCTCCTTCGCGAGCATTACTGCTTCGCAGAAGGAGGTGACGGCTTCCCATGCACTCTCGCTCCGTACCATGGCCTGTACCAGGGCCGGACGCGAGAGATCGCCGCCGCCGATCGCCTCCGCGAGGACGCGGCGGTGCTCTGCCCAAGCCGGGCAGACCTCCACCGTATGCTCCACCGTGACGTCCGGGCGATCCACACAATGGTAACACTCAGGCGTTTCCTCCCGCTTTATCTGGAACAGGAACCTCTCGAAGCAACCGTGTTCGGTGAGGACCTGCGTCAGGCGGAAGGTGAGGACGCCGTGACGCCTCTCCAACCACTCCTCAAAGAGGGGACTTATCGCCGCAATTGTGGCGTGCCCAATTTTACCAACCGGTTTTTGTAACAATACATCATTTAAAAGCAGGTGCATTCTAAACACTACGTAAGTCTTGAACTCGTGATGATGATTAAGCTAAAAAGCGCAAATTATTACCTACAAGTTATTTTAATTGAAATAATTGGTTTTTCCAATATTTGTTCGATATTTTCCCGTCAACCAGTTTCTTAGTTTTATCTGAGATGTCACCTTTATCTGTATGACAGATGACGAAAACATTTGCAAATAAGAAAAGAAAACTTATTTTCGGTAGATATTTTTACAAACATCATTTTTATCTTGATAATTTACTTACTTTGTTTCCAGATTTTTAGAAAAGTACTGCATACCGAAAATAGATTCATCTGTAGATTCCGGATCGAAGAGTGACTCTGACACATCGTAATAAAACTCGATAATAATGCTACATTGTGTTATTAATTGTAACATTTTTTCTAGCTTCAGATAATTGGTCCTTCTGACTGCAGTAATTATCTATGAAACTCTGCACTTGTTTCTTTATCCAGCCTCTTAGATACCAAAGGTTTGTGTACACGCTTGGCTTATCTTTTTTTGCGCATCCGTCGCCGTGTGACGTCAGACCTACCAACCTCCTGAAAATCACATGTATTATGAGAACGATAACAAATGTGTAGGTAAGAGACAAAACATATATTATGTAAAATAGATACATGAACACGTGACGGGACAAACGGCACAAGGGGGGCTTGCTTGTCTAAAGTCTAGACACCCCAGGCTACAGATGTCAGAGAACAACGCTTCGCTTCCCTAACGTAGTACCAGGTACCGTCAGCGACAAAAGACGATTGAGACTGCTACTGTTACACATCCTGGGGCGGCAGTCTCGACACTCGTAACGATAGCTTTACGACTGAATTCGCTCGCTAAGTCCTAATGGGGTACCTAGACGGGCAAAATGGTAATAGTTAGGTTTTTTCAAAGACACTTATTAGCCACTTCAAATTTACCTTGAATAACGAGGAAAATTGGAGAACATGATTAAATTTAAAAAAAACGGTTCTCACCGCAACTGGTTTGAAACTGTAAATGGTTTTTTCGTGCTTGTCAAGCAATTTTGACCGTCTTAGTACTCCATTAGGACTTAGAGAACGATTTCATTCGTAATGCTATCGTTACGAATGTCGAGACTGCCGCCCCTGGTTGCGGAAGGTAGAGGACAAGGTGTTGTGGCGCAGCCTGGGAGAGGTCTATGTCCAACAGTGGACTGCGATAAGCCGAGTTGATTGATTGATAGGTACATTTCATTTCATTATTTCATATCATTGCTAAAATTATTATTTTAATTTTACTTCTGCTTCGATTTAAGTAAATACCAGCTTTTGCCCGCGTGGAGGTCGAAAATTATCCCACGGAAACGTACTACCGTAACGCGCATGCCAGTTAAGCTCCCAGTCGCCATGATTTTGTCCAACATCTTCAACAATCATACTAATATTTCAGCCAATTTACTCAAAACTGTGATGAATTATACATTAACTTTCATAAGATAATAAACCTTCATCATGAATCACTCTGTCTATTGGTGAAAACCATATGAAAATCCGTTGAGTTTATCGAGTTTAGACAGACGCAGGGAGGGGGGGGGGGCTTTGTTTTATAATAAGTAGTGATTTAGTTCAATAATTAAGATTTTAAAAACTGAGTGTTAATCGGCTTTTTCGCTGACTGTACCTCCATCTATTTTTATTTTTTTTTAAAGCAGTAAACCAAAAACTACATTAATATGTAGCCAGTTTGGTCCTTTGATTATTACATAGGCTATTTATGTATTCCATGTACAAAGCCCTAAAATTTACACTAATATTATAAAGCTGAAAAGTTTGTTTGTTTGGTCCAACTAGGAACAAACAACTAATAACTAGGAACTACAGGTTCGAATTGAAAAAATCTTTTAGTGTTGGATAGCTCATTTATCAAGAAGGCTATAAGCTATATAACATCGCGCTAAGCTCAAAAGGAGCGGAGCATCAATGAAAAATGTTGCAAAAACGGGGAAAATTTATTCCTTTTGAGAGCTTCCGTTGCGTGCGCTACGTAAACGGTTAAAGTTACGCAACAGTCATGTATGACGGAATAGTTCCTTTTAAAAGGTTCTAAAAAAAGTCCGCGATAGCATATGTCTATAATAAATACACACTACCTTTAGAATATGTTTGATTTACAAATTATTTTGTTATTTCGTTTGTATGAACTACGGATGCTTCGGTTGCCCTTAAGGTTGGCTCACTATAACCTTTTTTATCTAATCAAATCTTACTATAATTAATATTAAAAAGCTGAAAAGTTTGTTTATATCACTATATGACCTTAGGAGCCGAGCAAAAAAAAAGTCAGAAAGAACACTAAGGCCAGGCCGGCGGTTTACATGTTCACCAACATGTAAACCGCCGGTTAGGTATTTAAACAGCTGGTTTATGTCAAATTTCCTAAGGAAAGAACTGATTAAATATCTAATCAGCCGTTTAACAGTCGGTGAACTCCACCCTAAGCAAAAACGAAGTAATCGCGCGGGCGGGCTACGCTATGCGATGCGACGCGGTGGGTCGGGGGAATAAGAAATTTCACGCTAAAGAAGTCGCGGGTAGAAGCTAGTATGATTATAAAAGTAAACACGAGGTACCCGCGCCAAAGCACTCCACCACCCGAGTCTCCCCTGCAGGTGTCCCGCTGACCGTCTCCGTACAGACAGAACATGTCCGCTGACAATTCTATGTTGTGCATCCGACTGCATTCCTCGACCGGCACATACGTAAGAGAGGCCATCATCAGACTCAGCTCTGATAGGGAACCGCCGTACTGAAACAAATATGTTGCATCTTTCTCCTGCCCTTGTCCCAATTTATTTGGGGTCGGTGCAATATTTTTTTTACTTCCATACTTCTCTATTAGTCGTCATCGCGGTAGTCACGCCTTTTCTAACCATATCATCTTTCATACAGTCCATCCATCGTGTCTTTGGTGTTCCTCAACTCTTATAGCAATCCACATTCATACTAAAAACATTCCACACGATTTTTCAGTCACCGGTGTCACTTGTAGACATCTTCATCTAATAGCATCATTTCAGCTGAAAGACGTCTACTGCTGGACATAGGCCAATCTATCTACACTTAATAATATTATAAAGAGGAAAGATTTGTATTTTTGTATGTTTGCAACGAATAAACTCAAAAACTACTGATCTGATTACAAAAATTCTTTCACCATTAGAATGCTACATTTTCCTTGAGTAACATAGGCTATATTTATTTCTAGAAAAAGTAAGGGATCCCTACTAAAACTTCAATAATGTAACGTATGGATAAAATCACGTCGGAAAGAAATACCTCTGTAACCTTACTAAAAGTACTAGGATTGCATGGATTCTAGATAGTAGGTATATCAATTCAAGACACGACACGTGCACAATTTCTGATTAGTAAACTTAACAAAAAGTACTAGACTTGCATGAATTAACGATAATATTTGAACTAGAAAATATTAGTATAGATCACTTATAAACTTATAGACTTCCTTTTATAAACTCATTTCTTATTCTATCCATTCGCGTAACACCACACGTCTCACTGAAACAAATATGTTTAGGACTAAGAATAAGGTTTTATTTTGCAGAAATTTCAGGAGTATCTACCTACCTGTTGTGGCAAGTATGATCTCGTACAACGCAATAAAAAAAACTACGTGAAAAATATCACAGTGCCACCGGTGACCGTACCTATGACATCAATGAAAGATATCACAACGCCACCGGTGACCGTACCTTTGACATCAATGAAAGATATCACAGCGCCACCGGTGACCGTACCTTTGACATCAATGAAAGATATCACAACGCCACCGGTGACCGTACCTTTGACCTCAATGAAAGATATCACAACGCCACCGGTGACCGTACCTCTGACATCAATGAAAGATATCACAACGCCACCGGTGACCGTACCTTTGACATCAATGAAAGATATCACAGCGCCACCGGTGACCGTACCTTTGACATCAATGACAGATATCACAACGCCACCGGTGACCGTACCTATGACCTCAATTAAAGATATCACAACGCCACCGGTGACCGTACCTATGACATCAATGACAGATATCACAACGCCACCGGTGACCGTACCTTTGACATCAATGAAAGATATCACAGCGCCACCGGTAACCGTTCCTATGACATCAATAAAAGATATCACAACACCACCGGTGACCGTACCTATGACATCAATGAAAGATATCACAACGCCACCGGTGACCGTACCTATGACATCGATGAAAGATATCATAACGCCACCGGTGACCGTACCTATGACATTGATGAAAGATATCACAACGCCACCGGTGACCGTACCTATGACATCGATGAAAGATATGACAACGCCGCCGGTGACCGTACCTATGACCTCAATGAAAGATATCACAACGCCACCGGTGACCGTACCTATGACATCAATGAAAGATATCACGACGCCACCGATGACCGTACCTATGACATCAATGAAAGATATCAAAACGCCACCGGTGACCGTACCAATGACATCAATTAAAGTTATCACAACGCCACCGGTGACCGTACCTATGACATGACATCGTCTACCAGTAACAGCAGGATTTGCTGTATCCTTCGGTGCATGGTATATACCGCAAAGTATCACTAAGTGAGAAACCCTAACTAGAATCAAGAATATTTGACCAAGTAGAAAAGATGGTAAAGAAGCTTATTCCGCGGACTCTCATTCCGATTCGAATAAACGCTAATGAAACTTTAGAATGGGTTGTCTACCTGTTTGCAACTCTTGGTTCACAAATGTACCATTTGGTGTTTAAACGCAATTTTAGCAAGCATCCTAAGTTCCAAAAATAAAAATACTTTATTATTTAAGATAAATGGTCTAAAAAACTAAAGTCTGGTGGTGCCTCGCAGCCCTATATAGTCATTGAAAGAAGTTTAAAACTAGGCATCATAGTTTCTATGCCCACTTATCATAGTTTCTACAGTGTTTTCATAATTCATAATTCATTTATTTATTGTTTGCTACAGGTGAAAATACAGATCTTATAATTAGCGATATTGTATCACTGTAACATACCCATGGGGTGTACAATATTTATATATGTATGTATGTCAATATTATTATTACTACACAATTATTAGGGACATACAAATTACGTTTTAATGAGTATAAAAAATATTAGAATAAGATAAAATAAAAAATAGGTTTAAAATGACAATTATTTGTCAACTTTATCAAACGTTCATTAGTATACTTCAGTTCTTATGTCAAAGTTACCTTCTCAGGAAAAGTTTTGTATTGCGGAAGACCTAGTACATAAACTTTAGTGTTGCAGCTAGCAAACAATATTCCTTCCTCTAATAGTATGCTTAGCTTCATTATTCTATTACTTTAGATGCATAGATCTTACAATGGGTGGCGGGCTCAGCTAGATTGTATCAACCGTGCAACAATGTACTGAGACGTGGCAATATGTCAAAACATTGAAATCTCTGTTCTGTATCTAAATTAAATACTAATGTTTTGAACTTTCTGGAATAAATTCTACAAATGATCTTGAAGACCGCATCAAAATCCGTTGCGTAGTTTAGAAAAACAACGCACAGACATGAAAAACGACTATAATTTTGACAGATCAACAACATTAATTGCGTTATTTACGTTGTTGAGCAGACAAAATTTTCGAACATACGATTAGCAATTTGCTTCGAAATGATTCAGATTCCGATCGATAGTGTGTTACGCTATTAGGGTGCTGGTTATAGAACTCTCTTAATGAAGCCATATTTCCTTTTGCCACCAGCATTAATTTGCATTATCCTGTTTGAAAGATATATTTACCCGTAAAATTATAGGCGCGTGACCGTAGGCAGACTATCTACGCACGTGACACTTCACTTTGTTCCTGTTTGAAAGGTATATTTACCGGTAAAATTATAGGCACGTGACGCTTCACTTTGTTTTTAAGGTATGACAATAACCGGTAAACTGTTTCTATCTGGTGTAATGCCAGCCAGTTTGGCAACCCATTACTTATACAGGGTTATTGGTAAAACACCAACAACCTCTTAAGGGATCATTGTTCTCATCATTATGAACAACTTTTACTATGGGACCAAACCTGAAATCGCGAAAAAAAATTCAGCTGTAGGTACAGTACTTTTATGTTAGCATAATTCGTCAAAATGTACTGAACAGCTGATTTTTTTTCGCGATTTCAGGTGGGTCCCATAGTAAAAGTTGTTCATAATGACGAGTACAACAACCCCTTAAGAGGTTGTTGGTGTTTTACCAATAACCCTGTATAAAAACAAACGGCTGCTGAATCCCCAGCGTATGATTTCAACTTGGAATGCCAACTAGGAGAAAAAGAAAAATGGTTCCCTCGCTATAAATACCTCAACAGATTATTATTCCTACTGATTATTATTACTTACGACTGCTTTTTTCTTTTACTCTTACTTCGTTCATACCATAATCATAATTAAAGGTACCTTTTGCCAGCCCCAGCCGGTGACAATAAAGCGCTTCTCCTTAGCGTTCATCCATTTCTTGTGGTTGACGAGTATCGCTTTCTTGGCAACTTCATTGAACTTCATCGGAATCTTAACAAATAATATAGCTACATCATTCTCAAATGGGATAATCTTGTTATAATTCTCATGTACTACAAACGAATCAAGTTCGTGTTTCTTAGCGCTGAAGTCGTAAATGTATTTTGAACCTGCGGAATTTAGTGTTAAAAAAAAAACATTATTATTTGATATTAAGTATCAGTTTGAATCATAAATAACTCACATTATTAAGTAATTTTCTTATCATTCTGTATTGTGGTAAAAATGCTTTGTAAATATCACATGATTTTGTGACTGAAAGAACAAAAAGTCACACGTCGGCGTCACGTCACATTTCTTTTAATCGTTAAAAGAAATTTTCAGAGGAGTCTTCGTGATTTTTTTCTATCGTATCAAATTAGATGATAGATAGATTTCAACACACTGTCTAATTAGCATATATCCTGAAGAATATCATATATGTATTTTTCTAATTTTCTTTACTGCAGTAGATCATATGCTTTTAGGCATTACTCGTATAAAAAATTGCGTTTAGTCGCGTTTAGGTCTTGTAGTCCTCTTAAAAACAGGAAAACTGCGGACACAATCCAGTGTTTCGACATTTCTGTTGCACGCTGGACGTTCTGTTCAAAGCTTTGAAAGCACTAAAAAACACTACTCTTATGAACCTAGCTGTTGTTAAGGCGCTTTCTGTGATTTGTTTTTCATTATCATACTTTTAAAATACATAATGTATGTCAAACATGCTCAAAGCTACTTATCGCATAGTGATAAATTCTTCCATTGGTGTGGTTTCGGGGTATCTGTAAGGGTGGAGACTAACTTATAACGTTGGTTTGTAATGTATCAGTCGAGGCGAGCTTGGTTACAAAACGGCGAGACACAAGACGCGGCGAACGCTCGATAAGAGCACATGTTATGGCTCAACGGCTCAAGCGTAAGTACTCCATTTTTATTCAAAATGGTGGTAAACATGCGCTCGCAATGCTCGCATCGAGCGGGTTGCCACTCGGCACACTGCGCTAACAACTGTAACATGTTTGAAAAGAATTCACGAAAAAGCCGACATTCGAATACAGGATCCGGCGCGCTCGTATCGAGCGGCTCGGCTCGCTGCACTGACTACTGTAACGAGTTACAAAAACTCGATACATTACAAACAAACGCTAAGTCAGTCTCCGCCTTTACAGCAGTTCGTAAAAAATGTGGCATCAGATAAACATTATTTTTGCCATAACGTATTTATGATCTATAAATTACTGTTGGCCATGCTATCTCATGTTATAAACAAGAATCGTTGTAGTGGTTTCCAAGTTACAGTAAGCAGGCAATTTAAGTTAAAGTTAGTTGGGTACGTTCCCGTCCCTCAACGTCTCGGTCAGGGGTAAATAAATCATGGGTATTATGCCCGTCGGATTCACTTGAATTTAATTAGTGCCATGCTGAAACTAGGGTTGGCAAACCTAGTGACTGTACCTTTGCAAGTTTTATATCTACCTACTGTGCGTACGAAAGTTATGCCTTCAACATCTGAATCAGAAAAGGATGTTACGGCAAGAAATATATAAAGGAAAATGAGGAAATACCGGCCAACCTTTGTATCAAGGTGCCAAGACAGTCTCACGTCTATCTTTAGCCAAGAACTCAACTGACCTTGAAACTAAGCATTCAATAACTACATCAATTAACAACTAAATCATTACTTAACTCTGACACAGTAACTGTACACATTCACTTCACTTACCAATTTGCACTACCATTTCGTCGATATCTTTGTTATTGTCTAAACAGTGCGCCGATGTCAACACAGACCAGCTGTTCAAAATTACACCACCGCATAGTGCACCCAAATTAAAGAACTGAATTGCAAATGGATATTTTTCCAACGCCACTGACTTTCCTCCAACTATTTTTGGTCCAAATTCCTCATTCTTCAGTCTGTATTTTGTTTCACTAACCATTATATGCGAATAAATAAATGTGGTTATAATGAAAAGTTTTATTCCAAAGTTCTTTTTCAGCATTTTTATTCCAAAATCCTTTTTCAGTTTATTGACTCCATAGTAGGTATGTAATTCATAATTAAATGAAACACTAAAAAAGCAAATGATTCGATTTTTATGAAGCATATAAAGATTAATAAGTGCTCGTGTAGGATTTTATGCGTGTACCAACGTGAGTAGAGATGTGTACTCACTATAAATTATGTAATGGGAAACTATACATTACCTACAAGGAGTAAAAATAGTTTTTTCTATTTTAAACAATCATGATCATGCTTAAAAGCCAACTTCCCTATTGTGTTTTTAAATATTGAGCTCAGTCGCTATATTCTAAAGTTTTTGAAGGTTCCGTCGAACACCCAATAAATTATTTGATAAAATTGATTGCTTGTAGATAGTTACAATTTAACAACAGGTGAAGACCCAGAGAACAATGGATGGACTGTGTGAAAGATAGTGGGGCTAGAAAGGGGGGTAACTACCGAGATGACGACTAATAGAGAAGTATAGAAGGAGAATGATGATGATGATTGATTGTATTAAACTAGTAGTTTTGCGAACAGTAGACCTTGCTTAGAGCGGTGCGCAGTAGCGCCATCTAGTGACCTTATTGTAAAACTAACACTAATATTGGTTTCAAAGCCTCGTTTTAGAGAATTCTTATAATTATTTTCAGAATTCTCTAGTTTTGTGATGAAAAGATGGTCCCAGGAGCTCCTAAATCACACTGGTAGAAATCTAAAAGTGAGCAATTTACTGCATTTAGAGGAGCTACTCTGCTCATCGCGCTGAAAATCCTCATCAAATTTTCACCATATTTTTATAAGACCAACTTAAAGTCACTATCATTAATATAAAAATAACCATCGAAATTGGATCTCATAAGGCGGAGATGATCCACTGGCCCCCTTTTTTCCCCTTTTTGGAGGAAGTACACCTCCAATCAAAAGACGACAAAAAAAATTCTATATAATCGCCAAACCTGTATACTAATTTTCTCCTGATCGGTTGTAACCAGAATCTCTTCAAAGTTAGAGTGAACAGGCTTCGTCTGGGTAAGTTCACTTCATCGTAGACTTTGTCTCTGTCACCTCTGACCTAAACTAAAGTTAAGAGCAAACCCATCACAAATAAAATACGACCTCTAGAGGAATAGCAACAAACTGACAGACGAAAGCAAATTTTGCCAGACCTGAAGCAGAGGCGCTTCGCTTGCTCGGTCAATTAAGTTGTTACACCGAAGGCCAGGAAAGCCCTGTTTGTCCTAATACTACTTCTACTTTTTAACCGATTTCCAAAAGGAGGAGGTTCTCAATTCGTCTGTATGTTTTTTTTTTTTTTTGTATGTTTGTTACGCTATTACTCAAAGACGGATGGACCGATTTAGAAAATTCTTTTTTTGTTTGATAGGGTATACTTCCGAGGTGGTCCCATATAAATTTTATTAACTTTGCTTGGGGAGTTTTTGAGTTAGCTTCAATAATGCGTATATTTCCCACTTATTTTATGTGGATGATGTGATGGTGTTTTAATAACTTCCTATCAGATGGCTATATCTACAATAATTGTGGTCAATTATGTATTCGAATTAGTGTGGGGTAGGTTCCACAACTAAAAAGTGAAAAATAAAAACTTTTTAGCCAAAAAATAAAACCGACTTCCAAAACAAAACACTACAAAGTGAAAAATAACTTTAATTTCGGAAGTCGGTGGCAAAAAACGAAAATATAAAACCCAAGACACCGACTACCGAAATTAAAGTTATTTTTCACTTTGTAGTGTTTTGTTTTGGAAGTCGGTTTTATTTTTTGGCTAAAAAGTTTTTTCATAAAATATAATCAATACCTACCAAAGTATTAACTAGATAAAGCGTAAAACCACGTTGCTCATAACTGTGGTCGGTATAAAGTTAATAAAATTGAAGCACTTGCTACTAAGTGTCTACTGGAAAGCTGGCTCTCTGCCAGGCCGTCGCCATCGAGTAGTATATAAACAATTTATGTATTTAATTGGGTAAGTTTGTATGTAAATGTAGGTACTTTTCCTGAAAATAAACATCCACTGTCGAGCATCGGCTCATTTCAAAAACTGGTAAAAGTACTAAGTATAATTATTTGGTAATAACTAATACCTATTCATGTTGATAACTATACGAAAGACGATATTTTTGCTCATTCATTTATGGTTCACTAGCTTTTACCAGTGGCTTATCCCAAGGGAACCGTATATTTTTGAAACAGAACTGATGAAAAGTATCCTATGTGCTATTCCAGACTATAATCTAACTCTGTGCCAAAGGAGATGGCCAAAAATTGCCCCACGCTGTACAAAATTGAAAGTATTACAATTAATTAAATTAAAATAAATGAAGAATTTATAAAATAAATAATAAAATAAAAGAATTGAATGCGATTTTATCCGTTCAATTTCACTTTAAAATATCTTCAATGTTGCCATTTAATAATATCAATGCTTTGAGGAAAAAGAGAATCATATTCGTAACAAAATATTTATTTAAATATATTTTTGACCGTGTAATCCATCAAACCAACCTTCTCTTCATTTATAGATCAAAAGTCAAAGTACACTTATGGATAGTATATTCTAATACAGTAACGTCGTGTATACAATATTGACATAAAGTATTACTTGACTTAATTACTAGTAAGCAACACTCAATGAATCCGACAAAATGGCAAATGTCAAAACTGTCATTTCAATCACGCTTCGATAGTGCCAGCTCGTGCCGTTTTACGATATTCGTTTGCTTTGTATTTGTGTTAATATTTTATTTCAACTTTATTTTATTATGTCGTAGCCCCACGCGAGTGTTCTACTAATTAAAATACAAATGCTGCCGACAAATGGTTTTGCAGTTTGGCAGGTGTTATGTTAAAGTAAAATTATGTATCATTATGGATGAAATTTAAAAAAAAAACGGTGGTAATAACCTAATAAGTAAGGAAAATGGACCTTCTATAATCGTTTGTTAACTGTGGTATCGCTATTAGAGAACGCATCAGGCGACATGAAATAGCATTTTAATAGATCGTATTAAATCAAGAAATACTCCTAGACGTGAGTGTTATACGTACTTAATCTTAGGATATTGGTATAAATGTATAGCTGGAAACGGACTGTTGGATGTTGTATATTATGACAATCCTTTGGTGCTTGGGATAGGCGAGGTACCAAGATTGTTCCATCAGCTGTATCTCTGGATAATGTACTATTAACATTGAATAATTAAATGTATAATGTATGTGGTTTTATTGTGTATAATTTACACCTACCTATGCTACAAAAAAAGTTTAGCAACTGCTGTGCCGGTTTGTCCAAGTTATAACATGATATATACTAATTACCTAAGACAAACATATACACCTCAACTCGTTCAGGAATTTATAATTTTGTGAATGAATTTGAAGCATGATGAAAACTGCGCGAAAAAATCAACTTTTTCAAACCTTCATAACTTTATTCCACAATTGCATATGTCACTTAAAATTCTTAATTATTGAAAATCCGTCCTATTGAACAATTTATATTTCATCTCTGTACCTTTTGCGGTACAGGGCCTAACAATTTTTGGCCATCTCCTTTCATCTAGATCCGTTCGTACTGTCGATGGATTGAGTAACAAACATACGAACTTTCGCATTTATAATATTAGTAGGATTTAAAACGGGTAGTATATAGCCGCAAATCCAAAAAAAATACTTATTGTATCTAAAAATAATCCAACTCCAATCAAAATTAACGATTGCACAGCAAAATACTCAACTCAAAATATAACTAAATAAGTAACAATTTATATTCATGGCGCACCGCTATTTATATTAAAGTAAAGCTTTTTATTCATGCATAGCTAATAATGACTAGCGCACATTAAACCCATTCTTGAGACAAACAAATTATTGTAACTTACCCTTCGTGCCCTTCGCTCGCTCTTGCATCCTATGTCGACGGAGCCCCGCTTAGCGGGGCTCCTATTTCCGTGTAAAGGGTTTACAGTTACCTAAGCAAACCTAACCTCGGGGTTAATATTAGTCGCCATGCCATTTTGCTTTGAGTGTGAGTATTATGTATGTACGCTCTGGTTAATTTGCTGTACAGTCAGTATTTTAGTAAAAAAGTATATAAATGATGAAAATAAATTGATAGGTGATTATTTATTTGATATGCGATAATAATATCCCATTTAAAACATCAAGGAACAGAACAAGCCTTGAAAGAATCTCTAATTCCCTAAGTAGACTTGACTTTTGACTTTCATTTTTCATTTGCCACCATGAAAAGCAGTTGATACTCATATTTTGTGTGTGTTGTTAAAGGATAAACATAACATTTGCTATACATACATTTACAATCACATC
The DNA here is from genome assembly GCA_948252095.1 of Dicycla oo. Lineage (NCBI taxonomy): Eukaryota > Metazoa > Arthropoda > Insecta > Lepidoptera > Noctuidae > Dicycla > Dicycla oo. The sequence goes on along the minus strand of OX411712.1, from coordinate 25,979,943 downwards.
TTTATACAGAGTGTTAGGTTTAAGGGGTTATTGTACTCATCATTATAAACAACTTTTACTATGGGACCAAATCTGAAATCGCGAAAAAAAAATCATCTGTTCAGTACAAATGTTCGCATAATTCGTCAAAATGTCTGAACAGCTGATTTTTTTTCGCGATTTCAGGTTTGGTCCCATAGTAAAAGTTGTTCATAATGATGAGAAAATACACCGTAAATAACCGGAAGTATATATACCGAAACTCTAAAAAATATATAAATATCCGAATTCAGAACCTTTTGGAAGTCGGTTAAAAAGTTGTAGAACGTTATAAAGGGTGTTTTTTTAGAGGCGGAGAACTTTAAACTGAAATAAAACACAGAAAAATGTTTTTAATACCCATGTAATTGGTTTTATTTGGTAGATATTTTTTTTACTATTAATGGTTGAACATGATTCGGCTGACATTAACGCCTAGTTTACTGAAAACTTTACTTTTTTATTACCTTAATTTATTTACTAAAGGAAACATTTGCAAACGACTAATTTCACGAAATCTGGCCACCTCGTTCGTGCGATTTGAAGCCATTACTTTATTTTTTCTGGGGATAAGTAAAGTCTATTCCGATAAACCAGTAACAATTGAACACTTGGATGCCAACATTCGATGCATTATTGCCTATGACTGTTTTTAAACCGTCAGGAAATACACCAGTGCTTCGATGCATTATTGCCGAAATACGGCCTGATTTACTGAGAAGAGTGTGTGAAAATTTGACCTCCAGATTACGCCATGTAAACACCAGCCGCGGCGGCCACATGCCCGAAATCATATTCAAACATTAATGCCATCAAATTATCTGTCAAATATAACCAATTTCATGGATATTAAAAACATTTTTCAGTATTTTATTTGAATTTAAAGGTCTCTGCCTATAAAAAAAAAAACACCCATTATCATACCTACTATTTTTAAAAATACCAGCAATAGTAGGTAGTTTATAGAACTCAGTGTGTTATCGTTTCGAAATTATTTATCATTTTATTTCATTACATGGTCATCACAGTAAAGGGAAGATTTGGTCTCATTTTCTTCATTAGTACACCCGTGCGAAGCCGGGGCGGACAGCTAGTTTTTAATACAATTGATCTAATGTTGACATTTAACTGAAGGCACATCAGTAATTATTTATTATTTACGAGGGTAAAGCATAGTTAAAAAAAGTATTCTAAAGTTTAAAAGTCACTCCAGACAGAAGCAAGAACCCCGCCTAGCTTGCATTTAGGAACTGGGCAGTGGGCACAAACTCAATGATAAATGATATAAATATGATTTTTATTTCTGTAAGTAGGTTTGTACAAATACTTTTACAAGTCAATCATGTTTTTTTTTAAACTAGATGAGGTCGGCGTTTCCTATCTGACTACTCTGAGAAGAAAGGCCGAAACAAACTCAGAGATCACAGTCTCTTATAAAGTCCAGACATAATCTTGGTCGCTTCATGTGAAGACCATGTATATTGGTGTCTGAAATGGTCTTTTGAGGAAAGAACCACACAGATTGAGAGGACCTGTCCAGTCAGTGCACGCATTTGTCAGTAATCGCGCAACTCAACTCAGAACTTAAGTAGCTCAACGATTCGTCGAACAATACCAAAGAAAGGACATTGGGGTAGGCCGCATAAATTACTCAAACTACCAGACCATGATTAAAAATAACTGAGAGAAAAAATAAAACAAACTCTCACGAATTCACTCAATAAATCAAAGGCGTCCTGGCAAGTTATCAACAATAAAACATGTACTTATGAACCCATTGCTCAGATAAAAATAAATAATACAATTATTAATAACCTCAAAGAAATTGCAGACGCATTCAACGACTACTTCATTAATCAGATTAAAAACTCACCTAAAACAACACTCAAAACAAGTGGTCTACATGAAAACCCTAACACAATGTTCATGAGACCAGTTGTACCTCAAGACGTACTCAGGGTAATAACATCGTTGAAAAATAAAAATAGCGTAAGATATGATGAAGTAGCAACGAAAGTTATATAATTTGTATCAAATAGCTTAATCGTACACATTAGCCACATTATTAACTTAGCCATCAGCAATGGTGTATTTCCTGACGGTTTAAAAACAGTCATAGTCAAACCGCTTCACAAAAACAATAGCAGAGAGGACATGGCTAACTATAGACCGATTGCTTTAATTCCTGTGTTTTTCAAAGTGGTAGAAAAGATTATATATGAATTAATCAACAACTTTCTGACAAAATGCAACATTCTATGTAATGAACAAGCAAGTTTTAGAAAAAATAAAAACGCAATACAGCAATATATGATACTTTGCAAGATATAATGATAAATTTAGATAATAAAATACCTATCTGTACCATATTTACAGACATAACTAAAGCTTTTGACTGTGTTAATCATGATATTTTATTGAACAAGCTTAATAGATTCAAGAGATTCAGCACATTTCCCCTTAGACCGTAGCTAAGGGGAAATGTGCTGAATCTCTTGAAATCCTACCTCAGTAACCGCACACAATATACGGAGATATCCAGAATTTGTCTTAAATCAAAATGTGAACAAAAATATCTATCTGACGGTAAAATTGTAAAATTTGGTGTACCGCAAGGTAATGTATAGGGTCCCCCGCTGCTTTGCTGTATATAAATGATCTGCCACGTCCGATACCAAATCCAATAGTTCTATTTGCCGATGACAGCACAGCACTGATAAAATGTACAAATATTAATTTTATGAACAGGATATCTACAATAACCTTAGAATTATTATTGATGACTAAATGTTACCTCAAGATACGAACTATCAATACATTTCCAATCCCTTAAATCTCTTAAAAACAGATACACAATTTTTTTGAAATAATTTGTGAATTTTAAAATCAACCCCTGTTTAGCCCCTTCGGGGATGAATTTTCAAAAACGCTATAAGCCAAATTTCTTTATTTCCTACCAAAAGCATAAATTTGAATTTTCATATACGTAACTTAAGAATAGCTGGGTCTCCCATATAAACTTTCATCCTCTATATCGCTTTAGGATTATTTTAAGACAAAAAGTAGACTACGTCCTTCCCCAGGATGCTATCTATAGCCTTGCCAAATTTTATCGAAGTCCATGCAGTTTTGTGAATTTTAAAATCAACCACTATTTTACCCCCTTAGGGGATGATTTTACAAAAACGCTGAGTCACATATTTCTTTATTTTTTACCAAAAGCATAAAATTTAATTTTCGTATACCTTTTTTTGTAGATTGGAAATCATCAAATAACTTCTCCCGCTCTGGGTGGAGCGGTGTCAGACTTCTACTGACTAAAACCCACCCGTGCTCCTTCAGTTGCCTGTGCCAGGGCCACGGTAACTCTTTCGAACAACCCGCAACCCTGGCGGGAATTTTCGTATACCTTACTTTAGAAATGCGCCGGGTTTCCCATAAAAACTTTCAACCCCTATATCACCCCCTATAGGATTATTTTTGAGACAAAAGGTAGCCTATGTCCTTCCCCATGATACCATCTATAGCCTTGCCAAATTTTATCAAAATCCGTTCAGTGGTTTAGACGTGAAAAGGTAACATACAGATAGACAGACAGACACAGTTTCTTTCGAATTTATAATATTAGTATGGATTTGCAAAACTATTTTTATTGTCTGTAAGGGTTATACTCTCGAGGTGGTCCCATTGCCGCCAAGTCAGAATCTGATGAGGAGATCAGATGGAAATCGAGGGAAACCCTCAAATTTTAAAGGCACACTAATAGCGATTTTGGTATTTTTTATAGTAACTCGTGAATTTTCTCTCGGAAAGTACCATTTGGTGGTAGTATGATAGGAGCTCGTGGCTAAGTAATAACAGCCGCACGGTTCGATCCATCAGGTTAAGCTACGCTTGCCACGGTTGGTCTGTGGATGGGTGACCATCTTTTCATACCGAGACTCCTCCGTGCCTCGGAAAGCACGTGAAGCCGTTGGTCTCGGCTGTCATTCGTGGATCTTTGACAGTCGTTACGGGTCGTCAGAAGCCCGAAAGTCTGACAACCAGTCTTACCAAGGGGTATCGTATTACTCAGTAACTGGGTTGTGGAGGTCAGATAGGCAGTCGCTCCAGTAAAATACTGGTATTCAGCTGCATCTGGTTAGACTGGAAGCCGACCCTAACAAAGTTGGGAAAAGGCTAGGTAGATTGATTGAAAATGTCATTTGGTGTCAAGTGGAACTGATGATGAAGACCACCGATGGCCATCAGAACTACTGAATTATACCTTTTTTTTGTGGATGGGAAATCATCAAATAACTTCTCTCGCTCTGGGTGGAGCGGGAGGGCGTGTCAGACTTCTACTGACTAAAACCCACCCGTGTTCCTTCAGTTGCCTGTGCCAGGGCCACGGTAACTCTTTCGAACAACCCGCGACCCTGGCGGGCATCGGCCCTAGCGGACCCTTTCAGCTAGTGCTGACATCTCTTTGAGGCGCGTTCCTTACCGGACGGTGCGCTACCCATTGCTCGCCATCCGCTATCGATTCCCGAAATCGGCCCGAAGCCGGAAATCGACTATCGATTCCCGACGCCCAGGGCGTCTCCTGCGGCGACTAGGGGCGTGAGGGTGCAAAGATTGCCTCTCTCTCACGCGTTCAGCCTCCTCCTTCGCGAGCATTACTGCTTCGCAGAAGGAGGTGACGGCTTCCCATGCTCTCTCGCTCCGTACCATGACCTGTAACAGGGCCGGACGCGAGAGATCGCCGCCGCCGATCGCCTCCGCGAGGACACGGCGGTGCTCTGCCCAGGCTGGGCAGACCTCCACCGTATGCTCCACCGTGTCCTTCGGGCTCTCCACACAATGGTAACACCCGGGCGTTTCCTCCCGCCTTATCCGGAACAGGAACCTCCCGAAGCAACCGTGTCCGGTGAGGACCTGCGTCAGGTGGAAGGTGAGAATGCCGTGAGGCCTCTCCAACCACTCCTCAAAGAGGGGACTTATCGCCACAATTGTGGCGTGCCCACTGAATTATAAATAACTATTCGATTACTTTAATATGGCTGCTAAGCAATTTATGCTCGTCACAACGCATATGGTGATGGTGACTTCACTATCAGCTCCAGTTCTCATGGTTTTTACTAGGAGAACTCCTCAACATTAAGTCCCTGCATCGGGAAATGCAATATTTTCTAAAAGGTGATGAGTAGTTGACATTAGGCTATATAACTTAGATTAATTACATACTGACCCAATAAAAAGTGAAAAATATATATTTTTTTTTTGACAAAAAAGAACAACCGACTTCCAAAAAAACATTACAACGTGAAAAATAACTTTAATTTCAGAAGTCGGTGGTAAAAAACTAAAATATAGATCCAAAGACACCGACTTCCGAAATTAAAGTTATTTTTACTTTGTAGTGTTTTTTTGGAAGTCGGTTTTTTGTTTTTTTTTTTTTTTGTAAAATAGTTTTTATTTACTACTTTTTTCACAAAGCAACCAAAACAAAAAATATATTTTAACAGATAAAACATTGTAAGAAACTGAAAAACTACACGTCAATCTGTCGATATTGTCAATATTTTTAAAGATACTGGCTTCGATAGAAGACAGTATCTTCAGAAATCTGATGAGGGTTCCATTTGAGGGCTCTAGGGTTTCATATAAAAAAGTGAGTGAGATATCACTCACTTTTATATATGGAGATTTTTTAATCAAAATTTTCACTTTTCCGTACAATTTTTCACATAACAAACCTTGCAAACAATTACAAACACAACAAAAAAAGAATTAGCCAAATAGGTGCAACCGTTCTGAAGTCTAAAGTGATGCACGTACATACATTCGGCAATTGATTTTTTATATTATATAGATTAATTCAACACCGTTTCCTAATATTCATGTAAGGAACCTGAAATTCGTGTTCTAATGCGATTAAATATACTGAATAAATATCTTGATTCTTAATGCAAATCCTATTGCCATCTCGATCACACTGAAGGGCCGAAATAATTTAGGAAGGAGACAGAAAGTTTTATTTTGGCGAGGTGTAGACACAGTTCGGGTAGCAGCGGGCGCCCGCCCTCTCTGCGCACTCAGTCGCCCATCGCCGGCCGCCGAAAGCGCCGCGCGCGGCCGTCACACGCACTAAACATAACCTGCAACACGGCCTACTCATATAAACATCAATCATTACTACTACCAAACAACAATATGATAATTCTAAACGATATTCTAAACATTAAAGTATAAGTGATGTGATATAAAACTTAATTCCGCTATGTGTAAGTCATATAATTTTAGCAAATGAAAGAGGGCGATAAAATCAAAACAAAGGTGTATATCGATTGTGTGTATGCGGTTGTTTTCAAGTGATTAGGTATGTACGATGCTTGCTGTCTTTTACATCAATTTTAGTGTTATTTGACTAAATTATGAATACGATAATTCATAAAAATTATTAAATAACTCTTAGTTTTCAGAATAAAAGAACACCTGTTTGAGTCACTATTAGGCGATATAAATATTTTTTTATCACTTATAAAATTATAACTTATTAAACCAGCATATAATTTAAAAAAAAGAAAACAACGATTTTCTGTAATAAAATAAAATACAAAAGAACAAGTTGACAATGAGCAATTGTTTACAAATAAAACCGACAATAGACTGAAAGATAATTAACAATGAAATAAAATAAAATCCTTACAATTGTATCTCGGCCATGTCGTGGGCAAATTGAGCGGAGAAATAAAATTTGAAACGAGACGAACGGCTGAAAGTATATATAAATGTCGGTCTGACTATACGTACATCTAGTCAGCAACAACATACAATATAACTCTATCCTGCTTCCGCATCTGTATATCTGGTATGAAATAAGTTTTCAGTGTCCAAGTCCAAGGATTTGTTCACGATATCGCAGCAAATAAGATTAGAAACTTGATCTTTCGCAGCTGACCTACATATATAAAAATACGCACACGTACGCTCGCACGCACACATTGACAGATGTAGGTATAATAAGAGATGTTCATTGACATTCGGATGAATGCTCCTCTATTGTTAGCATTGAACTTTTGTTTTCGATCTTCTCTTTTGTAAATTAATTAACTTTTCTTTTATTTGTTGAGTAACGGAATAGTGTAGGTACTGGTGCTTGTTAGTTTAAGTAATGTATGAAGTACCTACCTACGAAGCTTAGCTGGCTTATTCTCTTAAGTGAAATTAATTTACATAATGATACAGTTTACTGATTTCTTTCTATTTATTTTTTTTTAATTTAAGATGGGTTTGCTCTTGACTCTAGTCTAGGTCGGAAGCGACAAAGACATAGTCGACGATAGAGTGAGCTTACCCAGAAGAAGCCTGTCCACTCTCACTTTGAAGAGATTAGAGTTGTATGAGCTCGCAAACACAGACGCAGGTAGTGAGTTCCACTCTTTTGCTGTGCGCATTAAAAACATTTGGAAACGCTTAGTGCGAATTGGTGGAATAGCAACTAGGTAGGGACTATAACTGGCAGTGCGTCTAGATGTCCGATGGTAGAAGGGGGCCGGTGGAATGAGGTCGTGGAGTTCTTGAGCACACTCACCGAAGTACAATCTGTAGAAGACCGATAAGCAGACAACCTTGCGGCGATGAGCCAAGCTGTGAAGCTTGGCATCCACTAGATTTACAAGCGCGGCTAGTTGGTACTTAGATGATACATCACAAAAGTTAAAAAAACGGTAAAAATTAAACAAGTGTGCGTGTCTAAATAATTATCCACATAGCAGCACGTCTAACCCCGTGAGTATATGGGTGTATATAGGGTGAGTGGTAATTAGTGACAAACAACTTATACTATGGGAAGAAACCTGAAATCGCGAACAAAAAATCAGGTGTTCCCTATATTTTGACGAGTTATGCGAACATAAATGAAGGGAACAGCTGATTTTTTTCGCGATTTCACGTTTGGTCCCACAGTAAAAGTTGTATGTGTTGTGTGTGTGTGTTTTTTTTTTACCATGAGTACAATCTTGTGTTTAAGTATCGGTCACTAATTACCAGTCACCCTATACCTAATACGTATAATGCCAGATTGTTCAGTATCGAAGTGGGAAACCTTTTGAATTAAGTATCTACGGGCACCTGCCCGTAGATACTAGAACACGTGCCGCTGCGAGCCACGATCACAGGCGCACGTGTTCGCATGCCCTTACCTTATGCCATACCCTTCAAATACAATATAATAATAATAATAATAACCTAGGACATTATTCACACACGGTCATCTGATCCCAAACTAAGCAGAGCTTGTACTATGGAAACCAGATAACTGATATACTACATATACTATTTTTTTTTTTTTTTGTAAATCCATACTTATATAGATAATTACACCCAGACTCAGAACAAACAGACATGTTCATGCACACAAATGTTTGTCCTGGATGGGAATCGAACCCACGACCTGCGGCATGATAGGTGGTATCTTAACCAACCACGCCAACTGGCCTGTCAAATATACAGCTTATTGTATAAGATATATAAAGTTTTAATTTGGTTACGACAAAAAAAAAGTTTCAGCGGTTAGACTGTCTTCTGTTACGAATCTGAAAAAGTGAAAACCTGGAATGTAGCTATAAGATATACACTATATAATGTGACTTATTTAGTCAAAGATACTTTCTAGGTTAATCGTATAGGTAACCCGCTGTCTTACGAAGTAGGAAAAATCATAAGGAAATCTGAAATTAATGATCTGAAATCGAACAACACGCTGTGAGTAATCGATACATCTCTGGTTGAGAAAAGGCAGTGAAATAACTCATGGCTCATAATATTTACTGAATACTATAAAGGTACTTTTATTTAATAAATAACAACAAAATAGGACTGCATAGTTAGACTTTATTATCTACTCAGTATAGACTATAAAGTTAGGTTCCTGTTACAAAGACAATAGGAAATTGCCCTTCGAGAGCCATTTCCTTATGTTTAGTGAACAAAGTTTTATTTCCTTCTATCTTGGTATGTTTCTCTCTTTTTGCAATAAGAGTTAAATATACGTAGACTTATATGTAATGGCGTTGATCTTATAATCTTCAAAATAAACAGTAGGTACATTTCTTGAAGAAATCACACAAGCCACATTACGGATTAGAAATAATGGTTTCAGAAAAGCTCGTCTTTTTTAGAATGCGCCAATACTTTGACAATTTGTGAAATTAATTCGTGTTGAATAGTTTAGATTATGTAAGTATTGTTTATAACTTACGATTCAGTGTTATTTAGTGTAATACTGACTTCTACGGGGCCAGAACCGAGGACACGTCTATTATCTATCTTCTATCTATATAAAAATCAATTGCCGCTTCAGAACGGTTGCACTTATTTGGCTAATTATTTTTTTGTTGTGTTGCCTACTGTCACGACAAGGTTTGTATGACAGATTTTTTTTTTTTGGAAAATTTACCGGAATAGTCGGAAATTTTGATGGTTTTTTTTGTATGAAAACAGACAGCACTCAGCCTAAACCACTGGAGATAGATACATGAAATTCACCCGGGCAACGCCGGGCACGAACAGCTAGTTTATTAGACATATAATATGTTTCAAGCTGAAATATATCTCAAGAGTTTATAATTTGCCATTGAATATTGTTTTCTGACCACCACGCGGACGGGGTCGCTATCAATATCGGCAATTTATTTACAAAATATTTCGTTTCAAATTATAATTCCTACAACAACATAATGGTTGTTATCACAAACAACACTAATGTGTGTTGATCCAGCGTGTTAGTACAACAAGTTCCCTCTTCTATTGAGTTGTAAACTCGGCGGAGTACGCAGCTGTGTTGTGAGAGAACCCAATCACCCGCCTGTAATCGCGTTACTTGCCGCGTTGCGTCTCTACGCAAGGGTTGAATGAAGCCTTTGAAAATAAATAACGACAGTTTTACTGTGTGATTTTAAGGCTTATGCTAAATAAGGAAAGAAAAGTTTTTGTATCTTATGATAAGCAAATAGTGGTGAGTGAAGTTTTCTGCGAAACAATACATAGTTCTGTTCAAAATTGGGTGATGTTGGTAAAATTACATAAGTATTTATGTTTTCTATTCAGTATTGCATTTTCTGTTTGTATCTACTAATTATTAATTCTACTTTCTGCTCTAAGTACGAGGCGAGATTTCAGTTTAATCAGAGGCCGCTGAATTTCAGTCACAAAGTAAAAGATGCCTACCTATTTATCTCTAGAAATAATGATTTCCTAGCAGATGCTTTAATATTGCAATCAAAACGCAAAAACTGTGTCCCCATTACCACAGTCAAGCCATAAAGATAATGAGTCTTCCATCGCTCACAAACGCTTAAAAGCCCATACAAATCACAAAGGCGGATTAGGAACTGACTTTAAGTGCAGACGTGGGCTTAAATACTGAGCTTTTCAAAGGCAAAACAACTCAAAAATAACGAAAGGGGATATGACATAAGCGTGTGGAAAAGCAACAAGAAAAAACCTTAAAAAAAATAAAGAATTAGGGCGATTTAGTGAGAGACAGAGGGAGTTATGTCTTTCTTCTCTCTCTTGTAACGAAATTTGCCTAAACGTGACTCCCAATTCTCGTCCAATTTTCGAATCGCCGCCTAAAAAGTTTCATTTGAAAAATTTATTAGGAAGGTATTTATTTATTTATTATTTTATTTATTTATTCAGTAGTACCTACACATAAATTTTATACATTTTGACATTATTATATTACCTATACATATTATTATTATTTTTTAATATTTTTTACATAATATTTTTTTTATTTATTCATGCACTTATCTCTGTATAATATACCTACATAAGCATGAATAAATAAGGTGGGTGTTGTTTTATGGGTATATGACACAATCAGTGAGCTCAAAAAAAAGGGAAATATGACATAAGCCTGGAAAAGCAACAAGAAAAAATCTTATTAGGAAGGTTTTCGTGTATCTTTGTAATACCTATGCCAAAATAAACAAGGTGTGTTCTTTTCTGGGTATACGTATATCGCAATTCAGTGGGCTTAACCAAGCTTTTAAAGAGAATTAGAGCTTAGAAAGAAGACCCGACGAAAGAGAGGTAAATACGAATTTATAGGTATGCTTGTGTTAATATGTTTTTTCGTCGGGACTTATTGGATAACATACGAGTACGTATGCATGAATAAAAAAAAGGGTAGGTGTTCAAATGTGTTAGGTCTGTAGGTACACATTTTAGTGGTAAGCTTGTTGCGCTGACTTAGGGCGGGAAATCGGGAAGACACGTTGCTGTAGCTGGTACTAAACTATGCAAGTACCTGGCATGCCATTGTGACATTCACCAATCAGACGTTGTTTGGCACATGGCATGCAAGCTACTTGCATACTTTTGTGCAAGTTACAGGCATGTGTATTATTGTATATTCTCGCCCTTACTCGCTTTTAACGAAACTGACAAATTGTTCACTAAGAAAACAGAGTATCTACCAACAAAAGAGACTTTTACACAGGTATGTAAGGTGACAGGTAGGCAGGTGAGGTCAAATTAAAATAGCTAACGAAACTCCGCAGACGTGGTGGGTATCGATATCTAAACATGATAAAACCAAATAAAAGTTGATTTGAAGAACTCTTTTTTTGGGGTCAACGATCGTAGGTAGTGTTGTTACTACTTGACTAAAACAATTAGGCGCATGACAGAAATTCGGTTTCGGCGCCCGCACCCTGCACCTATCCTCACGCTTACTGTAGTGACGTGCAGACGTATACTCGCTTTCGGCAGTGATACGTACAATACCAATCACCGTTCCACAGTACCCTAACTAGTTCCAATAACTTCATAGCTGTCATGCGCCTAAATGTTTTGGTCACGTAGTACTTAAAATAACAGTTAAAAAAAAAAACAGTTTATTTGTGTAAACTTCACAGACAGACGATTAAAAAAAACAGATATTCTTAACTGAATTTGACAATTCAATTTGACCCTGTAATTTTCTAAACTAGATGTGTCGAATTAAGAGCCGGGTACTGTAGGTCTTAGTTTCTCATTAGGACGCCCACAAAAATCGTAGGTACGTGGGACAACCCTATGGGTAGAGCCCCGTTGTTCAGCGGTGGCAAATCAATTGTGCGAATATTGTTGTCGATGAACGATGTGTTTATTCGCCAATTTTTACGCCTCTTCATTTCATTAAGCGTATGTCAGCGCTTCAGTAAGCTAATCAGTGTTTTCACCTATATTATTAACTTGTTTTTCAGATCCACTTTAATACAACTTAGGTCACTAAATGAGATACTGTTTATTCCACTCGACTGTTCTTTTATTTCTAGTGGTGGAAAATTAATTTCTTGATAGTAAACAGCATTCTTAGTAAATTGAACACGAGAACAGCCTGTTGTAATGTGAACAACATTTTAAAACGTTCACTGTCCGTGACCCACATGTGGGGCATTTTGGGTTGGAACGAGACGTCGGTGCCACACATGTGGGTCACTGCGCTTTTCATACATAATGCGTTCTTACTTCGTGGACATAAAAGAAACATACTAGTATTATACATGAACGTATGAGCAATTATGTAGGTAAAGTAAAATAGCAATGAGCCATCGATTTTTTTTATTTATTTAGGACTTATAAAGCTTTGAAAATTGAACATAAAAATAAATTTAAAAGAGTTCCTTCAACTTTTATGGCCTCTAAGGACCTGAAGTGCTGTAAAGGCAAGTACCTCAGTACATAGGAACGAAAAAAGTAAATTGGACGTGAGAGCTAATTTCGACGTTTTGGCTGGACAGTGAACGTATCAATTAAACAAACTGGCTATCGTGAACCTAGCAGCTAGTGTTACCATTGGTAGAGTTTAAGAATAACTAAAACCCTTAATACCAATAACAGGAACCTTTTGCTTTGTTTAGAATTTAGAACGAAACCGCTTCTATCTATACATATTATAAATTAAAGTCGCTGTTGTGTCTATCTGTGTGACAGCGTTGTTCTTCTAAACAACGCAAAACGGATTTCGATGCGGTTTTCAAGGTTTATATGTATAAAACATTCATATTGAACCAGGGATAATAACAGGCACACGGGTCGATCGATCAGGTAGCGCTATGCTTGCCACGGTTGGTCCGTGGATGGGCGACCATCTTTACATAATAAGACCCCTCCGTGCCTCGGTAAGCACGTTAAGCCGTTGATCTCGGCTGTCATTCGTGGATCTTTGACAGTCGTTACGGGTCCTGAGAAGCCCGAAAACCTGACAACCAGTCTTACCCAAGGTTTACCCAGTAATTACCCAGCAACTGGGATGTGGAGGTCAGATAGGCAGTCGCTCCATGTAAAATACTGGTATTCAGCTGTGTCCGGTTAGACTGGAAGCCGACCACAACATAGTTGAGAAAAGGTTAGGTAGTTGAGGATATTGAACCGCGGGGTGCTAGTTTAGATATAAAATGACTCTCTATTAATCCAACTGGTTTTCTTAACGAGACATAAAGGAATTTAGGGATTTTGTGCTACAACTATTCAGCTGTATCCGGTTAGACTGGAAGCCGACCCCAACATAGCTGGGATTAGACTAGGCAGATGAGGATATTGAACCGGGGGGCGCCTAACTGGTTTTCTTAACGAGACATAAAGGAAGGGATTTTGTGCTACCACAGACAAGTCCGTTTAGTTCAAAGGGTAGGTACTGGGCAGGTACACAAGAACGAGCTAGAAGTACCTATGCCACAGAGAAAATTGGAACCACTTCAATAACTTTCGAACGAGGAACTGCGCCAAAATTTGGAATGTTACCAAATGCACACGTAAAAGAGAAATGTCGGGAATACGTTGCTGTATGTATAAAGAATTTTAAAACAAAGGAACATCTTTCTTTCTTAGAGGCAAAAAGTAAAATGCGTCTAGTGTTCGTACGGCACTGACCTTTACCCATATACCTCCTCGTATGTCTTCGTACATACCTATATGCGATGCATGACTGTATAATGAGGGTACATTAAATGCTCCGACTATTGATGTGAAATTATGTATCGTTCTTTGTTTCGGCCAGTGTGAATGTACTCGACATGCTTATTAATTTCAATACCTACCTACTGATATACTTTGTGCTACTCTGTATTTTAAATATAGGTAAGTTTTTTTATTTATATTAACACGCGTTTTTTAGTATCTATATCTCATCAAAACGAATCCAAACAACGTTCAATGAAAACGTTGCACTAATATGTATACACTGAGCCACTTTTAAAATTGATTTTCTCCTACTGTATCGATTGTAATTTCATGTTGTTACAAACATAATATTTTGAAACAATTATGAAATAGGTCTTATCTCAAAGTTGAAATCGTTATTACACGAGAAAAAAGATTTTGAATTTTGTTATGTGTATACATATTTGTACTCGTGACTGTAGGTTAGATAAACATCAAAATATTAATTAGTGATTAGATAAATGTTTGACAGAACTGCACCTATAGTTAACTGTACATATCTACTTCTTATACATAGATAAAATAAAATCTTATTTTCTTCCTGGGAAATAAAATAAGATTGTATGTCGAGTCAATACTGGCAGTTGTAAAAAAGAAAAGCTATTAGGAAAACATTGCTCATTTGTATAAAATATTGACAAAACACAAGTCTTTTTGTTAAATGGGTTTAAGCAGGTATTATTTGTCGCATTGATAAGTGATTTTAATGACAAATTTTATAACTAACCTATACATATACAGCCCTCCGTAGGATTTCTTTTTTTCGTTTTTCAATTACTATTCCTTTATTTTAATGTAAAATGACATTCTCAGTACGCAGTACTCTAGTTATATGTAAATAAAACAGCTAAAATCAATAAATCAGCAATGGATTTTGAAAGACTCTAAAGAAAGACGCGTGAAATCAGCTGTTCACTTTCTGCCTAGCTAGAGTTCATCGAACTCACAGCTTATCTATTACCTACCCATCCCAACCAGTAATAGACGCTCCAATTTGTGGTGAGCTGGTGAGGTAATAAACCAAATCAGGTTTGTTAGATTCCCATAACGTTCCTGGAATAATTTCATGTATCGGCCATTTTAATATGATATACTGAATTCGGGTGAATTCAGTATATCATATTAAAATGCTGTCATATTGAAATCAGTCTGCGGAGGGTATACGCCATGTAGGTTAATGGTATGACGTTTTTTTACGATTCAATTAATTTTCAAAGCAATTAAAGTCAAGCAGGCTTGACGGTTTGTATGTTTGCGGACCAGTCGACCTCAGCCCGATATGCCACCGATCTCAACGACAAACTGCATAAGAGTGAGGGCATGCTCCATCGTAGTAACGAGTCTGCACACAGATGCATTTAATAAGTCATAAATTACGAACATAACTTGTGGCCATAACATGTTTATTTCAAGTTTTCCATACAGATTGCTGGATGCCGACAATTCTGTGTCAATGCCGCGCGTGCCACAGAAATGTGCATTACAAAACTAAAGTAATAAAAAAAATAAGAAGAAAATGAAGGGGCTCGTTTAGCATTATCTTCGTCATAATATTATGGGCAGTTGGCGTGGTTGGTTAAGATACCAACTATCATGCCGCAGGTCGTGGGTTCGATTCCCATCCAGGATAAACATTTGTGTGCATGAACATGTCTGTTTGTTCTGAGTCTGGGTGTAATTATCTATATAAGTATGTAATTACAAAAAAAAAGTATTGTATGTAGTATATCAGTTATCTGGTTTCCATAGCTCTGCTTAGTTTGGGATCAGATGACCGTGTGTGAATAATGTCCCAGGATATATTATATATTTTACATTTCTCGGGACCCTGGGGTCCCGGACCTTTGGAAGGCGCACGAGGAGCCAAAGCCAACTCGTAGAGGCCCCTTAGATAATTTTAAATGATGAGGAGGCTCTAACCGACGATTATCCCTATATGCACTATGCAAGTGCACCCAAGGACAACCCCCGCCCCGGTTGGTACAGGACTATTGTTGTACGTGGAAACAAAACATATTGGGCTATGGGTTTGGGTGGCTAAAGTGGATTGGGTAACTTAAACTATGGAAGAACTATGTCCCCTGTCTGACCAATGTTATAAATATATACACGGATAAAATGGCAGGGGGTGACTTGCACACTCAATAATGGGCCCCCGGAAACGGCCGCTAGCACATAGTGACGTAGCGACAAGGGAGCAACACTTCCTGAGGTGCTTGAGGAGTGGAGAGGTATCCCACGGCTATCAGGATAATCCCGGAAGTACGGTCAAGATCCCTACCAGGACCTTACTGGACTTCCTTCACTTCCACTTCCAGCACTTCCTCCCTCCGAGCACGTTTGCTCTTGCGAATTTCCACTCAAGCCGGCCAATAGAGGCAAGAAAGACGTGGGAGCTCTGTTCCTTGTCAGTGTTCACTCCAGTCGACCAATTAAGGCAAGCCAGAGATGAGGACAAGATTTCTCTCGGGAGATAGGGTCCGTGGGGTCGCTACTGCCCAACAGCTCGCCACATGCTGCCATGCGGGTCTCTGTATCTCTCTTGGTCTGGCTCCTCATCCTAGACTCGTTCCGGCAAAGTAAATTCTACCGGCACAGACATAAAGTTCGGAGCGCGCAAGCCCCACCACGACGTTAATGTAGAGATACAGCGGTGGGGGGCGGCGTTATTATTATGTGGCGTTCATTATTATTATTATTTCATCGCACTATTTATAGAAGAAAGCAATATGTCCGACGACAGACTGGGAAAATTATGTTTCGTTCACGATTAGGATCATCGTAAAGCAACAGCTAGACGATCCTGGAGATTTATCTTATTAATGTCATAACGGAAATTATGAAGAGCCCTTCATATTTTCAATAAATAAAATACAGCGTGTAGAGCGACGGATTATTTTATATGTAGGACCTCTATGTTTATGCTTATCTCTGCAAGTTCGTGAACTTGCACGTGTCCTTCAAAAAATGTTGCGATAAGTTCTGTATTACAAATCAAAACCTTGATATGGGCTAATGAATATGCCTAATAAAAAAAAAAATAAAAAAAACTAAGTTAGCCATTTATTCGGGAATTGTTATTTTTCCTGTTATATTTGTGACGTAGAAGCCGAAGATAAGCTAAGTTAACTAAGGAACAGGAAAATGTTTGGCCATAAATAACTACATAATTTTTATTATAACAATATTTTGCTTAGAAGCCTATCAAGTACGAAGATTACATGAATAGAACCCGACCTAATTTAGTTACATTTTTTGTTACCTACATAATTTTAGGAGAGGTTGTAATGCTCGCCTCCCAAACCAATATACATAATCTGCCTACAACGTCCCCACCGGGACACAACCTCCTCTCTATAAGAGGGAGTACTCCACGTCCAACACATGTAGGTAGGTACGAGTATAAATGGTCAACACCAAAGAGGTACATACGTACCTGACATGTCGAAAAGCAATGCCATTATCAAATATTCCTACCGTTATCATTATCAATGACATTTTCAATAAAGTAACGTAATTATCCCACATCTACGTAAAACGATCGAAACACGCGGTCGTCGTGCAATTTACAAACCATTGTTACATAACCATAGAATTTTCCATCGCAAAAACACGAAAAAGTAAAGAACATAAACGTTATATATTTATTTTACACTGCCAGGTGCGGTAGGTTTTTTCTAGCCCTACAAGAAATCGCTTAGATATTAATTTTATCTGAGCTAGCAACTCAGTCGAGAGATCCTTTGATGCTGGGACATGCGTCGTTTTTATAATATGTATTATCTCAACATTTTTGACCCTGAAGATACGCGATTGATTCGTCATACAATAAAACTTTGAACTGTCGCTGTTTTTTCGTGGATCTGATTATTTACAATTTTTACTACGCTATCAGGTCATTCAGGAGACGATCGCACGAAACTTAATACTTTTGTTTTATAAATACTATTATTTTTAAATGTTAGGTTATGCGTCGCTAACACAAACATACTCTTCAAACAATTAGGAACCAAAAAAAAAATGCAAAATTCATTATTGCGTTTACATTATTAAACCTACCTAAGTTATTCAAAAAATAATTTTAGTGAGTTTTTATCAAAAAGGAAGGAAAGACTTCAAATTCAAGTGAATTTAATAAGTCGGTACATTTTTTGTTATGGCAAGAATGAAGAAAGTGATTATAATTAATAATATGCACTGTACGATTGGCATGTGTTACCGATATTTTACCCGATAAAACTAAATCAATTATTTATGGATGGTCGTGATAACCGTATCAACAAGTATAGTTAGGTAGGTAGGTACCCGACGAATGTATAAAATATATGTGACGTTCCACGGGAAAGGTACTTTGTGGTGCGTATGGAGTTGTGCATATCATAATAATCTGGAATTAATAAGCTGTCGATATAAAAAAAAGATCAAGCTCCTATGATGTGCAGTTACGGAGATATATTTGTTTAAAGATTGTATTGGAAACTGTGCAGTTTTACAAAACAGACGATTTAAGTTTAGCCACCTCAAAAACTAATTCCTTGGGCTCGTGTCCTTCAAAAAATGTTGCAATAAGTTCTGTATACAAATCAAAACCTTGATATGGGCTAATGAATATGCCTAATAACCAATTTCTAACAAACAAAATTCTTAATTTTCACGATTTTTTATGATGAGAACGCCAGATTTTTAACTGATCAATTAGAAAACAATTACTAGATAAAATTTAGACAATCAAAACAAAACAAGAATTAGAGGTTAAGACTTAGGGACAAGTGGGGTACAATGAAACGAAAAAGCATTTACATTTATTAAAAACAAAACTGTTTTATTAAACTCAACGTATTTTATCTATTTCGATATAATTTACTTAATCATCTAAGCGGAGCATGTCCCGATATGTTTGCAAGTACCATTTTCTTATTTTTCATAGTCATAACACACGGCCTTTCCTACTAAACTTTGAAGCCACATTACGGGCTTCTAAGTTACATATCATAAGAAATAAATATAGGAAAATAAATTTTACTTCTTATGGTTTAAGAAATAGCAATAAAAAAAAACATTTTTTACATATTATTACGAAACATTTAATATCTCCGAAACTAAAAAGCACCATAAGGTACCTTTTCCCGTGCAACGTCACATAAATATTATCCATACTATAATTATCTATATAAGTATGTATTCCATAGTACAAGCTGGTTAGTTTGGGATCAGATGACCGTGTGTAAAATGTCCCAGGATATATTATTATTATATTATATTGTGTCTGTATCGTGTGCTGTCCGAGTGACATGATTATGACAGTTCGAATAATGTTCCCAAAATTTTCTTTTATGTACTGACATACATGCATAAAACAAGCATGTTTTCGTGCTACTAATGAGCATGTGTGTCAGTAGCTTTACACCAATATCAAAGAAATATTTATCAAATTATATCAGGCGTTTGATTATCTGCTATTTTCGTTGTCAGTCAGAAAGCGGGAGCGCGCGCGGTTGGTCGCTCGGTCAGTCGATACGTCACGTCAGCCACGAGCGTATTTTCCTAGTTTTTCTACGTTCCGTAGGTAACATAAAAAAGTGTTATATGTAATTTTACAAACAAAATAAAACTGCAATTTTATACGGTTTTAATTGACAGACAGTAAGTGAGTGTTATTTCTTTTGTTTATGTTTTGATAGTGAAAACATTGAATGCTGTTCATGTTGGTACCTACAGTAATGTTTTAAATGTTTATTCAGTATGCTTGACCGTGAAAAAGGTTTTCAATAGCAACGCTTGTTTAATTTCATTGAACTACATGCATCAAAAACGTGGAAGTCAAGTGTTATTTTTGGCGCGCATCTGACATGCAGTTTTTTAAAAACAAAGACTGTTTACCGGAATACTTGCAGTTTATGTGTTTAGTCATGCCGGATGCTTTAAATAATAAACAATGTAGAGTTACCTACTGTTAGTAGACACGATCCTCGATCTCATTAAATACCTACTTCGTTATTTACTAATGTAAGTTCATTGTTGTGACATAAAACAACATGAATAATTTGTTGCTTATCATTTGTGTTACTGTGTTTTGCGTAGTAAGCTGGATTAAATAAGCAAGCGTCGCAATTTAATACAAGTAGCGGTGCACAAAGATTCGTAAACATGCATTGTGCACCAAATCCATCTT
Organism: Dicycla oo; assembly: GCA_948252095.1. Taxonomy (NCBI): domain Eukaryota; kingdom Metazoa; phylum Arthropoda; class Insecta; order Lepidoptera; family Noctuidae; genus Dicycla; species Dicycla oo. Next base: position 25,959,776 of record OX411712.1, on the reverse strand, counting down.
ATTTACTTAATTGGTATAAGTTCCTTTGTTTAAAGTATAGCTCAGTACTTACTATTGATGTTATTACATGTATTGTAGTAGGTACCACGTCTGACACACTGCCTCGCTGCCCTATTTGATGAACATTCGTTGCTAATTGGTTATTTGGGGGCCATTGTTACTGCTTGGAATCTCTGATACCAGACGCCTGTCTCAATTCGCTTTATATTCATCAAGATTTATGGTGACCATACCACAGGACATAAAGACTTTGTTATTTTATATTGCTTTGATCGAGTTCGTAAACATTTTACAAAGGTACACTCAATTGAATGGTAAAAATGTTAGTAGGTAAATAAAATTATTTATTCGTAGGTGTAGGTTTACAGTGTGTTTGAAAATAATTCATTGTTAGCAGTGTATTGATAGATCTTGATCTTGAACTTGTACAAATGGAAACTTTTCTTATAATCTTCTTTGAGCTTCAACATTTTCTCGTAGTTGGAAGGCGGATATTGTAAGAGTTGCGTGTAGGTAACAATAGTGTCCATTGTATAATATACTTCGTTCTCAGTTGACTATTTAATCTCAAGTAACAAGATAAACCGTTGTAATACCGTACAAAAACAACGTACTGACATTTCGACTTTATCGGTAAAAGAATAAACGGCTTTGCTAGGGATCAAAAATATTCGAAAATAACAAATAGGTATCTGGTTTGATCCCCAAGTAAGCTTGTGTAACATTTCGGTATAGGTACAAGGATTCCTTTTGTTAACTAATTTGTAGTCAGCTACAAATCATACACGATATGCCTGGATACCTATACAATATGATAATTATTATATTGTCCTCAAATTCGTTAATGACAAAAAAAATAAGTATGATAAAGATAATGTTTTGGCAAATGTAACCCAATTTGTTATGTTTATAAAGATAAAATTCGGCACAAGAATAAGAGACCTACTCGTAAAGGCAAACCCAATGTGTATCATGTTCGCGCTACGCAAAAGAAACAGTAATGATACACAAAAATACCGGCCAAGTGTAAGTACCTACCACGCATAATATAGGGTTCCGTAGTTGGGATGATTTATCCCGAGAACAAACTTAATATTGTAGTTGATAAACGTGTTCTCTCAAACATTCCAACTGCAAATATATACATAAGTTGGTCGACTATTATGTACTCGTTAACGTTTAAAGTCTACTTAGCTGTGATAGATTTCCTTGTAACTTTGTTTTAAGTATAAACTACTGTTATGATACTTTTCACATATCCAAAATCAACGATTTAGCTGGCAGTGGGGGGAATAGCACTTTAAAGCTTAATGTTTCGCAAATAGATCCCAAAATCGAAAAATGGTTTCACGTTCCTGCACCCCAAACCATGGGATAGACGAGAAAAAGTCATCCCCACTTTAGGTATATAGGAGGCACCCTAATTTTTTTTTTTTCAAGATTTTATTTTATGTCTTTGTCGGCGTGACTATTATGTGTAGTAGTTTCGGGTATTATGGTCTGGTTGGCCAATATGGACTACTAATATTTCTCCGAAATATACCAAACTTATCTGCAATGTTGGCGCAACATTACCATTGCCTCTTAAGTCAATCCGTGCAGCGCGGCGATTGCATGCGTGTCCTGCATGCGCTGTTGTCCAGAATTAGGTATTTCGATGTTATTTTTTTGGTAAGTTTCAATCATTTCAGTTATTCTAATTATGAATGTTTTTATATTGTTAGTGCACAGTTTTGTAGGCAAATCCTTTATCTGTAGTGTGGTAACAGTTTTGTAGGTATGCATATTGTTCGCTGGTTTTAGATAATATTTTACTTGTCAAAGACGTATCCTGCGGCCAATATGGCTCACCAGGTGAATCATGGAACAATGCCTATGTCGTAAGCTATAGGCTCATCAAAGATGCTCAGGAATGGAAACTGACATTTTTTCTGTGAATTTTGTTCCACAAAATAACTGGCACTTAATATTGTTTGCATTGTTTGTTCTGGTGGACAATACGGCTTACGGCTATTGCGGCCAACATGGCCCTAGGGTATATTATCGCACCATGTTCAGATTTTGATGGTTGTTCAAGTGTACGAAAAGTTATATTTTTAGTTGTTCTTTGAAATTATACTAAGCTTCTAGTTATTGATTACTGATTAGTCAAACGACTTAATTAACCAATAAAGACTGGTTGATCTCATACACTTCATGTTTTATTTCCAAAAAGGCTTAAGGTGTGCCATAATACTCTATAGTTGTGCCAAATTACAGCTTTCTAGCAATAACAGTCTCTGAGCTAAGCCACGGACAGACAGACAGACAGACGGACATGGCGAAACTATGAACCCAGGCAGGGTTTGTTTGTTGACTACGGAACCCTAAAAAATAACGCTATAGAGATTAGTGTCACAACAACAGTTTGTAAACCTACCATCAAAGGGTAAGCCACTTAAATAATATTGTATAACTTTAAGGTCTATTATCTGCGCCGGACATTTAACTAAGTCACCTTTTTGTCCCTGTTGACTCTTGAAACTGAGAGATAAAAGCCGTTGATACTGGAACTCAAACATATCAGAATCTACACATGTGTTCCAATGACACTTTATCAGTAGCTTCACGTTAGGTTTATTCACTTTAGTCACTTTAGTGTCGAACTGCTGTGCTTCTAATAACCTTTCATAATAATATGGTCTTCACCTATGAAATTGTAAATTTCTAATATTGGCTAATGTGAAGATGAAAATCAATATCTTCATTCTATTTAGAATTCCAAATTCAAACTAATTTTATAATATAGCATGACATTTAAAAAATAAGCAGTTGTTCATTTGTTTTCCCGCCGTTCGATTTTTCTTTGCTAACGATGATTCTGTAAAACATTATATACCTATCACACATATAGCAAGGACTGATTCATAAAAACAATCTGAACCAACACAAAAAGTCAAAATAAATCTAACGGGTGAAATAATGAAAGAGACAGTAACCACCTGTGTGTAACCAATGAATACCTGTACACCTGCGATTATACTTTCATTTTCAATATTTTCGATGTGACCGACCTTAATTCTGAACCGGACGCTGCTGTTGTGGAAAAATCTGCTACAGACAATCCCTTGTTACACAAGAACTTACAATATTGATGTTTACATAACCGTATTAGAGTTTAGAATACGTCTAATACATAAATAATAATAGTGATGTAACAACATTCAGTTTGGGGTGTAGCAGGGAATGCGGCGTAACCGACCTTTTATCATTCGCTGATAAGGGACAATACTATCGTCATGTGCGTCATCTTCGCTTGGTCTTACACCATATCGGGACTTTCAGTTAATAATAAACATGTCAATTCCGAGTACACTTGATTCCTTGAAGCATATTAGAATAATATTCATGATTTATCGAATACGTTGCTACTAGCTTTCCCCGCGACTTTGCTCGCGTGAGTTTCGGATTTTATATTTTCGAAAAACCTTGTGACTGAATGAAATATTTTTTAAACAAGCGTAATATCATTTCTGAGTGCGCTTTAGTACCCTTTCAGTATCAATAGTCCTATCTTCTGTGTTTTGTCTCTCAGTCAGTCACGTAAATATTTAAAAATTCTTCTAGAAACATAACAAGTTTGAATAACGCCAATACATTATAATAATATGTGAAGACGATGCACCTAGAATTACCTAAATTATTTTTTTAACTCTCAAGCAATCCTACTTCCTACTTATAATATGTATATATATATTATAAATGCGAAAGTTTGGATGGATGGATGGATGGAGGGATTCTTTTTATCCCGGAAATTATACGGTTCCCGTGGGATATTTTCCAACATCTCATCAAATCTAGTGACAGATAAATTAATTATGTGATAGATACATGGTGCTCATACATATTTACAAACATTGTATATGATTTTAATAAAATTTTAACAAGTAGTAAGTCAGTGTGTGAGTTTAAGAAATCACAGAATTTAAAATCAATGTTATAAAAATAATAAATAATTACCTATACAATTAAATTAGCAACCAATTTGATTTTGTCGAAACTCTAGATTGTCCTATGGAGCAGGACAGTATTTTTCCAAGCATTCATAACTTGGATGTAATGCTCTAATTTGTAATATGATTGTTTACATAGTGTACTTTTAATATGAGTTCTTTCTTTTAATTACAATTATAAGGTATATAGTTGTACAGACGCAACAAGCGACCCGAAACTGTCAAATTTTCCCAATCAACCTTGAACCTAATGCTTTAGCGATAAAGTTGAAAATCTATTAAAAAAGTTTGACAGATTGTAGTAGCTTGATGTGCTGGCTTCTGTACCTAACATTTAACACAGTACCCCATAAAAGATGTATGTATGTACTATAATCTGAAAAATGGTTGATCTACATATTTTATCTTTATTTCTAATATTAGGTTGGGGAAAAAGTCTTTTCGCATTATAGTATGTATGAACTTGTAATAAAATCTCTTTGGCTATACTATTTGTATCTGGCTGGTTTTGGTATCATTGAAAGTTTAAATTTTAAAGAACATAATTCCAAATTCAAATTAGGAAAATGTGTGATTTTCATTTGTTTTTCGTACCGTCAAGATGAGTGAATCTAATGAAGAAATTCGATACATTTTAAAATTTTACTACAAAAAAGGTAAAAATGCAACGCAAGCCGCGAAAAAAAATTGCGATGTTTATGGACCTAGTGTAGTGTCTGTGAGAGTAGCACAAATTTGGTTTAAGCGTTTTCAATCCGGAAATTTTGATGTCAAAGATGCACGTCGCTCTGGTCGCCCTATTACGGATAAAATGGATGCCATTTTTGAAAAAGTGGAGCAAGATCGGCATATCAGTAGTTACGACGTAGCTGAAGAACTGGAAATTGACCACAAAACAGTTTTGGCGCATTTGAAAAAAAGTGGGTACACAAAAAAGCTCGACATTTGGGTACCTCACGAGCTCACTGAAAGAAACCTAATGAACCGTGTACTCATTTGTGATTCTTTATTACGACGTAATGAAACCGAACCATTTTTGAAGAAGCTGATAACTGGTGATGAAAAGTGGATCACGTATGACAAGAACGTGCGAAAAAGGTCGTGGTCAAAGGCCGGTCAGGCTTCACAGACTGTGGCGAAACCCGGGTTAATTCGCAACAAGGTGATGCTGTGTGTGTGGTGGGATTGGAAGGGCATTATTCATTATGAGCTGTTACCACCAGGCAGGACCATCGATTCTGAACCCTACTGCGAACAACTGATGAGATTAAAGCAAGAAGTTGAGAGAAAGCGGCCGGAATTAATCAACAGAAGGGGTGTGGTTTTTCATCGTGATAACGCTAGATCTCACACATCTTTAGCCACTCAGCAAAAATTAAGAGAGTTTGGCTGGGAGGTGTTAATGCATCCGCCGTATAGTCCTGACCTTGCACCTTCAGATTTCCACCTGTTTCGGTCTCTTCAGAATTCTTTAGGCAGTGTCAGGTTAACATCACGAGAGGACTACCAAAACCACTTGTCGCGGTATTTTGACCAGAAGTCCCAAAATTTCTATAGCAATGGGATCATGTCCCTACCTACAAGATGGCAAAAAGTTATCGAACAAAATGGTACCTACATACTTTAGTTAAATGTAAATAAACTATATTAAAAAATGTTTTGAATTTTATTAAAAAATGCGAAGAAACTTTTTCCCCGACCTATTATTAAAATTATGCCTATCACTTATTTTACTAAAAATATGTAGAGTTTTTCTATACATTTCTCTGAGGTGTGAAGGTACCACATATAGGGTGACTGGTAATTAGTGACCGATACTTAAACACATGATTGTACTCATGATAACAAACAACTTTTATTATGGAACGAAACCTGAAATCGCGAAAAAAAAATTACTGCTTCTACATTTTTGACAAGTTATGTGAACATGAATGCATGGGACAGCTGATTTTTTTTCGCAATTTCAGGTTTGATCCCATAGTAAAAATTGTTTGTTATCATGAGTACAATCATGTGTTTAAGTATCGATCACTAAATACCAGTCACCCTAAGGTTCAGGTTAAGGTTCCTTCAAACAGGCACCGCTCTTTGAGCCGCGTACGATTCGCACCGTGTGTCGCGCGACTCAAGGCACCCCTTGTCACGCGACACGGGGTGCCTTTGTGCCGCGTGCGATTCGCGCCGTATATCGCGCGACTCAAGGCACCGCTTGTCGCGCGACACGGGGTGCCTTTGTGCCGCGTGCGATTCGCGCCGTATATCGCGCGACTCAAGGCACCGCTTGTCGCGTGACACGGGGTGCCTTTGTGGCGCGTGCGATTCGCGCCGTATATCGCGCGACTCAAGGCACCGCTTGTCGCGCGACACGGGGTGCCTTTGTGCCGCGTGCGATTCGCGCCGTGTGTCGCGCGACTCAAGGCACCGCTTGTCGCGTGACACGGGGTGCCTTTGTGGCGCGTGCGATTCGCGCCGTATATCGCGCGACTCAAGGCACCGCTTGTCGCGCGACACGGGGTGCCTTTGTGCCGCGTGCGATTCGCGCCGTGTGTCGCGCGACTCAAGGCACCGCTTGTCGCGCGACACGGGGTGCCTTTGTGCCGCGTGCGATTCGCGCCGTATATCGCGCGACTCAAGGCACCGCTTGTCGCGCGACACGGGGTGCCTTTGTGCCGCGTGCGATTCGCGCCGTGTGTCGCGCGACTCAAGGCACCGCTTGTCGCGTGACACGGGGTGCCTTTGTGGCGCGTGCGATTCGCGCCGTATATCGCGCGACTCAAGGCACCGCTTGTCGCGCGACACGGGGTGCCTTTGTGCCGCGTGCGATTCGCGCCGTGTGTCGCGCGACTCAAGGCACCGCTTGTCGCGCGACACGGGGTGCCTTTGTGCCGCGTGCGATTCGCGCCGTATATCGCGCGACTCAAGGCACCGCTTGTCGCGCGACACGGGGTGCCTTTGTGCCGCGTGCGATTCGCGCCGTGTGTCGCGCGACTCAAGGCACCGCTTGTCGCGTGACACGGGGTGCCTTTGTGGCGCGTGCGATTCGCGCCGTATATCGCGCGACTCAAGGCACCGCTTGTCGCGCGACACGGGGTGCCTTTGTGCCGCGTGCGATTCGCGCCGTGTGTCGCGCGACTCAAGGCACCGCTTGTCGCGCGAAACGGGGTGCCTTTGTGCCGCGTGCGATTCGCGCCGTATATCGCGCGACTCAAGGCACCGCTTGTCGCGCGACACGGGGTGCCTTTGTGCCGCGTGCGATTCGCGCCGTGTGTCGCGCGACTCAAGGCACCGCTTGTCGCGTGACACGGGGTGCCTTTGTGGCGCGTGCGATTCGCGCCGTATATCGCGCGACTCAAGGCACCGCTTGTCGCGCGACACGGGGTGCCTTTGTGCCGCGTGCGATTCGCGCCGTGTGTCGCGCGACTCAAGGCACCGCTTGTCGCGCGAAACGGGGTGCCTTTGTGCCGCATGCGATTCGCGCCGTATATCGCGCGACTCAAGGCACCGCTTGTCGCGCGACACGGGGTGCTTTTGTGCCGCGTGCGATTCGCACCGTATATCGCGCGACTCTAGGCATCGCTATCGCGCGACACTGGGTGCCTTTGTGCCGCGTGCGATTCGCGCCGTGTGTCGCACGACTCAAGGCACCGCTTGTCGCGTGACACGGGGTGCCTTTGTGGCGCGTGCGATTCGCGCCGTATGTCGCGCGACTCAGTGCACCGCTTGTCACGCGACACTGGGTGCCTTTGTGCCGCGTGCGATTAGCGCCGTATATCGCGCGACTCAAGGCACCGCTTTTCGTGCGACACGGGGTGCCTTTTTGCCGCGTGCGCTTCGCGCCGTATGTCGCACGACTCAAGGCACCGCTTTTCGCGCGACACGGGGTGCCTTTGTGCCGCGTGCGATTCGCGCCGTATATCGCGCGACTCAAGGCACCGCTTTTCGCGCGACACGGGGTGCCTTTGTGCCGCGTGCGATTCGCGCCGTATATCGCGCGACTCAAGGCACCGCTTTTCGCGCGACACGGGGTGCCTTTGTGCCGCGTGCGATTCGCGCCGTATATCGCGCGACTCAAGGCACCGCTTTTCGCGGGACACGGGGTGCCTTTGTGCCGCGTGCGATTCGCGCCGTATATCGCGCGACTCAAGGCACCGCTTTTCGCGCGACACGGGGTGCCTTTGTCCCGCGTGTCATAAAATAATATTAATACCATATATTTCAGGCGACTAGGCCCATAGACAAATACCTTGACGTAAAACATACATATTTTTCTAATCAAAATCTTGTGTTAGTTGTGTTATTGTAATAAATAAAACAGTTGGAGCTAATTTTGGTGCAAAGTAAGACCAGCTTACGATACCAATATTTTGCCTAACCTTCTAACCAATCGCAACAAAGAAAGACAGGAAACGGTTAATTCATATGAGAGAGACCAACAAAATAAACCACAACTGGCTTTGGTGCAGATAAAGTGTTGTGAGAGAAACCTGAACTTCAGAGTCTGAAAGCACCAACGCGCAGTGATCCTGCGTTGTGATCAATGCTCACTCTAGCTCTTCTCTGGAAAAAAAAGACCTTTCACCTCTATACAGCCAGTAATTGTCCTACAATTATTATAGTCTAATATTGTTATTAATAACCATTCAAATTAAATTAGCTAGCGAAACTAGACAAGGTTTCGATATCTAAACATAATAAAACGAAACAAAATATAATTTGATGATTTTTTGTTGAACAAGCGCTGGTCGTTATTTAATTGAAGTATGAGTTGACAAAATCAGTTTTTTAAGTAACTCTAATAAATCGGTCGCTGACCCTAAAAAAAATTTTTTTTTTTTGTTTTATCATGTTTAGATATCGATGATTCGATGCCCATCACGTCTGCGGAGTTTAGCTAACTATTTAATTTGACCCCGTATAAGGAAGAAGTCTCGAGTCTCATGTTATCAAAATATCAGTGACAGATTTACCGATAATACGTTATCAATAGTATAGAGACGTTTTTATGAATAAGGGCTTACTATCTAGACAGTCTTATCTCTTATCTACCATAAGTTACACATGGATAGATGTATTTATTTTAAGACCGATCGTCGACGACTCTAGGTACTCAAAAGTAACAAAGTCAAAGTGAAATAATTGATTTCAAATAGGCACTTAAAAGGCACTTTTGTAAGTCTTTATAAAAAAATATAGAATTGATTTTTGATTTGAATTTGAATTGAGAAGAACGCACAAGAAACTCCACCGTCACTCTTTTAAAGTGTTTTACAATATTTTGTATACATTAATTACACATGCTGCTTTTTATTGGCTAGTGAGCTGCCACGATAGTGTTTTACTCATCATTATGAACACCTTTTACTATGGGACCAAGCCAGAAATCGCGCAAAAATAGAATCAGTTGTTCCCTACATTTATGTTGGCATAACTCGTCAAAATGTAGGTAGGGATCAGCTAATTTTCAACAACAGCACAAGAGCTCTGAGTGTGTGTGTGTGTGCTCGCTAACGCTCACAGGAACACGTGTATGATCGCAATCATCATCATCATCATCAGCCTAGCTTTTTCCCAACTATGTCGGGGTCGGCTTCCAGTCTCACCGGATGCAGCTGAATACCAGTATTATACATGGAGCGACTGCCTATCTCACCTCCACAACCCAGTTACTGGGTAACACCACTTGGTAAGACTGGTTGTCAGACTTTCGGGTTTCTGACAACCTGAACGACTGTCCAAGATCCAAGAATGACAGTCGGGACCAACGGCTTAACGTACTTTCCGAGGCACGGAGGGGTCTTGGTATGTGAAGGTGGTCACCCATCCACGGACCAACCACGGCAAGCGTAACTTAAACCCGTACGGCTGTTATAACTTAGCCACAAGCAATGATCGCAATCATTATGATTTAATCCAACATATTATGGTAGAATTTGACCTTAGTAGCCACAAAAACATGATGATTATTCAGAATTACTATATAATATTTATATATAATATAATATTTCATAAAAAGCCGTATCTTTTCGATATTGATACTTACCTACTCATGCGATATCTGTTATCTCCAAAAATAGGCTATCTCGTCTCTACCGATGGGTGACGTCAAAGGTTCCATAGAATTGTTATCACAATGTGGGCAGAAAGATTTGGACCGTGTTATGCAGAAAGCAGCCATGTCGGGAAAAGTACAAACAGAGTTAGAAGCATTTTTCTGTCGATGGTTGCATTATGGATGCATGAACATAGCTGCATTTGACGGCTCATATCTCCGTGATAAATAGAGATAGCGGCATGGCTGTTTTTGTAAAAAATCTTGTACGTCGAAATTATTATGACTGTGTTTATAACTCATTTCTGAAAAAGAGCCATAGCTGCTTTCTGCGTAACTAGGTCCATTTTTTTTCTAGAAAGTGGGGAATTCCGTTGCGCCGCACGGAGCCTAATTAAATTCATGATCACAGATAAGGAAGAAAGGAAATGATTATTATCCAGAGAAGGTGTTATCACATGGGCGTAGACCTCCTCATTATCAAATACCACTGCACTGGTACCACAAATCTTAAAAAAGATCTGACTGGTACGATATAATGTTTAGAGCCTTAAAATTCTCATTTTCTACCAATGTGATTTATTTTAGATTTTTTTTTATTTGCCTGAAATATGGTGTTTTATAGATTTTATAAACTCTAAATAGTTCTTCATATTCCGCCTACTAAATTCAGCATGCAAATTTTGTGACAATAATAATGATTCTAATTTAAATCAATATAAACAAAATAATTAAATCCCCATGTCAAAAAAAGTACTGATCAAACACAATGACTAAAAAACCCTTTATTACATCTGCTTTTTTAAATTCCTGTGGTAACATTAATAGTATTTAGTACCTACTTATGCTATTATTGAACATCACGCCACAGTGCACTAAGGTAAACGCAGCTATCAACGACCCATCGAAAATCTGAAGTTATTACCGACCTATAAAAGTAATTTGAAATCTTTACGTTTCCAGAACTATTCTAGCTATAGGTAGGCAAAGTTACAGACGCGTTTATTCCTTGAGCATCGTATACTTTTACGTTAGTGTGAGTAGCTGTGCAAAAAAGAGATAAAATACGTCAGTTACTGCGGAGAAGCGTGGACGCAGGACGTGTCGTACTGTTCCCTTGTTCCTTCAAGTAAGTACGTGACTTTTCTATTTAAGACATTTATACAAACAAATGACGTCTATACTTTATCTTATATTACTAAATGTATTCATTTAAGTGTCAACTCTTGATTTCTTACGACATTTTATTAATAAAAAGTAATTTGAAACGATAAAACTTTAAATTAAAATGGGATGGTGTTAGCTTCATCAGTTTTAGTCGTTGCAGCTATCAACGACCCATAAGTCGGCAATGGCAGCAACGTAACTTTTCATTTTATTTTTCTTTTATCTTATTATATCACACTAACACAAGTATTTTTATGGACCAGTTTAAATCTAAGCTATCAGTCTTTATAAAAATCTATTAGCGACTAAACTTTTTGGTCTAGTTTTTACCTTTTAGCGTTGTCAATTTAACCAAAGTTATGATATTTTTCGAGGATCGATATTGAATAGTTACAGTAATAAATCATTGTTTTTGTGTTTAAAACAGTGTGCATTTGTTCATATTTTTTGTGATATTAATCAATTATAATCTATTTTATAGTCAGAAGGTCAATTGATTTAAAATAGCTATTTTTTTATGAGTCGGTAATACAATTTATGTTTATACTTACATACTTTATTACCGACCCATGAGGGTCGGCAATAGCAACTATAAGAAGCTATTACCGATCAGTTATAGATTATTTAGTTTCCTACTTTTATGACATAATAGGTACCTATTAATAAATGCTACTTATTGGCTAAAGCAACATAAAACATACAATTATATTTTTTTCCAGAAGTATGGAGCCACAAAAGCGGCGAAAAGTAAAAGAAGACAAAGAAAAAGAAGACAAAGAAAATAATAAAAAGAAAATAAAACAAGAAATCTTAGAAAAAAGGGAAAAAAAAGAATTATTGAAGAAAACAACGACCTTAAAGAAGAAAAATTCGTAAAAAATATTAAAAAAGTGAATGCGGTTAACAAAGAAGATTCTCCTGTAGCAGGACCTAGTAAATATCAATCAGATAGCGAATTCGATTTTAATTTACTTCCAAAGGAAGCAGCAAAGCGTCGCGTGCTTTGTAACAGTGAGTTAGAAAATGAATCTAAAAAAGGACATGAACATTCTAATAGTACTTTAATTAATGATAGAGATTCTTTTGAAACAGAAACTACCGTACGTCTATTAGAGTCAGACTCTTCAAGAGAGTCAGTTAAACGTCGAGTCTTATATAGCAGTGAGTCTGATGATGAATGTATTTTTTAAGTGACTTTAATGTTTCGTTTCTAAGCACCAGTTGTACCAAATCATATATGTAAATAATTAATTGCAATTTATTTCTAAAAAGAGGTGAACAGTCATTGGGACTGTGATGATTAATATTATAATTTTCAAAAAATGATTATAATAATCTCAATAGCATAAGGAAATATCCTAAAGTTTGAAATCCTTAAATTAAAATATATATATGTGTATTAATAGTATTATGTTGATTAATTTAAAAGTTTATAATTATTTAGTTCATAGGTATTATTAAGAAGTACTAATTTGTTTTATTAAAAATAACGATAATAGAAAAACACGAATAAGTATTTGCATTTTTATTTTGTTTTATTTTATTAAGATCGGTAATCATCATCATCACTAGCTTATATACATTCCATTGCTGGAAAAAAGGCTCCTCTCATATACGATCGGGAATAGCTGCATAAAAATCGTTAATAGCTTCACAGCCGTTTTTATGGGTCGGTAATTGCAACAATCGACTAAGTCACATTGTAAATTATTTTTTACAAGATAATCCTTTATTTAAACGTATTTGATTCAGTAAATACATTTTTTATACATAACACTAGCATATAAAATGAAACTATTAATCTTTAGAGGAACCAGTATACTAAAAAAATATGGTTGATTTTAAAATTGCCTTAGGGGGGTCGTTAATACCTGCGTTTACCTTACTAAAAATAATCATAAGACTTGGTTTAAACAGTTGTGAACACACGTTTAAAAAGTTGTGAACACATAATCCCTAGTGACCCTGAACATATCAAATTAATCAAACGTAACATGCACACAGTGAAATATATGACAAAGTGGTAAATCTACCGAAATCTTATCAAGAGTATCAGTTATCAACAAATCACTTCATCGACAAGGTTCGATAACATCGATCGAGTACCTATATCGATACCTAGATGCGTTATAGATATTTTTTTAAGGTTCCGTACCTTAAAAGGAAAAAACGGAACCCGAGGATCACTCGTGTGTGTCTGTCTGTCTGTCTATCACAGCCAATTTGCTCCCAATCTAATAGACCGATTAAGTTGAAATTTGGTACAAGTATAAATTTCTGTGACCCAAACACGGACGTGCAACGTAAATATAAATGAAATTTGAATATGGGGGCAAATAAGAAAATAAAAGTTTCCCAAACTGTACCATGTGACATATCAAATGAAAGGACTTACTGTGTGGGTTTCAAATATATATTTTTTATCATTTTGAAATAAATTGTTTTAAAATTATTTAAGAAAATAGACAAAAATTTACCATTCCCCTTACCTCCGACACCACCGGGCCTAAAATTTTGAAAAAAAAATACAGAATATAGTTCTATACCTATAGATTACAGAAAAACTTATAAAGTAAAGAGGTCTTAAAAAAAACAAATAAATCTCTCAATACTGTGCGTACAAACTTACATTTTCAATGGAATGTATGGGAGAACATATTTTTCAACTACAATGGTAAGTTTGTTCTTGGGATAAATTCATACCAACTAAGGGTTCCGTCCCATCATTTTGCGTAGTCCGACACGCACTTGGCCGATTTTTTCTGCCGAGGTACAAATATTTGTGGAGTATAGAGAAATTGAGAAACTTTTTTCTTATCAATGCCTTACCACACGTCGTTAGGCGGGTAGGTTCCCATTCTCCATAATATATTCATTTTATTGACTTCTTAAACAATTTCCAGTTTGTTGGAACACGCCAAATTTCATGCTTGTTGTCCTTTAGCCGTGTCTACCTTATAAACTAGAGCTTCATTTATTATTGAACGAAAACAACCTATACCTATACCTACCCCCTCAAATTATTATGTAACATGCATGATAGAAACGGGCTCTGTTAATTTTACGCATACTTAATCCTTCGCGAATATAAGCAGATTAAGATATTAAATCAACAAGCGCATTTAATTACTGAAATCAAATATTATATGTAATATTCCTTTATCGGTTCATGTTAATTGCGTTATACTTTTAGAGCTCTATCTTATGTAATATCAATGTAATATACTTTATCTTGCACAAATCAAATTGATTAGATATAATATGACAAAGACATCGTTTGTGTAACAAAATGTCGTAGCTTAGGAGGATATCTGATCAAGTCTGCGCTTGCGATGTTAGCATACCTTTTTTTTTTTATTTGGGTGGGAAATTAAAAAACTTCTCCCGCTCTGGGCGGAGCGGGAGAGCGTGTCAGACTTTTATTGACTGAAATCCACCCGTGTTCCTTCAGTTGCCTGTGCCAGGGCCATAGTAACTCTTTCAAACAACCCGCGACCCTGGCAGGCATCGACCCTAGCGGGCCCCATCAGTTAGTGTTGACATCTCTTTGGGGCGCGCGTGAAACACAACGTGCCGTCGATCCGGGCCTGGTCCTTACCGAACAGCGAGTTACCCATTGCCCGCCGTCCGCAAGCCCACGCCTGCGGTGGCCGGGAGTTGGTACTCAGTTCCCGACGCCCAGGGCGTCTCCTGCGGCAACTAGGGGCGTGAGGGCGCAAAGATTGCCTCTCCCTCACGCGTTCCGCCTCCTCCTTCGTGAGTATTACTGCTTTGCAGAAGGAAGTGACGGCATCCCATGCACTCTCGCTCCGTACCATGGCCAAGGCCGGACGCGAGGATCGCCGCCGCCGCCGATCGTCTCCACGAGGACGCGGCGGTACTCTGCCCAAGCCTGGCAGACCTCCACCGTATGCTCCACCGTGTCCTCCGGGCGATCCACACAATGGTAACACCCAAAAGTTTCCTCCCGCCTTATCCGGAACAATAACCTCCCGAAGCAACCGTGTCCGGTGAGGACCTGGGTCAGTCGGAAGATGAGGACGCCGTGGCGCCTCTCCAACCATTCCTCAAAGAGGGGACTTATCGCCACAATTGTGGCGTGCCCAGATGTTAGCATACCTAATTACGCGCAAAGGATTTACTTACTATTCATTTACTTATATCATAATATTTCTTCCCTAAAGTATGGACACTCACTTTTAACTGACAACGGTTTTTGTTTAAAATGTGTCCTATCTTTTACTGACTTCAAGAAAATCCCGACATAACTGCTAAAAATTTCCTAACAAGAGCCATCAACTAGACACAGATTTTCCAAACAAGGTTTTCATAAAAATATCCTTAATGTTTATATTGTCTATCTGTTCTAAGAACTGAAATATTTGACTTGAATACATTACTATCTTGAGACGTACTAACGGTGATAAGCACTAAGCAGTTCTCTTCCAAAGTAAATCTCCCTGGCGCCAGACGTACCCTTTCGATCGTGAGCTTACTTTGGAGGAATGACGTCACTAACTTACATAATAATAGGTCTTTACCTATGAAATTGCCGATTTTTGATACCGGCTAGTGTGAAGATCAATATCTTTCATTCTATTTAGAATTCCAAATTCAAATTAATTTTATAAAATAGCATGACATTTAAAAAATAAAATTGTTGTTCATTTGTTTTCCCGCCGGCGCCGCTCGATTTTTTTTTTTGATATCGATGTTTCTATAACCATGGAAAAATCGAAATTGCGCGCTATTTTCGAATACGAGTTCCGTCGTGGTACCAACGCAACACAGACAGCACGCAATATTAACGACGTGTATGGTACAAGGTACCGCAAGTGAGTTCTGGAAATTTTGATCTCAACAATGAGCCCCGGGGAAAAATTTCTAATCCAACGAGGCGATGAAAAACGGCTTTAAAGAATTTATCGATTCTGGTTCCCAGGATATCTATAGCAGAGGCATCAACGAACTTTCACTCAAATGGCAAAAGTGCATCGAAAATATTGCTTTAAAAAAAAATTGATTCTAGTCTATGTAAATCGGCATTTTCATGGGTAAAGACCTAATATGATGGATTCCACCAGAATAAGAAATCCCAAATACTTGTCATCAAAAAATACCCGTTACGCTTATTAGGACAAAAGATGTTACTAAAATCTGCTTAAAAACAAGTTCTGTAAGTTTATGATCAAATCGCACTTAATTTTATGGTCCTTGTTTTACAAGGATTTCCGTGCAATGTAAAAAAGGTGATCATCGTATTATGAAGAAAGCTCTCTGATGAAGTTTTTATTCAAGGATCCATGTTTCATTATTCTTCTGTAATTTTATACTGTTTTTTTTTTTCATAAACTTTTAAACTGTATTGCGATTTTTCACCAATCCACCATAAACTCTATGTTGTCTGATGTCTCGTAGTTAATTTTACTTTCTATTTTGTTTCAGATAAGAAATTGGAAAATAAAAGAAGATGTTTTGCGTATTCTGGAACACATCGATATTTGACACAGAAGTCTTAAACCGCAGATAATTGTAAAAACCATGGTCTATGACCACACGTAGGATTTAATACTCACAATTATTTCTATCATCTCTTCCTCAATCGCTTCCCCAGCTCTACTAAATAGAAATCTTTTAGTTATTTATTTT
This sequence comes from Dicycla oo, assembly GCA_948252095.1. NCBI lineage: Eukaryota > Metazoa > Arthropoda > Insecta > Lepidoptera > Noctuidae > Dicycla > Dicycla oo. Next base: position 25,942,919 of record OX411712.1, on the reverse strand, counting down.
TTTCATAATAAATCAATTACATATCTTAGCGACAATATACTAAAATAGCGTACAACATAATATTTTAAATATTAAAGCAGATTTTAACAAGAGAAATTATATTTAGGGAATTTTAAGAATCCATATCAAGTAAAGCCTTAGTGCCAGCAAACAGCAAACTAGCGTAATACCGTGCCAAAGAGAGTGATAAAGCTTGGTACAGACGATGTCTCACGGGGTGGTGCAGAAGAGTGAGAAGAACGGCAATGGTGCGCAGGCGCAGGAGTCGTCGCGGGACAGCACGGACAGCCCGCCGCCGCCGCCTGATGGGGGCTGGGGGTGGATGGTCGTCTTCGCCTCATTCATGATCCACATTGTCAGTGAGTATTTACTTGCCTTCTATTATTAATATTGTACAGTACCCGTCTAGTTATAGAGCGTCATAATGTCACTATACCTACATGCCACGCAGTTTCGGTGTTAAACTCCTTGTGCATATTGAGGGCCTAGCTAAATTGAAGGTATTGAATAGCTAAATTGACGCCTGAAGATATTGATTTTCGATCTGCGATGAAAATGCGCTATGTACTTTTCCGTATTTCGATATACGTCAGTTCGGTAATAAACAAACTGAGGAGCGTCTGTTCAAAAGGTCGTATTTCACTTTTCAACTTTTATTTTTTTTTATTTTTTTTTTTGAACTCATAGCAGAAAACTCCATCGAATGAGCGTAAAAACTTGTTCAAAAGGAGCGTATTTCCCATATAATAAAATCCAAAAAACTTGGATTCCAATCAAAACGGATGTATTTCTGCATTAAAATGTTCCCTTGGATTGTTTTAAACAAAACAGGCATATTTCTTCTACAAATAGCATCTTTTATTTATTTTTCTGTTCAAAAGGTCATATTTTTTTCCATACATAACAACTTTAATAAAAATCGTTTCGTTCGAGTAAATAACGGTATCGAGTCAAAAGATGACGGCTGTACGTTGAATATCATTATCAATAACAAACCTATAAAAAAAAAATTAAAAAAAAATATGACTGCATCTCTCTAACGACGTCGACAGATGACACTGACAGATGTTATTCTTGACGTTCTGTCTTTCGATGCGAGTAGATGAAATTTGTGAAATTTTGAACTTAGTTATTATAAAGTAAAAATCATATTGAAAATGGATGAGCAAGGTTTAGTCGAGACCTTGAATGCTGGTTCAAGGAAAAAAAAGCGTAAATTCAAATCAAAAGGGCATATTTCTAGAAGTGACAAATCAAAAGGTCGTGTTTCTGATTTTTCCGATCAATAAGTCTTATTTCTGAACTAAAATTAAATAAAAAAAAAGTTATGGTGTATTTTTTTTATTTTTAAAAATGCATGTAATATTGTAGTCTTAATCTTCACAATGATCTAAATTTAATTTAATTTTAGAATTTTTATAATAGGAATTAGATATTTTTTTCTGTTTTTGTAAAGTTTGTTTATCATAGAAATACGACCTTTTGAACAGATGCTCCTCAACTGATGAACTCACTTTCACATTAAATATGATTAACACTGATTAAGTACCTATGTAGATAAATCTGTCTTTTTTATCGAAGGATCCTTGTCCTTTGTTAACCATAGGACTGAGCCGTAACAGAGCTCCTTGTGACACAAACTACTCTTAGATATATCATGGCCAATCAGTCTATATCGCATTTACCATCAATCTTTACTTCTTTGTAAATTTAAAGAACATTTACATGACATTTATGTACCATAGTTCTATAGTTATTAATAATTAAGTTAAAAATACCTATAATATTCTTACCTGAAAAAGAAGATAGAAAATACGTTTATTTGCGATACACATGACGCTAAAAAATATAATAACAAAATAAAATAATAATAGAACAAGTCTGGGGAAAATATGCGTCACATTCACGCAAAACGGCCGTCGCTCAGCATAATGCCGCGACCCCATACGAGACAGAGCCCCAGCGCTGGTTTTCAGCGACAGCCGGCGTTGACGTCGACCGGTGCATCATGCAGTGAAAGTATAAATGACAATTAAAATGAGATAAATAACAATATCGAATATTTTCAAAGTTTACCTAACTAAGCTACCCTGACGCTTCCCCCTTAATAGCTATTAAGGGGGAAGCGTCAGGGTAGCCCGCATGTGACGAAACGCATGTGACTAAAAGAGTGATGAATATACTTGTTGATGGAAGGAGAGGCAGAGGAAGGCCGAAGAAAAGATTGTGTTAGGAATGATATGAAAGAGAAGGCAGTGAATGATAGCGTGACGATTGACAGGAGAGAATGGAAGAAGAAAACGTGTTGCGTCGACCCCAAGTAACATGGGAGAGGGGCAGGAAGATGAAGTCAGGGTAGCCCGCGAAATTCAAATTTTCATACGTGTTTTGCAATTTGCAAAGTCATATTTTCAGGATCTGTAATAAGTATTTACTTCAAATCGATTTCTGTCTTGAATTTTTCTTTTTTTTTTTACATGGAATATTTTAATTAAAATCTTGTTGGGGTGTTTCAGCTTTGGTCTTTACTAAAAAAAAAGCATTGTTATATCTAACCTTTTAAAGAAGCATTGGTAAAGGCGAGGCATAGCCGCATTATGTTTCCGCTAGTAAGCGTGCCGGGGCAATGCGCCTTTGTTATCATTTAAGACAGGAAGGCGAAGTTTCCTTTCACGCTATTAACGCTATTATAAAACCATTAACTGCAAAACGATATAATCTTCCTGAAGGTCGTGATTTCTAAACCTTACTAAAATATTCTCTCTCATTATGTGCTTGCAAAATTGATGTGCACTCCCCACTCACTTTGCTAAAGCAGTAACAGGCATGGCACGAGGATTTAAGTAAAAGTCTTGCAGATATATAAATAGATACTTTCAGTAGCTTGTGGGGTATACAAATGGGTAGGTATTATACATACATACAGAGCTATGTAGATACTTAATTTTCCTGTGTTTAGTGAAAAATGTATATTTCTGCTTTTCTTAGTATCTACCGAGGTGGGTCTTTCTTCATTACAGAATTTTACAATGCATGTGCTCGAAAAGAGCGTTTTCCAAGCAGCCAAACTGTGCAGAAAGTGCCACTTTTACGCACTAGTGTTTTTTTTTTCAATTTCTCTTTTTTTATTATTTTTTAACTCCGTCGTCAGCCCGACGCAAAGAGTTTTATTATTTGAGGAAACTTTTACAACAGATTATCAGATTATTTTATATTATTGGTTTCAAGTACAAATTATCATTCATATAAGAGGTACAATAAAACTAATACTTCATTAAACGCGTTATTAATTACTCTAGATTAGGATTTTGACCAATAAATTAATTTTAAATATTCATTTGCCTGAACGTTTTGCTCGTGCCGTTTTGTTAAACGATGTGGCCGCTATTTGCACATCGCTGCTTTGCATGAATACCCGCACAAACCAAAATTTTGAAATTACTGGTTTATAACACAGCCAAATGCAAAATAGTCCTTATTTCATGGAAATAAGACTCACATTCATAACGGTAAAACCGCCGATTGTGACGTTATGAATTTGAGTCTTACTTACCATGAAATAAGGACTATTTTGCATTTGGCTGTGTTATAAACCAGTAATTTCAACATTTTGGTTTGTGCGGGTATTCATGCAAAGCAGCGACATGCGCAGTAGAAGATAAGCTGAGCGCGCATGTATTTAAAATAAGCCCGCCATTTTACTAATTTCTTGCGATCTGGGTGTATCTGCCCTAGTCACTGAATAATACCCCTTGATAAGACTGGTTGTCATATTTTTGGGCTTCTGACGACGTAACGACTGTCAAAGATCCACGCGTGACAGCCGGGACCAACGGCTTAACGTGCTTTCCGAGGCACGGAGCGGTCTTGGTATGTAAAGATGGTCACCCATTCACGGACCAACCGCGGCAAGCGTAGCTTATCCTGATCGATCGACCCGTGCGGCTGTTATAACTTAGCCACAGGTACCTCTTATATGTAGGTAACTATTTCTTAAAATACCTATCACAAAAGGAATTCATGTCTAGTTAATTCATTACAAAACAATGGAACTTTTTCGAATGAAAAAGCCTGATGTAATAATTGACTCTTATCATACAAATAAAAAATCCACAAATACCTATTAAATAATGTCGTGAGAACTAAGCGTAGGTATTTACAACTAAAAGTAAACTTTTATAAGTAGATCGTATGTAATAACTGTTTAATTTTGCACTACAGGTACTTAACTAATCAAGTGTTGACAATACATATGATAACAGCTTCTGACATTCATTTTACTGCAAACATTTATGACTGCGATATAATTTGATGCGCGTGATTACATGGAGACCACTGTTATCTACAATTAGGGACACTAAAAATATACATAATTCTACGTAGAACTAGCATTTGCCAGCGGCTTCGCCCGCTTGGATGTTGGAAATTATCCCACGGGAACCGTACGTTTTTCCGGGAAAAAAGTATCCTATATGCTATTCTCTGGAATAGCATATAGGATACTAAATTTAATCCAGATCCGTTCAGCCGTTCTGGCGTGATTGAGTAACAAACATCCAAACATCTTCACAAACTTTCACATTTATATTACTAGCTTTTGCCAGCGGCTTCGCCCGCGTGTATGTCGGAAATTATCCCACGGGAACCTTCTACCGGGATGAAAAGTATCCTATGTCTTAATCCAGGTTATAAACTATCTGTATACCAAATTTCATCTAAATCCGTTTTTTTTGCGTGATTGAGTAACAAACATCCAAACATACAAACTTTCACATTTATAATATTAGTAGGATAGTAGGATTTTAGTGCTAGTACGTTTACTTAGATACTATCGACAAAACGGATGTCTTTACACCTTTAAAGTTGATTTTCGTGTACACTGATTCATTGAAAATACCCTGCCCCTATGGTTCTTTGTTTTACTTTGTCATAAGTACAATTGCAGCTTGCAAGCAACATTGTTTCAAAATTGGAAAAGCCTAGCTTTCGTCAATGGTACATTTTAGGCCACAAATTGTAATATTAAATCACTCATGGCCAAGTCAAAATATTCAGAACAGACACCATATTTTTCGACACAAACGTTAAAGCTAACACGAGATCACAAGAGTCACGACAGATTCGTTTGTCACGTCCTTTATTTCCCGACCCAGGATTTATATCTGCGTGACGTGTCAGCCCTCATATTTATAGTCCAGACACCTACTTCACAGTTCATCCCTTCGTAAATAAATAGTCAAGATCGTGGCGATGAATGTGACTCATTCATTAACTCTAGTGATCTTCCGTTGTTCTAGCCTCTCGTAAAGGGGATGTGAAATATCGTTGTCTCAATTGCGAGGTTCAGAATGGTTACAGGCTCTTTAATTCATCGCTGTCTAGAGGCATTAATTTTATCTTCATTACTTAAATCTTACATTTTCAAACTGACCTTAGCGTATGAATCCAGAATATATTGTGGGATTGCTTCGTCACCCAGAACGCGTTTTGTCAAATGTAAAAATAATCCTAAGAGATATTTAATTTTGCGGTATATTTAGAAATATGGAAAAGACTCGAGACCGTTGGCCTGAGAGTAAGTCGGACCAAAACTGAGTATCTGTTTTGTGATTTTGGCGGTCTCTCCAGTCCTGTGCCCATATCTCTCGCCGGAACGCCCTTATCGATCTGTTCCGACTTTCGGTACCTCGGGTCGCTTGTCCAAGGAGATGGTGAAGTAGACCGAGACATAACGCACCGGATCAACTCAGGATGGATGAAATGGCGACAGGTCACAGGAACAACTTGCGACCCACGGATGCCCCTCAAGTTAAAGGCCTGTCGTACTTTATGGGTCTGAATGCTGGGTCGTGAAGAAGACGGATGAAAAAAGATTGCATGCAGCGGAGATGAGAATGTTGAGATGGATGTGTGGAGTGACGAGAATGGATAAAGTAAGAAATTATTATATAAGAGGAAGTTTGAAAGTGGCGCCAGTGACAGAAAAGTTGAAATGAAATCGTTTGGCTTGGTATGGGCATGTGATAAGGGACGAAACACATGTGACTCAAAGAGTGATGAATATACATGTTGATGGATGGAGAGGGAGAGGAAGGCCGAAGAAAAGATGGATGGATTGTGTGAATTTTGAATGATTGAATGAATGAATTGATTGTATTTCATACTCGTATGAAAGAGAAAGGAGTGACGTTTTCTTCTTCCATTCTCCCCTGAATGGAAGAAGAAAACGTGTTGCGCCGACCCCAAGTAACATGGGATAAGGGCAGGAAGATGATGATTTAGAAATATGGCACAATGCAATGTGGCGCATTTACGCATAATAATAATCGTACTATCTCGTGATTCTGACCTTTATTTAATCTAAATTCGAGCAGCAAACAATTTAGTACATTTTCATATGTGTACAGAAGCTATATTTGAACACGTTGTACTTATCAAGGGGTATAATGTTGACGTGTTTGAGTTCGAGTAATAAATAGACGCTACTTGCCTAAGCTCTATTTATTTATGGCTCAGAGCGTGTAATTGTTGGTAGAACATTGTGTTTAAAACATACATAGGTATTTCGTAGATATGCTTCAGGTATCGGGCGACCCGGGCCGTGATAAATGCTTTTGTCGTGAATGAGTTTCGCGTGACAAGGAGAATAGAATTACTTGGCTCACACGTTGACGTCACTTCCCGTCGGATGACAGATAATTTGAGTTATCAGGAGACCTACATGAAACCGTCTTTTATCTAAGTACATCTGGACATTTACGTCGATCGTTTCTGGACAAAGGCAGACCTGTTTCAATTTCAACCTTGTTTCAACACGTACTTCCTAGTACACGTTTGGTTTACTTACTATGATTGACATGACTGTTACCCTCGATTAGTTTCAAAATACCTACAAATTAACCTAGTTTTTGTTTAGAATTCATTCATTTACTACCTACGTATTATAATGTAATAGGTTGGGGAAAAAGTTTCTTCGCATTTTTTAAGAAAATTCAAAACATTTTTTAATATAGTTTATTTACATTTAACTAAAGTATGTAGGTACCATTTTGTTCGATAACTTTTTGCCATCTTGTAGGTAGGGACATGATCCCATTGCTATAGAAATTTTGGGACTTCTGGTCAAAATACCGCGACAAGTGGTTTTGGCAGTACTCTCGTGATGTTAACCTGACACTGCCTAAAGAATTCTGAAGAGACCGAAACAGGTGGAAATCTGAATGTGCAAGGTCAGGACTATACGGCGGATGCATTAACACCTCCCAGCCAAACTCTCTTAATTTTTGCTGAGTGGCTAAAGATGTGTGAGGTCTAGCGTTATCATGATGAAAAACCACACCCCTTCTGTTGATTAATTCCGGCCGTTTTCTCTCAACTTCTTGCTTTAATCTCATCAGTTGTTCGCAGTAGAGTTCAGAATCGATGGTCCTGCCTGGTGGTAACAGCTCATAATGAATAATGCCCTTCCAATCCCACCACACACACAGCATCACCTTGTTGCGAGTTAACCCGGGTTTCGCCACAGTCTGTGAAGCCTGACCTTTTTTGTAGTAAAATTTTAAAATGTATCGAATTTCTTCTTTAGATTCACTCATCTTGACGGTACGAAAAACAAATGAAAATCACACATTTTCCTAATTTGAATTTGGAATTATGTTCTTTAAAATGTAAACTTTCAATGATACCAAAACCAGCCAGATACAAATAGTATAGCCAAAGAGATTTTATTACAAGTTCATACATACTATAATGCGAAAAGACTTTTTCCCCAACCTAATATTCCGGTGATGTTTTCCAACGACTCATTTGTTTTACAACACATATAGAGATCGTCAAATTGCAAAGCATAAATCAAAATTTAATCTTCTAAAAGTGTACCAAGTAATTGTATGTAGGACATAGGAAACTATTTCTTCAAATACCTATTACAAAATGAGTTCATGTCCAGTTAATTCTTTACATGGAACATTTTCTGAATAATAAAGCCAGCTATGGGTACTATTATCTCATATCATACACATAAAAAATACACAAATATCTATTAAATAATGACGTGCGAACTAAGCGTATTTGCAACAAAAAATAAACAACCTGTCGTAGCAATTATGGCATAGTCAGTGAAAACATTTTCAGTGGCGATGTAAATGTACTTATACATGATATTCTAAAATATTTTATCAATATAGTCCGAATAGTAAAGAGGATGTCGATAACAAAGAGTGCACAGTCACTAAGTTGGCCGATCGCCACCCAGATAGTAGGTACCGTATCATGTGTGTACGCCCACTAATCGTTATTGCATAGATTATATATAAATAATATTACGTAGACGATCATTGCAACGACTTAATACTGTTATATCATAGGTAGGTTTATTTTTATCACAGGATAAGTGCGATTCTTTGTAGGTAGGTACATATGTCACGTGCCAAATCCACGCGTGATAAATAATCTGTGACGAATTGAAAACAAATTGAGTATAAAATAATGAATAACTAAATCTTTTCACTTACAGAACGTATTCGTCTGGAAACTTGGTATTATTATTATTAGCCTTTATTGTCCCACTGCTGGGCAAAGGCTGCTACTCTCTAGCTCTCTCTGTCCAGAGCTGCCAAGGACCAATAAAATAAATTTTAAAAAAACATGACTGCCATGTCAAAAACGAACTAAAAAAAACATGTTGTATTCCCTGACTTTTTAACTATTTATTTGTATAATATATATTTTAGTGACAATTTAGATATTTCGCAGTCTTACTAAAGTCTGATTAAATCGTTTGCAGCCAAAGATGAAATGTTTGTTTTGCATGTACACCCTACCTATTATTAGAAATATTTTTTTCACCATATTGTTTTCCAAAAAAATATATATATAATAGCCAATGTCACTCGGGATGATGTCAGGATTCTAATGGTATTCAATGGAATAAAGAAACTCACCTATACGTACCTACATGAACTCTGAAAAAATTACACTCCTTTTTTTTGGGCAGCCGTGTAATAATTTCCATGACAATCAAGTCTCTGCGACATTGTGTGTCAAAGCGAAAGAGAATTGCGGCCATCTTTTCACGCGGTAGGGCAAACCTAACGATTTAAATCTTTGGTTGGCTTATCAATGTTTGTTTCAAACAATATTTCGAATTTCATTTGAATTATTCTCAAAAAGCGACGTTTCTCGTCTGGGTGTATTTATCTATATAAGTATGTATTTACAACAAAAAAAAAGTAGTGTATGTAGTATATCAGTTATCTGGTTTCCATAGTACAAGCTCTGCTTAGTTTGGGATCAGATGACCGTGTGTGAAAATGTCCCAGGAAATATTATTATATATTATATTATTTAGAAGCAATTTCTAGTTGAAACAAACTGATTATTTCAGGAAGTACTGGTGGGTGTCAGCATTAGATTTTCTACGCCTTTAGTAATCAAGCCTTACATTTAATTAAGTTCTCCAGTTATATGACCAATGTAATGTAGATAAAGGTACTTAACGGGATGCTTGGTTACGACTGCAATTAACAAATAGTCTCACATTTGTGTGGCTGATACTTAATTAGATTATACAGAGTGTTAGGTTAAACGAGGGATTTACTTTAAGGGGTCGTTGTACTCATCATTATGACAACGTTTACTATGGGACCAAACCTGAAATCGCGAAAAAAGAACAGCTGCTCCCAATTAATTTTTGGCGAATTATGCGAACATAAATGTACTGAAAAGATGATTTTTTTTTCGCGATTTCAGGTTTGGTCCCATAGTAAAAGTTGTTCATAATGATGAGTACAATGGCCCCTTAAAGTAAATGTTAATTGATCTATAATTTAACAATCACATAATTATATCAGACGTAAGGCGTTACCGATCAAATCTCAGATTGTTTAACTAGATTCTAACATTCCATCAATATCGGTAAGTACCGATAGTCGAGGCCTACGATCCGTTAGACGTGAGCAGTAAATCCCTATAACACGAGCTGCTTTAGCTGGCTTACACATGCACATAAACACGTCGATATGCACGTATTACACGCTATTAGGTTTGGAATAGCAGATAATCAGCAATACAATGGCTCATTGACTCTAGTACTTTAATAGTCATTCATTATCATCATGTCATGTTATAAAATGGGTAGGTAGGATGTGGTCGTCAATATCGCACATCATGATTTAGAAAGAGGAGTTCGTGGCTAAGTATTAAAAGCCGCACGGGTCGGTCCATCAGGTTAAGCTACGCTTGCCGGGGTTGGTCCGTAGATGCGTGACCATCATGCGTTAGTCCCGGCTGTCATTCGTGGATCTGTGACAGTCGTTACGGGTCGTCAGAAGCCCGAAAGTCTGACAACCAGTCTTACCAAGGGATATCGTATTACCCAATAACTGGGTTGTGGAGGTCAGATAGGCAGTCGTTCCAAGTAAAATACTGGTATTCCGCTGTATCTGGTTAGACTGGAACCCGACCCCAACATAGTTGGGAAAGGGCTAGGCAGATTGATTGATTGATTGTCCAAGGTAGGTTCGACTGACAGAGATGATGCTCTTCAAAGCGGAACTTTTTCTATGACTGTATACTTTACCGCTGTACATATTGCCATCGATAAATTTGTCGTTGTTGCCTATTTCTTTCGCTTACATAACCCCATTTGATCTGTTTAGTTCAGGGGTAGAATCCGCATCCGCAAGAAGCACAGGGCCCGTCGATGTGGTGACGCTTTGGGAAAGGTCTATGTGCAGTGTATTTTGCAGTGGCCATCTTACGGCTGAAATGATAAAGATAATGGTTAGAATTTCGAAAAAACCTGTTAGGATATAGTTATACCTACGTAAGGAATATAGGTACTTATTTCCTTCATGTTGACGTTCTTCATTGTCCGTCAGTTAGATAGAACCAAAAGCGGTTTTTACTTCTTTGGCTAAAATAAACAGGAAAATTGTTTGTAGGTACGTATTTATTTACTGAGCCCTACTTGGTCGTTTACAAAATTAAGATACATGTGAGGAAAATCTATTGATCTCTAGGTATTGGTATTGGGTTTGGCAAAAAAAACATGTTTCGTATTTATTTAGGTTCATTGGGTTCCGTACCTCAAAAGGAAAAACGGAGCCCTGATAGGATCACTTCGTTGTCCGTTCGTAAGTCTGTCTGTCAAGACCCTTTTTCTCAGAAACGCGTAAAGGTATCAAGTTGAAATTTATATAAAATACGTCGGTCTACGTTCCCTTGGTGCTCTAAAAAAATGAAGCTTTTAGAAGCTTCATTGACTTAGGTCAACACAATAAAAAATACGGCCATTTATGCGACAGCTTTTAATACTCGCAAATAAATCAAAACCCGTAAAAAAAAAAATAATTTAGCAAAAAAACAAGGTCTGACAGCACAAGTAAAGGACAAAGTCCTAAAATCGTTAATTTGTAGTTTTATTACATAAACAAACAGTTTTTGCGTTTACAAACTTACATTTGCAGTTGGAGAATTGACCGTAACCTATATCGATGTATGGAAGTTATTTTTTTCAACTACAAAGTTAAGTTTGTTTTTGGGATAAATTCATAAGCACTTGGCCGGTTTTTATATCCCACTTAGGGCTGGTATTTTGATCCGTAGTTAACTCAACCAATGGTTAAACATAGTAACTAATGGTTGAATTATGGCTAAATGTGAAAGGCTAAATGTATTCATTTTAGCTCATTTATATTAAAAAATAGTAACTAATGGCATAACTCATTCATGTTTAGCCTTTCACATTTAGCCAAAATTAACTCAACCAATGTAATGTTAAATACTATAGTAATGTTTAACAATTGGTTGAGTTAACTACGGATCATAAAACCGGCCCTTCCTTAGTATATGAAAAGTCAGTTTTCTTGGTAAGTCTAGGAGTCCTTTTTCACATTTAGCCAGATAAACTGTTGTTGGTGATAAATCACGCAGAAAATAAACAGCCATTAAACTAATCGGAGGGTCATTAAGAGAAATGTTGCTTTGTTGTGCGGCCATTAGTACCTAAATCGGAGTAGTTGGAAGACAAGGTTGAATTTCAGGTTATTTCACTGTATCTGAGATGATTGAAAATCAATCATCTTAGATCTGTATATTTATTTAATGGATAATATATTATAACGATGATAGCGCCCATTCTTAAATCGAAATTTATACTAAAAATATCTACAGTTTATAAAAACACTGCTATAGTTCGCATCAAGTAAGTTTGCCGCTCTGAAGTAGGCTAGAAATGGCTGCGCAGTATGTGCATCTGGATTGAGGGCTCAATTTCTCAATGTCTTTGTAATAAAGTGAAACATTTAGGAAAATTAGTAAATAATAATAAAAACCTAAAACAAAGGTTTAAAAATTTCTAAAACTTAAAATAAATGTGTTATCACCCTATGGAGAGTGCTCTCAATTCAGACGCTAGAACAAAACATGATATTTTAAATCTCATAATCTTAACCTTTGTGGCAACTGCTTTTATCTAAAAATTTAATAAACAATTTCTCAAAACTTTTAGAAAAAAATCAGCTCCGTAGACTGAGAATTTACAGATGTATAACAGTTTAACTAGAGCCCTCAGTTCAGTACTTGTCTGAACTGAGGGCTAAACCAAAACTAAGTTTGGCTGATAGAATTCGTAAAACAACCTAGTGTATATTATAATATATGTTAAAATACAATTCCTAAAATATAAATAATGGTTCGAAAGTAATCGGTTGCAAAGTACATTGAATTAAAATTATAGTGAAGCGTCTGAACTGAGAGCTCAATATTTTCGTTTTTATTTTAAATACTGAAATACATAAATCGAAACAAATTAGTTCATATGTTTTAAGAATAATTTTGTTAAAACTTGGTAAAAGTTCAATTATCCTACATGCTGTAATTCAGGAGATATACATATTTCACACATTTCATACAGAGAGAAAAGTAGGGTGACTAAGATGTTGTTTCCAGTGTTCTAGTAATGTAAGTACCGACCTAAAATGTAAATGTTGTAAGTACAATTGAAACGAATACATAAACATGTAAGAAATTTATTCAATGCAGATCTATCAGGCTCATTGGCGACGTAAAACTGGTGGATGCCAAGCTTCCCAGTTTGGCTCATCGCCGCAAGATTGTCTGCTTGTCGGTCTTCTATAGACTGTACTTCGGTAAGTGTGCTCAGGAACTCCACAACCTCATTCCACCGGCCCCCTTCTACCACCGAATATCTAGACGCACTGCAAATTACCATCCATACCTAGTTGCCATTCCACAAATTCGCACTAAGCGCTTCCAAAAATCCTTCGTAATACGCACGGCAAAAGAGTGGAACTCACCACCTGCGTCTGTGTTCCTGAACGCATACGAGTACAACCCGAGTCTCATCAAAGTTAGAGTGAACTTAATTTTGGTCTCTTCAAAGTTAGAGTGAAATTAGAGTGAACGTGGTGAAATGGCTTCTTCTGGGTAAGCTCACTCCATCGTAGACTTTGTCTCTGTCACCTCTGACTTATACATGTCATTCAAAACACATTTTAAGAAATCGTCTTGCGGCAATGGCAGTTCAGAAGAGATACAGCATAAAATGTACTAAATTCGTAATTTTACTTTTTCAGTACAAACAAAGTTTACCATTTGTGCCAAGTATAAATGAAAGAGGCTTTTTTTTTGCTAACCCATTTTACTTATGTAGTTACAAATATTTCAAGTTAATTAAAAGTTTTTAAAAATGTCATTAAACCTAAATACCTAGTCTTGCCATAAATATTGTAACGAAGAAATTTTTTTTTTTAATTGCAAATAATATTTTTTACTTTTACAGTGTGTTAGTTTAATACATAAATATAAAAAAAAAATTAAAATATAAAAAGCTTATTCGAAGTGGTCTCCATTGGCTGCAATACAGTCCTTTAAACGTTGAGGCCAGTTATCAATAGAAGCACGCACTCTTTCCATGGGAAAATTCTTCACTGCCAATCATATGGATTGTTTTAGGGACTCCAAATTATCATGGCGTTTAGAGCAAGCCGTACTCTCTAAAACTGACCATAAATCATAATCCAGCGGATTAAGATCGGGACTAGACAACGGCCAGTCTTCAGCTCTGTTGAAGTCCGAAACATTCACTTCCAACCAAGACGTGGACCGAGCTTTATGACCCGGCGCCGAGTCTTGTTGGAAGGACCATACTTGGTTATTGAACATGGTTTTGTTAAGGGGCTTAACCACCTTCTCAAGAATGGTATCTTGATACACTTGTGCCGATGTTTTGATACCTTTTTCACAAAAATATGGCTGTCACTCCTTCATAGCTAACACCCCACCAAACCATCACTGAAGTCGGATAATGCCCACGTTGCACTCCGTCGACTAATTGGGAAGCTTTCTTAGAGCTTTGAGCATAAATACGGTCATTTTGTTTGTTAAAATGTTGCTCAATTGTAAAGATTTTCTCATCCGTAAACCAAATTTTTCTGTGATCTCCCTTTGCGTACCGCTTCAGTAGTTGTTTCGATTTTACCACCCTATTCTTTTTTAAATTATCAGTTAAAAATGACCAGTGCGTCTCTTATAGGCTGCAAGTCCTAAGTCATCTTTTAAAATACGCGACATGGTTCTATCTTCATCTCCCGAGATAAAATCTTTTGCTTTCGGACAGGATTTCTTCTAATTCTTTCCCTTACTTCATTGACCACCTTTTTCGTACGAACACTACGTGGACGGCCAGATATTTTCCTGTCAGAAACAGAGGTCTCATTGTACCTATTAATAGCCCGGTACACAAACATTTGACTAATACCAAGCGTATTCGGTTCTCTTTATCACCCCACTCCATTTTAATATCGCAAATAATTGTACAATGTACTGGTGCCAAAATTAGAAAACTCAATGAACAATCGTATAAAAATGACAGATTCCAAGTTTAAATGTAATATCTATATTATTTTTAATTGTAACAGTATTTATGGCCAGACTGTGTATTGTATTGTACTTACGACAGTCACTCACGAACTGGAAACGATTGTGATGATAAATTATCAATAGTAGATACAGTGCACTATTATATTATTGATTTCTACATCCATGGACATGCACCATAATACATTGGGAAACCGACTGAACAAATGCTATAATGAAGGTAAATGTATCCGCGAAACAATGACCAAAAACATATCTACCCTACATTGTTTTCTGTTCCTAATGTATTGAAAAAGCAGATCTTCCTAATTACGGCATGTAGGATAATTGAACTTTTACCAAGTTTTAATAAAATTATTCTTAAAACATATGAACTAATTTGTTTCGATTTATATATTTCACTATTTAAAATAAAAACAAAAATAATGAGCTCTCAGTTCAGACGCTTCACTATAATTTTAATTCAATGTACTTTGCAACCGATTACTTTCGAACCATTATTTATATTTTAGGAATTGTATTTTAACATATATTATAATATACACTAGGTTGTTTTACGAATTCTTTCAGCCAAACTTAGTTTTGGTTGAGCCCTCAGTTCAGACAAGTACTGAACTGAGGGCTCTAGTTAAACTGCTATAAATCTGTAAATTCCCAGTCTACGGAGCTGAAACTTTTCTAAAAGATTTGAGAAATTGTTTATTAAATTTTGAGGTAAAATCATTTGCCATAAAGGTTATACGTTTTGAGATTTAAAATATCATGTTTTGTTCTAGCGTCTGAATTGAGAGCACTCTTCATAGGGTGATAACACATTTATTTTAAGTTTTAGAAATTTTTAGACCTTTGTTTTAGGTTTTTATTATTATTTACTAATTTTCCTAAATGTTTCACTTTATTACAAAGACATTGAAAAATTGAGCCCTCAATCCAGATGCACATCTGCGCAGTAGTCAATATCTATACTAAAAGAGCAGCGCGCCGTGGCATGCGCATCGGAAAACCTGGTTTCAGAGCGGCTTTACGTGAGGCGAATAATACCTACTATTATGTGGTTGTAGAAAATGGAAAACCTGTGTCTGCTACACAATCAGAATTGCGACTGTCAAAGATTGATGGTTTTAACAAGGAGGGTTAAAATGTGAGAGTCAATAGGAAGTCAAAGAGGATGAATCAGAACAGAGCACATGGGAATAATATTATGCAAGAGGCATATTACATTTCGACCGTTATTTTTGCTTAAATTGGCTAACTTTGGCGTTCTTATTCAGAGTAACTGAAAGACTTTGACAAATTTCAAAAGTTCTGTCGAAGCAAGTTTTTCACAAAATGCGCAACTGCATTTTTTCGAGTTCGCGGATTGACTACTGTACATAAGCAAATGAAATGAAGAATATATAATAATATCTCTTAAATAGTGTTTTAGTCCATAGCGGCATCAGAATTTTTCAGTACTTATGTAATAGCTAATAAAAAAAAATCCTTTCAAAACCATAAAACTACAAAAATCGCTCGGAATTAAGTGTACACTGTCTCCTTATTACATAAATATTATTACGTATTTATACCAAAATAAACGTTAGTTCATAAGAAATTAAAATTTCATACTTTAAACAAAACAAAAAAAAATATAAGACTCAAAATTACAAGTGCCAAATTGCAACAAATGCGATGCGTCGCCATGCTTCAATACATCTAATTTGTCAAATCTAAACCCAATTTTATGATAGGGCTCTTAAACTGTGGCTTTTAAAATCGAGAAATCTGTGTAAATAACCGAGTCTGCTTAAACAGAACAGCAAAATTACAATAGCATATAACAAACACTACAGACAATACAATTTCATATGGTGTCTGTTTTAGCAAGCTTCGTGTGCGGACAATGTGACCTCTTTGTTGATCTATTATTGTTATCACAGCAGACATTGGCCGACGACCTCATGCTATAATATTTATCAAAACAATAATAAAGTCGTGACATTGCCGTTCCTTACATTATACTCATCCATCATTACATATTTTAATAAGTTTATAGTGACAAGAAATACTAATAATATAGCTAGCGACCCGCCCCTGCTTCGTACGGTTTATACGACTTGACGAAACATGAAGATTTTTATAATTAAATGTTAATGTAATAAATTCTCTAAATGTTGTTGAAAATCACATCAAAATCCATTGCGTTGCCATCACACCGACAGACACGGAAAGCGACTTCAATTTATAATAAATGGAGACGGAAACCATTACATACAATCTTGGGCCTAAATTTAACGAGGTGAACATGATGTGAATAATAGATTCCAACTTATCAGTCCTTCGCGTGAAAATTCTGTAAGTTTTGACATTCTGAGAGCTTGAGTTATTAGATACTTAGTTAAAAGTAAGGTAATATTACAATCTTTAACTAACAACTGATTTCTGAAGTGCAAACCATGTTCTTTAAACACTAATGTATATTACCTATACATATACATTGCAAAATTTTGCTGAATACCAGTATTTTACACTGAGCGACTGCTTATCTGACCACAACCCAGTTACTAAGTATTACAATATTCCTTGGTAAGACTGGTTGTCAGACCTCCGGGCTTCTGACGACCCGTAACGACTGTCAAAGATCCACGAATAACAGCCGGAACCAACAGCTTAAGGCGAAAGCTCCAGGTAGCACGCGAAATTCAAATTTTCTTACGTTTTTTGCAATTTGCAGGTCAGTATCAGGTTAATGTTGTTGATCTTAATATGATTCGCAACTGAATTATAGAATTACAATAATTAAATAATTACAATAATTAAAATTATGAATAAAACTATATAATCCTAATGAATGAGGATTTCATGAAATCTTGGTAATTAGGGTTACACTAACTTAAGGAGTTGTATTACAATGCTTCTAATGATTATAATTTTGTAAACACATATATGTTACGGTCGCGAATCATACTTTAATCAACACACAACCTAAAACTGACTTGCAAATTACAAAAAACTTAAGAAAATTTGAATTTCGCGGGCTACCTGGAGCTTCCCCCATAACGTGCTTTCCCATCCACGGACCAACAGCAGCAAGCGTAACTTAACCTGATTGATCGATCCGTGCGGCTGTTATTACTTATCTCCACAAGGCACGTAAAGAACAATGTTCAATACTTGCCTTCCGTAGTCCGTACCTACTTTATTTCCCCCAAGAGTGATTCCACATTTTGACAAGCTTTTATTTAGTTTCACCGGTCCCAGTTCTCCCAGGTCCCGGTTTCCGATTGAGCTGAAATTTTACATGCTTAAGAAAATCGGTTGATAATGCAATATTATTATGTAATGGACCATGGAGCTCATCTGATGATGAAGCCGGAAGGTGGCCACGGAAACTCATTAACTAATAAAACGATGCAACCCTATCGAGTTTGGGCTCGTTTGATTCGTCTTGACAAGGATTCTGGTCCCAGATGATATACAGACTAATTAAAGCTCGTTTAATTATATTTTTTTTAATAATACACTTGATATTGCGGATTACATAACGATAAAATGGTAATGCTCGTTATAATACTCTCATAAAACTTGTAATACTAATCATAAGAACTAGGTAACATCTGCCAGAAGGTTTTTAATCCATTGTCGTGGCCACATTTTTTTCTTTTTTTTTTCCAACCGTTTTCAAAGTCGTCTCATTCCACGTACCTAATCCTTCTATTTGTTTAGAAGTACAGCAAGGGTTGAATGTTTCTATAGTTATGAGAATATCGTGGCGAGGAACGATTCGTGCAGATTTCTTTCAGTGGGGTTGCGGTGTCAAAGTATGTAACATTGGTCTTTTGCGATAACGTGCGATAACGGCTTTTGCGTGGAACGGAAGAGATTTCAAGGTCTTGTCCACTACTATCTTATATATGAGGAACTATATTTATATTTAATTAGCTATGCGACTAGCTTCTGCCCGTGACTTAGACCGCGTGTTTTTTTTTTTTTAACATAAAATATATCCTACGCAATAGCCTAGCGTAGCTTCAACGAATACTTATTATATATCATAGATAAATTATTTAAGTATTATTCAGAGGTTAAAATATTATAATTAGGAATTTGTTCGGATTTAGAGTCTACATTATAATTATAATCTAGCAGAAGTCATAAACTGAAGTCTTCAAATAGTTGATGTTCAGGTAAATTAAAAATGATTCTTGTGTTCTTAAAATTAAAATTTTCATTACTGTCAAGTTTTTTTTTAATTTAAAAACTATCTGCGTTCGTACTACGTTCTTAGGTGACAGGTAGACAATAGATATAATAATAGGTAAGTAAATGATAATGTCATTATAATCACAACTTTTCATAACACATACCCACTATAATTGAAAAATGTACAATCACTGCATTTATTAATCAGGCTGGTACATTTATAAAAGAATGAATGCAATCATTAAATTGATTGCAGTTAATTTTTGAACTTTGAACGTAGATAAGTGCAAAATGAAAACTAAATGATCTATTGCTATCTACGTAGTCTGGTCATAAGTTTTGTCACATATGGAAAGTTAAATAACTGACACAATGAGTTACGCACTACAACCATTTATATATCAAATGAAAGGGTATAAAATACAGATTTACACCAGATTATTCGAAATGTCCTCCTTTTGGTTCGATACAAGCCTTCAATCTGCAAGGTCAGTCATCAATCGAAGCACGCACGACGTTCATGTCAATATCGGCGACTGCTTTAATCAGGGATGCTTTAAGTGACTCCAAGTTGCGATGGGGTTTAGCGCAGACCTTCTCCTCTAAGTGCTGCCAAATTTTGTAATCCAAGGGATTCAAGTCTGGACTGGATGAGGGCCAATCCTCATGCCTGATAAAGTCGATTCCACGGGTCGTGAGCCAGTATTGGGTACTTTTCGCCTTATGAGCCGGCGCAGAATCCTGCTGGAATACCCAGTGCTTGTTTTCGAACAGTGTTTGTTAGGACTGTGTTTTGATGTACAAGGCCACTGGTTTTCACTACTTTTTCACAAAAAAAAAAACACTTCCGTTGGACCCAAATAGGACACCCCAAGCCAAACCATGAATGCCGTAGAGTGATGACCACGCTGAACACGTGGCACACGTCTGCTCGCTTCTTCACTAGAGTGTGCATACACTTTATTATTTTGTTTGTTGAAACTCTCCTCAACATTAAAAATTTTTTCGTCACAAAAAAGTATTTCGCGGTATTTTTTCCCGCGTACCGCCTTAACAAAACCCGGCTTCTTTCGAGTCAGATTTTCTTCAACCGTGCGTTAAGAAGATGTGCTGTTTTTTTTTCTATAAGCACGCAGTCCTAGGTCTTCATTTAACAGTAGTTCTGCTTAGACCCATCTGCAGAGCCAACATTTTTTGCTTGCGGACAGGATTTCGTTGGATTCGCGCCTTCACTGCTTTGATGACCGCTGCAGTCCGAACAGTACGAGGTCGACCGCTCCTTTGTTTATCTTCTAATCTTGAATCTTCCCTGAATCGTTTGATAGTACGA
This sequence comes from Dicycla oo, assembly GCA_948252095.1. Lineage (NCBI taxonomy): Eukaryota > Metazoa > Arthropoda > Insecta > Lepidoptera > Noctuidae > Dicycla > Dicycla oo. The sequence goes on along the minus strand of OX411712.1, from coordinate 25,922,506 downwards.
TAAATAAATCTCAGTGGAATTTTCAGCAGTTTGAATATCTCAGTTGGCGCGTGACAGCAACGACTACGTATACTTTATTCTTAAAACGTGTTACAAGAATGTAAGCTTGGAAATAAGCATCTATTTTCATATGCATAGCATACATAATCGTTATTACTGACAAAACTGTGGATAGCTGTATGTTTCCCTAGTACCTAAATAAAAACCGGAGAGCGAGTCGGACTCGTGCACCGAGGGTTCCGTACCATCATATATGAAAAAGTGTGCTATTTAGAGACATTGTTTTATTTTTTCCTGTAATCTTTACATAAACTTCTATCCCACATAATAATTTCAGATTTTTCTCTATGCAAACTTAGGAGATAAGGGGGGGGACGGATTATTTTTACATTTTTCATAAAAAGTCGAAAACTGTGCGTCCTAAAAAAAACAGAAATAATGTTTGAGAATGTGCAAACAGCGCTCTTTCATATGATACCCCACATGCCCTAGTAGCCCCACACATATTTTTATTTCTTTCTTATTTGCAAAATAGTTGGGCAAACGTCACCTAAAACTATTCCAAAATTCAAGTTGATAGCATTAGTAATTCTTGAGATATCCAGCTATGAGAGACAGATATACTGAGTCGCACCATAAGGGTCCCTTTTTACCATTCTGGTACGGAACCCTAAAAAGGTTACGGGTCAATGGGAACTACGTATAAAACAGAAGTAACGTGATTTACTACGAAGTTATCGCTAATTTATTTAATTAAGAATATTAATCGATTTTATCCATCTCTGTTACAGATAAAAGTATTTATTAATACTTAAATAAATTAGGTGATACCTAATCTAAAAGGCATTTAACAATGTAATAGGGTTTAATAGAGATTGTGGTAGGTTACAGTTGTAGGAGTATGTCGTTAACAGATTATTTGATTACTATTGCCGTGACTTCTGGGAAAGATAATGTAAAAAACTGAGCCACTAGTAATAAACCAGATAATCTATTTAGATACTCTAACCAATACGTCGTGATTTATAGTATTTTTGCATAGAATCTACTTAAAGATTACTTATCACTTCAATAATAATGTCACATAATTTAATAGGTGATGATAATATAGTAAATATTAACCCACCCAAAAAGTATCTTATGTGTTAATCTGTGTGCCTAGAAGCATAGTATCTATAATATTCATGCAAGCCTAGTACTTTTTCTTAGGATTATACTACTCAGATATTGTGCACAACGTGTCATGTCTTGAATTTATACTATCTGGAATTCATGCAATCCTAGTACCTACTTTTTGTTTGGTTACAGAGGTATTTGTTCCCGACTTGCTAGGTATTTTTATACCATTTTTTTTTTTCAATTTTTCCAAATAAACATAACTTTCTTATTAATGAACTGATTGAAATAAAGCAAACACTACAATACATTAGTGAACACCGCACCTAAATCGGTAAAGACTTTTCTGTGATTAGCGCGGTCAAACCCACAGACAAATAGACAAAAGTTCTAAAAATCATTGTTTTGGGTTCATAAAAACCCTCAAAAATAGTTCTTCTCAAAAATCTTCAAAATGCAGACGCGATCTGTTACACTTTTATTATATGCATAGATGAAATACTTTGCCCTTTTGAAAACATGAAGAGATTTCATGAACCTATGCTTTATATAATAGTTTTTAGAAGAATAGAATAGAAGTTTAGGCATCATTTTTAGCAAAGTTGGAATTGAATATTTTCGAACAGAAAAACAGAAAGTTCGAAATTATTCGAATCCATGTCGAGAATTTTAATAAACATAAAAACAATATTGCACCCCAAATGAGATCCGTGTCTAATCAAGAGATGTGGGCGTCGATGCGTTATACGGAATTACCGTGACATAGCGTGCGCAATTTTCGTGAAAATTAGCAGTTCAGGAACCCCAACGCTCCCATCAAATAGCGTTCCGAGCTAATTCGGGACTGGCGATATATCGGAAGTCAAGGTCAAGGTAGCATTTAGAATGGCGCCCCTGTGTTTTATTCAATACCTGCAGAACATTATTAGGTTTTTTGCAGAACATTGCGGAAAATTGTTGCTGCAATGCAGTTCAACTGTAGAAGATAAACTTTTGTGAGCACATGCATGATTTATGAATTACTAAATGTACCACGGTGCAGGGTGCGGTGTGGTGCGCCTTCATCCAGTCTGACTGAAAACTTATTCGTCATCGTCCTCCTGTAAGTTATATCAGAAAATGGCTTTAAGGCTGTTGAATGTAGGGGAAGAAAAATAGTAAGTAATTGAAATACTTTTCCAATATTGCATTACGTATTTATTTTAAGATCATAAAAATATATACACTGGATAAACTTCTTATACAAAATAAACTTACAAACTATTAAAATTAAAATATAATACCTAACCTAACAAAAACTAACAAACAAGTCGAGAAATTGCTCCGCATCGCAGTCTACTGGTAATGTACCCAAGAGACTGGCGGCATTACCACGTTGTATGGCAATGCTTAGCCTCTGGCCAGGGTAAAAGCCAGCCCTTGGGTCACACACTTGGTTACTTATTATTTTTTCTTCCCCTACATATATAACTTTCGGTGCCCAACCAGTATCCACGTACTTTTGAGTAAACAACAGTTAACTTTTTTTCACGTTTGTCGCATCGCGTGTAACTCAGAAGCTACGAATGACAACCCGTATCTTGCGTGCGAAGGAATTGCGCAGGAATTTAATAAACTTATTTGTATTGGAGCAATCTGTACCAATTGACATTATTTACATGTCGAGGGCCGACGACCTCGGCGTCTGTAATGAACTACACAGGTCTGCTGGTTCATTTTAATATCGCTATTTACACAAGTTGCGACTTAAGGATCTAATAATAGATACACATAAATAACTACTTCGCAAATATTAAAGGAAAATATATGTATAAATACTGCGTCTAGCTAAAGAACGCAACGCCATAACATAACCTTTCGAAAAATGTATGCATAAATACTGCCTCTAGCTAAAGAACGCAACGCCATGACATGAAACCTTTCGGAAAATGTATGCATAAATACTGCGTCTAGCTATAGAACGCAACGCCATAACATGTAACCTTTCAAAAAATGTATGCATAAATACTGCGTCTAGCTAAAGAACGCAACGCCATGACATGAAACCTTTCGGAAAATGTATGCATAAATACTGTGTCTAGCTATAGAACGCAACGCCATAACATGTAACCTTTCGAAAAATGTATGCATAAATACTGCCTCTAGCTAAAGAACGCAACGCCATGACATGAAACCTTTCGGAAAATGTATGCATAAATACTACGTCTAGCTATAGAACGCAACGCCATAACATGTAACCTTTCGAAAAATGTATGCATAAATACTGCCTCTAGCTAAAAAACGCAACGCCATGACATGAAACCTTTCGGAAAATGTATGCACAAATACTGCGTCTAGCTATAGAATGCAACGCCATAACATGTAACCTTTCGAAAAATGTATGCATAAATACTGCGTCTAGCTAAAGAACGCAACGCCATGACATGAAACCTTTCGGAAAATGTATGCATAAATACTGCGTCTAGCTATAGAACGCAACGCCATAAGATGTAACCTTTCGAAAAATGTATGCATAAATACTGCGTCTAGCTAAAGAACGCAACGCCATGACATGAAACCTTTCGGAATATTAAATGTCGTAATTGAAAATCATTAATGGTGAATCCGTGACATCGTTCTATCATGTCGCAAGGTCAGACGTTCCGTTCCAGTTACCACAACTTTCCTTGGTAAATATTTAAATAATGAAGAAATTAAGTATGTCACGAATACTATGTGTATATCTTTACACAGTTTATATGGAGCTGGCTGAAAGTTCTCAAAAATCGACTAAAGTATCCGCAAAAAAGACGCATTATTTTCAGGAAAATCAATCATCCCTAAAAGAAACATCACTTACATTGAGACTAACAATAAAATTTCTATGTATATCATAATTTATTCATTGAACTAGGACAGTGAAAAGGGAATCTATTCACAAGAATTTTCACACATGAAGGCAAAACGAGCGAGTCTCACGGTAGTCGCATCTGACAGCCAACTCTAGCACCGCGCGCGCTCATTGGTCAAATCAAATAGCGCGCGCTTCCCCGGCTTCCTGTTACACACTTCTGTCCCTTTTCACGAAATCACTCTCACGGATTCCAGGAAAGATGTTACGCATAAAAAAATCTGAATCAAAAATTCTATGTGGGTTAGATAATATATCATTATTTATTCATTGAACTGGGACAGTGAAAAGGGATTGTATGATTTCCCAAAGATTTTCACACATGAAGAAAAAATACCATTATCAAAGTGTCAATATATCATTCGACATCAACCACTTTAATATTGTTTCTCTATTCCATTATTTGTGCGTTATTCTTCTTTAGAGCACTTTTGCGGAAAGGAAAATATCATATGTCTTTTTCTATCTAAATGTCTTTTGGTATGGAGTCACAAAAATTATACATCACTCGGATTACTGAGAGATTTATTACACGAACACCTACTTTCTACTCCCCAAAGGTGTAACTGACGGCCTATTTCATGATTTGATATGAAAGCTTGAAGATAAACTCTAATACGTGAGGCTTATGAAAGAATGAGCCCGGATTAGCTGACAAGTTAATCTAAGTAACAACAAAGTTACATCTTCTTACAGACTCTTAATGTGATTATTGGCAAAATTCGACAAACTTCGCCAATGCCTCTTTATTACATTGATTCAGCTACTTTAAATACACATATTGGGAGTAACGGTGTTGTTTTATAAGAAGATGTAGTGACAAAAATTGAAAAGTGTATGCTTAGACGGTTTGGTCATGTTGAGAGTATGAATGAAAGGTGACTAACAAAAGGTATTTACAAGGCAGATGTGAGTGGAAACGCCGGGAGGGGACGTCCTAGGAAGACATAGTGGCCTTATTTGTGATGTTCTTCAGAAAGGTCCAGACGTCATGCATGTGTGACTAGATATATGAACGTAAACGAGGCAATAGAAGTAATGTTCGTAGCAGGGGCATTCTGTAGTTTCTGTCTACCCCCATGGGAAGACTGTTTCGCCGCTTCAAGCATATTTTCCATTTCTTTTGAAATAAGTATATTCGTATTCCGTATTTTTGAGATGAATTAATATTTAATAATAAATTAGGAAGTCATGCAGTTTCCTATCACAGCATCCAAGCTCGTACATTTTAAAATAAAGTTTTCCTAGCAACATACATTCATAGCGAACCATGCCAAAAAAATAAAAGGTAAATAGATCGTAATCTTCACAATCTACAATCTTTTTGACAAGATCATCCGTTATCTTCGAATGTGCTACTCTTTTTCCTGGATGTCAGATATATTGATTGATAATATAATATAATTGTACCTACCATCACGTGAAGCTTCTCTAGTTTACCTGATGTTATCAGATCAGACACACGGACATAGCAACGCTGCTCGGCGCGGGTGGTAGAAATGTTTATTGTGGTTGAACTCTGACTGATCACAACTAGAATGCATATTTTGGTGCAAAATAGCATATTTATGCACTTAGCTCTTCCCCGTTCATTGCAAAACTTAATTAAAAACTCCGGCATGAAGCATCTATTTAAATAATTTGGCTTGAAATAATCTTACTGAAATTAAAACTGCCAACGTTCAGCATATAATGAGAAATATGAAAATTCATTTTCCTCAGCCTTCTTCTGAATTAAAAGCAAAACCACTAACAGCTGATATTTGCGCTTTAATTTTAGCATACTAATAAATAAAATACTTTGCGCGATCTGCTTCTATTTATAAAGAGCAAAATACCAACGACAACACGCGACGTCGTATTTTCCTATCTGGATAATATTCCCTCGTAAAATTGTAACATAACATCATCCATTTATAAGTAGGTTACAATAATTCGAATAAATTCACCTCGCGGCCGAACTATCTGCAGAATCGTCTACGATAAATTAAAATCAATCGCCGCGCCGAATGTATGTAAGTGCATCATTTCAGAACGGTTGCACCTATTTAGCTATTTTTTTTTTGTGTCTGGACAAGGTTTGTATAAAAGAAAATGTTTTAAAATTGCCGGGAAAATTGGGAAATTAGGGAAAACTGAAAGTACAATTTCTATGGGAATTTTGTATGAATTATTGAGATTTTGACAGGACAACGTTTGTCGGGTCAGCTAGTAGTTAATATAACCAAAAAGGTCTATTTAATAATAAAATGTATCTCTTTTATACATATAAAGGACGAAATTAAGTATCATTAACAAAACTCTTAAACGGCTGCCAACGAAATAAAAAGTGACATTTACGTTTCTTTACGAAGTTAAGGCAATGATGTATAAATATCGCAAGCTCTGGAAGTATCTTCGCGATATTTTTCCGCGGCTTTTCAGCACACAAGAAGAGCTAGACATCTCGATTTTCCTTGCATTAAACTTGCTATGAATCTGCCATGAACAAGCCGACTGCCGGAAACACGGATCTACGCGAGCCACAATGGCTTTTTAATTGTATCTGTAATTACGGCCACGATTCCATGTCACCGATTCCATTACCAATCACAATTCCATTAGCTACTACTTCAAATGCCATCATTATGGTGTGTTTCATATTATTGAAATTATAAACAGAATTTCGTTTAATACATCTAAAACTGTAACGAAACATAACGAGCCAGGTTTCAGTGTTTGCTAAATCTTGTTTCTTTGTTCATCTTTCTGAGAGTACTTTGTGTATTTATAATGTAAGACGGTGCTCGGATAGAGAAAACACTTTCCTCGCTCATTAAAATTAGAATAGCAGTACTAACAACTTACTTTATACATTTTTCATCTCAGCCGCTACCTCGCGGTCCCTGAAACGAGCGCACGCGCCGGTTATTTAATTTCTCTTATCGTCGTAAAGATGTTTTCTCTAGTGACATTGAATGCGAAAGGAAGCATCTTTGACGTTGACTCTCGTCCCATTGTCAGCGCGTGCCTTTGTTTAGTAGTGGTCTACGGTATAGTGGCCGTATTCTCCTATTTCCATACTTCTCGATATTGTACCTGCATATGCCTATCATGTTAACCTACTTTGTGGTACAACTCTGACGTATTGTTCACACTCATCTATACATGGTCTTTGGCAGAGTGGGTGGCTATGAAGTTTATAATTGTGAACTTTGGCCACTCTAATTAGTATTCTAATTGACACCTATTTATTTAAGGGTGTGATTACAAAGTTATCGTTATGCATAATGCACTTCAATTTCATAATAGTTAGATATTGACATTACCTATTGTATTTTATTAAATTACATTTTTTAACCGACCTCAAATAGGAGGAGGTTCTCAATTCGGTTGCATTTTTTTTGTATGTTTCTTACGCGATTGCTCCAAGATGGATACACCAATTTGGAAATTCTTTTCTTGTTTGAAATATACTTCCTAGATTGTCCCATATAAATTTTATTAATTTTGCTTCGGTAGTTTTTGAGTTAGTTGAGTTTGAGTGTTTTTTTCCCACTTAGTTTATGTGGATGATGTTTTAATAACTTCCTATCACTGTTATTTACATAGCAGGTAGTGGTAATCAAATTTGTGTGGGGTAGATACCACAACTAAAAAGTGAAAAATAAAAACTTTTTAGTAAAAAATAAAACCGACTTCCAAATTTTATCACTACAAAGTGAAAAATAACTTTAATTTCGGAAGTCGGTGGCAGCAAATGAAAATACAAAACCAAAGACACCGACTTCCGAAATCAAAGTTATTTTTCACTGTAGTGTTTGTGTTGTAGTGTTTTGATTTGGAACTCGGTTTTATTTTCTACTAAAAAGTTTTTATTTTAAATTGAGATTGATACTACTGAATTATTATAAATTAATAGAGAAACTATAATATAACAACTTATAATATCTTTAATCTATGTTTCCAAAAAATACTATTGAATGATTGATTGATTTAATAGGTGCAATCCTGTATCCTTTAGGCATAATACGGTTTAGGTACTGTCGAAAACATAAGTATTTATTACAAAGTAATAGCGCAGCATTTCCTTCTCTACTACCTTTACGTATCTATCAATTATCATGTATTGAATAAGTCTGTTTGTCCTGAGTCTGGGTGTAATTATCTATATAAGTATGTATTTAAAAAAAAAAGTAAGAGTGTATGTACCTAGTACCTATTTATTTATTTATTTATTCAATTGGTCTTACGAGCTAACATATTTAACATCCAAAACGCTCGTACGATTAAATATATATATCAGTTATCTGGTTCCATATTACAAGCTCTGCTTAGTTTGGGATCAGATGACCGTGTGTGAATAATGTTTTAGGATATATTATATATTATATTATTATCAAAGCGCTACAGACTACAGAAGTAAATATTTCTGATTACGAGAACTATTTTTAATTTTTGATCAGTTAGTTCAACCTTTCTCTCTGGACAACTTTGCTTTACGAGTCAATAATGGCGTGATGTTTTTCGTTTCAGCCGATGGCATGACCTATTCGTTCGGCGTGTTCTATGCAGAGTTCCTGACCTACTTTGATGAGGGCAAAGGCAAGACCGCGTGGATCGTGTCTATCCTCGTAGGGGTCACACTTAGTTCGGGTAAGTAATCAATTTAATACAACGCAATTCGAGCTTTGAACATTCAACTCGGCTGAAGTAATGATGCCGTCAACTTGGAACCCAACCGCGCCTGACGCAAAGTGTAGTTTCAAATGCTACATAAATTGTATCTTTGCGTATTTATGCGGTTTCATTTCATAAATTCACTCTGTAAAGGAATTAGTAAAGGTTTTTAAACCTCATAATCATTCAGTCAGGGGAACATTTGCGTTCCAATGGAACATTATAATAAATATTAGAACAGATGAATAATTTTACTATTATTATTCATCTAGCTGATATGTTTCGAACTCTGGTCCTTTGCAACATGTGCGAGATAACAAAACAGCATGATACCAAACACTACATATATTCAGAGGCAAAAATCTAGGCTAATACTACGTATACGTTATAGACAAGGAATTGGGTTTCAAATTATGAATAATTCCAAAACAATTATTAGTTTGATTCCCTAATCCCTGAACAAAACTCATTAATGTTGTTTTACTCAGGTATTAAAGTAGGTAATTTCATAAATTCAGTAGAGTCAGTTTCATGTCAACCACCTTTTAATGATTCCAGGTCCAATATCGAGTTCGTTCGTGAACCGCTGGGGATGCCGCGCGGTGACGGTGGCGGGCGCGCTGCTTGCGTCGGTCTGCGTGGTCCTCTCGGCGTTTGCCAACAACGTGTTGACGCTCATCGTCACCATCGGCATCGGCACCGGCTTCGGCTTCGGCCTCATCTACCTCCCCGCTATCGTCAGCGTCACTGTATGGTTTGAACGTTACAGAAGTCTTGCCACGGGTAAATATTTTTGGTATACTTAAAAAGTATATGAAAACTCTTTCTTGACTTCAGAAATATCGGTTTTAATTTTGATGTTTCTCTTTTCAGGTATTGCAGTATGTGGATCAGGACTTGGAACATTCTTGTTTGCACCATTCACATCAATTTTAATTGATAACTTCGGTTGGCGCGGTGCTATGGCTATCATCGGTGCCTTAATACTGAACTGTGTGCCATTAGGTCTTATATTTAAACCCGTTCCTGAAATCCCCCAAACACCAGTCACAGAACCAATGCTGCCGAAAAAAAATAAGTCTCCACTAAAAAGATCTCAGAGTACAGAACATGTCCTCAGAGCTAATGGAAAAGTTGATGACAATGATGTTGCAAGACTGACCCTGTCCCAGCCTGCCTTAAACAAACCTCATGAACAAAAGCCACCTCACTCACGGCATGGTAGTGGGATCATGCAAAGGCCGGATGTTTTATATCAAGGCAGTATGACAAGTCTCGCCAGATTCAGGTCAACGTCACCTGAAAGAGTATTCACCACCATCGTCAGCACGAAAGAAGAACCAGAAGTGAAATGTGGCTGGTTGCCTTGCTCAACAGAAATCAAAGCAGCGCTCGGAGAGATGCTCGATTTGTCACTCCTCGTGGACCCTATTTTTATTTTGTTCGCTGCATCGAACTTTTTAACTAGTATTGGATTTTATATACCATATGTTTACACTGTGCCAATGAGCGAATCGCTAGGAATTGAGAATCCACCATACCTTATTTCCATAATTGGGGGATCAAACTTGGTCGGGAGAATAATTCTTGGTTACATAAGTGATAAGCCGTGGGTAAACCGCTTGCTGGCTTATAATTTGTGCCTTACAATCGCGGGTATTGGTATGTATATCGAATTAATATTCTTTAACAACCAAAGGTTTCATTGTATTCAGATGATTATTAAATAACACCTTGTTTTCAGGTACGGCAATGGCCATGGCCTGCTGGGAGTTCTGGGGTCTCGCTTTATACGCTACCACATTCGGATTTTGCATCGGTGCCTATGTAGGACTGACTTCAGTCGTTCTTGTGGATCTACTAGGTATCGAAAAGCTCACAAACGCATTTGGTCTCCTGCTACTATTCCAAGGAATCGCTTCCCTAATAGGACCACCATTTGCAGGTAAACGATCTGTAGTGTACATTAGGCATAGCTAATAAGTTCCATTGCTTTAAGTAAATAATCAATTAATATTTGATCATGCAGGGTGGTTGTACGACACGCTCCATTCGTATGCGCCCGGCTTTTACGTGGCAGGCGGTACGATATCGCTGAGTGGGTTGATTCTGTTCTTCATTCCCGTGATCGAGAGGCGACAGCAGAGGCGGTGGGAGGAGAGCACAGCGCTGGAGCAGATATAGCAGGCCGAGACGAGGGGCGGGGGGGCGCGCGAGTGCCCGCTCATCGTGCTGTGCAGCCCCTCCACGCGCAGCGCCTCCAGCTCCGACTCCTACAGCAACAGGGTATACAAAACTACAATAATAGATGAGGAAAATAATTATTATGTAAATGATGAAGAAGATTGTGAGTTTGTAAATATCGATACGATGGATGAATGCGACGAACGTTTCGATGACGACTATCGAACCCATTCCAGAGGACGTATTGTGTGTGCGTGCGAGATGTGTCAGTAGTTAGTGATAAGAAAAAAGGTGCAATATAAATCTATACTTTCATCTTTATAATTATCCATTTGATTAAATTAAAACTTAGTATAAATGAAGTGCCGCTATAATATCTACGTTTTCTATGTAATGCAACCGATCGATTTAAGTAGTTTTAAGTAATAAGGTGTATAATAAATATAGTATATTAATATCTATGGATAATACAAACACTTATTATAGTAATAGGATTACTGTAAAGAAGTACATCGTAGTCTTAATTTTCGTAAAGTGCGATATGTAAAATTTAACTTGGCTGTTATTTGACACTATCAATGGGCACATTGGAATAAATAAGTATCTTGGAAGTGTCGACTAGTCGTGCTGTATTGTGTGCGTGTAAGTTTACTCCATAATGTATGGCCTTACTGTGGACCAATCGTGGGTAGAATGTGATGTCATCAAAAGTACCTAGTAAAGGCAAATTGTGCTTTTTGTAAATTTAGAAATAATTAATCAAATACATGATACAGCGGCTATTTCAATTTCTTGATATGCTACTGTTATTTTCTTTTAAGTAGGAATATTTTTCCACGTTGTGTTCAGTAGTACACTTTGTTGATTAGAACTTAGATTGAATTCAGTTTCTTCCTTCACTAAAATATACATGTAATGTACATTTCGACTGAATTAGGTAACCATACTATGTAACTGGACTGCGCTGATATTCTTCGTACAAATCTTTTTCTCTTTGTATTATATTGTTGGCAATCTTGTAATCGTATTTAATACGATTTCATACATTATTTAATGTTACTATTATGTATACTATACATAAATATCTAAAATTATAATAAATTACAACTGTATGTGTCTTTTATATTGAAATCCTGAACTTCCCGCTAGTAAAATATTAAAAAAAAGTTATTGCAATATGCTCACAACCAATAAAAATCTGCTATTTGTAATTTATCAAGAAAATCATGAGTACAAAGTATAAGTACAAAGGCATTTAATTGGTACAATAGTCACACGTGCAATAAGACCTTCACAGTCGGGCCTTCATTGCCTATGCGATGCGGTAAATGTGCCTTGGTATGTATACATTGAAAATGAATAATGTTGCCTTAGAGCTGTCTCACAATCACGACTTACCTACCACAAGCGAAAACCAGGAGACTGCTATCAGCAACCACACCATCATTGCATTAGTCAAGCGTGTGTCTGTAAAGTAGGACTGAGGGTTCCGTCTCAAATCTGTGCAAACCTGCCCGCGGCTTCACTAAAATATGAATTGAATTTACAATAACTTAGCAGTTGAGAAAAAAACCTCTGATATAGTGGAGGGTGGACAGATTTCAATGAAATCAACCAAATGTTAGTTCAAGATATGGCCTATGAATTTTCAACTTCGGATTTAACAGGCATATTACATTTCGACCGGGATTTTCGAGTTAAATGGCCAACTTTGGCGTTCTAATTCTGAGAAACTGAAAGACTTCGTCAACTTGGACGTATTGAGTGGTGGAGAATAGTTATTCAGACAGTACATAGCAGCCTCGGTATTTATCAATTTTTTCATATCTATATAAATAAAGCCAAAATTCCGAAGCAAGTTTTTCATAAAATGCGCTATTGCATTTTGAAAGCTCATGGATTGACTACTGTACGCAAATGAAATGAAAAATATATAATAATATCTCTTAAATTTGTTCATAGTGGCCTCAGAATATTGAAATATGTATGTATGGAATAGCTACAAAAAAAATCTCATTCAAAACCATAAGACTACTAGAAACGCACAGAATTAACTGTAAATTTCTGTTTACTACATTAATATCATTACGTAATATTTATATAAATTAAAATTTCATACTTGCTTTAAAAAAAAAACATAAGACTCAAAATAAACGTACCTAATTACAACTGCCTAACTGTTACTTAAGGCAATGCGTCGCCGTGCTTCAATATACCTGGGGGCTTACTCTTCAAACTAATTTTAATTCCAATCTAAAGCCAATCCGATTCCAATATCAATTTTGCAGTCACGTGATTCGGTACTCTTGAAAACAATTATGTCAACATTGGATTGAAATTGGGATTGCCCAGCGATTGTTTTGTTACGTGTGAAGTTAGCTATTTTACAGGCCGCAATAGTGTGGTTCAACTCATTACGATAAACGGGTAATGGGACTTTAAAATGTTTTATCCTTTAAATCACAAGGCTAATAAATAAATATGATATAAATAGTTGTTTAATTAATTAATTGTTACATATTAAATTCATTTGGGCGTAAGAAAATGATTAAAATCATAAAATTAACCATGACTTAGGCTGCGTGCGCTAGGATCGTTGCCTACACTATATAAAAAAAGACGGCGTATAAGTTCTCCAATTTCTAAAACAGTCAAGTGGTCTTAGGAATTGGTCTTAGGAATTTTAAGTGAATAGTGAATTCGTAATGTAGTTTGTTTAGAACAGTAACTGGTTCGCGTTTGGTTCCTTGTTAGTAAAATAATTAACTAATATAGTTAAGTGTTAGTGTATACAGTTAAGTGGTAAGTAAAAAATATAAAATCATACCTACTTATGTTATTATTTAAAGTAGGTAACTACCTAATGTTTTTAAAACTTTAATTAATGAAGTATTTTTGTTAGTTATTTTCTTGGTCTATGTTTTAAATTATAATATGTTGTACATAATAAAAGTTTTCGCATTTGAGTTACAATGGCAAATCGTCTTAGTTACGCCCAATTAGAAGGTTTGGTAGAATTCTTGAAGCAAAACCCAGGCATAGCTAAAGGTAATTCAAAATAATGAAGTAGGTATTAATAATCATTATATACCTACAGTAATTTCATTGAAATTAATGCGTATTTTTAGTATTGGTAGATCTCCTCAAACAAATCCTTATTCACTCAATAATTTGCTTTAAATTCGTCTTCATTCATAGAAAAAGCTTTGTCCGTATAACGCATCATCCGACGCTCATCTCGTCTTTGTTTCAATTGTTTTTTATGGGAATTATGTAAAACATTGTATATTAATGCTAATCGTGCCATATTTTACACTTATTATTTACGGAAAACCGCTTAAAACGCAAAACAATTTCTAAAAAGTTACACTTTCGTTATTGGAAAAATCACAATCAATAAACAATTCCAACGCAATATTAACGCAATACACAGCTGTCAAAATGAACTCAAGAGTAGCGTTTACCGCACGCCAAGTCCGATCCCGATTCCACTTAGTTCCTCCTAATGGACACGCAATTCAATAACAATATGGCGCTAGCGTCGAATTCAAGAGTACGAAACGTTAAAATTCCAATGTCGATCGGTCGGAATTGGAATCAAGAGTAAGCACCCTGATCTGTCAAAACGCAATTGTGTGACAGGCGTCTAGGGACATACTTAACTTTGTACAGAGTTGAAAAAAATATGAAACCTAAAAAAGGTACATAAATAGCCATTGCTGCCAAGAAGAGATAATAAAGAGGCTTAGCCGTAAGAGAAAAATTAATGAGACATAATCGACAAAAATATCCTGCTTTAATCATTGAAAACATGTAGCATTAGTATTCATGTTTAGATTTGTATAGATATTAAGAAAAGACACTAATACCTAAGAGTGTGTGTATGACCCATAACAAAACGCCATCAAAATAACTAACTACAATAATAATGTAAAGTTAGTCTTTCTTGTCATCATGTTCGGCTTCATGTCCCGCCACAGCGCACAAATTAAACATGTTGCCGCGCACGCGATCGTCGACCAGGAACAGTGCTATAGCTGACAGCGCAGGCGCCACCTGAAATTATACGTAAGTAAAGTTTAATTAAATTACAATCAAAAGTAAATAAAAATACTATGTTTGAACGAAATCTAGGTACTTTAAATTAGGTTAGTGCCCTATTTAATAGAACTGATAATGCGACATATTTGTCAAAAAATTGATGTAATTGTCAATTGAAGCGATACCTACTGGAAGGCTGCTATTATTCTATTAATGACATATGAATTGTAAACATACATATTATACTAGAAATTTATCTTGATTATTGTTTCTAAAATCATTAATTTTTCATTTACATTCATGACATATAAGTAAGTAATTAACATTGGACATCTGACATTGGCTATATTTAATTATTGTAACATTATTATTATTCTAGTTATTTAAATGACGTTTACTTATTATTACTATTACTCTCCCTCGTAGTAATTAAGTGGCATGTATTTTTTTCTACTTTTTAAGTTGTAAAATCGTTTTTAATATTCGACACAATGTAAAAATTGTTATGAATGAATAAATAAATAAAATAAATAAATAAATACATTTTCACGACAGGTACCGTTTCATAAAGCAGAAAACTTTGAATAATCTAACAGAATTATCAGATTTTCGGATTGTCGCCTGTCTGTTTTATTAAATAGGCTATTGCTCATCATAGGCAGGAATCTTCAAATTGAGCTCTAACAGACTTCTCTGGAAAAGCTGGTGAAACATAACCATTCTTAACAATCTGATTTTTGCATTTCGAATAGGAACCTCACATCCCCACAATCTACTCACTTCAACATCTGAAGGAATCAAAAAATTAACTACCTAGTGGAGTTTTACTCTAGTCTCTGCATTCCTTTGATAAGTTCCTCCATATAAGCTTGTAATTTACAATAAAATATAATACAGCACAGATCAGACAAAAACTTTATAAAGTAAAGAAAGCATGAAACGCTTGTTTAAAAGATAAAAGAGCATAAAAGATTTAAAAAAAAAGATAAAGATAAAAGAGTATTCTCTTGAGGAGCATCTGCTCAAAAGGTCGTAAGTATTTCCCTTTCCAACTTTTTTTTTTTGAACCCATTACAATAGTCCATCGAATGAATGAATGAACTTGTTCAGAAGGAGCGTATTTCCCATATAATAAAATCCAAAAATTTGGATTCCAATCAAAACGGATGTAGGAATTTCTGCGTAAATATTATCTTCATATTTATTTTATTAAAGCGTCTTTTATTTATTGTTCTGTTCAAAATGTCATATTTTTTCCATACTTTGTAACTTTAATATAAATCGATTAATTCGATTGTGTGATGTTTGTTTATGATAGAAATACGACTTTTTGAACAGATTCTCCTCAATTAACTTCGTGGTTCTTTACAAGATAATATTGCTCAGATTGACACATTCAAAAATACTGATGTCAGATTGTGTATCATTATAGGTATGCATTTACACATAGATTTATCAATTTTACGATCAAAGCTTTTAATAGAATTATAGTGATTTATTTGGCAGACACCACCGTGAGTCACAGCTGAATTGGCGTCTGATGAGTTGTGGCCACTGCGCCATGACGCAATAACGTCACTCTTCATACAAGCTTACACAACAGTCAAGGCGTACGCACTAACTACGAGTATTTGATGCATCATTAACTAGGCGTGGAGGTTACACGAGTTCATAATTATAGCATCTGTTACGATGTTTTACAATACAGACGCCATATCCTTTTTTCAGGTCGTAATTGTCTAAAGGAAGGATGTATTCACAAATCCACTTTGAGTCTGTAGGTTTTAAATGTAAATACGACACACTCTGAGAAAACCACTCCCTACTTGCTGACTAGGCTAGCTAATATTCTGACCGGGTTGATATATAGGTAGGTACTCTTAATTCATGCCGACATGAAGAGAAGAAGAAGTAGCTAGGTAGGATATTTCAGCGAGTGTAAAGAACGGCCGATTTATCATTGTAGGGCCGAACTTCGCTCAGAAGGCTGCGCAGTAAGATTTTTTAGAAACCAAAAGGTGACATGAGACGAGTGTGAGTGAGAGAACATCCGCGAAACTTCTTAGTGCCTATGTTCAGACTTGCCAAAATCGGCAGGGAAATAAACACATACATACACTCACGCCTTCTTAACTACAGAACGCCACCTGCTACGATCCTTACATAGGTAGGTACTACTTTTGCCTCGTTTACGTTCATACATCTGGCTATACACGCACGCCGGTTGCGAGTAGGTACTGCGCACCTGACCTTTCTGAAGAACATCATCAATAAGGTCTCTAGACAGACATCAAGAACAACCAACCAATAACGGCTATCAACAGGGAACGAAGTAGGTAGGCTACAGGAAGACGCTCTGACCATCATTTGGAGGTAATCGCATCCCTTTTATTATACGTACATATTGAGACAAGTCCAACGAATGGTTGTTTTTAACATTTTATCACGCACTAGCTTCTGCACGCGACTTCGTCCGCGAGAAATTTCTTGTTCCCCGACCCACCGCGTCGCATCGCATCGCCTACCCGTGCTATTACTTCATTTTCGCTTAGTTCTTCCTGACTTTTTTTTCTTTTTGCTCGGCTACTAAAGGTCCTAGGGTTATGTAACATAGCTTGTAGCCTTCCTCAAGAACTGGGCTGTCAAATGCAAAAAGATTTTTTTCTAATCCGACTGTTAGTTCCAGAGAACAAACAAAAAAACAAACTCTTCGGCTTTATTATTAGTAGTACAGATATAGATTTGCACCGTAAAAAAACAGCCGCTTAACTCACCCAATGGATCCACATGGCCCACATGGTGTACGCTCCTGAAGGTAGAAGCAGTACGTCCACATACATCAAGTGAGACATCACCACGCTTCCTCTTATCAGTGCTATTGGTGTCCAGCACAATAGGTTCACCACCGTTATAACTGTTACACTCTGGAATAAAATAAAACGATTTTTGTCACTTGTAAAATTACAATTTTTACCCGACTACGGCAAAGTCAAAGGAGGGTTATGATTGCCCGATCTGGATGGACGGAGAGCAAAACCTGGTTGGAATATTAAATACTTTATAATTATAATAGTTTGACATTATAAACATGTTAGTGTCGTTGGCGAATTGGCGAAAACTTTAGTTTTTGTATAAAGAAACCCTGGTAATTTTCGCAGGAGCTGCACTATGTTTAGTATTACGAGCATTAAACAACACATCAGCATTCGATGGTAGGAAAAGATTGTCTTTTAAACTCACCCTCGTAAAATTTTGATTTCTCATTGAGCGAGGCAATTTTCTCTCGACTAGACGAGCCCATATCAGCATCATTGTCCTGAAACATTTACGTCCATACAAACTAGCACCCTAATTGCGTAACACTATCGATCGGAATCCGTTTCATTTTGAAAATTCAACAATTGAACAACAATTAGACAAATTTTTCGGCAATGGATTAGCAATTTGCTTCAAAATGATTCTGATTCCGATTGATACTGCGTTACGCAGTTGGGGTGCAGGAATATTCTTATAACAAATTTTGCATCGTATGTAATAATTTTACTTTGGTTACAGAACTTGGGTCAACTTCGAATCATCATCATTATCTACGTAGCCTTTTCTCAACTATGTTGGGGTCGGCTTCCAGTCTAACCAAATGCAGCTGAATACCAGTATTTTATATGGAGCATAACTGACCTCCACAACCCAGTCAGTGGGTAATACGGTACCCCTTGGTAAGACTGGTTGTCAGACTTTCGGGCTTCTGACGACCCTAACGACTGTCAAAGATCCACGTATGACAACCGGGACCAACGGCTTACCGTGATTTCCGAGGCACGTAGAGGTCTTGGTATGTAAAGATGGTAACCCATCCCCGGACCAACCCCGGCTAGCGTAGCTTAACCTGATGGATCGACCCGTGCGGCTGTTATTACTTAGCCACGAGCTCATCATCATATCACTGTATCATTGTTAATAGCTCCTGTCAGTGATAACTAGGTATACTCCACTAATTGCATGCCACTTAAAATCGAAGCTGTCTACTCCCAATGCGAATTGCTATTTAATTGACGTGACTAATTTGCATTACAAGTTAAGCCTCTCTGATTTAGTTTAGTTAGTTTACTCAAGCCAACTTGATGCAAACGCAAATTGGTTTGATTCATTAATCAATAACGACAGATATGTTGACCTACTTTTGAATAGGTACTATTAGATTTGATCATAATATGCTTTTGAAAGAAACTTCAAATACTTACATGACAATGGTAGGTTTAACGCTTCGAAGAACAAAAATAGCTACGATGACGTTCCTCTGCCAAGTCTCTGGTAACACCATGTCGAAGGTGCATGATGTGCATTGGAAATCAAATCCATACTTTCCAACCCCGAATAGTGGTGGAGTTGAGTAGAGGCAAGAAAAGAACACACACAGACATACATACAAGTAGTAGTGGTTCTTTTGTATCTGCCAACCTTGAAAAATATGAAGTAATTATAATTTTGTAAAATAGTAAAAATACAACAGCATTAAATAATGAAACACTTACCGTTAGTAATGTATTTTGCCACAACATATCTTTCAATACAGACGTGAGTTAGGCATTCGACCTCGAACACTGCCAAAAACGTCTCCAAGAAAGCAAAAAGTTCACAAGAGAATGTTTCAAATCCGTACAAACTGAAAGGTCAGTGCACTTACAGCCATTAAAATTAACAAAGAATTACATTCCAGATTAAAAATACTTTAATGATGAAACAGTAAATAAACCGCTCAAGAGCGAGTCGGACTCGCGCACCGAGGGTTCCGTACCATCTTATATAAAAAAAACTGCTATTTAGAGACATCGTTTTATTTTTCCTGTAATCTTTACATAAACTTCTATCACACAGAATAATTTTAGATTTTTCTCTATGCAAACTTCGGAGAAAAGGGGGGAACGGTATCTTTTTTTACTTTTTTCATCAAATGTTGAAAACTATACGGCCTAAAAAAAAGAAAAAATGTTTGATAATGTGCAAAAAGCGCTCTTTCATATGATACCCCACATGCCCTAGTAGCCCCACTTCAAATTTTTAAGACCCCTTTCAATCCCCGTTGCAAAAAAAAAATATTCCTTTCTTATTTGCAAAATAGTTGAGCAAACGTAATCTAAAACTATTCCAAATTTCAAGTTGATAGTATTAGTGGTTCTTGAGATATCCAGCTGTGACAGAGAGACAGCCTGAGTCGCACCATAAGGGTTCCTTTTCACCATTTTGGTACGGAACCCTAAAAATTAAAATAAATTACCGTGAGCATAAGAGCATTAATACTTAGTTAAAAGAAAAAAAGAAAAGCTATGTGGCGTAGAGAATATGTAAAGGCAATTAATCAGGTACGAACTAATTTGCATTTTTACTGCACAACAAACAACCTTCACGATCTAAATGTATCACAATGACCAAATGAATAAACAAAAGGTATTTCAATGCAAATAAAATGTTCCCTTCCATCCAACTCACGTTTCAATGAATTTGACAAGCGGCAGGTAGGAAAACGTCGGTACAATACGTCTGATACAGGCTACCATGGTAAAATTAGCCAGGTTACGATAACTCTCATCAAATCGAAGGTTTGTAAACAGGAGAGTTACGCTTGCCCAAAAACTTAATATTACTGACAATAGGCCTGAAAAGAATAAAAAAAAACAAACTTTGAACAAAAAAGAATCTTAAAGAAAATCACAGTTGAGATGAAGACACTGATGCGATTGACTGTAATCAATAAAGTAAAGAGTTAATTACCTGTGACAAACAAAACTTGTTGCAAAACGATTCTCTCGTCATTACCAAATACTCCTTTCCAAACACAAATTTCTGCGTGGCTCTCGCTATATCTTACTAATGTCATCTTTAAACACTGGTATATATAATTATATCAAAAATGTTGGAATACCTACTGAATTTTTTGTGATTACTGATGTCTCCAGATTTACAATGGAGGTAAAAGATGTCACTGTTATGCACTATACGAGTCTAGAAGACCTGTGGCAAGATTTGTTAAGAGCCTGATGTGTGCAGTGTGCGAAACCTGAATCTCAAGTTGCATCTTGGGTCTACAACCAGTTACTTCATGCTCTGTCTCACCTATTGTTTACCAGAAGTACTTGAAAGAATAGTCCGTGAATGTACCTACTGGGCAAACGACAACGCAGTTAAATGTTGAAGTTTTAAATACAAGTAGATCATGCCTGTGGAACTTAAACTTTTATTATAAGCGTAGGGAATAGGGATATACATTTCAAATGTGTACACAATTCTTTTATAGCATCATGAACTGCCGCTGATCTTCTCTTGGGAGGGCGTCATTTGAAATACCTCCAGTACCCTAAGGACATGAAGTATGCTAGGCCTCTCCTTCACCTTGCTAAGCTCTGTTATACCGTTTGGCACGTTCTGGTTGAAGCAGGGCATAATGTTTACGCATGCGTCCAAGGAGTGCAGCGCGCAGCCTCTCGTCTCCGGCAATGAAACATAGTACTGGAACACTTGTTGCCGCCTGCAAAAGATATTCGCAAAAATCGAATCGTAAACTCTTTAAATTGAGGTAAATCCATCTTTTCAAACATTGAATTTAACAAGGTTGCACCCTTACCTCTGATGCAATGGGTGCAATTACCGCCAAAGCAGGTGGCACATGTGGTCTGTATCCATATATAAGTAGCGGCAGCCACTGCCAACCAACCAAAATGGCAGCAGGTATCCATAGTGCTAACGTAGCTACACACACGGCGTGAATACTCTGGAATTTATATCAATTAGATAATGTTAAAGTGTAATAAAGTAATTATAACTTCTCTATATATTTACGTGGAAAGATTCTCCGAGATTGTCATGGAAATTCCAGTTGGCCCAGAATTCAAATTCCTTGGAATATACTTGCCAACTATGGCTCGTGATGAGTACCAAGTAGATGTTAAGTTTACCTACTTCTTGAATCGATGGAGAGATATTTTATTTACACATATTATTTGGGATAGCCAATTTATTTTACTGTAGGTAAATAAATAACCTTAAAAAAACTAGTTGCATCAAAATCAAACCATATGTAGAAGAAATTCATAAACAGCGGATGATTTTGTACCTGCGTCAGCCGCGTTTGTTCCTTTTGTTGTTCTCCTTTGTAGAATATTCTTTCCAATCGAACCGCCTTTCCCATATAGTAGAATCTGCCAACAATACTAAACCTGGTTAAATTCATCTCATGTAATAATATTTTCAATGTGCACTAGATATTTAAACAATGTCCACTTACATAGCAATGACCGGTACCACCCCACAAACAAGGATGTAAGGGATGCTAAATCCTATATGTTTAGCTCCAGAAGATAACGACGGCCAGAGGAACGTGCAAGATGTTCCGGTAGAATCACAGGAATATTTTCCATAACCAAACAGTGGAGGAGTGGCGAATATAACTGAATTAAACCAACTGAGGCCAACCAGTGACCAATAGGATCTCGTGTAAAGTGATCTTTCTGAAATATAAACAAACATAAATTGCAACAAAAACAGCTGTGAGAAACCACACTACATTATATGTATTCAGTTAGCATACATACCACGTCTGTAGTACTTTGCTAATAAATATCGCTCCAAAACTGCCACAAATAAAGCAGTCATTTGAAAGACACCAAAGAATTGATTCAAAAATGCAAATAGTTGACAGCACGAAGGACCAAAGAGCCATCTAAAACAATATTAATCTTGTAGTGGTATTGGATTTGCGTTCGGATAATATTTAAATTGCACATTACTTTGTTAATAGTTTTAGTTAGGTAAGGTTATTATATTTTTAGTTATTTAATAAAACTTTATGCACAAATACCGTACAAAGACGGCCTTAATGCCTGAGGCATTTTCTACCAGTCAAGTCAACCTTAGGGTGATGCAGAGAGAAAACATGGCAGGTGCAATATAAAGGATATAGATAACACGAAAATAACTATAAAATACAAGAATAAATACATCGACATATACATACATATAAACAGAATAAACTTTGTCAGGAGAAATAACGCTCGGTAGAGGAGAAAATTAATCCAGAAAATCAGCATTATATTATATTTTTATTCTACTAGTTTGTTAGACATTTTAGTATAAGAAATTTATATAGTGGTATATTTAAATAGTGATTCAGCGTTAAGGACGCGTTTGCAAATCCGACAAAAATAAGCTATTTTTTGGTAGAGTTTGCGATGAAATGAAACGAAATCAAACAAAAGTAATAATTGCAACAAATAGATTAATTCTTTATCTCCAAATAATGGCCATTTTTTGGTTTGAAATTTTGGTATTTGATATCGTAAAAACGATTTTCCGTTACCTCTTCACACAAAATTGACGATATGAGGCTTAGTTCGGGATCATTTTTCTGCTATTTTGTACATAATTTTGTTTCTTAAAAAATACCCCAGGTAAGATACCCCAGATATAATATTTTCAAAAATATGGGCAAAATATTCACAAAAATATTACAAATAATCTCAGAAAAAATAAAAAAAAAGTCTAATTTTCACATAATTTGCTGTTACACATTAATCTTTACGTGTGGTATTAAGGGTTATTTTGTTGTTTTTTTTTATTTGTCTGGATATTTACGTTGGTCTAAATAAAAACATGAACAAAAATCTAATAAAATATACAAACTTGCTAAAGTATCAAAATCAGTTTAGTTGCTCATTAATCCCGCAGTTAACCTTGCTTATGTGTGTGTGTTTGAGCCGTGTCTGTGTAGTGATGCGATTCGATACTTATCTGTTTTGAGAACGCGTCCTTAAGGGGTCGATACACCGTATATTCAGCTATAAGACCACAATACGAAACATTTATTCCATAGGTCTCAGAATAAACTATTTTTTTATTCTTTTTCGAAAAATTTACACCTTACTTTACTAATTTGGCTGTAATTTGTATAATTAAAATTACTTTTTAAATTTGTTTTCTATATATAGCTGTCGAAGACATGTGCTATCACATGCAAGTAACTTTGTAAATGTAATTTTAAAGGTAATAAAGATAAAATGTGTTTATTTCAAAATTCAACTAGAATCTCTTATAAAATTATGCGAATTGGGGTGCAAATGGTGTAAAAAAAATATACGTACTACACTGTCGGTGCTCATTATATTTTTTTTTTTCAATTAATTCAAACTCTAGCTATAACTACCATTATTAAAACAAAATATAATATACTGATACCATTATTTAAACAAAAAATATAGCTATTTCAATTGAAAAGGATGGACAAAAAGAGATTTAAAAAAATACATAATTGAATTTAAATTCGTTACTGGTATTGCAAAATGTTTAGGACCAAATAAGAAGATTAAAAAAAATTAAATCATGAGAAAACAAACATTATCAATAAATCATTTTTTATTAAATATTTCCCATCAAAAACATTACAATAAATGTTCCAAACGGCCACCATTGGCGGCTGTACATGCTCCGCTCTATCGAATAAATTACCGTTTTATTCTTCTTAGCTAGGTCAAGAGAAGTGATCCCGCCCTATATGAAGTGATTATGCCCTAACCCACAAAGATGTCGGCTAGCTCCAATACTGTAGCCACCTCGTTCACCGGAATTAAATCCCTTGGATTTCCTTTACTGGGGATGTCTAAAATAAAATGTTTAAAAAGAAGAAATCACTTCTGACTTCCGTTTTATGAGAATTATTTACATAAACAATCATCATTATCCTGCCCTTATTCCAATTTATTTAGGGTCAGCGAAACATGTCACTTTTTTAGGATTCCGTACCTCAAAAGGAAAAAAACTTATAGGTCACTCATGTGTCTGTCTGTCTGTCACAGCCAATTTGCTCCGAATCTAATGGACCGATTAAGTTGAAACTTGGTACACTTATGTATTTAGTGACCCATACACGGACGAGTAATGTGAATGAATGACTTTTAAATATGGGGGTCAATTTTGGGGGGCAAATAAGAAAATAAAATAAAGAGTGCCGAAAAAAGTTCGCGAGCGGACACAGTGAGTTTTGTGTGTCGAGAACAAAATTAAGTTGTGAGCGTAACAAGTGACAGTGGTAGCGGTGTCAATCGCACTAAACGAACAAGAAAGAGGGTAGACCGTTTTGTCTGCTCGTAAACATCCACCCGCATAACTTCAGTTTATCTGTGATCATAGCACTTGCAACAGTGCCGAAATATCGGAAACTCAAAAAACTTAATATATATGGTAAATATCCCGTTTTAAGTTCTAATAATAAAATAAAAAAAGTTTTGCAAACTGTACCGTGCGATATATCAAATGAAAGGCCTTACTGTGAGGGTCTCAAATATATTTTCATAATTTTGAAGTAAACTGTTTTAAAGTTATTTAAGAAATTGTTTTAAAAACCAAAAAAAAAAAAACCCGACTGCAAAAAGACATAACTGAAAAGAGAAAAACACAACTCAAACTGCGGGCGGGGACAAACAAAAGTTACACCATATTTCAGGTTATTGGTTTGTCCCCTCCTGCAGGACTAAAATTCTATAGATTATAATGCTTGTTTTTCTCTTTTTAGTTATGTGTTTTTTCAGTCGGGTTTTTTGTTTTTTTTTAAATACATATATTTTTTTATTTCAATCTTTTTAGTTTTCTTAATATATATTTGGAATTGACTCATGTATTCATTTGATACCAATAATGTTAGCAATTAGTTTATAAAAAAAAAAAACATTCCCCTCCTTTTTATATTTCAAGATGTAATATATAAATATTATATAGCCTATGTCACTCCCACAATTAAGAAGAGTCTAACGACACCTCATATGTTAAAATCCATCAAACCGTTTAGGCTACAGAGCGTGCCAAAGAAATAGACATACATACATACATACTCTCGAAAACCATTACTCTGGGGCAGTCAGGTAAATACACGAAAATTGACCATTCACCACCCCCGCTCTATCTCCGAAACTACTGAGCTTAATATTTTGAAAAAAAAATACAGAAAATACTTCTATACCTATAGATTACAGGAAAACCTTTAAGAAGTCTATGGTCTTAAAATAACATGGTAAAATGCTCTCAATATTGTGCGTACAAACTTACATTTGCAGTTGGAATGTATGGGAGAACATGTTTATCAACTACAATGTTATGTTTGTTCTTGGGATAAATTCATCCCAACTACGGAACCCGTCATTGTGCATGGTCTGACACGCGATTGTCAATCGGTCCATTAGATTTGGACCAAATTGGCTGTGACAGATAGACAGACCTACACACGAGTGATCCTATAAGGGTTCCGTTTTTTTCCTTTTGAGGTACGAAACCCTAAAAACTACTTATTTGGTCTCAAACATTTTTTTTAAAGGGTGAGCAGAGTATGCATGGTCAAACATTTACTGTAAAGTTTTTGATGAGAAATATTTAATAAAAAATTATTTAAAAATAATGCTTTTTTCTCAAGCCTCAAATGACTTATAAAGTAAAAAAAAAAAAACAAAATCCTCTTATTTACTCTAAAACATTTTGCAATACCTGTAACGAAATTAAACAATGTATTTTTTTTTAATCCAGCACCTTTTCAATAGAAATGGCTATAACGTTTGTTTAAATAATGGAATCACTAATTATTATACTATTATACAATCTGCATTAATCGGACAAGATTTTAAAATAATGGGCACCGACAGTGTAGTACATTCTTTTTACACCATTCGCAACCCAAGTCACATAATTTTCTAGAGATTCTAGTTGAATTTCTAATAAACACATTTTTTCTTTATTACCTTTATAATTACATTTACAAAGTTACTTGCATGTGTTAGCACATTTATTCCACAGTTATAAACAGAAAACGAAATTATAAAATAATGTAATTTATAGAAATTCCAGCCAAATTAGTAAAGCAAGGTGTAAATTTTTCAAAAAAGTATTTTATTTTGAGACCTTTGGAAAAAAGCATTTCAAATTGTAGTATGTGATAGTTGAATATACGGTGTATACGGTATGTAACCTTAACGTTGGAATACTATTTACGCCACACCCTGTATATTATCCTCTTTAATAAATACCAATTGTACAACATAAGTAGAATATTTACCTTTTTGCTACAGCCGATGATCCCGCAAAAGAAAATCCGACGAGATTTCGACCAAGTGACGCTGTGCACAGATTGAGTACCAGAATATGACTCCTAAACACGAGCAGGTGACTGTGGATGAATGTGGCAAAAAGCCAACCATTGAGCAGCACCCCGAACACACCTATTGAATTATGACCCACATTAACAAAATATAATGCAAATACCCGCACTTCTCTCGAAATTTATGGATTCACGACTTGTTTAATGTGCATAGTTACGATTTGGAAGGTAATTAAACTAATTAGTAACTAACCGAATACAAAAAGGCAAGCTCCCAGTAGCAGTTTGTAAGAACCATCGAAATAATACCACGGACACTCATCTTCGAGATCCTCAAACAAGGTTTGCATATCTGAGGAACAACCACTGGCTGTAATCACTGCGCGTCAGGCACCGCGGGAAATGTTCGGGAGGTGATAGCAGTGTTTATTGGGCATTTAGATTATTTTTTCATAAACACATACGTCCACGTAGTTCAAGTGGTTACAGAGACTGGTCAGGTTGTCGAACCACCGCGCAGGGACTCGCTACGACAAAGGGAGTGGATCTAGTTACATTCCCTGACGCCACTTTGTGCGCGCCATCGAGGGCGTGAACGTGCCCTATGTCTGCTACGGTGAACAAGCTCATTATACCTACTTAACAAATCATGGAGATAAGTTGCCTGTTATGTTTCTAATAGCATATTTTCACATATTCTCATCAACTTTATTATTTGTGATTATAGATGTTGCATTAACAAATAATGGTGCCGATTCTCTTGTCACAAATGCCTCTAAACTAGACTAAAGAACACTAAAATTTAGTTTATTCCTGTCAAACGACGACTTCCCTTTCTGAAATTGACACAACTTATTTCAACTTCACTATATTATAGTTTGACAGCACTAAGATTCGAGTAGTCGAATCTACGTAGTTTGTGTTCATTATGATAATTAGTTTAGTGAAAATGGCAATTTTGCTATTCTGAATTTAATTTTTTGATTTTCAAACTAAATTTTTCAAACTAGTTTTTAAATCACTAAAAAGGTGTGGAATAAAATTTGTTGCCATGAACTAAAATTTCGTGAAACAGTACTGTATATTTTTTCCTTTTCTTTTGCTTATGTGTCGTATCGCAAAAATAATGAATATTTTGCGCCCTTTATAAAACGCATAACCCCCTAAAACTCTGTTCAACTCTTTCTGTTTATTTTATTACCTACATGTAGCCTAGGTACTTACTTAATAATTTTTCATGTTTTCCATACAAAAAGTGAAAAATTCCATACAAAAAACGTTGAGAATCGCATCTTCTCCGGCACTTTTTTTTTATGGGAAATCACCAAATAACTTCTCTCGCTCTAGGCGTAGCGGAGGGCATGTCAGACTTTTACTGACTAAAACCCATGCATCCGTGTTCTTTCACTTGCCTGTGCCAGGGCCACGGTAACTCTTTCAAACAACCCGCGACCCTGGCAGGAACTTCTCCGGCGCTACGGGCTCGTCTCCGCAGCCTCGGCCGCTACGGCTCGCCGCATGATGTGCGCGCCTTATAAGGGTGCGTTTCCACTGACGCAGAGCTTGGCGGAGAGAAGAAGAACGGTTCGTGAATTGACCAATCACAGTGCTCGAAATCTCCACTCTGCGTCAGTGTAAACAGTGTAAGTGGAGCGGAGTGTTTTTTTATAAATGGCATCTCGTAGTTGGCCTAGAGAGGCCGTGACTACTTAACCGGTCAAAGGAGCAGAGCGGAGCTAAGCGGTCTTTTAAAACCCGTGGCCCCGAGCCGGACAGAACGGAGTCGAGAAGGGCAACCAATCACAGTGCTCGAAATCTCCACTCCGCTCCGCTCCGCTTCAGTGGAAACACTTCCCACTTTTCACTGCTCTTCTCCGCTCCGCTCCGCCCAGCACCGCGTCAGTGGAAACGTACCCTTACAGCGGGCGGAGGCTACCCTACCCTCCCTGCGCGCCTTCGTCTCCAAAAACACTCTCGGTGTAGGGCAAAAGGGCGTGAAGCCAAAAGAAAAAAAAAGTACCACGTACAGTCGCGATTTTCAATGTCAAACTCAATTATACCTAGTGTCAAAATTGTTTCTTTTAGAGACGATTTTTAGCAGAATAGTTTTTATGATTCTCATAGCCAGAAGTAAGAAATTTTAGCGGTAGCTTAGTTAGTTGTGGTTAGTTAAGTTCGGGTACAAGAGAATCGGCACCATTGTTTTCCTTTGCCATTATCAGCAATTTTTTAGGGTTCCGTACCCGATGCGTGCCAAACGGAAACCTATTACTAAGCTTCCACTGTCCGTCCGTCCGTCTGTCCGTCCATCCGTCCATCTGTCTGTCAGCAGGCTGTATCTCATAAGCCGTAATAGGTAGACAGTTGAATTTTCACAGATTGTGTATTTCTATTGCCGCTATAACAACAATTAATAAAAATAAAATAAAGTTAAAAATTAAAGGGGAAAGTTCTTACACGGAAAGTGTTTTTTTTTTTTTTTTGTGTGTTGTATAATGTAAGTTAGTTGTGCTTTGGCCATAATTATTATTGCAAGTCCTCAGCGCTCCTTTAAGTGAAAGATCGCCTTATCTAACCCAAAAACTTCAAAATTCGTTACTGTATGTGTTATTGTGTATTAGTGAACAATAAGTCTTTGGAGAGCCATCATTTAATAAGTAAAATACCTATACGGCATTAGGTATAAAATTGTTCTAGGCAAAAATTTTTTACGACGTCGATAGTTATAAATTCATTCAAATCATCAAAACAAAAGTTTTAGCTTATGCTGAATAGGGGAGAAGGGGGAAATTGGAGCCTACTAAGGAAAAAGTTCAATAAAAGTCAAATTTATGGATACTTAAGAACTTTTTATTAAAAAACTAAATCCTTACTCATTTGACTATCATTTAATAATAGCGTTAACGTTACATTATTAGGCGTTTAACCACAGATAAACTTTAAAGAAAAAAACAGAATCGCTCTCATTACCCGACTTTGCGGGAAATGAGAGCCTATAAATTCCCATATGTGTAATGGGAGCTACTTAATTATTAAATCAGCCTCAAAAATTTCGTTTTCAGTCTTAAATCTGACTTGATCATATAAATTATAATATTAATGTAACCTTATAATAATTATCTTTAAGGATCCAAGCAAAAAATGCAAATATAATCAACCGGGCTGTCAGAACCAGAACATTCTTTGTGTGCCCAATTACCGCAACCTCTGCAACGGTACCACATTTCGTTATCTTTTCCTGAGTCACAGCAAATAGCACACAATGTCTCTTCTTCTGAATATTCTGATTCATCATCACAAATATTCTCAAGGTTTTCTTCTTCAGACGTGTCAGTTTCATCCTCAAAAAGTTTCTTTTTTATTCTTTTAACTTTCTCGTTTTTGTTGGTTGCGTCCTTTCGTTTTTTTTCCTTTTCCTGCGGTACATATTCTTTCTTTTTTGCTGGTTTCTCCTTTCTTCTTAGCAATGATTTTAGTTTTACATTTTTTCTCTAGATGTTTCTTCTCTTTCTCTTCAAATACTGTTTTCATTGGCGTGCTAGATAAAATTACTGAATGTTGTTTTCGCAAGGTCTTATTTTTGTTAGATATGTTAGGTAGTGGACTCACAACTGATAGAACTTTCGCAAAATCATTTGATATGGTTGGATCTGTACAGAGTGACTGTTCTTGAACGTCGTTTGTTGTGGACAAGGTCGTGGAAGTATTGGCAGGAGTTAGCTCGGGGGCAGTTTTATCATTCAACGAAAACGGGATTATAGAAGGGTTTGTGTTTGTTGAAAAGTTTGGTGTAGTATTTGCTATAGATGCCTCTTCTTGTAGCTCACTTAATATTGATGGACTTACAGCATGGTAAATATCAGGTAACTGCTCTTTTTCAACATTTTGCGTGTATTCGACCAGGACAGAGCTAGGCATTTCCAGCTCCTGTTGAATACCACGAGATGTAGATGGAAGTGGTTCATAGTTGCCAGTACCACGAGATGTAGATGGAAGCAGTTTGAAGTGGCCAATATCACGAGATGTACACGGAAGTGGGTCAGAGTTTCCAGTAACTAGCCGTTGAGAAGTGGGTCTTTGAAACTGAACAACAACATCTGAGCTTGCTTGCTCATTAACTTGGCTCTGATCTCCATCCACAGCAACAAAATCGTCTTCTGAAAAAATAGCAGGATTCATGGGATATATTCCTGTGGCTTTAAAGCCAGAGATCCCTTTGTCTAAGCTTGCTACTCTGGCATAAGCTTTGTTGAACAATCCTGCAATATCGTAGGGTGTAATTTTAACCATATTCCTGGATTTCATAAACATGTCGCATTCCTTGTTGTAGGCTCTTTTGAACGGCCCAAAAAAGGTTACATCCAGAGGCTGTAACCGATGTGATGAATGTGGTGAAATTGATAGCATTACAACATGGTTGGCTTTAGCCACTTCCCAAGCTTCCAAAGTACAATGACTGTTGTGATTGTCCATAATCAGTAGAACAGGTTGTTCAGCAGCGGGTTTTGAGTACTCAATAAAATGTCGCAGCCATTTAATGAATATGCTTTCGTTTGTCCAACCATTATGAGAACATGTGTAAACAGCTCCTGGAGGACCATCTTTTTCTAGTTGCGGTGAGTGACGCTGTCGAGGGAAAATAAATAGAGGCGGAATGAAGGACCCTGAAGCACTCATAGCACAGATAGCCGTGACGTTTTTACCTCTTTCCCAAGATGTGACTGTTCCTACACGTTTTTGTCCCTTAGGCGCTATAATTTTTTCGGTTTCCTGCACTGTCGTTACGCCAGTCTCGTCCATATTGTAAATATGAGACGGCGGGAAGTGGTATTTTGTCATGACATTTTCCAGATTTTCAAAGAACCGATCCACTTCAGCTTTATTGAACCCAAGTATCCTATTAATGCTTGTCGCTTCTGGCTTTCTAATACTTAGATTAGGATGTCGTTGGAAAAAGCCATTTAGAAAGTCTCTGCCTGCAGACTTTTTGGTTTCATTAAATCGATCTGCAACTCCAATTTTTTCAGCCATGGCGTAACATACCTTACAAAACTGAGCCCTCGTCAGTCCATAAAATTTATTTGACATTTTTTGTAGATGATCAGCCAGAATGGCTTCTTGTTCCACAGTGAACACAGAGGGCCTTTCTAGTTTTGGAGGACATTTGTAGCTAGTATCGTTAAATTTAGCTAACCTGAATCTCTTTTTTAAGGTGCTGTAGGGTATTCCAGTCTCTTTTGATACCTTGTATACTGATGTACCACCACGCCGAAGTTTTTCGACTGCGTTTTCTAAAGTTTCAACGGTCCAAGACGCTTTCGTAGTGGTGCGTTCCCTTTTCCTTGGCATTTTGAAATCTGAAAAAAAAAAAACATTATTACTAAATCGTATGGGGCAATTGGAGCCACAAAGGGGTAATCAGAGCCTAATAAGCTCCGATTACCCGACTACCACCATGTTGAAATTAAATAAAACGATATACTGAATCTAACTTGTAACGAAATTATATGCAGAGATACTCAAAATTGATAACATTAGCTATAAAATAAAACAGGTTTGATTATAATAAACGTATAACTTTATACATACCTGGCCGATGAAATTTCGTATTTCTTATAAGGGCGGACCGAAAAATCAACAAGCGTCCGTCGTCACACAACACATGGCACTGGCG
Organism: Dicycla oo; assembly: GCA_948252095.1. Classification (NCBI taxonomy): domain Eukaryota; kingdom Metazoa; phylum Arthropoda; class Insecta; order Lepidoptera; family Noctuidae; genus Dicycla; species Dicycla oo. Next base: position 25,889,815 of record OX411712.1, on the reverse strand, counting down.
AGTCTAGCGCCGCAGAGAAACACGATCGCAGCGGGCCGAAGGCGTCCGAGTAACAAACGAGTGAATACGAGCTATAGGTTTGTCTCTAGTCACACCGCTCCCATTACCCTCTGGCTCCCATTACCCTCTGTACCCCTACAACAGAATTTCAATAATACACACAAATTCTAATGTCTGTGTTTTACTGTTTCTTCAAGATTTACTGACACCAATAACTGGAAATAGAAAGAGCTATTTTAGCTCGATGCTTATTTATGACAACAAATGTTCCTACTAAAATTTGCTATAAAACTAATTTATCTGTAGTTTATCATCAAGCAAATTAAATTAATCTACTAGATAAATCTCCCGGTAACTAATGAAAGGCCACCGCAGATGTTTTTGTATATTATATTTAACCTGAGCACTGAGTTCTAAATATATTACATTTTCCACTGATTTAAAAATAGTAACGAACCCGACCTATATTTATATCATAGACTTATGAATTCTTCCCAGATGTCACGTCTTCGTCTTTCACACGGTTGTAGAACGAGCTCAGGTAACCGCTGAATCGTGTGACATGAGAACGTCGAGCGACGTACAGAACTTGTACGTAAATTACCTGATAATCTATACGTTATTGGCAACGCCCGGAGGAATACGTCAGGTCCGTCTACGTAGTTCACGCGGTCGGCACACTTCTATCGGACTTGGTTACTTGCGGAGAAGATCGCGAACGTTTTTGGCTATGTTATACTTATAACCGATCATTGCCTAGCTGTTATCAAACTCGCTGATTTGATTTGTATATTCGCATTGAGCGCGCAGTGCAGTGCCGTCATCGGACGGGTCGCGGCAGGATGTTGTCGTTGGAGCAATTGTCGCAAATGGTGAAGGAACACCTCGGACTGAGCGACTATAGTGACGGCATACAATATACGTGTAAATGGACTATCGCAGAATCGCCCTTGAGTGGCCGAGGCCTGGTCGCCATCGAAGACATAATGCCTGGAGAAGTACTGTTCGTCGACCGGCCTCTCATCCACGGCCCGCGAGCTAGCGCCGCCGTCGAACAAGGATGTACGGTGTGCGGCAAGTTAGACAGTGATACATTTTATAAGTGTTCAAAGTGTTCATTGTTGTTGTGCTCAGGACAGTGTCAGAATACAAACGTTCATTTTAACGACTGTGGTATCATTTCTCGTTGGAACATCAACACGCCCGTTGAGGATATCGATGGCAATATACTGTCTCGCGCATTAACACCAATAAGGGCTCTGATGTTAAACAAAGACCAAAGGATATTCTTGGCTTCTCTGGAAGCACACACTTTACCTCAACATGGTATTGAAATTCGAAACTTGAAGCAATATTTCGAGATACCGGAAGAAGAAGAGCAGCTAATGTTGTTGGCCTGTTGCGCTCTAGACACTAATGCGTATCAAATTGCCACTCCGTACGGTAAAAAGGAAATGAGCATGCGGGGATTGTATCCTGTGTCAGGATTGATGAATCATAGCTGTGTACCAAATGCAAGGTACTACTTCAACAGTGACCTTCAAATGACAGTAAAAGCTGTGAAGCCTATACGAGCGGGATCAGAGATATTTTCGTGTTACTCTGGACTTTTATGGGGAACGCCGGCTCGTCGAACCCACCTGTATAAAACAAAACATTTCTTGTGCAAATGTGATCGTTGTTCCGATCCCACTGAACGAGGGACCCTGCTCGGTGCACTGAAATGCTTCTCGACAGATTGTTCGGGATATTTGCTTCCTATATACCCATTGAGGTGTTCAAGTGCTTGGCGATGTTTGCAGTGTGACATGCGAGTTCCTAATGAGAACGTTCGTGCCATACAGGGGGCCCTCGGAAGTCTCATGGGCTCATTGAATTTTGAAAGTGTACAAGATTTAGAAAGTTTTTTAGTTAATCGAATAACGAAATATGTCCCGAAGACGAATCAAATCGTGATCGACCTTCAGTGTCGGTTGATATGGACGTTCGGCGAAGTTGAAGGATATCGCTGGCACGGTAAGCTATGTCTAAATTATTTTAACTTACAATATTTTTAGATCTTCTGATGCTTTTTCAATACCATTTTTATTTACAGAATAGTATAAGAGTAAATCATTCGTTTTTAGGTTAAGATCAATCCAAATAATCAGATACAAAGATAGTTTATCATTATCTCGTCTATGTTTTGAAACACATCGTGTTTTGGTATTGAAGTATTTACTAAGCCTTGTATGAATACGTAACTGAACTGAAAAATATTTCGTAAGCAGTATTTTATGGGTACCCAATGTGCCACTAATCATTGATGGGGATTGAGTGACGTCAGAAGCTCTCGATTGTTCCTTCAACTGTGTCGATAAAGGCTGGCGGTACTTATTTTTGCAATAATGATATTCAGCTCAAGTACAGGTAACATTGCAATCTCGTTTAGATTGCGTCACTTCCATCAGACATTGTGTGCTATTAATGGCCGCCGGCGACTACGTCGCGCGCCTACCTGTAAAGCGGGAAGCTGAACTACCGATTTCCTATTAGTACTACGTCACTGCTTACTAAGCGCGATATACAGGGTTATTTGTAAAACACCAGCAACCTCTTAAGGGGTCATTGTACTCATCATTATGAACAACTTTTACTATGGGACCAAACCTGAAATCGCGAAAAAAAAATCAGCTGTTCAGTTCATTTTGACGAATTATGCGAACATAAATGTACTGAACAGCTGATATTTTTTTCGCGATTTCAGGTTTGGTCCCATAGTAAGTAGTAGTTGTTCATAATGATGAGAACAATGACCCCTTAAGAGGTTGCTGGTGTTTTACAAATAACCCTGTATAGAATAATTTCAAGTATATACAATTAACAAGAGTTTGAGAAAATCAAATACCTGTGAAAATTCTATATCCTTTGCTGTTTCAAAAACCGGCTGACTAGAAATAAATGTGACAATAGTATAGCTAACCTTGTATGTACACGTCTTTGCAATAAATACCAACGTTATGCATTACATTTATACACTTCAATATTTACAATGTGTTCGAAAAGAGCGTTTTCCAGGCAACCAAACTGTGCGGAAAGTACCACTTTTTCGCACTAATGCTTTTAACTTTTCAGCTTTTTTTTTTATTTAACTCCGTCATCAACCCCACGAAATGATTATTATTTATTTATTAAAGATTCACACTCGCTCGCTTCGCTTGTTCGTGAATAAAAATGCCACTAGTCGGAAATCACCTACTTTCCGCACTTTTAGCATAAATAACTATTTCATCCAAAGCCATTATTTAATTTCCCAATATTTTACAATGACTAATTTAAATCGGGATGAAATCGGAAACATTATTGATATAGGAATGGAACGTGATACAATTAAATTCATTTCGCTTAGATACTTTTGCATTATGGTGAAACCTGTGAAGAGATAGGTAGACAAGTAGGTAGGTACATCATGTTCTTAGTAATTTATTCGAATCAGACCGTTCCCATGGCCACTTCCATGAGAACAGAGCTGTATGATAACAAGGATTCAAGCAATTACGTGTTAACTACGTCCCGCGCCATCTTTATAGGAATAATTCCAGACAATACGGGTCATTTTCTTTAAACTACCCAAATATTCACAGGGTATTGGTATTCTACCCATGAATATGAGCAACTTTCACTATGGGACGATCTCTGATATCACGAAAAAAGGTTTACATTTATTGAGCTGTTTCCTAGGTTTTGGTCGAGTAGGCATATAATATTATAATAAAACAAAAACTATTTTTTTTATAGTCAAAACAAAATAAGGGCTACTAGGTATTTAACTTTTACCATGCGAATTATTTAATTAATTGTTAAGTTTTAGTAAAAATAAAACAATATTATTGTTTACCGTTTAGGCTAGGAACTGTTTAAATAAATTATCAATAAACATGTTTTTTTAACTTTAAATAAAAAATGACAAATTAAGATAAAAAATTAAAAAAAAACACACAAACAACGAAAAGTCACTAAAAACTAAAAAAATCTACACTTTTTATTTCTTTTTCGGTTTTTAATAACGCGATTGCCCGCCCTCCTCTTTTAGCTATGCACTCTTGAAGCCTGGAATGCATGCTCTCGATCAAATGCCTCACGTTTTCAGCTGGAATCTCTTCCCGGCAATTTTCACAGCGTCAATCAGTTGCTGCTGGTTGTAGATCTCTTGCTCACTCTCTCTAACCCTTCGTTTCAATTGGTCCCACATGTGCTCGATTGGATTCAAGTCCGGACTGTTTGCTAGCCACGGTTTAACTTGAATGTGAAAGTCTTCCAGCACAGACTGGGTCGCTTGAGCTGTGTGTGTACGGATATTGTGCTGCATCAAGACGAACCGAGGACCCATTTGCTATGCAAATGGGATCACATGAGGCCTGATGACTTCCTCAATATAACGCTGAGCAGTTACAGAACCCTCATTTAAAATAGCCAGTTCAGTTTTGCTGTGTAAGCTGATCCCACCCAAAATTATGGGACCATCGAAACGGTCAACTTCACATATGCAGGCTTTAGAAAATCGCTCGCCGTGACGTATATACACCCTAATGCGCCGAACGTCATAAAAAATGTTACTTTTCACTCGTCGGTGAAAAGCACCATGCCCCACAGATTTATGCCCCAGCCAAGTATTTAGCTCTGGACAAAGGAATTCGAACAACTCGTCGTTTTGAAGTTTGCTGGTCTTGTCTTCGTGCAATCGATTCCGGATAGGTTGGTCATTGATACGAGTGCCCGTTGTGTACCGTAGGTGATTTTGTAACTTACGAGCCGTCACTGTGCGTTCTCGGCGGGCACTTAGCCGGGTGTACCGATCCTCGTGAACAGTTGTAATGCGAACTCTACCCGAACCTAGTCTTGCAATACTACCTTTCTCTTGGAAGCGATTCCAAGCATTTTGGATAAAAACCCAGTTGCAAATCCACAGACCGCTATGAATTTCCTTCGTGGATCATTGTAGGCCGCATGTCCACGGCAAGAAACGGCTCTGGTTGTTGTAATTGTGTACATATGCCTTCGTAGATATTTGTGGCATATTAACGCAAGATGTTGTTTTAACAAGATAATTAAGCAACAAAAAAACCCGGTCACGAGCTAGTCGGACTCGCGCACCGAGGGTTCCGTACTAACAATAATTTAAAAAAAAAAGTGTGCTATTTAGAGACATCGTTTTATTTTTCCTGTAATCTTTACATAAACTTTTATCACACAGAATAATTTCAGAATTTTCTCCATGCAAACTTCATAGATAAGGGTTTAACGGTATTTTTTTTTTGCATATTTCATCTAAAGTCGAAAACTATGCAGTCTAAAAAAAATGTTTGAGAATGTGCAAACAATTTTCATATGATACCACACATGCCCTAGTAGACCCACTCCGAATTTTTAAGACCCCTTTCAGTCCCTGTTGCAACAAAAATATATTATGTACATTTTTATTTCGTTCTTATTTGCAAAATATGTAGTTGCGCAAACGTCATCTAAAACTATTCCAAAATTCAAGTTCTATCAACTTGAATTTTGGAATAGTTTTAGATGATTTACATTATTACATTAGTAGTTCTTGAGATATCCAGATGTGACAGACGGACAGACAGACTGAGTCGCACCCTAAGGGTTCCTTTTTACCATATTGGTACGGAACCCTAATTATAGTAATTTTCAGAATACCAAGTCGCTAATCGAAACAAAACTTAAAGAAAAATCAAAACAAGATTACAAGAAAATTTAAAATTATATATATTATTTTTTTTTTAATATGGCTAGCATTCGATCTCAAGCATAACATCAAAGAGGTTACATATCGAAGAGTTCGTAACATCAATATTTTGCTACTTAGCAATTAGTTAATGTTCTTTAGATTACACTGAAATGTAAAAATAACAAGTGGCCCTTGTTTTGAGTAGTATATACAGGATGTAAGTGTAAACAGTGGCAACCTTCTAAGGGGTCATTTTACTCATAATTATAAACAATTTTTACTATGGGACCAAACCAAAATCGCGAAAAAAAAGTTTTGCTGTTCAGTACATTTAAGTTCGCATAATTCGTCAAAATGTAGGGAACAGCTGATTTTTTTTTTTTTCGCGACTTCAGGTTTGGTCCTATAGTAAAAATTGTTAATAATGATGAGACCAATGATCCCTTAAAAGGTTGACACTGTTTACATTCACATCCTTTTGTATGAAACAGCAGATTTTTTTTTTGTGATTTCCGAGTTGGTCCCATAGTGAAAGTTGTCCATATTCATGGGTAGATCAACCTGTGAAACCTGTTTGGGTGATGATAAAAAAAAATCCCAGTATAAAATAAATACCTATACTGCTCCTAAGTGTGTCCTGAAACACTATCCGTTACTCATCTATATAATTAATTAGGTATCTAATTCTTTAGACACATAAATTGTACACAGGCGGACTTTATTTCTGTATACGTAGTTTCTCTAAGTCGGTGGTAGAAACCAACATTGATAGCTACAAGTGCACTTTCGAGACTTGTGAGATAATATTGATTATACACATACTATTAACGATTTGCTTCACTAAAAGCCTGAAAAACATAAAAGGCTTGTTATTTATTTTTATTCGAGAATAATTATTATAATAGTTAATATAGAAATAATTAGACGCAAAGTGCATTCATAGACTTGGGTCTTGGCTCAAATACTTGAAATCGTAGACTCTAAACAAGCTAAACAAATATTTTTTCCGTGTAGCAGGCAATTATGGCATCACTTTACACATAGCTCTGCAAATAAGGACAATAATGCCGCAAAGCAGGGACAATAATTACAGATATTCGAATATTTAGCTTGAACTATTTTTACAACTTTGATATTGGTGCCGATGCTGTTGTGCACAAACTAAACTTAATTTAGGCTATTACTTACTTTTCTCTCTAATAAAACAAGAAAGAGACGGACGTAAATAAGAGCTGTCAAATTTAGTTGAACTAATATTTCCATACAAATACTACACGTAAAAACATGTCGATTAAAAACATGGTGAAGCGCGAGTCGTAAACTAGTTTGACATCTCTAACTTAGTTCACTTCTGGCGCTGCATGTTAGTAAAAGATGGCGATTCTCTAATTTTAGTTTAGTTATTGAACCGAAGCGAATCGGCACCAATAACAATGTTTGACAACAAACGACTTATAACATTACATTTTCACAAATCATAGGTATATGTAGCCGCCTTTTATGGCTGAAAGGCCTGTTAATAAAGACATTGCCCAAGAGTATAGGTCTAACTACTGTTTTGTACTTTCATAAAAATAATAATTAATATGTTTTATTCGTTTTACGTTAGCTCATAAACAATGTAGTTAAGAGGATTGTGAAGTGCCGATACGCGGCGCGATTTTTGGAGGCAATTACCTACATTTCAAACAATTATTTACATAAATATTGTTTCGGGCGATAACGTTTTTACTCCCCTAAACCTTTACAAAATGAGACAATTTTGGTCTCATTACATTTAGTACACTTTAATCTAAGTCTGTACGTTTTTCGTTTTTAGTAGTTCAATTCAATTTAATTTAAAAAAATAAAAATGCTCGAGGATGTTTTTATGTCAAAAATATAGATATTTAGATGCTAATAACTTATATCGTATGCAATACTTCTTTATAATAAAAACGTACGGACCTAGTTTTTCATTATACCCACAACATTTCCAAAAAATATGAAAATTAGACTATGTTTACGGGGAGAAAAACGTTATCTCTTTTTGTATGAAAATTTACAACTTCACAATCCTCTTAATATTAGAATAGGTACAACCTACAATGGCGCCGATTCCCTTGTTCACAAACTAAACTAAATTTAAGTTCAGTGCATTTTTTTCTTTCTATTTCATTAAGAAAAGGACAGAAGATAAATGTTAGTATAGTCTTGTCAAATTACTCAGCGCCTGACGTAAATTGACGTATTTTAGTAGCCAATTTTTTAATCATGACAAAACTTGTCTATGGAGTATCTTAATTTGACAGGACTAAACTAATATTTATGGTTTGTCCTTTTCTTAATGAAATAGAAAGAAAAAGATGCACTGAACTAAAATTTAGTTTAGTTTGTGAACAAAGGAATCGGCGCCAATGTCGGTTCCTTATAAAGATAATACAAACTAATCTCCAAGTTATATTGTCATTCCACACCAGCTTCGGAAAAAAAAAAACACCCATTGTGTGATCGCACCAAGATTTCCAAGCAATTGTAAACTCTACCGCTGTGATTAATAAATACCTCATGTTGGTATTAACCGGTCGCTGCTAAGTACTAGCCAATATGTAAACATCCTGGTCGTGAATATCTTACTGTTGACGTAAAACAGTGAAGGTAAGTGTAGTGGTAATTATACGTAAGTATACGTATAGACAGTACATCGACCCACTTACTAATTAATTACCTGTTTATTTGTAACTCAACTGAATTGTGCAAGGTTGTTTGTTAAATTTTGTTTGCCAAATAAAGTTTTTTTTTTTTACTTGAAGGAAGGATTGCGAAAAAAACACAGCTATGCAAATTGTTATTAAAACAGCTTTTTCGCTGACATGAGAATGAAAAGACAAATGACGCTCCCAGTAGTCAAACAGCTCACGCAATCACGAAAACTGTCAAGAAAGGAATGGTTTGCTAAATAGATATAAGAAAGAAGGAGATATAGTTGTAAATAGTTATATGTATCGGAACCCAAAGACTCCACTTTGTCCCCACCACTTGCCACAACTACACATGCAGTTCAGTAAAAGAAATAAAGATAACCTTTTTTTATATTTCTATTGTTTGCTCTGTAACAGCAATGTGCTAAGTTCATAATCCTACTTAGGTCTACCTGGAAAGAAACTGTTTATAGGTAATTACTTATAAACATAAATAATATAACACTGAGCAGTAAGCACATACTCGTACGTCAGTATGCATACATGATGTGTGTATCTAGCAATATGTGTAACACCATCCCAAATGTTATAGCATACATTTGATGCTACGAGTAAAACCTTTTATAGCACCATTATTTTACATGTATAAATACACTCAACAAACTATTTATTAACAAATTGCACACTAAAAGCTTTCAAATACACAATCCGTGATTCTTCTCTGGCTACCAAAGCAAACTATTTTTATTGATAGTTAAACATTCTGACTCGGCTTTTAGGTCACAACGTGCAATAGTAAACTAAACATAAATCGCTAAACCGGCGTACATTACGTCAGATTCGACACGTGAGCTGGCTCCATGGAACAGATGAGATTTATTATTTCCAGTGGCTATTTTCATAGCGGGTCGTATACATTGAAGTAGCTGGATTCGCGGCGTCAGTCAGCCGCGACGCGCTGCTCCACGCCATGCCTTCCAGCGCACTACCTCTCCAGCGGCAGCCCGGACATGGCGCATCCAACCTCCGACGAAACACCTCTGTTGACGGCATACCTTGAAGAGCCTACACAACCCATCTGGGCCATCAAACGATCCGACCTCAGCGGAAGAGGATTATTTGCATCTCAAACAATCAAGAAAGGAACCCTCATCTTCAAGAACAAGCCACTGGTGGTAGCACCACGGGCCGACCGTGCCGGTGACACTTACTGCTCCGTTTGTTACCAACAACGTGATACTTGCTATGCGTGTGAACGATGTTCCCTGATGATCTGCTCCGAAGACTGCAAAACAAGTCATGATCACGACGTAGAGTGCAAATTCATAACAAACAACTGGAAGGTAAGGCCTGATGGCGACGGATGTTCAGCAGTTCTAGCACAAGCGCAGATCTATTTGCGTTTTCTACTTTTACCGGAAGAACACAAGTTGCTGTTATCTATCTTACAAAGCTGCACTATTGATAAAAAATTCGAAGAGCTTGAAATATTGTGTACGAAATATGAAATACCAGAGGATCAGATCTTATTTATTAAATTCGTTCACTCTATAATTAAAATTAACTCCTTCAGGATTGCCAACAACCCACACGACAAGAAAATACCTTTACGAGGACTGTTCCCATTATCAGCATTCCTAAATCACAGCTGTGTGCCAAATACTAGGAATGTGTTCAACAACGACTACACTATGGCTGTGTATGCTACGAGAGACATTGAAGTCGGAGAAGAGATCCTGACGTGCTACACAGGACTGCTGTTGTGCACTCCAGCACGAAGATGTCAACTTTATATAACCAAACATTTTTGGTGCAAGTGTGAACGATGTAAAGATACTACAGAGATGGGAACAAAACTGTCTGCACTGAAATGTTTCAACAAGGAATGTGTGGGGATCCTGCTTCCAACGTCGCCTTTAGACCCAAGGGTGGAGTGGTGTTGTGACAATTGTGCTTCTAGAACTCCGCCTGACGAAATATGTACGATTCAGAGCATTTTGGGAAGCTTGGTTGGATCCCTGGACCTGGATGAGCAATTCCGCCTAGAAGCGACTATCCTAGCTAGACTAGCTAATTTTATCCCTTACTCCAATCATATCTTCATCGATTTGCGATTGAGATTAACTTTGAAAATCGGATTTACAGAAGGACTGAAGCTTAACGGTATTTGAATATAAACACTTTTTGCTTTCGATGTACGGTCTCATTAATTTAACTAACAACTTGATAGATGTAACAACAAACTCTAAATTAACAGCAAGTACAGCAAATAATTAACACAATAACGCTGAAAAGCTCAAGAATACTTGAAGTAATCGCTTATCGTCCTTTAGCAAATTAAAACGTTGGTCATTCTACAACGTTTTCAGTGGTAAAAGTTTCTTGTAATTCGATGTTTTGCAAATAACAAGAGAGCTCCAACGCAACCAACGGCGCGGAGCCCTACACTACACAGCACCCTAATTGCGTAACGCACTATACACTACACGGGTCTACACTGCTACTCTGACGCTAGCTGTCATGAAAATGAATTGTATCCAGTTGTCACATGAATAACATGAATCGTGCCATAACGCACATAGTATCTATGTACCTACATACATACGTATATAATGCCCATTCTTACTAACACTAAGCAAAAGAAACAGCAAAATGTTACATTTAGGTGTCTCTTTATTGCCACTTAATTATTCTGGCACTGTTGATTTTTGACTTTCTGCGCTGTCGCTGAGCTGAACGTGTGCCATAGCCAGTGCGCTTTTATATAGGCATTACATTTACAATACTTAATTAAAATTCAAAATTATTTATTTTGGGGATATCCAAAAGGTTAGTATACAAAAGAAAAAACTAAAAACTATTGTTACTAAGTACTTAAATACAATTACAAAGGACACTCATCATACCTATACATCATACTTTAATAGTGTTGTGGTTAAAATTATGAAAATAATTCTGAAAATAATCAATTCGTTTTGGATTCAATAAACAAAAATTACATTATGACGTCAACATGTACTTCTTATAAAAATTGTAGCATCTTAAAAGCAGTCTTTCTTTCTTAATAAACCTTGACCTTGTAGATTGCCTCATGAAACCAGGAAGTAGAAACCCACCAGGTATACCCAAAAGATGCCTATTTAAGGGGGAAGCGCCAGGGTAACCCGTGAAATTCAAATTTTCTTACGTTTTTGCAATTTGCAAGTCAGTATTAGGTTGTATGTTGATTAAAGTATGATTCGCGATCGTAACAAATATTTATTTATATAATTATAATCATTAGAATCAGTAATATAACTCCTTAAGTTAGTAGGTCTCATTCTTTAGTATTATCTGATCTTAATGATTATAATTATGTAAATACGCATTTGTTACGGTCGCTAATCATATTTTGATCAACATACAATCTAATACTGATTTGCAAATTGCAAAAACGTAAGAAAATTTAATTTCACGGGCTGCCCTTGAGGGTTTTTGGATAAGTTGGGAACAAAGACAGTACAAGAGAAACGCACTGTATTCTATCCTTGATTGAAACTAGTGTCAATAGAATCGTGCAACCGTCTGAAAATCAAAAATAAAAAAGTGTTTCAGAGTCAAAGGACCATGGTCGCATATTTTTTATGCTAAGATAAAAGTAAAACTAACTATATTTGGGACCAAACATTAAGTAAGGTAGGTAATCTACATAGTTGTACAATGTAGGGAATATCTGAATTTTTTACGCGATTTCTTTTCTACTTATAAAAAAAAAATTGAAAGTGCATTTCAAAATTAGAAGAAAAATAGATGTTTTCTTCTTATTTTGAAATGAAAATTATTGTTTCGTCCGCAAGTCATGTATTTTTAGGTTAACACGAACAAACAAATTAAACTGAATCGTTGAATGGTTTGTTATCATCACATGTCGGAAACGTTTTAACGTTATAGCTTTAACGGTTTCTATCAATTTACTTCATTATCAAGGTGAAACAAACATCATTACACACAATACAAGTAAAAAAGTGAACTTCATTTTCAGCGGGGCAGTTGCGTAACACACTACCAATCGGAATCGGTTTCATTTTGACAGTTCAACAACATTCATTGCGTTATTTACGTTGTCGAACAGACAAATTTTGCGAACATATGAAGCAATGGATTAGCAATTTGCTTCAAAATTATTCAGTTTCCGATTGATAGTGTGTTTCACAATGAGGGTGCAGTTTCAATTAGATCCTTAAAGTCACACTTATGAGTATAAAAATAGTGGGAGTTAATTTGCTATTATTTGCTATTTTTCCTTTTTTTGTAACCGGGTAAGCAGGTACCTACCTACCATACGGACAGTTCACTTCACAAGAAAAACCAATTACACGCAGGCGATCACGGCTAGTTCGAATATCTGACTATACAATAGACAGCTTGCAAAGCTATAACCTAGTAATAAATAGGCACAAACATTATGACTGAAACCAACTGCGTCCGTATAATGTTTCTAGGACATGTTTGCGGTCTCTAACTATGTCAAGGTGCATTTTAACAATATGCATCTGTCTTATATATTTTTAACCGACGAAAAAAAGGAGGAGGTTCTCAATTCGACATTTATATTTTTTTTTATGTATGACCATAACTTTTTATAGAGTAGTCCGATTTGAAAGATTTTTGTTTTATTCGGAAAGTATTCCTCGAAGTTGGTCCCATGTAAAATTTATTAACTTTGCTTGGGTAGTTTTTGAGTTAGCTTCAATAAAACGTATTTTCCCACTTTTGAATTTATGTGGGGTAGGTAGCACAACTAAGAAGTAAAAACTAAAAACTTTATACAAAAAAAAAACAACCGACTTCCAAAAAAACACTACAAAGTGAAAAATAACTTTAATTTCGGAAGTCGGTGGGAAAAACGAAAATACGAAACCAAAGACACCGACTTCCGAAATTAAAGTTATTTTTACTATGTAGTGTTTTATTGGAAGTCGATTGTTTTTTTTTTTTTTATATAAAAAGTTTTTATTTTTTATAATAGCCAGTTATTAATTCCATCCACTTCTAGCGTTCATCAAAACTCATGGAAGACTTATGACTCCTGCAGACAGTCGCGACTATGTTGCGACGCGATTCTGGTAGAACAATTTCCATGAAGTTTTCATAGAAATTGTTCTAATAGAGTCGGGTCGCGCCTGGCTGCGGGAGTGTTTATTAACCGACTTTATAAAAGGGCGAATATCAATTCGACACGTATGTATGTAATATTATTGGAACTGCAACATATTCACATATGATAATCGATTAGGGCTCCCAACAAAACAAAATGTTTATAGGTGTAGGTATGTATAGTATGTTTGTTATCTATGTATATTATTTTGTCCATGCATTTCTCCGAAACTGTTAATTGGATTGTGACATGCTTTTTTATTGGCTTACATTTACTTGAACAGTGCAAGTTTCATAAAAATGAATTCAGTAATTTTCAAGATATGGACTTATACGTGTTTGTGACGGCCTTGCTTATTGATACGAGCTAAGGGTGTGTGTCAAAGGGGAACATCTCAAAACCTTGGTCAGAGTTTAGAGCAATATCTATAACAAAACTATTATGTACTATACAAACAAGTATTCCAGTTTTTAGTTAAAACTAAAAATTACGAAGCAAAAAAGTATCTACCTAATTAAAAAAAAAATTAAAATGAAAATTTAATCAATTTAAAAATTAAATAAATTAAAAATAAATTAATTAAAAAATTAATTTATTCAAACTAGAACTAAGAATCAGCACCTTTCGAACGTCAAAATTACATAAGACAGTCCCCAGCAGCACAGCTGTCTGTTCAATTAAAAAAATTTACTCTATACAACACTGCGCATAATACTTTAGGTAAGTACATTACGCAACACAAACCATTAAAGTAAGTTATTTGCTATAAGTAAACTAGCACACGCCAATATACCAAAAAAAAAGAAAATCGAAAACTATACTCAAGCATAAATAAAAATACAAAACTAAAAACGTAAGCATTATCTTTATACCTAAGTAAAAGCCTCCAGTAATAAAGGGCGTGCCCACTTACATATATCCGTATATGAAGCCGTAACTTGATGTCACAAATTAATGATAAACTAGGACCATCCAAGTAAAATAAACAAAGAGTTAATTACCGATAACAAAACAAAACCAAAGTCGCCAAGACGACCAGTCACCACAAGCAGCACCCGTTCACGAGCATAACGCATAGATCAGCCATTACGAGTACCACCGCCATAAATTAACTCAAAATTATGAAATAACTTTAATTTCGGAAGTCGATGGCAAAAAAACTAACGGATCCCAAGACACCGACTTCCGAAATTAAAATTATATCATAAATTCGAGTTAATTTAAGTGAAAAGTTCTAGCGCGTTGAGCGATTTTGGGTAGGAGAAAATCTTATGTGTTCGCGTCACGCATCACGTGTCACGCGACATGCTACATGTGTATGTGTTGCACTGTCAAGTTTTCACTTCTGTCGGCTGTCCATGACTGACTATGGTTTTTTTGTTCTTTTTGAAGTCAAATTATTTTTATTAATTTTTTAATGAAAAATCGTTTAACTAAAAATTGATTTTCATACGTGTTTAGGGGCGCCTAGCTATGGGAGATAGTACTCGAATCTAAAAGTCGATATTTTACGCTATAAACCTACATTATTTCTTTGAATGCCAACTGTCTAGTAAAGAATCGTAAAAATACAATACATTTTTAGGAAGGTTTTCAAAGTTTCTGTCTCTTTGTAAATATGCCTAGGTAGGTATATTTTTATTAAAAAGCTGCACGTAGAAGAAAATCTAGAAATTCATGTATATGCTTCGACATGCAGCTGCTTGACTGTGAACAACAAGTCGATTAGTAAATAATTATAATATATTTTTTTCAGACCTAGACTTATTTTCTTTGTCACTTAACAAAATTCGTATTGAATTACTTAAAATGATCAAAAACAAAACTGATGATTAACCGTATTTTCACATTTGTATAAATTGCATTATTGCGGGAATAAGATTAATTAATTTGCATGATTGTACTAGTGCTCTTCCAAATTTCAATCCGAATATGTAACATGTGGATAATGTAGTTAGTTACGCACTGATATGCCTAGATTATAAGCTATTGTTAACTATTTATAGTGTGTAATTGGTTTTCCTTATATTAAATAAAATAAAAATAAAAAACAATGTTAAATTGGTTGGAATTACATTACCTGCCTGAAGTCTGGCCAAGACAGAGACGTAATATTCACGTATCACGTAGTAATTAAAAACAATTATTTTTATCTTAATTAAATTTCCTGATTCATACTTAAAATATAAATAAATAAGGAAATGCACTAATTGGTACGTTGATAAAGTGATTAAAGAAATGTTACGAGTATAAGGTATGTCATAATTACATTCTTGCTTAGATCACATTTCGAGATATTTTTATTACCTGCCTCTCCGGAAATGAAGTTATATGTTGAATTTAAGATGTTCTACACAGGGTGTATTAGAAAGGTGTGGTCAAATTTAAGGGTGTGGTGCCCATTTATCTGAACAACTTTCTCCATGGAACAAAAATACGAGTATATCTGCTGTCCCGCACAAAAATGTATGGGACGGCTGATATTTTTTCTCAATTACGATGTTGGTATACAGGGTTATTTGTAAAACACCAGCAACCTCTTAAGGGGTCATTGTACTCATCATTATGAACAACTTTTACTATGGGACAAATCAGCTGTTCAGTACATCTTGACGAATTATGCGAACATAAATGTACTGAACAGCCGATTTTTTTTCGCGATTTCAGGTTTGGTCCCATAGTAAAAGTTGTTCATAATGATGAGTACAATGACCCCTTGAGAGGTTACTGGTGTTTTACCAATAACCCTGTATACATATTATGTACAAGGTGTAAATGAAATATATGAAAACCTGTAAAGTACCTACTCAACATTATGAACAACTTTTACCATAATACAATCTCTGAAATCCCGTAAAAAAACAGATATTCCCTACATTTTGTCGAAGAATAATGAACTGTTCTACCGTACTTTATTTTTGCTCAGAAATATTGTATTACTTTTATCTTAGAACTAGCTTCTGCCCGCGACTTCGTCCGCATGAAATTTCTTGTTCCTCCGTCCCACCCCGTCACATTACATCGCCCGCCCGCGTAATTACTTCGTATTCACTTAGCTTTTTTGACAGTTTTTTCGTTTTGCTCGTTCCCTAAGGGTCGTAGCATCGTGTTAAATAGCCTTCCTCCCCTGCCTACCTCAGTAAACCCCCCTGCCTTTCTCCATATTACCTACATCAAGAATTGGGCTATCAAATGCATAAAATAATTTTTCAAATCCGACTGGTAGTTCCAAAGATTAGCCCCTACATACCAACTTCCAAACAAATTTTCCTCTTTATAATATATATGGATAAAAATTATAGAACCTATTGGTCCTTGGACTCTGAAACACTTTCGTATTTAAAATACTAGTACATACCTATTTACTAGTATTTTAAATGCGAAAGTCTATCCGTTTGTCTGCTCCTAGAGGCATCACCTGTCCCAGCGAGTAGCTGTCGACTATTTTCTCGCTGAAGAAACCTATAAAAGATTGTAGGTCCTGTGTCAGTAATAGACATACTTACATAGTTGTACACACCACTGGCCAAACAAACAAATGGTTTTTAGTTGCTAACTCAACTCGCTTCTCACTCAAATCGGGCGGGTGGGACATGGGTCAATTTTAATTAAATCCAGTAAAGAGCTAACGAAGAGAGCGAATAGGCAATAGGCAAAAGGCATGAATGATGAAACGGATTTAAGGTTTTTCTGAGAAAGACCGAAATCCGTGTTGACAAATGGTGGGCAAAACGTTACTAGACAACATGTAATTATATATTTTAACCTGTAACGCTCCTGAATCATGTAAAGTACCAACTTGCATACGTAGACGTTGCGATATTACGGGCATGGTGGATTGTTTTTTAACCTACTTCAAAAAGGAGGAGGTTCTCAATTCGACTGTATGTTTTTCTTTTTCGTATGTATTTTACGCGATTACTCAAAGATGGCTGGACCGATTTGGAAAGTTCTTTTTTTGTTTGAATGGGTATACTTCTTAGGTGGTCCCAAATTAATTTTATTAACTTTGCTTGGGCAGTTTTTGAGTTAGCTTCAATAATGCGTATTTTTCCCACTTAGTATATGCGGATGATGTTTTAATAACTTCCTGTCACTGTTGTTTACATAGCAGATAGTGGTAGTCGAATTTGTGTGGGGGTAAGTACCACAACTAAAAAGTGAAAAATAAAACTTTTTAGCAAAATATAAAACCGACTTCCAAAACAAAACACTACAAAGTGAAAAATAACTTTAATTTCGGTAGTCGGTGTCTTTGGTTTTTTATTTTCGTTGTTTGCTACCGACTTCCGAAATTAAAGTTATTTTTCACTTTGTAGAGTTTTGTTTTTTTTTTTAATATAATATCCTAGGACATGTTCACACACGGTCATCTGATCCCAAACTTGTACTATGGAAACCAGATAACTGATATACTACATACACTACTTTTTTTTGTAAATACATACTTATATAGATAATTTGGAAGTCTATTTTATTATATGCTAAAGAGTTTTTATACTTTAGATGAACTAGTGAAAATAGAGATTCCCTCATTTCATTCATTACTCATATACCCTCTACAAAACTTAAAAAAAAAAACAGGACAAGTGGATCTTTCAAACTAGATACCCACAGGAACATGCTAACAAGAAAGAAACTTTTTTTTGTATCTTCTATATTTTTATTAGTACTTAGGTATCTAATCTACTTAATCTACTTACTTACTTACTTAATTGAATAAGGAACGATAATGTAATACTGCAATGTAAACGCAAACGCAACTCCAACTCCAAACTCGTAATATCGCGTTCGAGTAAATACGTCACGGATGATGCACATTTAGAGCAGATGGTGCTCCTGCACTGTTATGTATGCTTTGCAAAATATACAAATGCTCAAAACGTTAAGTAGCCAAATCGGAAAATATTAATTGAAAAAGACTGTAGGTACCTACCGATTCTAGTACTGTGTGCGAAATAAAAAATACACCCTGCATTCACACACAGATTTCCTTTTACTCGAAGACGACTGGACCAATTTGCAAAATATATATATTTTTATTTTTTTTTTTGTTTGAAAGGGTTGCTAGGTGCTTTCGTTGTCATCAAATCAGGATTTGATGATGGGATCCTATCCTATCCTGGAGAAATCGAGGGAACTCCTCGAATATTATAGGCAGATTTATAGCGATGTGGGTATTTTTTATAGTAGGTACCTCGTGCATTTGCTCTCGGAAAGCAGCGTTTGGTGAAGTGGAACTGATGATGAAGACCACAGAGGGCCACCGGTATTACTCAATATGGGTTGCGATTGAATTACTTTAAAATCGGTTTAAGCAATTTATGCTTGTCACAGTCGTTACAATGCATATGGTGAAATGGAGCGGATGGTGACTTTACCATAAGCTAGTTAATAGTTTGTTGTAAATATTGCACTAGAATTGAATGAAGGTTTTCAGATGTTTTCCCTTTGAGCACACCCGTAGCTTGTATCAATAAGCCAGGCCGTCACGCTTACACGTATTATTAGCTGTGGTATTCGACCATATCTTGAAAACTACTGAAACGATTTTGATGAAACTTGCACCGTTCCCTAAGTTGAAGTAAATGTAAGCCAATAAAAAAATGGTCACGTTCCGATTAATAGTTTCGGAGAAATGCGTGGCCAAACATACATACATACAAACATAATTATATACATACATCTATAAAAATTTGTGTATTTGTTTGGAAGCCTTTAGATTATCCTAAGTGAATATATTGCAGTTCCAATAATATTACATATCTACATACGTGTCGAATAGATAACCTCCTTTTTTTTAAGTCAGTTAAAAATACAGATCCAGACACCGGCTTCTGAAATTAAAGTTATTTTTCACTTTGTAATTATTTTTGAAAGTCAGTTATTTATTTATTTTTTATTAAAAAAAAAATATTACGGCATTAAAATCACATTATTAATGATGCTCCTCCCGTAAGTGCAAATTCGTCAAGCCGTCCATACGCGTAGGTACAGTAAACATGTTCATTAATATTTAAGGAATGGCATCTATTATAAGAGCAACAAGAATTATTATATAAACATGTTCCTTTATTTTATTCGCACAGTTATAACTGCGTCATTCCGTAAAAGCAAATACGTAAAACATTAAAAGCTGATGTCGAATGTAGTTAGTATTGCATTGTGAGTTCAGAGTAACGTGTAGTGTGTGGCTGCGGCATGCGACGACTACTACGCAACAAGTGAATAAAATCGGGGACGATATTATTGTGAGTGGCAGTAGTTCGATTGACCGCCGGTTGACATGGGCGCCGCGGCTAGGAACCCTCGTCCTCACGTCGTCACCAGGTGGATCTGTCTACCTATACCGTTAGTACTTACCTATCATTCATAGTTCTAACGCCCAATTTATTTTATCCGCTAATCACTGCCAAACATGTGGGAAATATTATTAAAATGTTCTGGCATTGACAATGAACTGCGGTGCGCCAGTTGTTGTGGAGACGACTCGTGCTGTGCATTTGAACGCATTATTATATTTATGTGGCGTGAGATGAGATATGACAGATATAAGTGCCCTTAAAACTAATACTCAGCATTCGCCCGTGCGTCGGAGTTGGCGTTGTGCCGTTACACCAATATCTATGAAGGTCTGCAATTTCTCTTCTGCCAACTATTTCTATTTCTTCGCCAAGTTTTGATGTATTGAGAATCAATTTGTTAGTTATTTTTAAGCCAAATGTTAAAATGCTTTTAATTATCTAATAATAAAGGCATGTTATTGGTTAATTAAAGAATTTATAAAACGATTGATACCTATCTAAGTAGCTGGCTTTGAGTTCGTTCGTAATTTTTGTCAATAAATGCAACGACTTAGATGGCCTTGATTTGTATCCTTATGGAATATTGCTATCTGTACCTAAATCGTTTACAGAATATTCCAAACCAATCGAAAAAGCTTACCTATTCAATATTTCGGCTGCCCCTATTTCAAAACCTAGTAAGGACTTAAAACGAAATTTTACAGGAGAGCACAAATACGTAAAGTGGTCACGGGGCAGTGAATGGGCTCACTAGGTTTCGATGCTTAAATATTTGTGAGTTTTTAACGCTGTGTTTTGGTATTTGGTAGGGACTTACTAGGTTAGCAAGATTATACAATAAAACGATTTTTATAAAAAGTGTCCTTTGCTAGGTTTTGAAATGGGGCAGCCGATTTTGTCCGCTCTCCGGTTAGCGTCCGGTCCAAGAAATCAATGCTCACGCGTAGACTTACCGACTAACTTCTCTCTGCTACAAAGACTTGAGGTTGAGAGTTGGATCATTGTCGAGGCAGGTCCGTGAAAAATATTTAAGGCCCTCAATAGTAGGCTGTTCTACTACTTGTGTACTCTTTAGGGTAGGTAGGAACTCGACATCCGAGACCTCAAACGGATCACAGAGTTATAGTTTACCTTATGTTGCCTCGAACCGCGTTGCTCTCGCGGGATCACAAGAGAGACGGTTTCACTGTAAACCTGTGCTGTGGGGTCACATAATAAATACAAATCACGTGTACAAACATCCCAAACTCTGAACAAATATAATCCTCATAAATATTTTTCCCGTTGCGTAAATAAAACCGTAACAACCTGCTTCAGAATTTTGGTGTTTTCGTCGTTTCGAGTTTTGTATCACATTTTATAACATCTGGTCATGGCGGTCTATTTATAAAGTCTCCAAGGACAAAACATAAGTACGACAAATCATAGGGAGTTCAGCTTCGCTACACTTGGCTGATGGCTGACATCTGATTAAAGATTTCCTCTTCTTCTCCTAGAGTTTTGTCGCAGATGCGACTACCAACCATGCAATCCAGGGTTCGACCCCTGCCTAAAGCTGCCGGTTCACTGACGTGGAGCGAAGCTGCGGCGTGGAGAAACGTAGAAATATTAACCAATAGTATTACATAAAATCTCCGTCCGCTCCAGGAGCCAGGATCCTATTGGTTAATATTTCTCCGTTTCTCCGCTCCGCAGCCTCCTCCGTTTCAATGAACAGGCAGCCTTAGTCAGGTCGGCTATGACTGACTGGAATTTCTCAGTACTTCAGTAGCGCATAACTAGCGACCTTACGAATAGTAGGTACCTATGGTATGGATGCCAATGGCGACTTGTATAATAGTGCTGTGCACCAAGGAGTGCGATTAAATTTCATTGAATTTAAAACTCATCAATAACTCGATTTCCAGGAAAATCGTTTTAGAGTTTTGAAATTAGACGTCTCACTTGAAAAAGGAAGAAATTTGAAAACTGACGACGATATATAAAATACTTGATTGTACATTTCAGAGCTGTCGGAGTCCCGGCTGGCGTTGAAAGAGAGCCTGTGCCGCGGCACTCTGCGCACGGTGGCGGCGCTGGGCGTGGGCGACGCGCACCTGCGCGGGCTGCTGCTGTACCACCTGCACGCCGCGCTGGCCGAGCGCGCCCGCCGCTCGCCAGACCTGTATGAGGTATGTACCTACTCCACCTCTTCTGTACCACCTGCTAAATCTGTGGTTTGTTTAAAAAAATCAAAGTCATTTATTCAAACCAGGCTGAGAGACCAGCACTTTTTGAACGTCAAAATTACATAAGACAATCCCCCAAAACGCCCGCCCATCACCACTTCCTAGTGCTTTAGCTGGGGAGAAGAAGTGGCGCAACAAACTCCCCAGCAGCACAGCTGTCTGTTCAGTTAAAAAAACTTATTCTATACAACACTGCGCAAAATAATATATCTAAGTAGGTACATTACGCAACACAAACATTAAATTAAATTAAATTATTTGCTATAAGTCAGCTAGCACACGCCAATATACCAAAAAAAAATCGAAAACTTTACTCTAGCAGAAATAAAAATACAAAACTAAAAACGTAAGCAGAACTTTATACCTAAATAAAAGTTGTAGTGTTGTTGTTTCATGAAATAAACCACAATCAGATCAGATCCATTATTAGGCAACCCTTATAGGATCACTCGTGTGCCTGTCTGTCCGTCCGTCCGTCACAGCCAATTTGCTCCGAACTTAATGGACCGATTAATTTGAAAATTTGGTACACATATCAATTTCTGTGACCCAAATACGGACGTGTAACGTAAATAAATGAATTTTAAATATGTGGTCACTTTTAAGGGCAAATAAGAAAATTATAAAATAAAAGTTTTGCAAATTGTATCGAGTCATATCAAATGAAAGGGCTTAGGTACTGCATGCATTGTATTACTTGTTTTTGCTAAGAACGATAATAATAATTATTTTTTTACATTTCTGGGGACCCTGGGGTCCCGGACCTTTGGAAGGCGTACAAGGAGCCGAAGCCAACTCGCAGAGGCCCCTTAAATAATTTTAAATGATAAGGAGGCACCAACCGACGATTATCCTTGTATGCACTATGCAAGTGCACCCAAGGACAACCCTCGGTTGGTGCAGGACTATTGTTGTGCGTGGAAACAAAACACATTGGGCTATGGGTCTGGGTGGTTAAAGTGGATTGGGTTACTTGAACTATGGAAGAACTATGTCCCCTGCCTGACCAATGTTATATATTATACACGGATAAAATGGCAGGGGGTGACTTGCACACTCAATAATGGGCCCCCGGAAACGGCCGCTAGCACATAGTGACGTAGCGACAAGGGGGCAACACTTCCTGAGATGCTTGAGGAGTGGAGAGGTATTCCATGGCTATCAGGACAATCCCGGAAGTACGGTCAAGACTGGAAAACTTCCTTCCTCCGAGCACGTTTGCTCTTGCGAATCTCCACTCAATCCGGCCAATAAAGGCAAGAAAGAGGTGGGAGCTCTGTTCCTCGTCAGTGTTCACTCCAGCCGGCCAATAAAGGCAAGCCAGAGATGAGGACAAGATTTCTCTCGGGAGATAGGGGGTCCGTGGGGTCGCTACTGCCCAACAGCTCGCCACATGCTGCCCTGCGGGTTTCTGTATCTCTCTTGGTCTGGCTCCTCATCCTAGACCCGTTCCGGCAAAGTAAACTCTACCGGCACAGACCTAAAGTTTGGAGCGCGCAAGCCCCACCACGACGTCAACGTAGAGATACAGCGCTGGGGATAACAGTAACAATACAGTAACAATTAATAATAATTATTAATTGTTACTGTGAGTGTTACTGTGAGGGTCTCAAATACATTTGCAGTTGGAAATATTGGAATGTATGGGGAACAGGTTTTTCAACTACAATGTTTAGTTTGTTCTTGGGATAAATAAATTTCATCCCAACTACGGAACCCTTCATTGTGCATGGTCCGACACGCACTTGGCCGGGTTTCATAAAGAAAGAGTCACCTACGTGACCGACTGACCAAAACTAGAACACTTATATTGTATTATACCGCAGTATCTACTTTTAATTTATTATCATCAATAACTGCCTTCTAATGCTAGTAGGTACGGATCTACGCTTGTTTAGACGCTTACTTTTCTGTTACAGGAAATAAAATCTGAAATCGAGAGCACCATAGAACAAGCCTACATTATTCTCCAAGGCGACATATCCGCGCCACCAGACCTTGAGCTGCGACGCCGTTACCTTGGCCCAGGCTGTGATAAACCCCAAGAAGAACGATTCTTCATCCTCGGTGCCTAAACGTGCTGAAAATGTGATAGATCATTATTTTTATACTTACGTTGTATAACTTGTTATGTCTAGGTATATTTTATTTTAGAACCTAAAAATATTAGTTTAAGTGAAGCTAGCTACGAAGTAAACAATGAATACAGCGACATGTAACCTATAATACTATGATTCATTTCAACAACCCGCCCCTGCTTCACACAAGTGTATAATGGCGACATGGCAAATTACCGAGATTTCTTTGCTATAGTTATTAAAAAACGTCGTCTTTATTGTACACAAACGTCTTTTATCACTAAATGGACGTGGTATGTACTTGATCAGAATGACTGTGATCGGTCTATAGTTCTTGGGTTCTGCAGTCTGGTCTGCACCATCAATCAGCTTGCTTGATCGAAGCGCAGTACCTACCTACTACCTGATTGAGTACGTATGTTTTCCAGTCGTAAAAGTACCGCGGGCAATGACCCGAGTTAAGGCCCTGCCCTTGGTCTGGTCGCTCTTAAGCTCCATAAATCCAGTCCCCGAAAACGCCCGCCTCATAAGTAGGGACTACTCACACTTATTCAGCTCTCTTCAGTTTATGCAAATAGAAAACAACTATTTTGTATGGAGACGCATAGGCACGCAACCGTTCAGCTTTCGCGGCAAACAAGTATAGGGCTATAGATAGAGTTCAGCGCTGTACACGGATGGTTTGCTTTGTTCCTGCATAGATTTGATTTATTATTACGTCATCATTATGCACGCAAGGATTAAGAGAGTTCGGACGTCTTTTAAAGTAATTATAATTATTTTATACACGCTATGACGGCTTTTCTCATTCTTGCAACGCTGTTAGCGGCTGATAGAAGCAAAACTGTATAAGTGTGCCCAAAATCGTTCAGCAAAACGGGAATGGAGCTGAATAAGTGTGAGTAGTCCCGTACTCATACCAAAGCACAAAACCCCTAGGTGAGTATTGCTCTCCCTGAAGCAGATTAGTTTGCTGATGATTGCTCTGCAGGGTTTAGTCCCATCTCGGCACCCATGAGTTTATCATGCCCACGAAAAATTCCCATTTCGTCACTCTGTCATAAATCATTTATTGATATACCTATTTATTGTTTGTCACAGAATGTGAACGTGTTAGCTATTTTTATGACTATACATTGTAATAACTTTTGACCGAGTAGACCGATTTTAATTAAATAAAGACTAAAATATACATTAAGCTACGGACTATGACTCTTTTCCAATCCTTTAAATCTTTTAAAAAGAAGTAGACAAAAGTATCAATATTAGGGTCAAGTGAGGAACAGTTTAACCAAAGAGTATAGTAATATAAAAAGGATAGTTTAACAAGGGGCAAGGGGCACAATATAACATGAAGATTATCTCTGTCATTTTCGAATTTGTCTATGGTGTCTTTTTTTTTTGGCTTCGCACGGTTTGTGCATTTAGCCAATGTCAAGTTTAATTTAGTTCAGAAACAAAGTTAGGGAAACGAAAATATTATTATGATTAATTAATTAGATATAACGGGATTTAGGAAGATAGATATATAGGAACAGTAAATATATAAAGGTGATGATACTGAATAATGAGCAAACTTCAATGAGCAAAATTTACAACTTAATATTATTTAAAGTAATGAATAAGACTATACATCTATATACAGGAAAGCTATTTGTGCAAAGTAAAGAAAGTATTGAGGTAGGAAAAGGAATATAGAGGGACAAGAGGCTACTAAGAAAAGAAGAACTGTCATATAAAGGACAGGAGAAAAAATGTGATTTAGGTCACTTACGTCTGTGCCACACGAGCACATGGGATCGTCGATGATATGAAGTTTGGCAAGGTGGGCTGGAGAGCAAGCGTGACCCAGTCTCATCCGTATTAAAACTCCATTTTGCCAAACTTCGCCCTGCCAAAACACGGTTTTTCCGGAACGTCGGGCTGAATGATTGATAAATAACGGCCCTTAGATTCGCTTAAGATATCCCAGGCTACCTTCCAGGTGTCCCGAAGAAAAGTCCTTGGTAACGTCACAAGGTCAGTACTAAAATTGGTGTAAGGAACTAAATCCTCACACTGCACCACAGCACCGGCAAGTGTGTCAGCAACTTCATTGCCATGGATTCCGACATGGGTCGGAATCCATGCAAATTGCAAAGTATTACCCTCAGAGATGGTTCTGAATACAAATTTTCTTATTAAATAAATGATTGGAAATTTTGATTGTGTTCGAAAAGGGATTTATTGATGGCTAGAAGAGCACTTTGTGAATCTGTAAAAATTATTGTTCTTTTGAGCTTAAAAACACGAGTATATTCTATGGCTTTTAAAATATCGAAACATTCCCCCGTAAAAACAGAAGTCTCCGGAGGCAGTTTTATTTTTTGTACGATGTTGTATTGAGAATCATAAGTACCTATCCCAACACAACCCGTCGGCGAACGCTTGGCAGCAACAGTAAATATATAGTTATACTCCAAGTGTTCAGCCAAAAAATTATTAAAACTTACATGACAATCGGGATCTGATTTACTTACACAGTTATATTTAATGATGGGGCTGAATTGTAAACTCTCATAACTACTATTAAACAGGGGAAGTTTATTGGAACGGTGAATAGGAGAAGAAAGTGAAAGGATTTTTTTTATAGCTTACAACTAAACAAGGAGCATGTTTATGGGACCAGTAATCTGACGATTCAATCTGTAACACTAAACATTCTAGTTTAGGTATGAGAGAAATATTTGTCAGATAGGAATTGTCTTCTAAGGTATAAAGGAGCTTCCCCACATTCAATTTGGAGTGCATTAATGGAACTAGACTTCATGGCACCCTCAATAATGCGTACCTAATGCTTTAGACTGGATGCGATCCATTTTTTTAAGAGCCTACCAGGCTCTAGAACAAACAATCCATAATCTAGAGTGATTCTGATAATTGCGTTGTAAAAAGTTTCAAAGAAAATGGATGTGCGGGGTGCACATCCATTTTAACACACCATACACCAGAGAGGCATCTAAGCATGTTTAGGTGATTTTCACATTTGTTACCAAACCTATGTTAACAATATAATCACAATGAGGAACACTACTTAATTTACAGTCAAGTATTATACCAAGATATCTGACATTATCTGTAACTGGAATAGGTATGTCCTTATAAAAGAGGTTTACCAAGGGAATATTTAAAGTAGGTTCTTTTCCGAGTGAATAAAGCAGCCGCGCATTTAGACGTGGATAAATCCTAACCGTTTAGATGTAACCATGACTCCAGAGTAGATAAAGCAGAATTGATAGCACAGCTGGCTTGTTCAACAGATTGGCTTGAAGAATATAATAATAAACCGTCGGCGTATTGAAGAACCTTAACATGGTTAGTAATTAAGAACGAGTCTAAATCGAAAGTGTAAATATTGTATAGGAGGGGACTGAGCACAAAACCCTGCGGGAGGCCTATCCAAGCAAGATGGGATACCTCATGATCTCCTATTATCATGTTAACAGAGCGTTCAGTCAGGATATTAATAATGAAATTCGACAAATTCGATGGAACTTGTAAGGCTTGTAATTTATTTTGTAAAACTGATAATACAACATTATCATAAGCTGCATTAAAATCAAGGAAAACTGCAATGGTGGAATAGTTATTAGAGCAGGATAATCGAATATCCGATGTTAAAATACTTAAACAGTCAGTTGTACTTTTACCTTTTCTAAAACCATATTGTGATTCTGCCAAAAGACCCTTACTTTCAACATACCATTCCAGGCGATTTTTAATTAAGTGTCCGGCTAATTTCATTAGAATTGAAGACAAAACTATGGGACGATATGAAGAAACGTCAGATAGGGTTTTATTCCGTTTAAGAAATGGCAACACCATTTGAGGTTTCCATTCCACAGGGATGTTTCCTGTAATCATGATAGAATTAATAAGCTCTAAATAATAACTGAGGACATCATCATTTAAATTAGCAAAAAAGGAATACGGGATGCCGTCAATGCCTGGTGCAGAATTCTTAATCTTCTGAATAACACCCTTTAATTCAGTGAGAGTGAATGGAAGATCGCGTCGTATGATGTGTGTCTTGGACTCTTGGTTATTGGATAAGAGAGAAAAGTTAATAACCTCTGGAACCCAAGGCGGTGCTAATTTATATAAAAAAATCACTGGCTAAAGAGTCGGGGATTAGAGAAGGGTTGTTATAAATGGACCTAAATCTTTTTGGTGAAATTGAATTTGGTGAAATTGATGAGCAAAAGTTACGCCAAGATTCAAATTTTTTCTTCTTAAAAAGTTTGTAAGTTTCATTAATTAAGTTAGTAACGATTTCAAAATTAATATCAGACATATCAAGGTTATAATTGTATTCAGCCTCTGTGCACTCCTGGTGGTGGGAACCACGGAGGCGAGGGAATTGTACTAATATTGTTATGTTTTACAGGAAAACTTCATCTGCCGCTGCGATTAATATGAGTGCCAAAGCTTCAGTACAACTATTTTCATTGCCATTAGAAATGACAGGCAAGGAGCAAAGCTTACTGTCATCAATGTTCCTAGTCCCAGTCGTTATTATTATTTCTATTGGGTAGTTTATGTTTTAATTTTGATCTTCTTAATGGTGCATTTGGTTTGGGAAGAGGATAAGAAATAACAATTGGAAAATGATCACTACCATATTATTATGTAGAGGTTAGAGTATGCCAAGTTAATGAAGAGGCTAAGTTTGGAGAACAGATAGAAAGGTCAATTGCGGTTCGGTTCTGATTGGAATCTGAACGACGTGTGGCAGCTTCTGAGTTCAAGATGCATACGTTATTTAAGTCTATTATATCTAGTAATTCATCGCCATAACAATTAGAAGTTGAACAACCCCATGATTGGTTATGGCAATTAAAGTCCCCCAATATTAAAAATGGCTTTGGAAGAAAAGAAAAGAGATTATGTATTTCTTGAAGAATAAAAGAGGAAGGGTGAGGAATGTAAATAGAAACAAGTGTGATGCACTTTAATAGCTACAATTGAAATTTCCTCACTATGAGCAGGTAATGTAACAATAGAAAAAGGGATAGAATTGTTGATAGTATAGCTACTCCACCATACCCATCAGATCTATCCTCTTTAATGTTTAAATAACCATTAATTTTAAAAATATGATATGATTTGAGCCAAGTATCTGCTAAGGCAAAGGCAAATGGCTCATATTT
Organism: Dicycla oo; assembly: GCA_948252095.1. Classification (NCBI taxonomy): domain Eukaryota; kingdom Metazoa; phylum Arthropoda; class Insecta; order Lepidoptera; family Noctuidae; genus Dicycla; species Dicycla oo. The sequence continues at coordinate 25,860,475 of OX411712.1, read as the reverse complement.
GTTTAAAAGATATATAACATCACTCTTTTTATTTACTAGACTGCGGCAATTCCACTGGATTATTTTGGATGTGTTATCCATTATGAATGGATTGAGATACATTGAAAGATGGGGCAACGTTGGATGGTGAAATGTTGAACTGAGAAAGAAGATTGTGTAGTGCAGAAAGAAAATCGTTTAAAGAAAAATGTGTGTCTTTTTTTCATTATTTTGATCATTAGAGAAAGCACAACCATTAGCTGGTTGGGGAGTTTTGAAATCGTTAATAATGGCATTGTGAGCTTCTTTATTATATCCTTGTACAGATTTGGGAGGGCAGCGTGGTTTGAGGAAGACAGTCTTTTTATAACTACTTGAAGCAGGCTATTAGGTGAAGAGATTGATGGAGTATGTGCAAAGTTTTTGGAAGGAGAAGATAGAAGTGTATCGGCATACGATTTCGTTACTGCGGTATATACGTATACTTTTGCTGCTTCAGCATAAGATACTGAACTTTGTGCCATATATGTTTTAATTAATTTTTGCCTAGAAAATTCTGGGCAAGACTTATTCAATAAATCTCACTATGCTACTAATAAGTTATTAGTAGCATAGTGAAAACCAGAGCACAACAAGATGCACTTTCTTGTTCTCTTTCACAACTGTCCCCAGTATGGCCTTGGCCACATTTATAACAACGAGGTTTGGACCTGCACTGAATTTTAGTGTGTCCAAAACGACAGCAATTAAAAAACTGACCGGTAGGGAAAATATATAGATCTACAGGAAAGCATTATAGCACATAAAAAATATTTTTGGTAGAACCTGCCCATCAAATGTAACAACTATGGATTGGGATGGTTTCCAAATGGTTGTACCATCAACAGTGGTTTTACTCGTAAAATTAGGGCGTCTGACTTTTAAAATCGGACCACAACCAATTGCACGGAAAAAAAAAATTGTTTTAAATTAAGAATATTTCACTTGGTCAAGACATTGCGTGATTCATATATGGGGAAAACATTATATTCTTAAAATTAGTAAATATTTGTCTTGTTATTCATTTTTCTTCCAAGTATATATACTCACTAACCAAGGCAATATCCTATTCTTGCAATGAGAAAGCTACGTTTTCTTTGCCTAAGTAAGTATTTTTTTTTTATGTCTAGAATATTAAATTCTCAAATTTAAGACAATTATGTCTTAAATCTAGATTGTACTCCTCGAAGTTCTCCGATTACTCCTCCGACTATGAAGAGCAATATCTCATAGCAAGAATATATTTATTAGACAAGAAATGTCATTGTTTCTGATCAAGAATATATCTATTGGTCAAGAATTTCCGTGATTCATATATGGGGAAAACAATAAATGGTTGTACCAAAACACAACTATTCTCAATGCTAGTAAATAAATAGTTAAGTCAAGATATTTGTCTTCCTTCTAGAATTTACATACTTGTGATTAAACAATATATTTGAGAATAATGCTTTTCTCAGTTGAACACTTTGTCAAACGGATCCCGGAGTTTTCTTACAAGAAAATAAATTCTCAGTATGAAAAATAAATGACTTGTAAGAAGAAAGGTATTTACTTATCTGTATGCTACGGCATATTTCAGTGAAGCAGCTTTAACTCTTGCATCAATTAATTCTACTTTCACACTGAGAACAATTTATCTCTAATGAAAAATATCAACAATCTTAGTTACTAGTAGATGCTCTTCAGTGAAGAAGTTTAAGCTACTAGTTCAATAACAATAAGTTATTCTCTGGAGATCACGTTGTTTTAAAATGATAGTCTGAATGTTCTTAGTTCATTAATCATGCGTTTTTAGTGAAGAAGTTTTATTTCTTAGTTTAATAATTTAATCGAATTTAAACGGAGATCACGTTGTATAAAAAGAATAATATTAATGTTCTTAGTTCAATATTTATGCGTATTTCAGTGAAGGAGCCCAGTTCTTAATTCAAAAACAATAAGCAATTGATACGGAGTCCAGATTGTCTCCAACCAATAATGTTAATATTGTTGATTTAAGAACGTGCAGGACTGCAGGTACTTAACTGAAGAAGTTTTAGTTCTTGATCTAATTCATTGTATGTTTCATACGGAGATCAGAAATCTCTTGGCTCAATAATAAAGTATTTTACTGTAAGAATTTTCATTTCTTAATTCAAATCATAGCATGTTTCATACGAAGGTCAGATTGTCTTATTTGAATAATTACAATAGTCTTGGTTCAATGGTTAAAATGCGTTTCAGTAATTTTTTTTCAGTTCATCGTTCGATTTATTCAAGTTAAAGTTTAGTCAGAATGTAATTAAACAAAATGTTCACATTCTGACTAAACTTTAGCTTGAATAAATCGAACGATGAACTAAAAAATATTGACTGAAACGCATCTTAAGCATTGAACCAAGACTATTGTCAAATAAGACAATCTTAACTCCGTATTTAACAAAGCACTTGAATCTGTACATAGAACTGAAACGGCTTCACTAAAATACCATGATTATTGAGTACCATTTGAAACATTAAATGAACAAGAAAAAGTACTAAAACTCACAGAATTTCGAGTCTGATCTTTCAATCTGATCTCCGCGTGCCATTTCATGCCTGAAAATAGAGGTAGGTAAATAAGTGGGAGATACTCAAATTAATAATAGATAAAATAATACAATGGATTTAATTGCATGAAATCATTTATTAAAGAATAAACTTCCTAAAACAAAAGTATTGATCATTTTATTTAAATATATTCTAGGTATTAATCATATTACCTAATAATGTTATTACTGTGAATATTACTTAAGGGGGCATCGCAAACTATTGCTTACATTAGCTGCCTAGCTGCACTCGTGAGAAGTATAGATTAGCGCCGCCCTTTAAGATTTGTTTCTTTATTGGACCTATACCATCAGAACCTTATACCCAATAATACCTAGTAGTTCAATAATTATCATCTTAAATACAATACTTAATATCTTGATAATATCGCTTTATCATGATCATTCTTAATCCTAAGGCGCTGGCAACCCGCCTACTATCACATTTTTATTGTCATACAAAATAATATTAATTGTCAAATCCTATCATTATCATCTGAAATATCTTAATTTGTGTCATGCTTCGCAGCAGAACCACTTTGGCTATATTATGTAAAAATTACTGGATAAAATGTAGAGAATGTCTATATTTTTGTAGCTTAATATAAAAAAAAATTGTATATTGTTAGTTTCTTGGAAAATACCAATTCAATGTGGTCATGCTACAGAGCATACTCTCCAGCAGAGCCACTTTAAAAATAACGGTTATTTCACGCTGATTATGCACAGGTCATAATATAAACAAATGTATAATTATTGTATATCAAGATAACACTTTGCTTGCTGTGTAGAGCCTTGTCTTTTACTTCATCAATTTTCGTTTGTATATCGCCAGGATTCTGAAAATAATAGCAAACACATAAAAATTGCAAAATTGATGAACATACCTACAAAGCACGCGTGTTTACTACTAATATTATAAATGGGAAAGCTTGTGATTGAATCTGATCTGAAAATTTGGATGAAATTTGGTATGAATGTAAATTATACCCTGGTTAACAGATGTTACTCTTTATTCAGGAAAAAACCAAAACATACCATCAAATTACGTAACCGCTAGTGAGCCCGCGAGGTATAGATATTAAATACCATACATGCAACTAAATAAAATAGTACCCTAATATATTTACCTGGACGTAAATTATGCAGTTTTCGACGCATTCTAATGTGGAAAATTTTCTACGCTTGTTCAGTTTTCCTCTCGGGGGAATCAGGTAGGACAACAGTTTTATTTGATCTGGCACTTTTAGATCTGAAATGTATAAAACAGTTGATTTATTTTGAAGTAAGTACTATGCGAGCGGAGCCACGGGCGGATGCTAGTAACGTAAATAATATAAATAAGAATAGTGACGGTGAAGGTAAACCTAATAAATGAAAGTTAAACTGTTTATTACCATCATCAGGCTGCTCTTGAATACTTTCATATAAAGTACTCAATGTGTCATCTTTTGATTCTCCAAATTTGAGGCTGATGATTTTATTAATAAACCATTTCCAATTCCTGAAAAAGCATGTTGATCTTTCAGGATACAGTCTTTCAAAGTCCAGGTTTATCTAGAAACAAAAATTGGTTATCTGTAAACATTTAATTCTGTAAACAATTTTTCAGAAAAGTATCTGGCATGCTGGTGTTGGACCAATCTAGTTACAGCCAACATAACAATAATATCTATAAAAATATTTGTGGGCAATCCACACAACACTATCTAGCCCTAAATTCCAAAGTGTAACATCGAACAGCTGTCTACCGCTTCGCATAACTACCTACTACCAGCCTATCATTTATTTGGGAACCCATAATCGAATAGGTAGGTACATTGAGTTTTAATTATATCTATGGGTAGGTAAGTAAAACCAGTAAGATTCTTTTTGCTCACAACATGGCGCCTAGCCGGCCCCGGTGCCGTCATTCATCGTGTGTTAGTCGATCTTTAAAATGCAATAACTTAATTAGATGTATTTCCAATAATTAAACACTTACCTTAGCACACAACACAATCTCCAACAACGCAAAAGAATCAATCGACAGAATCACCACGAACTGACTGCACATCCAAGTCCAAAACAAAAAGGGTGTTGCCTGCTACGAAATGTTATTTACCAAAATAAGGCCGAATCTGTCACGCCTCCACTATTTTTCCTGACATTGACTTACTACGAAATTAATTACTAAGCATACATTAAACCTATTTCACGGTGTCTGAGTAACGTTAATCATACTCTCACTTTATGTTTGCATGTCTCAAATAGAGAAGGATAATGTTTTTGACGGACAGAAAGGACAAAAGTTGAAAAAGAAACGTGTCCAGAGACTTCTATAATATACAGGGTGGGTAAGAAATCGGGGATCAAACGAAACAGGGTGATAGTTGGGGTTGTCAGGATAATTTTTGATGGTAATTTTTTTTTACAGTAATGTTCTAAAGTTACAAAAAATGTTTTTTTTTTAAGTAAATACCAAAGATTGTAATAAATAGGTCGTTTAGTTGCTTATTACCACAAAAGTGCTTTTATGACAGTGGGTACGATGATTTATGAGTATTGACACATTTTATTTTTCACATTTTCACATTTTAACCTAATGGAAATCAAATCAAATAGTTTTTATATTATTTAAGTTCATTACAACCTAACGGAACGAATGGCTTTTGTACCTACTTTATTTCATACACTACTAATGAATCGAACATCGTGCCTATAAAAACAGATTGGTATAGACATACTCCCAAAAATTGGGGAAACAATTTGTGAAATTGCAACACTCGTTCCTTTTCGTTGACGACAGTTGTGACGTAGGTAGGTAGGTAGGTAGCACATTTTCAAAAAACGCGAATTTGGTTTAAGAATAACGAGTCTTAAATCAAATTCTTGATTCTTGCAAGATGTAGGTAATAATTAGTGGTCGTCCAGTTGTCGAAATTCGACCCTATTTAATTTAAATTTTAAGTTTGAACATGGTTCTATTGTCACAGATTTCGCTTTTCGATTTTTTTGTAAGGTACTTACCATAACTTATAAAAAATGTTACATTTTGCACTCCTTCTCTTTATAAACTTTAAGTGTGCGAAATTCATACTCCTCCGTCCAATGATATTATATCCTCCGTCCCCGCAATTTTCGTAAAAAGGGGTAGGTACCTACTTAACTAAGCAAATCTTTTGCTTCACGTAGGTATTAATTATAAATTAGAAGTCTTATAGGAGTTTGTTGTCTTTCTTACGACTTGTACTTATAAAATTTCGACAATATTACAGGGAATAAAATGAGGGTTTATTAGAAACTTTAATACCTATTTCCTTTGTCTCCATAAGTACCTAAGTACCTTTATAATAAAGTTTTGGTCAGCAATCAGCCTTCACATTTAATAATCATTTTTAAATGTTATAAAATTAAATAGGTAGGTAGGTAGGTAGGAGTTACCAACATACCTTAGGTAGCACTGCCATAGCAATAAATATTAAGTAGGTACGTAGGCTGTACATAATTTCAGATGTTTATGTAGGCCTAGCTGGTACCTAATTCTTTAAAAAATATATATATATATAATATATTCTTCGGAATAGGGAAGGGAATACCTACCTACCTAATCTATTAGGGTTTTTCGGTCCGTCCATTTGTCACAAATGTTACTCTCTAAAAATAGGTAATTATGTAGATAGGCAGTGTAATAGTTCTATGTAGGATATTTATAGATATAGGTACTTGTACTTGCACGTTATTGTAAAAATATTATTTTTAAATAAAAATAAGTAAGCATGTACCTTTTGACGTAGGTACCTACATAGTACTATTAATCCTTCCTTACCTAATAGGTAGATAAAAAACTTTAGTAAATCTGAAGCAACCTAAATACTCGTAGTGTTTATTATTTTTATCCTTACATCATGTAGGTAGGTAAGGTACCTACCTACTTAATTTATAGAAAGTAATCAGCCTATCTATACATTTAGCTCGTAAATTAATTAAATCTTTTATTGCGTATAATCCTAGGTAATTATTATGGAATAGTATTGGGAATAGTAGGTTCTCATCGGTGTACCCATGGGGAGGGCAGCTGCCCCCGCCATTTTTTTAAAGATGGGAAATCATCAAATAACACCTTCCGCCCTGGCCGGAGTGGAAGGGAGTGTCATACTCTTACTGACTAAAACCCATCCGTGTTCCTTCAAGTGCCCTTGACGTTCCAAGGCCGCGGTGACTCTTACCGCAACAGCTGCCCTCTGGATTGGGAGTGTTATGAAGATTCAAATGACGTTTTTGCGACCCACGGTACTCGTATTTCGAAAAAAATACGAGTGGTACGCCCAGCTCGAAAACACTCAAACCGCTATACAGCCTATCGAATGACGCGCGAACACGCTGATTCGAAAAACTGTTTGAATGGTTACTACGCTAAGTAGTTCGAAAATCTTGGTATCGAAATCCACTGTTGCGAATAGGAATTCCAATCTGAATTTGTCTGACTTTGTCAAATAGTTTTTCGAATCAGCGTGTTCGCGACAACGTCATTCGATAGGCTGTATAGCGGTTTTCGACTCAATGTGTTATAAACAATAATTCTTAGGTCAATGCAACTATTTACTTAACCAGAAACAAACTTTTCTTATACTGAACATATATTTTCTTACCAAAAAACGTTAGAAAATCTTATTTTAAAACAATTTAGATTCCTAGCTCAACACCGTAACTTATTTCCACAAAACAAGAATGTCTTGTTCGAAAACATTTGACTATCTTTACTTGAATAATTTAGATTCTTACGTCAATACAACTATTTACTTACCCAAAAACAATGTTTTCTCAAACCAAGCATATAATGTTCTTACTAAAACACGTTAGTATCTTATTTTGAGACAATTTACATTCCTAGTTCAACACCATAACTTCTTTCCACAAAACAAGAATGTCTTGTTCGAAAACATTTGACTGCCTTCACTTGAATAATTTAGATTATTACGTCAATACAACTATTAACTTACCTAAAAACATTTTTTTCTCAAACCAAGCATATAATTATGTTCTTACTAAAACACGTTAGTATATTTTATTTTGAAACAATTTACATTCCTAGTTCAAAAAACAAGAATGTCTGTCGAAAACATTTGACTACCTTTACGTGAAAAATTTAGATTCTTACGTCAATACAACTATTTACTTACCCAAAAACATTTTTTTCTCAAACCAAACATATACTTTCTTACTAAAACACGTTAGTATATCTTATTTTGAAACAATTTAGACTCTAGTTCAACACCATAACTTATTTCCACAAAACAAAAATGCCTTGTTCGAAAACATTTGACTACCTTTACTTGAATAATTTAGATTCTTACGTCAATGCAACTATATACTTACCCAAAACACAAACTCTTCTTAAACCAAACATTTATTGTATTATTATAAAATGTAAGTCTTTCTTATTTCGAATAATTTCAGATTCTTCTTTCAAATCCGTTATTTTCTCACATTAAATGTTTTCTTCTTAGAACAAAAAAATATTTTTCTCCATCGAAAACGTTCCTGCTTTCTGATTATGAGAATCGTCAATACTTCTATGAAGAGTATAAAACTTTTGTCACAATAATATTATTGTTGAACGAATTTACACATTTTCTTGAACCAATAATTTATTTTTATTCTTGGCCCTAATCTCTGAGCTTCTTAAGCTAAAGTAGTAGTAGCTTCCTTTTATATTTAGAGTAAGAATTCTTAATGAATTGTTTCAAAATGCAAATGTATTTTACAGTCAAGAGTAAATATCGTCTTGATCCAAAAAAATATTCTTGATGTAAATAAATAAATGAGGAATAATATTATATATCTAGAAGAATACCATTTTATTTTATTCAAGATATTATTGTTACTTTGAGTAAATATATGCTTGAGATTAAACAATATACTTTTTTTTTTTTTTTTTTTTTGTGGATGGGAAATCATCAAATAACTTCTCCCGCTCTGGGTGGAGCGGAAGGGCGTGTCAGACTTTTACTGACTAAAACCCACCCGTGTTCCTTCAGTTGCCTATGCCAGGGCCACGGTATCTTTTTCAAACAACCCGCGACCCCAGCGGCATCGGCCCTATTGGACCCCATCTTTTGCTGACATCTCTTTGAGGCGCGCGTGGAACACAACGCGCCGTCGACCCGGGCCTGGTCCTCACCGGACGGCGAGCTACCCACTACTCACCGTCCGCAAGCCCGCGCCTACGGTGGCCGGGAATCGGCTATCGATTCCCGCCGCCCAGGGCGTCTCCTGCGGCGACTGAGGGCGTGAGGCTGCCTCTCCCTCACGCGTTCCGCCTCCTCCTTCGCGAGCATTACCGCTTCGCAGAAGGAGGTGACGGCCTCCCATGCACTCTCGCTCCGCACCATGGCCTGGACCAGGCTCGGACGCGAGAGATCGCCGCCGCCGATCGCCTCCGTGAGAACACGGCGGTGCTCTGCCCAAGCCGGGCAGACCTCCACTGTATGCTCCACCGTGTCCTCTGGGCGATCCACACAATGGTGACACCCGGGCGTTTCCTCCCGCCTTATGCGAAACAGGAACCTCCCGAAACAACCGTGTCCGGTGAGGACCTGCGTCAGGCGGAAGGTGAGGACGCCGTGGCGCCTCTCTAACCACTCCTCAAAGAGGGGACTTATCGCCGCAATTGTGGCGTGCCCAGCGCTGGGCTGCGACAGTCGCACTCTCCATGTCGCCATGAGATCCCGCCGGAGCTCTGTCCGCTGTACCGTGATTTCTCGCGGCAGCGGAGTTACGCCCCGGCGTTTCGCCTCCTCGCGCCACTCCCACACGTGCGCGAGGACTTTCGCCTCCAGATCCCACGGCGGCAATCCGGCAAGGAGGCTCGCCGCCTCACCGGAGACCGTGCGGTAACCCCGGACTAGCCGAATGGCCATGACCCTCTGGGACGCGTTCAACCGGCGGACTGGCCGCAGCCTCAGGGAACGCGCCCACACCGGTGCCCCGTAAAGGGCCATGGACCGCACGACTCCCGCGTAAAGCCTCCGGCAGGAGGCGTTTGGACCACCTAGATTGGGCAGGAGCCGCTTCAAGGCAGCCCCAGCCCGCTCCAGTCTGGGAGCCAAACGTCGGAAATGCTCCACGAAGTTCCACCGGCTGTCGAGGACGAGTCCCAGGTACTTCATCGTAGACTCGACTCCGATGCGAACCCCTCCTACCGTAATTTGGGAACCCGACGGTGGCGCATTCCGAGGACCATGAAAACACATGGCCTCGGACTTGTGCAGGGCCACCTCGAGTCCCAACTGCCGGATCCTCTCAACGACTATCGCAACCCCGCGTGTCACTAATTCAGCCGCCGCCTGGTGCGACCTCCCCTGTGCCAGGACCAGCGTGTCGTCAGCGTAACATACCACGCTGACGCCGCTAGGGAGGTCGGCGCGCAGCACCCAGTCGTACCCGATGTCCCACAAATGCGGCCCCAGGACCGATCCCTGTGGGACACCGCACGACATCTCTCGCCGGTTCCACTCTCCCTGATGACCGGGGTAGATGACGGCCCTATCCGTCAAATAGGCCTCAACCACTCGACAGAGGTAGGTCGGCATCCGGTGATACCGGAGTGCCTCCCTGATGCAACTCCAGGGCAGGGTATTGAAGGCGTTGGCGATGTCTAGAGACACCGCCAAGACGACCCCACCCCGGGCCACAGCATCCCCCGTCGTGAGGGCTCGTACGCGCATGATGGCGTCCACCGTAGAGCGCCCCCTGCGGAAACCAAACTGGCTTTCCGCCAAATCCGGCCCCTCCTGCACCAGCCACCCGACGAGGCGGTCTGCAATAACTCTTTCAAAGAGCTTGCCCACCTCGTCGAGCAGCACGATGGGTCGGTAAGCGGACGGAGAGTCCGCAGGGCGCCCCGGCTTCTTAATGAGGACCAGTTTCCCCGTCTTCCAACGAAGTGGGAACTGGCCCCTCTCCAAGCATGCGCTTAGGAGCCCCCCTAGTCGAGGCCCGAGAGCCCCAAAGGCCAGAACCCAGGCTCTTCCAGGTAAGCCGTCGGGTCCTGGGGCGGCATTTTTGGCACTCAGCCTACGTACCGCCGCTCTCAACTCTACCTCGGTCACTTCCGGAGCATCGTCGTCGTCGTCGGTGATGTGGTCCGCAGGAAGCGGAGCCATGGGCGGGGGAGTATGTTCCCCTCGCGAAGGGAACAGAGCGCTCACCACGTCCTCCACGAGCTGGGGCCGGAGACTCTGCGTCAGCGGGGGTGCCCATGGACGGAGTTTATTCCGCACCATTTTATAAGGGCGTCCCCATGGGTCCCTGTTTAGAGTCTCCAGCGACTCCTCGCGAGCCAGATCCCTAGCCCGCAAGATCTCCGCTCGGAGGGCGGTCTTCGCCGCTCTGTACCCCTCGTACAGCTCCGCCTGAATGGCTTCCGTATCCGGAGGGCGGATACGGAGCCTGCGGTGCCTGGTGTACCGGTGCCGCGCAGCAACGCACGCCTCGCGCAGAGCCGTCAGCTCCGGCGACCACCAATACACCTGGCGCCAAGCGCGACCGGGCTGGACCCGGGGCATTGCCACGTCACATATTTCGGACATGGCCTCCCGGAACCACTCCGCCTCGTCGTTGATGTCGGCAGGCCTGTCCGGTGGTGACACCCAGGCCTGCACGATCGAGGCTTCCAGGAGGAGCTCCCGGTCCAGCTTCTTCAGCGCCCACCGCGGACCACTCGGGGCCTGTCGGACCGGCGCGCTCGAGGTGTGGGCGGAGACATCAAACCGGATGTACCGGTGGTCGGAGTAGGTCTCCACCCCCTCTATGACGCGCCAGTCAACAACATGTGGCAACAGAGCGGGGCTGGCGAACGAAATGTCCACCACTGATTCGCCCCGCATCCGCACACACGTGGGGACAGAACCCCGGTTTAGGATGACCAGGCCTGTCTCCAGAGCCCAGTCCTCCACCATCCTGCCCCGTGTGTCCGTATACCGGGAACCCCAAGCCACATTCTTGGCGTTGAAGTCCCCGAGGACGAGCACGGGAAGGGAACGAAACCCGACGACGACGTTTTTCAACTCCGCAAGGGAGTTGTGGAACTCGGCGAGAGTTCGGTTCGGGGAGAAGTATACCCCTACCACGACAATCCCCCCGAACCGTGCTGCAACGCAACCCTGTCCCCTCTTGACGGCTTCGAGGGACAGGGTACCGGCGGCGGCCGACGAAATGAGGGTCACTGAGCCGCTCTGGTCCTCCACCCAGTAATCACTGGGCGGGACAAAGTACGGCTCAGCGACCACGGCGATGTTAATCGACCACTGCGCCATGCTCTGGAGCAACAGATCTTGAGCGGCGGCGCAGTGGTTGATGTTCGCCTGGAGGAGGCGTAATGGGGCCATTATTGACACTCCATATCAGCCTCCTCCCGAGCCCCCTGTGAGGGCCCTGCCGCGGTAGTTACGACGGCGACGACAGTGGAGGCGGCAGCGGTGGCGGCAATGGCGGTGGCTGCAGCAGTAACGGCGGTGGCGGAGGGCTTGCCTTTGCCCCTGGCTTTGGCGGGTGGAGCGCAGGCCTTGCTCCCCGCCCGGTGATTGGCCGGCTTGCCAGCTGCCGCACATACAAAGCAGTGCGGCGTGGCATTACACGAGCCGGCCTTGTGACCGGGCTGACCGCAGCAGAAGCAGTGACTGCTGCGGTCCACCTCCGAGGTGCATTTAACTCCCACGTGGTTGCCCACCTGGCAGCGGAAGCACCTCAGAGGTCTGGGTTCCAGCAGTTTCACCTGCGCGGACACCCAGCCGACCTTGAGCCTGCGGCGCTCCCCGACTATCTTCCGGGCTGCCGACACGGGGCAGCTCACCGTAACGGCTCGCATCCCCGTATAGTCGGGACGGATGGTGCCAACCCTCACCTGCTCGGCAGAGCAACCCCCAGCACCGACGATGGCGGCCACCACCTCTCCCTCCGTCGCAGAGTCGTCCAAGCCCAGGAAGCGCATGTCCGCGCACTTGGTGGGTCTGGACACTCGGGCCTCATCTGCATTTAGGGACGCCCTAAGCCTTTCGGCCAGAGCGTCAGCGGTCGGGCCGCTAGCCGCACCGGGGACCTCCAGCATCCGGGCCCCAGTCGCGGTGACCTTTACTCGGATGCCATTGGCGACGCCGAGCTCCTCGAGGTTCACCGCCGCCCTCGCCTTGGCGAGCACCTCGCGGTAGGACACGCCCTTCTTTTCCGCTTCCGGCTGTAGTGTGATTACTACAGCTGCGGACTTCGGGGCACGGAGCCTAGCCGCGACGCTTCGCTCCTTGCGCTGCTGCCGCCTCTCTTTTCTTTTGGCCGCCCTTGCTGCTTTACCCGCCTTCCTAATCTCCCCGGCTACCTGCCATTCGGCGTCGGCAAGATTAGATTTAGGAGGTGGGGGCGGCTGACTCACCGCCAGGGCTGGAGCCCTGACATGTACCGGCATGGCCCCGCTTTTTGACTGCCCCGACGATCCCGGTTTGGTCGTGGCAGCCGTGGCGGTTGCAGCCGCGGCGGTGGTAGCCGCAGCAGTGGCAGTCACGGTGGTGGCAGATGCGGCGGTGGCATACGAGGTTGCCTTCCGCTGGCCCGAGGCCGGCCGGCTCGCTGCTAGCGGGGGGCGCAGGACAATGGCCTCCAGGGCAGAAAACCGACTCTGGAAGGCAGCCAGCTCCTGCCGCACCAGGGTCAGTACCCTGTCCTCAGCAGGCACGGGCTCGCCCTGCTCATGCCGCGCCCCCCGCTGTGGTACCTCCCGGGGGGCAGCTCCTCGGAGCCGAGCCAGGTCCGCTCGAAGCTCCTCATTCTCCTTTCGGAGAAGCTCCATGGCGGCTGTCAAGCGGGCGACCTCCTCCCGCATTTCGGACATTCCGTCCGACGTAGGCCCGAAGTGAATGGCCTCCGCTGCCGCCATAATAGAGGCTGTGGCCACGGATATGGCCTTGTCTTTAGAGGACTGGATCCTCTTCAAGGCCACACCCTTGATCGCGGCTTTCACGACCTCCGCAAACCTGGCCGCTCGTCCCGAATTCGAGCCGCCAGCGGCGTCCGGCTCGCCACCTGACGACTCTGAGAGAGCCGCTCTGTGGCTGGTCACTCCAGAGTGGTGCCCCTCCGTGGCGAGCCTCTCGGCTTGCTGGTCTGAATCGGCTAGGCTGACTCGGCTCGGCTCGCTGGGCCGTACCTGGACCTGCGAGACGGTCACCTCTCCCAGCTCCTCAGTCGAGACCTCGGATGAGACCCCACCGTTGCTCTCCCCGCCGATTCTCGGCGTATCGGGCCGCTTGAAGCGACCCCGAACGTCGCGCCCTGGTATTGGAGCGGAAGCTCCACCCGCCACCACGCGACCCCTAAACAATATACTTGAGAATAAGTTTATTCTTGAATGAAAACTTTGCCAGACCCCATTTTTTTCCGTGTGGTACCGTTATATTATCAATAACTTCCTCCGGAGACCATTCTGCAGGAATACCACGTACTAAACCCATTCTAGTGACATTAAAAGTTGGTATAAAAGCTTTGTAATTATATGTCTGAAGACTATTATGAGTAATAAAGGAATTTGCGTCCAGGAAATTGGAAAAAGATAGTGATATTTTATTGCGCCCGATTTTTTTGACGCTACCGTTGATTATATTGTGGGAGGCGTTGTGATTCAATTTGCCAAATGTGATCAGGTGCAACGTCGTTCCATCATCTGGTGAAATTAATTGTTTTTTGACATGAATAACAAAAGGTGTACTGTCGGTTTTGTAAACAGGTTTTGCGACCTATCTGAGTGGGAACTACTAAAGAAGGAGCAGGAATATCAGTCACTTTGTTGGATACGATTATTTCGGAGCAGTCAGGCTCTGATGCAGTACGTTCTAAAGTAGAAGATTCTGTGCAACCAAAACCCGACGACTCGGAACCGTGGTTTTTACGGGTACGGCGGCGTTTATTGCTGTGCTTGCAAATATGTACACGGCTTCTTTTAAGGTGACGAGCCGAAGACGATCCATCGGTATCCATGGCTGATTCATTTGATATTAAAGTAACAAAATTGTCTGCCGGGGGGACGAAGCCCCCTGGATCAGGCGGGTTGTTAATTTTTCTCAAAAAGTTAAAAAAAAGACTTACCACTACCGAAGAAAATATACTACACTAAAATTAAACTACAAGTAAAAGAAAATAGGACACTAAAACTACGACTGCTGATCTTATATTACAGGTTTTTTAAATTATAAATTTTAACACAAAAAGGACGCGTCCGCCAAGTTTGGAGTTTCCCGCGCTTTTCCCTACCGACGTTCTTTCAAATCGCCAAGTGCTACATAGGTAGGTATGTGCATAATTTCACATTTTTAACAAAAAAGGAGGTTATCAATTTGATACGTATGTACAGACGCCAGCACATCAAGCTACAAGAATCTGTCAAATTTCTTTAATAGATTTTCAACTTTATCGCTAAAGCATTAGGTTCAAGGTTGATTGAGAAAATTTGACAGTTTCGTGTAGCTTGACCTGCTGGCGTCTGCTGTACCTATGTATTATTATTACAACTGCAATATATAATATTTACATTAGGGCTTCCAAACAAATATACCATTTTTTATAGGTATGTATGAATGTATGTATGTCCACGCATTTCTCCCAAACTATTAATCGGATTGAAAAATCGGTTCAGTTTTCTAGAATTTGACCAAAATGTTTTTGTTACATCGTCTTGCTTACCCACTTTATTGCAAAATTTATATTTACTGGCGACACCAAATGAGATAACAGCGACTCTCTCAACGGCCCAAATAAGTTTGTGGGACTATAGTCGCCGATCATCGTCTATGCTCGCCAATCTCGGCGACACACGACAGAGGATACACGTTCAGTTTGGCATCAGTTCAATCCGTGATTGTTGTCAGAATGATGGGAAATTGATCGTGTACGCGCAGATTGATGGATTAATGGTCCGGATTGATAGTTATCTAAATATTTTTGTCAATCTGGTCAGATTGACGAAAAAATGAACGTGTGTTTACTTGCTATCAGTCTGTCTGCTGTCAGTCACCGCTTAGACAGCGATGGAGTCGCACGCCGAATAATAGGCAAAGTCATCTTCTTCTCCGGTGTCTCTTATCTCATTCAGTAAATTTAAGTGCGTGTAGAATTCTCTTTTCATTAGCCACTTTTTACACCACTGCTTTCTTTTTTTTACGATTCTCACACATCACATGTGTAGCGTCGTGTTGCGTCCGCGCCGCCGCGACAAATTAAAGTCTCGCGGAACCCGCCATTAAAAGGATGTACTTGCCTCGCTGTCCGTCGCTGAGGCTCGCGAGTCGCTCGCGTGGCCAGTCGGCCGCCCGCTACGCTCGAGACAGTCCGCGCACGCTGCGATCGTGCGCCGGGCAATAAATATACTTTACATGTTTGTTGAGCTGATTGTGTGTGTGATTCTACAAATATATATTCCTTCACCGAGCCTGTGCGTGTGTTCACTAATTTCGCCAAGAACATCCCTTATAAATTGCGCCCAACTCGTGGCACGTGCTCCGTACGGCAGTACCTACGAAATGGAAAAATAACAGACGCGAGTGCGAACGAAATCCACGCAAACAGTGTTCTACTCAGTCACGGATCAAGTAATCTGCTATTTTACTGGACTATATTGCCGTTTTTACCGTTTGCGTTCATCACCGAGTGTTACCGTCGAGAAAATGCCGCCGAAAACACGCCGCGCGCACGCAAACGAGGACGAAAACGATGGCTCCAGTAGCGATGAGGAATTCCACGCGGTAGCTGACCCCGCGAATGTGAACACCACGGTAACGGCTACACCAATCCTGACAGCGACATGTGGTAACATGATTTCCATATCCGAAGAACAGCTTTCACGATTGTTATCCAACGTTATGAGAAGCGTCGCCACGTCGACACCAGTGTCAACGAGTAGCAACCCTACAGGACCGACTCAAACTACCGCTGCACACACTGGACCGGCCGTGCATGGCATGCACAACAACTTTACCCGGTGCACGGCCCGCTTTGACGGAGCCGCCCGCAGTACCGAAGCCCTAGAAGCATTTGTCGAGAGCGTGCTCATATATAAAGAGTGCGCAAGTGTATCCGACGAACACGCCCTTCGAGGTATACCTATGCTGCTGACCGGGGACGCTGCAGTGTGGTGGCAAGGCGTGAAATCTACTGTGAAGACCTGGGACGACGCGATACGCCGCCTCCGATTCATGTACGGCGCCCCGCGCCCCGCCCACCGGGTGCTTCGAGAAATATTTGCGCGCGAACAAAGTGAAAACGATAGTGTCGACTCCTTTATATCGCGAGTGCGGGCAGAAATGGCACGCTTACCATATAAGCTACCAGATGTTATGCAAGTAGACGTAGTTTACGGCCTTTTACATCGTAAGTTTCGTAAAAGAGTGTCACGCGATAGTATAAGTAGTGTCGACTGTCTACTCGAGCGAGCAAGGTATGTTGAGGAGACGCTAGGCGAGGTAAGTCATACTAAACGATTAATTCCGTCTCATAACGCGAGTAGCTCGACTAATAACAGTAATAATAACACTGCAAGTTCCGCGAAATTTCGAAATGTAAACATTAACCCTCCGATGGCGACGGTTGATCAAAGTAACCCTTCGCGCGCTGTGTCCGACTCTAGTTCGAATATTTGTAACGATACGAATTCCAATACGAAACGTGTTCGACCGCGCTGCGCTTTCTGTAAACGGTTTGGTCATTCGATAGATGAATGTAAAATAAAAATTAAATCGGGTGACCAAGATAATAATGTACCGCTGTCTTGTTACGGCTGCGGTCGACAAGGAGTAATACGCTCCAAGTGTCCGACGTGTAAAGGCACGCCCTCTGCCGATAAGGTGAGTTTCCAAAGCGCTGTCACCCATGACTCTGACCTGTCACACCCTACGGTTAAGATAGAAGTTGCGTCTTTAGTAGGTGTTGCAGTGCTGGATACGGGTGCTACTGAGAGTCTCGCTAGTCCCGGACTTTATAAAATATTATTAGACAGTGGGGCCACTTTCACGAAAACACGTCGCAACCTCGGCCTCGCCGATGGAACGCAGCAGGTACGTGAATTATTATCATGTGACACGAACGTCACCATCCAGGGACGCGTTATCCCCACCACTTTCCTAGTGATACCGGAAGCAGAAAATAGGACGCTTCTAGGACAGGACTTTATCGCTAGAGCAGGTATATTAGTGGACCTCCAACATAACAGTTGGCATTTTAGTATTTCCCCTGAGCAGAAGTTTATTTTTGTGCAGTCTTTTAGTCTTACATCCACCAGCGATGCAGAGCTGATGCAGGTTGATACCACCGGCTTGGCGCTGAGAGAGGATGAAGGGACGAAGCTGTCACCTGATCAAAGGACGCAACTCAACCAGCTCATAACCAAGAGAGTTGAGTGCTTCGCCACCCAAGGACCTCCTACAACTTACGCCACTCATCACATACGGGTCGCTGAGAAGCAGGAACCGACCGCTTCACCACCCTATAGGATGTCGCAAGGTAAGAGAGATTTGTTGGACGGTGAGCTTGAGAAGCTGTTGCGCGCAGATGTAATAGAGGAGTGCGAGTCACCGTGGGCTGCCAACGTCGTCTTAGTCGCAAAGAAGGATGGCGGTGTCCGCCTATGTGTGGACTACCGTAAGCTCAACGCCGTGACTGAGCCGGATAGATACCCGCTCCCGCGCATGGAAGACGTGCTTCATGCAGCAAAGACGACCAGCTACATGACGACACTAGATCTCCACTCCGGTTACTTTCAGGTTTGTGTCGCAGAAGAGGACCGCGACAAAACCGCGTTTGTTACACCCTCCGGCACCTATAGGTTTAAGAGAATGCCGATGGGCCTTCGCAACTCTGGCGCCACGTTTCAGAGATTAATAGATCGTTTCAAGTCTAACTTGAGTGTGCCTATTCGAGGACGCAAGATAAGTGGCTGTCCCGATATCCCACCAGACCCCCAAGGAAGTAGGCCTGTGACTATTCTTGGATATCTGGACGATCTAATAATCTTGTCACCGAGTTTCGAAGATCATATTGAAGATCTCGAAGCGGTTTTCGACAGATTCGAGAAGTTCGACCTTCGAGTCAATCGAAAGAAAAGTTGTTTCGCCCGTGACTCTGTGAAATTCCTTGGTCACGTAATTGTACCTGGTGGCCTACAAGTAGACCCAGAGAAAACGTCAGCCATTGCCGACATGCCTGCCCCGAAGAACGAGAGACAGCTCAAAGGTTTCCTGGCCACGTCCAGCTGGTTTCGACGGTTTGTACCGAATTATGCTACAACCGCCAAGCCTTTGACTGACCTGCTCAAGAAGAATAGCATTTGGAGATGGCATGATGAGCAGCAGGCCGCTTTCGAGCACATCAAGGAGCTTCTGGTTACCGCTCCTATTCTCCGCCAGGCTGACGAGTCTAAGCCTTTCTCCCTCCGGACAGATAGCAGTGGCTACTGTCTCGGCGCAGTTTTGATGCAGGGGGAGGGCCCCGACGAAAGGCCCATAGAGTACGCTAGTCGCCTACTCTCGCCAGCCGAGCGCAACTACACCACTACCGAGCGCGAAGCCCTTGCCGTCGTTTGGGCGGTCACGAAATTCAGAGGTTACGTGGAAGGCTCGGAGGTAGTGGTTAAGTCCGACCATCAGCCGCTGCGTTGGCTGATGAGCCTCAAGTCTCCCAGTGGTCGTCTTGCCAGATGGGCAATGACCCTGCAGGCCTATAACCTGCAGATACAGTACACTCCTGGAAAGGTGAATGTGATTGCAGATGCGCTAAGCCGCCCAGCTTGTTGCGAGGAAAACCCAGCTGGTTGCGAGGTATGCTTAGTGACCATTGATATGCCACATAGGACACCTGAGGATGTGCGTTCAAACCAACTCAAGGACCCAGAGCTGAAGTGTATCGTTGAGGACCTAGAGACTACCGATGATCCCTTCAGGGGAAAGGGGTGGTCAGAGAGGGGATATCTGATGTCTGATAGCGTATTATATAGGTGCGCACCCGAATCGGAAGACGCAGAGTCCGCCTGCCTCGTGGTCCCCATACACGAGAGAGAAGCCATCCTCGTAGAGTTCCACGACGCTCCCACGGCAGGCCATTTCGGTGCTGAACGTACCCTGCAACGTATCAGAAAGCGATACTTTTGGCCAGGTATGAAGTCTTTTGTCACAGACTATATTAGGCGCTGTATAGCTTGCCAGCGATACAAGATAGATAACAGGAAGCCTGCAGGACTACTCCAGACTCCTGCACCCACCCGGCGATTCGAAGTGGTATCGGTCGACTTGTTTGGGCCCCTACCAAAGACTTCAAAGGGTAACCGTTGGATTTTAATCCTAGAAGACACGTGCTCCCATTGGGTTGAGCTATTTGCGCTGGAGAAGGCCACCAGTGTAGAATGCGCTGAGATTTTAATATCCGAGGTCTTCCTGAGATATGGAGTCCCGCGCAGGATGATCAGCGACAACGGAGTTCAGTTCGTTGCTGAGGTGATGCAGCAGGCCTGCCATGTGATGGGTATCAAACAGTCTTTGACGCCGTTGTATCACCCGGAAGCGAACCCAGTTGAGCGGAAAAACCGTGACCTTAAACCACAGTTAGCAATACTGGTAGGAAAGGATCACGCATCGTGGGATATTCACCTCGCGGCCATAAGGTTCGCGATGAACTCCGCTGTTACAGCGAGCACTGGATTTTCACCAGCCTTCCTTACCTTCGGGAGAGAGCTGCGCGCGCCATCTGACGTCGTGGCAGACATGAAGACCATTGTGGACAGCGATAATTTCGTCCACAATATCACTCCTTACCTTCGTAAGTTGTCGACGGTGCTGCTTGATGCCCGCGACGTCCACGAACGTAACCAGTCTCTGCAGAAGAAGTACGCAGACGAAGGCAGACGCACCCCTCCAGAATATAAGGTAGGTGATCTCATTCTGTTAAAAACGCAAGGGTTGAACGATGTTGGCCCCGGACAGTCAGCGAAATTTATACCTCGGAGGGATGGCCCCTATCGCATCCGTGAAGTAGTAAGCCCTACTACTTACCTAGTGGAGGGAGTTACTAGAGGTGAGCATGTAGGACGTTACCACGTCTCTGATTTGACTCCTTTCATCGGTAATGTCGAGGCTCCGGTTAGAGAGAAACGCAAGCGCGGTCGACCACGTAGGTTTGATTGCTAGCCCGAACGCGAGGGCGCTATGTTCGAACTAGAGGGGGAGTGTGTAGCGTCGTGTTGCGTCCGCGCCGCCGCGACAAATTAAAGTCTCGCGGAACCCGCCATTAAAAGGATGTACTTGCCTCGCTGTCCGTCGCTGAGGCTCGCGAGTCGCCCGCGTGGCCAGTCGGCCGCCCGCTACGCTCGAGACAGTCCGCGCACGCTGCGATCGTGCGCCGGGCAATAAATATACTTTACATGTTTGTTGAGCTGATTGTGTGTGTGATTCTACAAATATATATTCCTTCACCGAGCCTGTGCGTGTGTTCACTAATTTCGCCAAGAACATCCCTTATACATGCTTTTAAGGATCCGTACCTCAAAAGGAAAAAACGGAACCCTTATTAGGATCACTCGTGCGTCTGTCTGTCTGTCATAGCCAATTTGCTCCGAATCTAATAGACCGATTAAGTTGAAAGGTACACGTATGTATTTCTGTAACCCAAGCACGGATGTAACGTAAATAAATGAGGTTTGAATATGGGGGTCAATTTTGGGGGCAAATGAGAAAATTTAAATAAAGTTTTGCAGATTGCTATTGAGATAGATTCATCCCAACTACGGAACCCTTCATTGTGCGTAGTCTGACACGCACTTGGGACAGTTTATTCTTGTTAAAATCCATACCTAATGCGTATTGCGTAGGTATGCGTGTTGTCGCGTTGAAGTTTTCGGTTGGACTGATCGTCAATCTGACTTACCGTGAAATATCGCCCGTCAATCCATCAGTCAGCCATCAGTTTATTCGTGATCAAGGTCACGGATTGAACTGATGCAAAACTGAACGTGTAACCTCTGTCTAAGATCGCGGTGATTCGTGAGTTGTCGGTTTTTCGGGCACGCATCAAAGGAAATTTCGGCTAGTTGTGTACACGATCGCCGATCATACATGAAATTCACCGGAGGCCAGAGAAGCCGTCCGTACGCCGTCTCTAGCTAATTTTAATGCGATATTCAATCTGATGAAAGTTGGACAAGGTAGGTACTTTCAGCGCGTGGCCAAAATCGGAACCAACGCCGCCATTCAATTTTATCAATAATATTTCACAAAATTAACCAACAACGCCGCCCTGTCAATGTCATTCGGGGGCCAAAAAATCCTTGTCCTTGTAGCACTTTACCACAACGCGTGAAAATCACAGGTGCAGTTTGCACGTGTGCACAAAGCCTAAAGCGAGTTTGACAACATTGTTTGACTTCACCATCGGATTAGATGGAGTTGACTTGACATCATTCAATCAAACCCATCGACAACCGTATGCAAGCGTAGACAGAGAAACTGTCTACGTATGCAAGCGAGTTCGAGTTAACATCTAGAGAAATGAATCATCTTATGAATCTATGTTCTGTGATCACGGCTCACACCACAAAGTACTTTTTGGCTCACACTAGAGTGCGTTTCATCAAATAGTCCCTATGCCGTAATGTTGGCTCCACTGTTGTAGGACAAACACGATAGGCTAGGCCTAATAGGTCCATGTGCTAAGATTAACAGTGGAGCCAACATTACAGCATAGGAACTATTTTATGAAACGCACTCTAAGACAAAGAGTATAAATAATAAATAGGGGCACACAGGTGTAGTGTTTACACAACACCTCCTGAAACGGAGAAAAAAATATTTTGTCCTGTTTAAAATACAAAATACAAAGGCAGATGCGTCTTTTAACACTAAGAATTATTAAGTTTACGCCAATATAAAAAAAATGGTAGATGCGTCTTTTTTTGCTGATTCCGAATAAATGTAAATAACTTTATTTCGAAAAAAATGACAGATACGTCTTTTTTCTTTATGACGGCAGAATACTCACTGGCTGTCTGTGTATCTCTAGCCATAAGCCAGTTGACACTTGACAGCCGATGATAGATTCTCCCTATTTAAATATTATACTGTTAGATGGCAACACTGGACACTCCCCGCCTGCGCCGCCACGCGTATAAACGTAAGAAGCCTGCGAGGACTCGTCCGATCCCTCGCGACGACCCCGTAATAATCGTCCTCCCCCTTTAAACTCCCCTGACAATAATAATCATTCAAATTTGATCTAGCATGGGTCAGGCTGGATCAAATTTCTTTCTGTCTGTCAGGCTGGATCAAATCTTACTGTCCTCCCCCCAGCGACGCCCTAAGCCGAGGCCCGTTCCCCACAGGGGGAGCCCTTAGCGTGTAGTCGCTTAGTCTGTAAGTTTATGCCCCTGGCTGGAGGCTTTGAATTCGCTTAAGGCAGCCACAGGATAGTCCGGTTAAATAGTCACGGCCTCTCTAGGCCAACTACGAGATGCCATTCACAAAAAAAAAAAAAGAGGACTCGTCCGAAATTACATCAGTAGCTATCGCAGGCGCTTGCACCAATCAGCTATAGGAACCAAAGGCTTGTCCTCTCAGATCCCAACGACCCCATAACTCTTCTCCAGGAGCGCAGTAGGGACCGTAGGAACAAAAACAAATCGACATTTCGACCTCGCCACCGAGGTCCCTCGCGACGACCCCGAAGTAATCGTCCTCCCCCCCGTCCCTTGCTCGGGTATGAAGTGCCAGCTGGTGGCGTAGCTGAGCCAGTAGCTTTAAACTCCCCGTTAAATAATAATCACTCTAATTTAATCCAGCCTGTCCCATCTTGCTGTCCTCCGCCAGCGACGCCCTAAGCCGAGGTTCGTTCCCCACAGGGGGAGCCCTTAGCGTGTAGTCGCTTAGTCTGTAAGTTTTATGCCCCTGGCTGGAGGCCGCTGAGTTCGCTTAAGGCAGCCACAGGATTGACCTGTTAAGTAGTCACGGCCTCTCTAGGCCAACTACGAGAAAAAAGAGGACTCGTCCATTTTGCCGACGGTCGTAGACCCATCAACATTGTACCTCTGCCCATTTTGTGATTAATTTAAATTCTTTTAATATTGCCATGTAATTATTGCAGTTTGTTATTATTATTTTTTTTTCAGTGTGATAAATGTTTTATTTATAAGATCAGAAGTGGGATGGGAGGCCGATGCCAAAAGCATAGCGGAACGCTTTCTAGACGCTATTATGACAATCCCGGTGAGATCAAACCAATGTTTTGTCTCTGATTTTGATCCGAGTGTTCATGATGTCCACACGTGGTGTGATGAAGTTGATAAAGCTCGATCGCTTAATCGTTGGGAGGATGGTGAATGCCTTGCTCGCGTAGGTCATTGCCTTAAGGGCGAAGCCCGTACCTGGCTCAAAAAAAATCAAAATCAAAAGTCATTTATTCAAACTAGGCTGAGAATCAGCACTTTTTGAACGTCAAAATTACATAAGACAGTCCCCCAAAACGCCCGCCCTTCATCACTTCCTAGTGCTTTAGCTGGGAGAAGAAGTGGCGCAACAAACTCCCCAGCAGAAGTGAGTGAGCTCAGTGAGTGGACTAGCACCATGCGTACATGGTCTAATTTCAAATTAGAGTTAAAAACGTTGTGCCCACGGTCTGTCGATATCGCGAACATTCTGTACAATGTTATGTGTACTGAGTCGGACAAGTATTCTACCTATGCCGAATATGCGCGTAAATCCTTGTTAAAATTACGTATCGTTAAAGGCTTAAGCAGTGAATTACTGACAGCAATTATTATACGCGGTATTACCGACGCACAGGTTCGTGCGTCCGCGAGGAATGCTAAATTAACTCCCGAAAGCATAGTGCATTACTTGTCGAGCCTTGTAAAATGTAGTGTGCCTAATTCTAATATGAATCGTAACAGTAATAGCCAGTTTAAACGTTGTTATCAGTGTAACGAAGTAGGCCATAAACGCGAACATTGTCCCAAACGATTTAAATCAGATTCACAAAGCCACAATTCGGACAATAATATGAATAGTACTTCAACAAAACAAGACAGACAGACAAGTGCGGTTTTTGCAAAAAATAGGTCACACGGAAAGTCAGTGTTTTGCTAAGGAACGTGTTAGAAATAATAGCACCGTTAATTTTTGTCGTGAAAATGAGGGTAAAGATAAAAATTCAGATGTTATTACGGCTGTTATCTCGAATATACCTGTCGATGTACATACTTTGACAGTGGTTCAGGCGTTTCTTTAATAATTTCCGACATAATTAAACACTTTTCGTGTCGAGTAAAACCGGTTCACCAATTATTGCGAGGGTTAGGTGGAATGGAGGATGGAGGTTATAGCAAAGTCTATAATTACATTACCGATACAATTAAATAATATTACGTTAGAAGTTAATTTTTATATTGTGGATAAAAGCCATTTAAACGTGTCCGTAATTATTGGTACCGATGTCTTAAATAGGAAAGGTGTCGCGTACATTCGCACCGGTGACTCGCAATGTATTGTTCATACGAGTAGCAGTGCTTTTGTGAATAATATTACGCAGATAGATCCATCACCGATCTTCGAAAATATATCGACGCATGCTACCGCGAAAGATAGGGAACAGTTGTTAAACGTGTTGAACAAATATTCTGATTACTTTTAACTGGTACAGCTACCACCACAGTTAAGGATAGTGAAATGCAGATAAAGTTAACTAGCGATGTTCCGATTTATTACCGACCATACAAGTTGTCTTATGACGAGAAAATACGCGTTCGTGCTATAGTTAAAGATTTAATAGAGAAAAATCCGTGAATCAGAGTCTGAATATGCTAGCCCGATCTTGCTTGTGAATAACAAAGACGGTTCAGATAGGATGGTAATTGATTATAGAGCCCTAAATCAAACTACAATTCAAATTAGACACCCGCTTCCGTTGATTGATGAGCATATAGATGTTATGGACCAAGTGATAATTGATAATTTTTTCATAATGACGGGGCATTATGTATAAAGCCCGCATTAATCACCTCGTCCACCATCCATAACATAGACATGCTTGGTAAGCTAAATGGTTCAGTGCACTTGATATGGTGTCAGACTTTCATCAATTGAGGGTTAGTGAAGATTCCATTCACAAGACCGCCTTTATAACCCTGAAGGACATTACGAATACTGTAAAATGCCTTATGGCCTAGCCAATGCTCCCGTTATTTACCAGAAAACCATCAGTAAAACCTTGTAATCATTTATTGAATCGGGTAAAGTACTCGTGTACGTCGACGACGTCTTATTACTGTCAGATACAATCGACGAGAACCTTATTTTGCTAGACGCAGTCGTAGAAACTTTAACAGAAGCCGGGTTTTCTATAAACCTGAAGAAGTGTAGTTTCTTAACTAGCTAAATAGAGTACTTAGGTAGAATTATTAGCCAGGGTCAGGTTAGACCGAGCTATGTTTGCTCGGTTGAAGCCTTGATAAGGTCGCCATTGTTTTAATTGCAACTCTTTTGCTATCTTGTGTAATAATTTTGAGTATGATCTTAACGTATGTGTACTATGGTTGCAGGTTGCGATGAGAACGATGGAGCTGGTCCATCGTCGAGAACTGACGAAGGCCACGAGGACGCTGCCATGTCAAGAGAGGCCGTGTTAGATGGCAACACTGGACACTCCCCGCCTTCGCCGCCAAGCGTATAAAAGGAAGAAGCCTGCGAGGACTAGTCCTTGGCCTCTCTAGGCCAACTACGAGATGCCATATAAAAAAAGAGGACTCGTCCATTTTGCCGACGGTCGTAGACCCATTAACATTGTTCCTCTGCCTATTTTGTGATTAATTTAAATTCTTTTAATATTGCCATGTAATTTTTGCGGTTTGTTATTAAATTTATTTTTTTTGTTTTATTTATAAGAATACTCTTTGGAAGTTTGGATAGATTACTTTCCTCTATGGTTGACTGACATGACAGACTCCGCCATAGATTATATATTTTAAATACACACTAGGTATATTTTAAAGGGACTAAAGTGACTATTGCTTAATTATTTACAAATGTTTTTCAGTTTTTCCTCGTGCTTTGCTAGTCGATTTCCTGCCCACGCCCACCTGCTGTTGCTGTCAAATAGTCTGACACCTAGGTATAATTTGCTTGCAAACAAATGGGTTAGTTTTATTGTAATATTAAAAGCTTTAGCGGTACAGAAACAAATTGATGTTTTGATTAAATGTGATGTGTGCAACTCTATTAACTGATAAGAACTCAATAAATTGTTTGTTCGATAACAATAAGACATTTACCAAGATAATGCACTATTCAAAGTTATTTTATCTCCTATAACAGTATCTGCTTGGTAATAGCAATCTCAGTACTCATTTGAAGACGGTCAAGCAAAGAAACTTCACTACTTCGTTAAAAAAAATGCTTCCCCAGCGCCAAGCATTGTTACTTTCTTCATCAAATTGTCATGGTTTTTCCATGTTGGAGTTTGCTAAAAAAGAAATATGCAATCTTCTCTCTAAGTAAGTACTTGCAATACTCTTTCGCTTTTGTATTGCTCAATTATTGTTTTTGTAAATATTGTATGATCTATTATTTCAGAAATGGTGTATCTGAATTACTCTTCATCCCATATGCTCAAAAGGACTATGATAACTACACAGCTAAAATAAAAGATTTAATTGAACCATGGGGAATTTCAGTAACAGGTATACATAGCTATTCCAATGTTATTGAAAGAATTAATAGCTCAAAAGCAATTTATGTGGGTGGAGGAAATACATTTCTTCTTTTAAAAACGCTGTATGAAAATAAGCTTGTAAATTTGATAAGAAAGAAAGTTGATGAAGGCAGCCTAATATACATAGGTAGCAGTGCTGGAACTAATGTTGCAACAAAAAGCATTCATACTACTAATGATATGCCCATAGCTTATCCTCCAAGTTTTGAAGGAATTGGTATTGTGCCATTCAACATCAACCCCCATTTTATTGACATAATTAGTGAGACACATAAAGGTGAAACAAGGAGCCAGAGAATATATGAATACTTAACTATGAGTTATGCCAAACCTGTGCTGGGACTACAGGAAGGGTCAATGTTGCATGTTGATGGATATCAGCTAAAAATTAAAGGAATTTCTGGTGCTGTTCTATTCAAGAAGTAAGCACCTTCAATGTTGTAAGATTTAATGCAGTTGGTACTTACATACCAGTTGTTATGAACTGGCCTTTATTTTCATAGTAGTGAATAATCATCAGTGATCGGATAATCGGGCGCTTATATACCTAAACTTCTTCCCACGAAAGAATAATATGGACATTCCTTTTAGAATAAATAAGAAATCCCAGGTTCCTGGGATTGATCAATTTTGTAAAAACAACTATAACAAACTTAACGTAATTATAGCAGTGGTTGTTTTGATTTAGTATCTTTATTTTATTCAAAACGAATGGAATATCAATAAAAAATGATAATGCATGTGCGCAATGTGGTCAAGTAGTGGAAATTGATTTATCTTTATCTAACAGATTAGTGATCGAATCAACTAATTTATTGTATTTTATATTAACAGAAGGGATTCTGAAAGGCATGTCCATATTATTCTTTCATGGGAATAAAAGTGAAGTTTAGGTATTTTAGCGCCCGATTATCCTATCATTCATAAGCTGTCATAGTAGTAAATAAGCATTCAATTTGAATGCTTACTCAACCTATGTCTGCTGGAACAAGCATTTCTCATTTTACTGCTTGTTTGTTCTTGTAAGAAAGATCTCAAAATAATTATTTTGTTATAAAATAGTTAACATACATATTTTTAATTTGTTTTTAGGAATTGCATGGTTCCAGAATATTATGAATCGGGCTCAGATGTATCATTTTTGCTTGTACTAGACCAAGAACTTTAGGTGCTGCAGATTTCTAAAGGAATTCAAAGAACAACATTATACATGTATTTTTTGTTGAGTATATAGGTAATAAAGATATATATAGGTAATAATGATATATATAGGTAATAATGATATATATAGGTAATAATGATGAATTGTGTTTATTTGCCAATTATTATTAATAATAAAATATTTTTGATAATAGAAATATATTTGAAGTTAATACAGGAACACAACACTATGCACTTATCCTATATTATCCAAAGTCAGGTCCTAATTGGAGTAGTTCATTAAATATGACTGTTTCACTTTGTTGGCTGTATAAAGTAGGTATATCACGGAACCACTAAAATCCACAACTTTCACTATCAGCTGTATCAAATCCACCAGTTTTTTTTACTAAAGATTTTAAATGACCACTTTTACAAACAGCATTGTGTCTGAATATTGCACTTGAAGTTCTTTTCTTGTATAGTCTAAACTCTGGCTAGCCATGAGTCTATGTCAGCCAGTAACCGGAGCATGCAGTAACATAGATCTAGCTGCATGAAACAAAGAGGCTTGTGGAGTCACACGGGACTGGCCAGTTCTTTCTGCTGTAGGTAAATGACACAGGTATCGCCTTAAAGCTAGATCTCGTCGTGCGCTCAAGCCACGAGTAATTTCACAACCAGATCCAAACAATACAGCGCGCTGTCTTTTTCTCTTTTGTACAGCCACCTAAAAGAATAAAACTAAATTTCACACAACCAATCTGATAGTAGGACTGATGGCAGATAATGAAAAAAAAAACATCAATTATAAATTCTAAGAAACAACAAGGACCTACTTAAATGCATAAATACATACCTGAATAGCAGCAACTGGATGCAATGTTGAAACATCAGGCACAGATTCAGTTTTAGCATCAAGCTCATGGGTACCATTTTGTTCAACCTTATCTTTCTGGTCAGAATTATCCAATAAAGTCACTTGTTTTTTCTTATCTGACTGCAAGCTTTCAGCATTTTTCTGTAATACACCTTGTACAATTTCCGTCCCCGCCATATGTAGGGAAAGCCCTAGACGCGCGAGAACTCGCTCGGGTCTCCAGCGATCGCGGGCGCCGCCGGAGGAGACGCTAGTTTGTTCACGTCGACGGACATCTGCTACTAAGCTGGCCCAGTCAACTCCGAGAGCATCGCCTAAACCAGCTGAAAAATAATATTATGAATATATTACATACTTTTTAAGAGTTCCTTAGTCAACAAGGAACCCTTATAGTTTCGCCACGTCTGTCCGTCCGTCCGCAGCTTAGCTCAGAGACTTAGTACTAGAAAACTATAATTTGGCATGGATATTAATCACGCCGACGAAGTGGTAAAGCAAAAACCATGAAATCATAAATCAAAACATATATTATCCCCACTTTTCGGGTACCTCCTCTAAACGAAAAGTGGGGATATATTTTTTTTCTCGCCTATCCCTTGATGTGGGGTATCGTTGAAAAGACCATTCCAAAATATGGGCCTGTGAAAACCATTTTTCGATTCAGGGATCCATTTGCATTAAAAATTAAACTTTAAAATGGTACTTTTTGTAGTCAAGTGTGTGTGTGTCTCCACCAGCTATAATGAAATTAAAAGGAAAACTATCACAGGCTTTACAAGTTTATGAGTAACAGTCGACCAACTTACAAAAGGTACTTGAAAAAGTGAAAATTTTGTACAAATTCCATTGAAAAATTGCTTATTCAACTACAAAGTTAAGTTTGTTTTAGCACTTGGCTGGTTTTTTTTCTATGTTAATGTTACAGAATATTTTTAATCTATGTTTCAATTTACCTCTTGTACGCTCCTCTTCAAGTTCTCCATCAGATATTTCCTCAAAATCCAAATTAGTAACATCTTCATCATCCTTAGGTTCTTGTGATTCCTTTTCTTCACCTGCACCACTTGTATCCTAGAAAAACATTGCATATTTTTTAACATTTTATAAATAGGATAATCAAGAGGACCAAGTTATATCTTTATTCGAATTAACTCTCATACCTGTGTTGACTCCTTCTCAGAACCTTCTGGCTTGATTACACTTTCATCATTTGGTAAAGCAGTTTGACTGTCTTCATCCATAATTTGATCAGCCATCTAACAAAAGAGTGATGAATTACTACAAGATGGGGAGAAAACAAAATGTATTTTGCTACTGTTTCACTTACATCTTCCCTGTTGAGTATATCATCAGGATCATCACTTATTTCACTGAGATCATCAGGTATTGGTTTGTCATCGATTTCGCCTCCGGCCTCCTGACGTGGTGGTGCTGTGGGTGCTGTTTGCGTAGGTGGCGGAGTTTCCTTCGCGGTTTGTTCTGGTTCATTTCTGGGTGCACGGCGCTTATTACCGTCACCTCGAGCTAGATCCATTCTCATACCGCGTCCATAATCATCTTAAATAACAGATTACACCAGTAGGTAAGTTATTCATAAAATATGCTACAAGGGACTTAACATGAAGCTCTATTAAAATTTCTCAGCTCTGCACTAACATGACAAAAGCTATGAGTAATATTCGTAAATACACAGCTCATCTCACCATGCATCCGTCCACGGTGAGGACCTGGGGGATGGCCCCTATGGTGCCAAGCATCCACATCAGGTTCTTTATCACCCCACTCGTTCATCTGAAATCACATATTTAATTATATACAAATAGTTTGAAAGAAGAAAATATTAAAAAAGTAAACATATCAACATACCAAAGTGAGAATAAGGACAGCCAAGGAATATGTGGGATAGAATAAGGCAAGGGTTTTTATTGTCTTTACGATAATCAATTGGTTCATTCCAATACCAAGTCTGATAGTAGTATAAACTCACCTATAGCAATAAAGGAGAAGGATTAGGAATAAAGAACAATTTCATTTATAATTCAATCAGAGTTATTAATGTTATGTTTAACTGATATAGTAGTTAACCTGTGGGTCATGCATAGGCCAATGTCGCTCTCGACCCCACTGGTCTCCTGGGCGGTAGTCTTCATTATCCCATTCTTTATGTGAATGCATATAGCCACGCTCACGGTCCATGGAACCAGACCGCCCTTCCCAGGAACGATCACGATGGGGTCGACGGTCATCATAACCTTAAACACAAGCACACTTAGGATAGAAAGCTCCAGCTTCAGTTCACACGATGAATTAAAGTCATCTTACCCATATCAACACCCCTCCGTTCGCCCATATGTTCACCATACAACCTATCATCATCTTCAGGATACCCCCTAGGGGGTCCTGACATGTCATAACCAGTATCATAGTGTCTATCCCTTCCCTGCATATTGTAACCTGGAGACCTTTCATCTTCTCTAGGACCATCTTCATAACGATCATCCACTCTATCATAATGATCCAAGTTGCGATCATTGTCATACTGACGTTCCATACCCATTTCATAGTCACCTTGATCTCTGTCCATGCTATCCAATCTGTCTCTTTTTGTAGAACGATCCCTTTCAAGCCTGTCCTGCTTACGACCACCTCTTTCAGAATGTGAATCCTGTCGGTCTTTAGATGTTGAAGAATTTTTATCTATATCTAGTGCTCTATTTGAAATAGCAGCTAAAGCAGCTAAACGCTCCTCAGGTCTGGGAAGAAGTCTTTCCATAGGCTTATTAGGCTTTTCTAATCCTTTATCAGCTCCTCCTCTTCCACCTAAACCTCTATCACGGCCTCTTCTCTTACTGTCTTCTCTCTTATTATCTTTATTCCTGTCACGCCCACCTCTATCCTTTCTATCATGCCGATCTTTGTCATCATGTTTGTCTTTTCGCCTCTCCAATGATCTGTCTTTGTGATCACGGCCTCTGTCCCTATCTCTGCTTGCAGATCTCTTTCTATGTCTCTCTGCACTTCCATCTCGACGTGTTTGTTTCTTAGGTGAAACAGGTCTGCTGCGTTCAGAGCTTTCTTTTTTCCTTAAATCTTTTGAATGAGATGCATGCTGACGGGGAGATCTTGATCTTGCTTTCCTTGGAGATCTACTTCTAACTCTCGTTCTTTCTCTTTCTTTCTCACGTTCCTTTTCTCTTTCTTTCTCTCTCTCCTTTTCTTTTGTGCGATCTCTATCTTTGTCTCTCTCTCTAAGGCTATGAGGAGAAGCACTTCTGTTTCTATCTCTCCTTGGTGGAGATTTTCCATGTTTGACTGTACTTTTTGCAACACTTTTTGTTGTAATTGGAGGAGTTCCACCAGATTTTTTACCTGGTGACAATGATTTTTTTCCAATAGTAGTTTTAGTGACAGTTTTCTTTTTAGTTGTATCTTGTTTTTTTAAAAGTCTGTCATCTTTTTTTGCAACTGTTTTCTTAGGTTCACTTTTATCCCTTTTTAAAGTATCAGTTTTAATAAATTTCTTTTTAGATGGTGCATCCCCATCTGATGATGAACTGGAATTTCTTTTAAGCTTTCCTTTCTTTCCTTTTCGTCTTGCTTCTCTGAAATAGATACATTTTGAGATGGACCGAATAGTAATGAGGTTATTTATAGCATAACAATATAATATATTAGTGAAGTGATAAGATACAAAATACATTTTCTAATTACCATAAAATTACAGTTTTATACGAATTACATATCAATAATTGAAGATTATGAACTATCCATACCTGCCAGATGATGAAGATGACGAGCTATTATCTGATGAAGAAGAAGAGACGCTCGAAGAACTAGAACTTCGTGATGAAGATGTGCTTGACATAGTTTTCTTTTTGTCTTTGCGCATATCTTTGCTAGAGTCCATTTTCAATTGCAACTCTAATTCACGTTGCAGTTGTTGTCGCCTTTTTTCAAGGACGTCTGTGTCTGCGTACTCTAGGTCATTTTGATCCCAGTTGTCGATTTCACCATCTGGACTACGTCCTGAGCGCACGACGACGGCCGAATGCAGTCTACTTTTAGGGTCATCTTTCACACCACGTTTATGTTCACTATCTTTGTTTGCTGCGCGTTGTTTCGATGGACTTATTAATATATGGGTTGATGCAAATTTACAACTTTTACCGTAAGCACAACTGCCGTTTTGTGCCCACTGTCTACAATGTTCAGTTGTTTTTTTAGCGCTGGATTTCTTGGTACCAAGGCGCTCAAAAACACTAGGCCTATTAGCTAGATCTTTTGACTTCGGTAATTCGACAGTAATTTTTCTTTTTCCTTGTTTTGACATTATAGAGGAAAAACATTGGTCTCACACAACTAAAAGCGATTAAAAATACACATTTCCACCGGCGCTGTTACCGCCGCCATTGTTGTTTATGGCATCGTAATTTCGTAAATTCGTAATCATAAACAAGGATTTCTCGGCATTTTTCTATCATTGGATATATACGAAACATATATCGATTTAGCCAATCGAAATGGTCAGTTCTATTTGAACCAAAAAAAACGAGTATTCAACCAATGAAAGTTGACCATAGACTACAATGAAAGGTTTTAATAAAGAGTTCAACATAGTTTGGAATTGCCAGTATACTATAGTAGTCTGGTTAGGACGTAGAGCGTGTCGGTCATGGACCGGATCGATGCATGGAAGTAATTTATTTAATATAGGCACACACACCAACAACTTATTTACAAATAAGACACGTACAGACATTTACGATGGGATTCTGTGGAAATAAGTTACTTATAGGCATGCACTTCACTCACAAAAAAAATGGACGAATCTGAATTACAATTGAAATAATTATCAGAATAAAGAACATAAAAAGGAAAAGTTAAATTAAAAATCTAAACATAACTTAATTACATTAACATTATACATTAAATTAAAATAAAATTAAGTACTAATTAGAAGAAATTACATTAACTGAACATTAATTACATTGTAATGAGATATGACTATTCTGAATTATATTGATGAAAAATAATTATATTCAAAATAAAATATTATTGAATTAAAATAGTAGGAGTGGGCTGTAATAATAGATCTGATCAGAAAATAGAAAGAAAGGAAAAAATAAATAAAGCCAGACCCTCAGTCGGTGTAAGGAGGATGGAACCAATATTGATTGTTGCCCGATAGTTTGTAGAGTAACGTGGGGTGAATCACACATCATGTCAGATTGAAGAAATAACTTTAAAATAACTTCCTCGGAGGTAACAATCAGTCATAATAGCTACGCGAAACATTCAAATTATCCCAATCAACCTTGAACCTAATGCTTTAGCGATAAAGTTGAACCAGATCCTAGTAGCTTGATGTGCTGGCGCCTGTACATACGTATATACATACAACGCCATTTTGAAAAATAATCAAAATGGCGAACCGGGACGAGGCCTAAAAGGTTCAAACCCCTTTGACAGATTGTAGTAGCTTGATGTGCTGGCGTCTGTTATGTACAGACGCCAGCACATCAAGCTACTACAGTCTGTCAAATATCTTTAATAGATTTTCAACTTTATCGCTAAAGTATTAGGTTCAAGGTTGATTGGGAAAGTTTTATTACGAACTTGCTGCCGGTTGCTCAGGCAGGAAAAACTATGATCAATTGTTGAGGTCGCTAGCTAACCACATATTGCAATACCACTCATAAAAGATATTGTAATGAGTAGATTATGTCAGTGATAAATAAAAATAAAATAAATTGACTTAAATGCAAATAAATAATTAATAGGTTGGGGAAAAAGTTTCTTCGCATTTTTTAAGAAAATTCAAAACATTTTTTAATATAGTTTATTTACGAGTACATTTAACTAAAGTATGTAGGTACCATTTTGTTCGATAACTTTTTGCCATCTTGTAGGTAGGGACATGATCCCATTGCTATAGAAATTTTGGGACTTCTGGTCAAAATACCGCGACAAGTGGTTTTGGCAGTCCTCTCGTGATGTTAACCTGACACTGCCTAAAGAATTCTGAAGAGACCGAAACGGGTGGAAATCTGAAGGTGCAAGGTCAGGACTATACGGCGGATGCATTAACACCTCCCAGCCAAACTCTCTTAATTTTTGCTGAGTGGCTAAAGATGTGTGAGGTCTAGCGTTATCATGATGAAAAACCACACCCCTTCTGTTGATTAATTCCGGCCGCTTTCTCTCAACTTCTTGCTTTAATCACATCAGTTGTTCGAAGTAGAGTTCAGAATCGATGGTCCTGCCTGGTGGTAACAGCTCATAATGAATAATGCCCTTCCAATCCCACCACACACACAGCATCACCTTGTTGCGAGTTAACCCGGGTTTCGCTACAGTCTGTGAAGCCTGACCGGCCTTTGACCACGACCTTTTTCGCACGTTCTTGTCATACGTGATCCACTTTTCATCACCAGTTATCAGCTTCTTCAAAAATGGTTCGGTTTCATTACGTCGTAATAAAGAATCACAAATGAGTACACGGTTCATTAGGTTTCTTTCAGTGAGCTCGTGAGGTACCCAAATTGACTGGCCTGTTGGTCTAGTGGTTAGTGGCCCTGACTGCTATGCCGGAGGTCGTGGGTTCGATTCCCACCCAGGACAAATGTTTGTGTGATGAGCATGATCATTTGTTCTGTATCTGGGTGTAATTTATCTATATATGTATGTATTTAGAAATATATAAGTATGTTTATCAGTTGTCTAGTACTCATAACACAAGCTCTGCTTAGCTTGAGGCTAGACGGCGTTGTGTGATAGTTGTGGAATATTATTATTATTATTATAAATGTCAAGCTTTTTTGTGTACCCAGTTTTTTTCAAATGCGCCAAAACTGTTTTGTGGTCAATTTCCAGTTCTTCAGCTACGTCGTAACTACTGATATGCCGATCTTGCTCCACTTTTTCAAAAATGGCATCCATTTTATCCGTAATAGGGCGACCAGAGCGACGTGCATCTTTGACATCAAAATTTCCGGATTGAAAACGCTTAAACCAAATTTGTGCTACTCTCACAGACACTACACTAGGTCCATAAACATCGCAATTTTTTTTCGCGGCTTGCGTTGCATTATTACCTTTTATGTAATAAAATTTTAAAATGTATCGAATTTCTTCATTAGATTCACTCATCTTGACGGTACGAAAAACAAATGAAAGACACACATTTTCCTAATTTGAATTTGGAATTATGTTCTTCAAAATTTAAACTTTCAATGATACCAAAACCAGCCAGATACAAATAGTATAGCCAAAGAGATTTTATTACAAGTTCATACATACTATAATGCGAAAAGACTTTTTCCCCAACCTAACCTAATATATGAACTCATATAACTTGTCAGAAAGTAAGCTAATTTTGGAGAAAGAACATAAACATTGTCTTGAGTTAATCACAGCGACCAACTATTCTTATCGTTAAGTCACTTTAAGTAGTCGTTGATGAAATAATATTTTTATATTTATTTGACAGGCCAGATGGCGTGGTTGTTTAAGATACCACCTATCATGCCGCCAGGTCGTGGGTTTGATTCCCATCCAGGACAAACATTTGTGTGCATGAACATGTCTGTTTGTTTTAAGTCTGGGTGTAATGATGTATATAAGTATGTATTATATGTAGTATATCAGTTATCTGGTTTCTATAGTACAAGCTCTGCTTAGTTTGGGATCAGATGACCGTGTGTGAATGATGTCCCAGGTTATAGGATGCCTTTGCACAAAGGTTAGATTTTACTTTAGCTTCAAACGCATTGTAGGGCAAATCTAGCAAAGAAGAGGGTAGCTTGTTATAAAAGGGTATACCAAGCCCAACAAATGAGTTATGAACCTTTTGAAGCCGGTGAAATGGACCACGTAATTTGTCCTTATTTCTGGTGTTAACATTGTGAATATCATTTTTTTTTGTGTATGTATATTTTGCCTAATATATAAAATGTTGGCAAGGATTATTTGTGATGCCACCGTGAGAATACCAATATGTTTAAAAAAATCATTCAGTGAAACTCTGGCGCCTAGCTGGTAAACTGCTCGAACAACTCGTTTTTGAAGAACAAATGTATTTTGAATGTCAGCGGCTTTGCCCCAGAGCAGAATACCGTAGGACATAACGCTATGAAAATAACTAAAACAAACTAACCGAGCTGTATCAACGTCAGTTTATTGTCTAACTTTCCTGACGGCGTAGGCGGCTGTACTGAGCCTTCCCGTTAGACTTGAAATATGTGGGCCCCACTGAAGTTTAGCATCCGCTGTTATGCCCAGAAAAACTGCCGAGTCTACAGTTTTAAGCACCTCTTTATCTAAGACGATGTTCGATCCTAGGTTTCTAACATTCGGTAAGGCAAACTTTATACATTTCGTATTCTTGGCATTGAGAACTAAGTTATTCGTCGTAAACCAATCCGTAACCATTGAGAGTGCACTGTCTACGTCGTCAAAATCTTGTCTATTTCTGTCTACTTTAAAAATAAGAGAGGTGTCATCTGCAAACAGTACAACGTCACAGATACCCTTTAAAAATAATGGTAAGTCATTGATATACACTAAGAATAAGAAAGGACCCAGTATTGAGCCTTGAGGTATACCTAACTGAACTGGTAGCCCGAAAGATTTTACACCATTAACACATTGAAATCTATTTTGCAAATATGAATTTATTACTTTAAGAGCTTCATTTTTGACACCGTAATGATATAGTTTACGCAAAAGCGTGTCATGGTGCACGCAATCGAAGGCTTTGGAGAGATCAAAGAAAACTCCAATAGCATTTTGCGAGTTCTCCCATGCATTAAATATGTGTGTCAGCAGAGCAACACCGACAACTGTAGTCGAACGATTTTTAGTAAAGCCATATTGTTCGTCATGAAGGAGGCTATTTAAATTAAAATGTCTTAGCAACTGCTTGAGTATTAACTTTTCAAATATTTTGCTAATAGCAGGTAAAATAGAAACAGGCCTAAAATTGCCAACGTCATTGTTATTACCTGATTTAAATTTGATATCAAACATGAAACCCTCGTTTACATCCATAGTGTAGTGACTAAGGCGGTTGCATAGCGCGACGGGCGCGAGCCGGATAGCGGGCGTAGTTTTCAACGTTCCTATCCACGCGTTATGGCTGCAAAAGCGCTACAACAGCTCGCACGTTACTGTCAGTCACTGTGGCCATCGCACCCGCCACAAGTCCTAGTCACCGCGTATTCACTGTGGACGCACACTAACCTGCTAGAAGAGCTCAGATGAGTGCAGTAAATATTAGTAGCTAATGGAAGGACTGACAGTGACGTGCGAGCTGTTGTAGCGCTTAAGACACATTTCAGGTGTTACAAACCATGGATGAGGATTTGGTATTTTTACTAGATAGTCCTTGTCAACATTTACGAGTAACTACATCCTGAGTAAAATATCACTTAAAATCATCAGAGTAAATATAAACTTTCTTTTATTTTGCTCCATTTTTTTTTTTTGTTATTGTGCGATTACTGTGGTGTGGATGTTTAATTTACCATATACTTACATAATTTGCTGGTTTAGATTGAATCGCATTTATAGATACTTCAGTATTTACCGCCATTTTACAAAAAAAAAAAAATGTTTGCTGAAGCGTTTACACCGAGCGTCAAGACTGAACTACCCCTGCCAGCAGCGCATTATGTCGCTTGCTGACTAGGCCCGTAGTGCGGCTATAACGCGCGGATTGGAACGTTTGAAAACTACACGCGCTATCCCGCTAGGGCCCGTCGTGCTAGGCGCCCGTCTTTATCACTACACTATGGACGCAAACGGCGGTTTCATATGTTTGATACTTCGCGCCCGTCCTCATCGCAACCACGCTAGGGTGGCAACACAGATTACTATAATAGTAGCAAGCTATGGCAATATGAATGCAGACTTAAGGCGAAAGCGTGAGGGTAGCCCGCAAAATTCAAAGGAGATCAGCAATTCCTGGCCCTGATAGACAAAGTATTAGACCATACGAAAAAATATTTAAATAATTATAAGCCCTACTTTAATTTATCATTTCCTAAAAAAACCTAGGAAAAAGGAATTAAAAAAAAAAAGTCAATTAGTGTATTCTTCGCGTTGCAGTTGTTTTAATAACAACTGATGTTGCCATATTATGCTATTTTTAAACAAAAATGTTTTTTTCCCATTAAAAGATTTGTATTATAATATTCGATTTATATTTATTTTCACTTAAAAAAGTATTATACGAGTTTATTGCGAAACAATGATTAAAGATACAGTATTTTTTCGTTGTTGTTAAGTTATTTTAATGATTTTATAGAAAAATCGATTTGCATTTTTGTCAACTGCAACACTCGATACGGCTGTCACTTGTCAATCAATCGGTTGTCAACAACGGATTGCCGTCATAACGTTTCTCGCTCGTGTTGCAGACTTACTTTTTATGTTTATTTTGTGTGCTACATCTAATTACCGACCTTTGCTGTGTTTTTAGACAATTGTAACTGCCTGACTCCGATTTTGCCTTTTGATATTGTAAGTAAGTTTCACCTCTTATTGAAAAGATAGAGCCTGGCAAAGTACTTTTAATCTTTCACTAAAACTCATAACCTAATAAAAGACCGGGAACAAATGACAATGGGGTTTATTGAATACGGTCTAAAATAAAGTTTTTTAATTTTATTTTCATATCCCATGTTATATCGAAAAACTAATTGCACGGGGCAATAGACTAATATTACCCCTTGAAAACCCAAAATATTTTATTTTTGTTTATTGAGGCCTAATTTATTAGGACTGTTTGCGGATCTCCTTTCTTACGTTTTTTTTGCAATTTACAAGTAGGTTGTATGTTGATTTGAATATGATTCGCGACCGTAACAAATCTGTATTTATACAATTATAACTATTAAAATCATCAATACAGTTTTCTAAGTTCATATAACTCTATTGAATGACTATTTCATGAAATCTTGACATTTGAGGTATTTTCTAACTTATGAAGTTGTATTACTGATTCTAATGATTATTATTCTGTAAATATATGATTGTTACGGTCGCGAATTATATTTGAATCATCATTAAACTTAATACTGACCTACAAATTGCAAAACACGTACGAATATTTGAATTTCGCGGGCTACCTTAGCGCTTCCCCTTGACCGATTATGTGGACCGAATATACTACTATATAATCTGTGATTATCAATGTCACTATGCGACGCCAGCGCCAGTGCCATGTCAGTGTCAGGATAACCTGTAAAAACATTTAAAAAAACTATAGTTTTAATAAATTGGTTGCATTTCAGTCGTCACCGTTTTAATATCTGAAATAATACAGATGAAGTTAAAGCAGTGACACCAAAATAGCCTTATAATACAAAATGCCTCTACTCGACGGTAAAGAAATCGATATATTTTTTGTAAGTATACAAACTATTCCTACTTTTAAAATTTCGTATTTCGACTAATGAGGCACAATTTGCTGCTTCAGGAGTTGAACTTCCTTTTAACCTAATGTAGAAATGATGAAAACATGAGAAATGGAATTTTTCCAAAACAAAAGAATTCTAACAAAATTCAACAGCAACTTTGTAAAAATTAAATTTCCCATTTTTATATGCATAGGGCTGAAAATGGGTCTCGCCAACCTAGTGAGTGCTCCCTATCACATGCACCCCACCTTTTCTAATTTATTAGGCTACACGAAGAGACTATCCTCTAGGTTAGCTAATGTATTTACTGCACACATGAGAATTTTATTGAATTCCCAATTTTATTCCATACAACATTCTTTTCACAGTTATTATAAAGTCTTCACATTAGATTGTAAATTACGTATGAACCTTAATGATTGTATGAATTTGATTTGATTTCAGAGTGAAGAAGATCTACCATATGAGGAGGAGATATTGAGAAATCCCTTCTCAGTTAAGCACTGGCTAAGATACATTGAACATAAAAAAGCTGCACCTAAACATGAGATAAATATGATCTATGAGAGAGCTCTAAAAGAGTTACCTGGATCATTCAAACTGTGGTACAACTATCTTAAATTAAGAAGGAATCAAATTCGAGGCAAATGCATCATTGACCCTTGTTTTGAAGATGTTAACAATTGTTTTGAAAGATCTTTGGTGTTTATGCATAAAATGCCTAGAATATGGATGGATTACTGTACTTTTCTAACTGAGCAATGTAAGATAACAGGAACAAGAAAAGCCTTTGACAGTGCTTTGAGGGCTTTGCCAATAACACAACATCATAGAATATGGCCCCTTTACTTAAACTTTCTGAAGAAGCACAATATTTCTGAGACAGCAGTTAGAGTATTTAGAAGATACCTTAAACTATGTCCAGAAGATACAGAAGAATACATTGATTATTTAATTTCAATAAATAAATTGGATGAAGCTGCAGTTAAGTTGGCTCAAATAGTAAATAATGAAAATTTTCAATCAAAACATGGCAAATCAAATCATCAGCTTTGGAATGAACTTTGTGAATTAATATCTAAGAACCCAGATCAAATTCATACTCTAAATGTGGATGCTATTATTAGAGGTGGACTAAGGCGGTACACAGATCAGCTAGGACATTTATGGAATTCTCTTGCTGATTACTATGTAAGAAGTGGTTTATTCGAAAGAGCTAGAGACATTTATGAAGAAGCTATACAAACAGTAACCACAGTAAGGGATTTCACTCAAGTATTTGATGCTTATGCTCAATTTGAGGAGCTTAGCTTAAGCAAAAAAATGGAGGAAGTTGCTAAAAAGCCTAGCCCCACTGATGATGATGATATTGATTTAGAGCTAAGACTTGCAAGGTTTGAATACCTCATGGAAAGACGACTATTGTTACTTAACTCTGTACTTCTGAGGCAAAACCCTCACAATGTTGCTGAATGGCATAAAAGAGTTAAGCTTTATGAAGATAAACCTCATGAGATTATTGATACCTACACTGAGGCTGTTCAAACAGTAGATCCTAAGCTTGCTGTAGGCAAACTATATACTTTGTGGGTCGGATTTGCAAAATTTTATGAAAAAAATGAACAAATAGAAGATGCAAGACTTATTTTTGAAAAAGCAACACAAGTAAACTATGCCAAAGTTGATGATTTAGCTTCAGTATGGTGTGAATGGGCAGAAATGGAAATACGTCATGAAAATTATGAAGAAGCCCTGAAGTTAATGCAGAGAGCCACCGTTTTACCTAGTCGAAAAGTTGCATATCATGATGATACTGAAACAGTACAGATGCGGTTGTATAAGTCTCTGAAAGTATGGTCTATGTA
Organism: Dicycla oo; assembly: GCA_948252095.1. Lineage (NCBI taxonomy): Eukaryota > Metazoa > Arthropoda > Insecta > Lepidoptera > Noctuidae > Dicycla > Dicycla oo. The sequence continues at coordinate 25,817,823 of OX411712.1, read as the reverse complement.
TGCAGATTTGGAAGAAAGTTTTGGTACTTATAAATCATGTAAGGCTGTTTATGATCATATTATAGACTTAAAAATTGCTACTCCACAAATCATCATAAACTATGGCCTTTTCTTAGAGGAACACAATTACTTTGAAGAAGCTTTTAGAGCATATGAAAAGGGTATTGCATTATTTAAATGGCCCAATGTATATGATATTTGGAATACTTACCTAACCAAGTTTTTAAAAAGGTATGGAGGATCGAAGTTAGAGAGAGCTAGAGATTTATTTGAACAGTGTCTTGAACATTGTCCACCAGAATTTGCAAAATCTATATTTTTACTTTATGCAAAATTAGAAGAAGAGCATGGTTTGGCAAGGCATGCTATGGCTGTCTATGAACGAGCGACAACTGCTGTTCTTACTGAAGAAATGTTTGAAATGTTTAATATTTACATTAAAAAAGCTGCTGAAATATATGGCGTGCCAAAAACACGTCAAATATATGAAAAAGCAATTGAAACTCTTCCTGATGAAAAAGCGAGGGAGATGTGTGTACGCTTTTCTGAAATGGAAACAAGACTTGGCGAAATTGACAGGGCTCGGGCAATATACGCGCATTGTAGTCAAATGTGTGATCCCAGGATTACAGCAGAGTTTTGGAACACATGGAAGGAATTTGAAGTAAGACATGGTAATGAAGATACAATGAGAGAAATGCTTAGAATTAAACGCAGTGTTCAAGCTACATATAACACACAAGTAAATATGATGTCTGCTCAAATGTTGAGCTCAGCTGCACAAGCAGCTGGTACAGTTTCAGATCTTGCACCAGGTATGAAGGATGGTATGAGAATGTTGGAAGCCAAAGCTGCTGAAATGGCAGTTCAAAGTAAAGGTAATATTTCATTTGTACGGGGTGAAACACAAGGTCTGAAGGAAGCTGATAAAGTGGTGAATCCTGATGAAATTGACATTGATGAGGATTCAGAGAACAGTGAAGAAGAAGAAGCTGCTCCCGTTCAGAAAAAAGAAATCCCAGCTGCTGTATTTGGAGGACTTGTTAAAGACACTGAATGAACCTAATAATATCTTTGTTATGAGAAATACTTGAATTAAATATTATTTTAGTAATAAATCAACTTTTAATCATAAGCTTAGTTACATTATACAATAAGCCATATTTACAACAGAAATCACAGAACACATTTTAATTAATTATTATTAACATATAAGATTGCAGTTTTATTAGGTACAAATTGAACTGGACTGTGGAAGTGAGATGTTGACAGTTTTATAAAACAAATATTTTTACTATGCAACTATAACATGATAAACAACAAAAATACTCATATTATTATAACTGAACAATTTTTCAAACTTAATAAGAAGACATTATTTGTCAGAGAGTCAGCAGGCGTAAATAACTAGAATATTACTTAAGAAAATATGCTTATACAACTTAAAAAAGGAAAGACAAATCAATAGTTTAAATTATACATCAGAAGTTATATGATATCTCTGGGTGGTGTTATAAAATGCAATGAATTTGAGTACTTATTTTGATGTTCAGAGTAATTTAAAATACTGATATCGTTGTGAACACCACCAAACATAATTAGCTCCCCATTCCCTTTGACTAATGAATACATTACTAATTCCTCTGGTGCCCCAGTCATTTCTCCCAAACGAGGGCAGAGCCATGCCACATAATTTAGTGAATTTCCATCAACAACAGTAGAAATATCCAAAACATGCATAGTCAAAGTATTTCGTTTAACTTTCTTTACTGCAGGTTGCCTCGGCTGAGGGTTTGGCGGGGAAGGCAATGGTTCTCTTATATTTTCTAAGTGTGCTATCTGTCTTTGATTAATGAGATCATTTTCCGATGAATTATTTTGGGATGTATCACAAGCAAATGCGGCCATCCTGTACTTATTAGCTTCTTGCAACTGTCTTACTATTTTCATCCCCTTATTCTGCAAAAAAAAATATAACACAAAACAATCATAAATTGTGTCTTTCTTACACACTAATTGAATTTCTTAGTTTGTTACATGTTTTATTGTGGCTTACCTTATTTTTATTTCTTCTCATTGCCAGGTCTTTTTTACCAGCTTCTAGTCCATTGCTTTGTTTTCCATCTGAACTGGTTCCAGCAAGAAGTCCATTCTGATCTGGCCTATTTTCAGTCCCCACTTCATTTTGAGACCTCTCCTGTTCATTACTTGGACCAGCAACTGGCTCGTCATTAGGGTTCAGTTGTTCTTGCCTTGGAGGATTCATTGGTCGCCTAGGTAGTACTCCTCTCCTACCATTAATATTTTGATCTCTATCCAGAGGTCTTTGTAAACTTTGCTCTACTCTAACTGACACAGGTGCACCCTCAGGTCTACTTAGTGCAGATAGCCTGACAGCTGATGTGACTAAAGGTTTTGCACTATTCCACCCATTTCTACTTCTACTTAAACTCACAACCTTATCTCCAACCCTGCATGCAGGATTGCACCATATATTGGCAGAAGCCCACTCTTTATTTTTGACTGCAAGTTCTTTCCATGTCCACATAGGGCCTTTCATTGTCAATACCCAGCAGTCACTATACACAAAGCGGTTATGTAATGTTTGAACTCCCCCTAGAAGCATCAACCGTTCAGAGTCTAGACAGATAAGAGATTGTGCATATCTAGGCGATGGTCTTGGCTTGGTGGTTCCTTGTTTCCTCCAAGTAAGTGTAGGGACATCTAGCACCCACACATCATTAGAACATTGTATTTGATAATTTTGAGCAGCTGACATTACTAGTCCTCCAAACACAACCATTTCATCTCCAATCATGCAAGCTGAATGTCCTGCCATAGGAGGGGGGCAATTTGTTGCATTTATTAAGATCCATTTATTTGTATTCACACAGTAAAAGTGTATTTCATTAAACATAGTAACATTTTGATAATATTGAGAAAGTGAAGGATATGTCCAGCCACCAAAAACTATTAAACAGTCTTTATAATGAACCATTGATGTATATGCTTTTGGAACAGGATATGTGCCAGTAGCAAGGGGTCTTACCCACTGTCTAATAGATAAATCAAACCTCCAGAGATCATTGAACGAAGTAGCATTAGTGGTACACCCGCCAAATATGTACATGTTGTTCTCGAGAACACATGCAGCATGTGAAAATCTTTTAGTAATAGTGGGCACCATATCAGTTGGAGCTATATTTTTCCATAATATATTAAACTCACCAACGGCTTTTATCAATTTTATTGATGTTTTGTGTAAGACATCTGAAAGACAAATTAATGTATAATTAAATAAGTCACACATTCGTAATGCATCCATGCGTGATACGAAAAATTCAACATACTTTGAGAGCAATTATACCATCGTTTGCAAACTATCATACAATTCTGTAAATCTTTATAAGGTGGCAGAAACCCTAAAATAAATTCCAAGACTTCATCTGGAAGATCTTCAATAGAGCTTTGCAATGTTTGCTGACTCAACGATTGATGTATCACATCCATTTTTTTAATAATTAGGGGAGATAATTACTATACTTTCATCACATCACTTTAATTAAAAAATATATCAGCAAAACACTTCGACTGAAAATTGAAAACATTGAAAATTAAAATGAATTATTTGATTGAATTTGATGACAGCATTTGTTTGACAGGTGCTTTGCTTGCTTGATTTGTACGCATTGACATTCCTTGCAATGACAGAACGATTTTTTTTTAAATTGCTGACTGGGCCTTCTCTTGACGTTTTTGGGCGCGTAAGCCGGGCGCGCACGCCCTTGGCCTCGGTCAAACGGACGCATCGAACGGCATGCAACGAACGATTAGGCGTCGACCAAAGAGTAAAGTAAGTATTGGCGTCGACTCGACTGCACGACTGCGAAATAATAATAATATAATAATATCCTGGGACATTTTTCACACACGGTCGTCTGGTTCCAAAGTTCCAAACTAAGCAGAGCTTGTACTATGGAAACCAGATAATACAATACACTACTCTTTTTTTTTTTGTAAATACATACTTATACAGCGTGAAATTTTAATGGTTGTTTTCCCGAAGCGAAATGATTTTGTCTTGATAGTACAATCGATTCATTTATTTTTTAAATTCTTTATTAGTTTATAGAGGGTTTGATCAGTATGACCATGTCACCCTCATAGGGACATTCTTAGTCTATCTACGCTTAATACCTAGATGTACAATTTTGTATAATTTTTTAGCTGTCCTGGACAAAGGAGCAGCCAAGATACTATTATACATGCCAACATTAATATAATTATAACTGTTTTCTATGAAATAGTTTCTCCTCTCAACCTCGTTCCGGACACATTCCGCTAAAATATGAGTGGTATCCTCTACTTTATCACACTCAGAACAATTGGGCAAATCACTCTTTTTCATTAAAAAGGCGAAGCTATTCAACGGAATATGTCCGGAACGTAGTCTGAAAGCAGTCACAATCTCACCTCGATGCATATCTGTACCCACAAACCAAGGAAGGCGGGAAAGGCTATGTTGAATGGTTCTATACCAAATTCCCTTACTTAGTGACCTCTCATCAAAGTATTCTTTCCATAATTCTAAACACTGGTTGCGAACTCGATACAAGAGGTCAGTATATAGGGGAAAACATTCAACAGGTATTCCGTCTGTGGTAGCATCTTTTGCTAAACGATCCACTTCCTCATTTCCATACAAGCCAATATGGGATGGTACCCATTGAAGAACAATTCTCTTGTCTTGGACCTTGTCAATGGAGTCTAAAATTTTATAGGCTATCGGTGTACCTCGACAATTCGAGGTGCATCGATCCAAGTGTTGCAGAGCGCTCCTAGAATCAGTCAGTATTAAATAGTTACCTGATTCGAATGACTCAATGTATGAAATAGCTTCAGAGATCGCTAGTAGTTCAACGTGCATTATTGAAATTTTAGCACATGATCTAAACTTTATAGATGCCTTCGTTTGCGGATCAAAAACAGCCCATCCCGACTCGTTACCTTCCTGTGACCCATCAGTATTTATTGTGTAAAAATGTAAATAATTAGCATTTAGATATTGATCACAAATTTCATATATGTTGCTACAACTGTACTGATGTTTCGGTTTGTCTATGACATCTATACACGGTTTTACTACATTGGATAGGTCCACACTGCTCACCCATGTATTCAAAGAAAATCTTTCCAATTGCTGCGATGAAAGTATAGGGTAGTCAATAAGAAACTCATGTATCGTCACTAATAGTGGTTTTTTTTACGTCTCCAATATAACCTCTGACATGACTCGGCAAGACTGTTTATCAAGATGAATATTTTGCTGCCCCGGAACGAATTCACCTTCAACCAATATTTGCCGGCTAAGAAGTACCTGCGTACACGTAAAGGTTGAAGGTGAAGCTCACACTCCATCACGTGTATTGCAGTAGTCCTTACAAAACCACCAATAACGCGCATACACTGATTTTGTATTCTGTCCAATTTGACTAAGTTGCTCTTGTACGCATTATCATATAAAAAGCTGCCATAGTCCAGTCTCGAACGAATAATAGAAATATATAATAGCCTCAAGTAATAAGGATGTACGCCCCAGCCAGACCCAGCAAGAACTTGAAAGATTCTCAAAGCTTTTAAACATTTTCCGGCTAGTTCCCCAATATGTTTTTTCCACCTTAGCGAGCGGTCTAGCCACAGCCCTAAGTACTTAATATTATCTACTACTTCAAGCGATGTTTCATTTATTAACAGATTAATACATTCTCTATTATACCCTCTCTTAAAAATGCATACTTTACTCTTTGAAGATGAAATTTCTAAGCCTATGTTTGCAAGTAATTTAACAAAATTATTTAAAGAATTTTGTACAAGATTAACACCTTCTTGTATGTTCTTACTTACTGAATAAAGAACAAAATCATCCGCGTATTGAGATATCAAAACTGTGCTGCTCACAATACTTGCACATATACTTGAAGTTACTATGTTAAAAAGCAACGGGGACAAAGGGTCACCTTGGGCTAATCCGCGGCCGGTAGTTCGACACACGTAAACATTGTCTATAAAACCCTTCAACTTTCTTTCTTTTAAAAAATACCATAAATATTGACATATTTTAGATCCTACCCCAATTCGGTCCATTGTTTGCATTAATGAAATTATATCTACGTTATTATAAGCATTATCTATATCTAAAAAGCATGCTATTGTTGTCTTATTTTCCGTAAAACCAGTTTGAATATGAGAGACTAAATTAACCAGATTGTCTATTGTAGATCGACTTTTTCTAAACCCCGTAGTATAAGGCGATAAGATGTTATTTTTTTCGATGAACCATTATATTCGATTATTCAAAATACTATGGAATATTTTACATAAACACGGCAACATTGATATCGGTCTGAGTGTAGACTGAGCGTGCACGTCGCGTCCAGGCTTAGGTATTGGAATGACTGCGATGTCACGCCACTGATTGGGTACAAAGCCGATTGACAGAGAACCATTATACAGTGATAACAGAATAGATTTGCCGTTCTCAGGAAGATATTTAATCATAGAGTACGAGATATTATCACAACCGGGTGACGTGTCCTTAGCGCGAATACAGCGATTAAGTTCTTGTTTCGTGATTGGTGTCTCTAATTTTGAATTATTAGAAACAAATGATAAGTCGTGAGTAGAAGCATAATCGGGAGTTAGGCTACGAAGTAGATTATTGGCTCGCTCTCCATCAACATGTTGTCTAGTAGTTCTACGCCCTTTAAACCATTTCATTTTTTGCCACATCAGACTTTGTGAAGTGGTTCCGTCTAATGATGTGCAGAGATCCTTCCAACATTTATCCCTAACTTTGCGCACTAACCTTTGTGAATCATGTATTTTTTTATTAAGAAGCGATAAGTACCGAATAGGTGTAGGATTACGTCTAAAGGTTGCAAGGGCTAATCTGCGTTTTGCAACTGATTTGGATAGGTCTGCATTCCAGTAAGGTTTGGGAATAAAGACGTTATCTGGTTCCATGTTAAATTTTATATAACGAATATGAACGTCTGCTGCTAAATTTACATACTCAATAAAATTATCGTAGTCGGCTTGAAGATTGCCTGACAGCTCAAAGTTAATAAATAATTTTTTAAGTAAGCTTTTGTAACTATCCCAATCCGCATTTTTTAAATTCCGTCGATAAATATTTCTAGGTACAACCTTGAAATTGGTCGTTATATTAATCATTAATTGATCACTTCATTCATAACTGGAACACAGTTAAATATCAAAGCCAAATCGGAGGAAATCAACGTTATATCGGGCGCGGACTACAACCGATTTATAAAAAAAAAAAGTATTAAAAAATGGCAGATTTACATTTGTGAAAAACAAAACTCGAACGCGTTCTCGAACCAATAGTATAGCTACAGCGCAAACGGACGACTGCACGTGACTTGAGCCTTGCGCTACCTACAGCCACAGATATTACAATACTACGTACAGATACCCAATCCCATACAAAGAAATGACACCTCCCTAAGTCTGGCTATTGAGCTGGCTATTTTTTTTCCCTTCAATTTATAACAGATGGCTGCATCAGCGACTCACTAATTACCAGATACTGTAGTTTTACAACACCATCTAGGAGTCTGCCTAGACACTAGGTCTCATCGATGCTAGGTGGCATCGATACTACTTAGATGGCTATATCTAGATACCTATAGATTCTCCATCTCACATCGAGTATGTCGTCGTAATCGTACCGTGCGCTCAAGGACAAAAATATCTTGAGTTGGCGTAATTGTCTCGTTTGTGGGATTGAAGATTGAGCTAGCATTTTTAGCTTTAGTAGGAGACGACGTGTTTGCGAAGCCAAATAATTATATTTTATTTTTACGCCATGCGGCATATAGGTATGTACATAATAATTCGTGCAGCTGCAAATGGGATTTTTCCTAAACGCGCTTAATTTTACTATCTGCTTTCTGCTTATGTCTGCGGTAACTTACTAAAATCTAAGTGGTCGCTATGCGAATGTTACGATAAGTAGGTATTCATATTTTTAAATTTTATTATCTACTCAAATCAATCAAAACTATAAAATTGCTTGTAATTTAACCGGTAATAATGTTACTGCAGCAAGGAAATGAAATTAAATAGGTAAATATGTATTATGAGTAGGCAGAAACAATACAAGTAGGTACAAGCTGTGGTATGAAGTACCTACCTACATAAATAAAATAAAAACGAACGGAATATTTTTATAAAAATATTTTAATAGGTACTTCAATCAAGTAAGTACCTACATAACAATATTGATAGAACGTTGCAAAGTGATCAATAGATAGGTATATACATACTTACTTATGCCACATTTTTTATTACCTACCAGCACAAAAACATGACAAATGAAAACATCTGTGTCTCCAGAAAATATCACATAGTAGAAATATCATACAGTATGTGACTCAACCCCTGTTCTTGAAATAACTACCTGCAGTCGCGCGGTACGTAAACACGCGATAGGGCTGCCCGCCTATTTAGTATTTTAATTTCATCCTACATACCACCATCACTTAGATTTCGTTAGAGCAAATAGATTTCGTTCTGCTTTGATTAAGAAACTTAAGGATTCCGATGTATAGTTATTTGAACAGTCTTGTAGTCTTACTCGCATAGATTGTTCATTAGTAAGGTTATATGAATTGTATATGCTGTGGATAACGTTGTGAGTTTCACATTTATATAATATCTTTGTTTATATTACTTGCGCAGATATAATGTGTTACTGTTTGTTTGTCCCAAATAAATAAATAAATAAATAAATCACTTGCTTGAGTTTATTTCTAGTTTTGTGATTGTAAATATTATATCTTTTATTAAAAAAAAATCTGCTGTCGTCGATGGTTACCAAACTACAATTATTACAAACTTCAACACCTACCAACTTATCCAAAATGCAAGAAACAGCTGACGAGAAATTAAATATCTTTTTTCATCTCAGCTTATTAACGTCCTCATTACCTACAGTACGGAGCAACTCGAAATAATAATTCTTTTCGTCACCCTTCCGATGTCGAACCGCTCTGCAATCCTTACTTATTATTAACCACCTCATCGCCTGTGCGCTACCTACAGCAATCAAATCTTCTAACTACCTACTACAAAATCTTACTTATAAAAGTAAATTATAATGTTAATCTTACTTCGTAGTTACCTACCATTTATTACTCTCATAATCTTTTCCTAACGATATTTCGTCTAACTCAGTAAGTACCTAAGTACATATTATAAGTAAGTAGATAGCCTAGCTTAGGAAACTACCTACTAGTTTTTTTTTTAACGCGAGCTCAGGTAGGTCACTCGTGTGTCACTTTTTTCACCCTATCCACTTATTTATTTATTAATCTAGTTATTTTACTCGGTGGAAAAAGCAAAATACCTCCTTCCGACCGTTTGTATGAATATAAAATACTGTATGATATTTCTACTGTGGCTGTAAGTAGCAATTTTGCTACTTACAGCCATGGGGTCTCAACTAGAACAAATTATAATTAGTCTCGAAAATAATCCATAGATGGCAGCATAGGTAACAATTATGAAATTAACAACCAGTAATAAGCGTTATACGGCAGATTTTGGCTGAAGTAAGATTAGTAAAAATCAAAACGTCCTTGTTTAATGTTGATTTATCTATTTACACTCATATTTCACGTATTTTCAACAAAAACGATACATTAAGCCTTTTACTTCAATCCGAACCAAATAGTATGTTATAAACAGTTCAAAGTAGCCTTCTGTCATGCATTTTGTTTTAGGGCTCTTTGCAATAGATGGCGTTTTATTAAACTTGTCATCACTTTTACCGCCACGGAATAGAAAAAAAAACCGGCCAAGTGCGTGTCGGACCACGCACAGTGAAGGGTTCCGTAGTTTGGATGAATTTATCCCAGGGATGAAAAATATGTTCCCTCATACATTCCAACTTTTGGAATGTACGGAAGACATTTCAGCAGCAAATGTAACTTTGTACGCACAATATTGAGAGATTTATCATGATATTTTAAGACCATAGATTCTAATAAGTTTTCCTGTAATCTATAGGAATAATATAACTACTTTCAATATTTTTAGGGTTCCGTACCTCAAAAGGAAAAAACTGAATTGTTATAGGATCACTCGTGTGTCTATCTGTCTGTCACAGCCACTTTGCTCCGAATCCATTGGACCGATTAAGATGAAATTTGGTACACGTATGTATTTCTGTGACCCAAACATGGACGTGTAACTTAAATAAATTAATTTTGAATATGGGGTCAATTTTGGGGGGCAAGTAAGAAAACAAGGTAAATTAATAATTGAATATTTTTATACTTAATTAATAATTATATTAATTAAAAATAAAGTTTTGCAAACTGTACCTACCATGTGACATATCAAATGAAATGGATTACTGTGAGGGTCTCAAAAATACTTTTTTTTTATCATTTTAAAATAAATCATTTTAAAGTTAATTAAAAAATAGACGAAAATTGACCGTTCCCCCCTATCTCCGAAAGTACTGAGCCTAAAATTTTGAAAAAAAAAATACAGAAAATAGTTCAATACCAATAGTAATGTATAATGTATGGAAGAACATATTTTTAAACTACAATGTTAAGTTTGTTCTTAGGATTCATTGTGCGTAGTCCGACACGCACTTGGCCGGTTTTTTATTTCAAAATATGCTCTGTTGTATCGGAGATAGGGCGAAATGGTCAAGTTTCGTCTATTTTCTTAAATAACTAAAACAATTTTAAAATTATAAAAAAAATATAGATTTGAGACCCTCACAGTAAGCCCTTTAATTTGATATAAGTATCACACGGTACAGTTTGCAATACTTTTTAAAAAAAAAATCTTATTAGCCCCCAAAATTGACCCCCCATGTTCAAAATTCATTTATTTATGTTACACGTCCATGTTTGGCTCACAGAAATTCATACGTGTATACAACTTAATCGTTCCATTGGATTCGGAGCAAATCGGCTGTGATAGACACACGAGTGAGCCTATAAGGGTTCCGTTTTTTTTTTTCTTTTGAGGTACGGAACCCTAAACACAAGTGAATGTGGGCACGCAGTTATCCGTCGTTGCTGTTGTGTCTCACAATTATGCGGAAACAATGTACAATAATATCATCTCTTCGTCAGTTGTAATAAGTCTTAATTTTGTATGAACAACAAATTCAACATCGACGAAACAAGCCCGCTCGTGCTCTACTGGAGTGCTAAAAGGGAATCCCCAGTGTGCGTCAGAATGGCTGGTTGTCTGTGGCGTTGGTCTATGAGAGTTGATTCGAAAATTGCTACATAATTGCTTATATTTGCTACATATAATACATAATTGTTACATAGGATATATATTTAGAAACAAAATATTTTTTTTGACCAGCAATCCTGACGTTTGGTTGGCTGGTCACAGGGGGTGTAAGTAGCAATTTTGCTACTTACAGCCACAGTAGAAATATCATAAAAAAATGTAACAAAGAATTACGTTGGGGATTGTGTGCGTCAGAATGGCTGGTAGTCTGTGGCGTTGGTCTATGAGAGTTGTTTCGAAAATTGCTACATAATTGCTTATATTTGCTACATATAATAAAAAATTGCTACATAGGATATATATTTAGAAACAAAATATTTTTTTTGACCAGCAATTCTGACGTTTGTTTGGCTGGTCACCTCCTAGTTTAAAGTCAAGCATGCAGAGTTTCCCGAAATGTATTGCGTCAATAATTGCTACATATTTACTTCATTTATATAATTTAGTTGCAACTTCAAACATATGTTAAATAAAGGATGTAGCAAATAATTATTTAAATTATCCCAAGGAAAAGTGCCTGATAAAATAGTAAAGGCAAATAGTTGCAGTGTGTCTTCACTCAATGGCATTGCTACTTTAGGAGGCAGGCGTTTTAAATTGTTAAATGGCATGTTATGTTATGAGTAGGTAAGTGGATAATAAGCACATTAAAAGGATATCGTAAATAAAAAAAAATGTAGGTCGTTCATAAGATTCAGTTTAATAATATTACAATTTACTTAAAAAATATTCAATTATTAATTTACCTTATTTTCATATTATTTTTTCGAATATATTATACAATGTGGAATTAGCTTCTTTTTACTCTTCGTAATTTTTTCGATTCGTCATCATAACATTTCCATTGTGAATTTCGTCTGCAATGAGCTTTGTAGTGACCAATAAGTGTTTCACATACTGGAGGCTCGAATTCTATTATTGACAGTAAATACACTAATAATAAGACACACTGCAACTATTTGCCTTTATTATTTTATCAGGCACTTTTTCTTGGGATAATTTAAATCATTACTACATCCTTTATTTATCATATGTTTGAAGTTACAACTAAATTAGATAAATGAAGTAAATACGAGTATGTAGCAATTATTGACGCAATACATTTCGGGAAACTCTGCATGCTTGACTTTAAACTAGGAGGTGACCAGCCAAACAAACGTCAGAATTGCTGGTCAAAAAAAAAATTTTGTTTCTAAATATATATCCTATGTAGCAATTTTTTATTATATGTAGCAAATATAAGCAATTATGTAGCAATTTTCGAAACAACTCTCATAGACCAACGCCACAGACTACCAGCCATTCTGACGCACACAATCCCCAACGTAATTCTTTGTTACATTTTTCATGATATTTCTACTGTGTGTAGCAAAATTGCTACTTACAGCCACAGTAGAAATATCATACAGTATTTTATCTTCATACAAAGGGTCGGAAGGAGGTATTTTGCTTTTTCCACCGAGTAAAATAACTGGATTAATAAATTAATAAGTGGATAGGCTGAAAAAAGTGACACACGAGTGACCTACCTGAGCTCGCGTTAAAAAAAAACAAGTAGGTAGTTTCTAAGCTAGGCTATCTACTTACTTATAATATGTACTTAGGTACTTACTGAGTTAGACGAAATATAGTTAGGAAAAGATTATGAGAGCAATAAATGGTAGGTAACTACGTAGTAAGTAAGTTTAACATTATAATTTACTTTTATAAGTAAGATTTTGTAGTAGGTAGTTAGAAGATTTGATTGCTGTAGGTAGCGCACACGCGATGAGATGGTTGATAATAAGTAAGGATTGCAGAGCGGTTCGACATCGGAAGGGTGACGAAAAGAATTATTATTTCGAGTTGCTCCGTACTGTAGGTAATGAAAACGTTAATAAGCTGAGGTGAAAAAAGATATTTAATTTCTCGTCAGCTGTTTCTTGCATTTTGGCTAAGTTGGTAGGTGTTGAAGTTTGTAATAATTGGAGTTTGGTAACCATCGGCGACAGCAGATTATTTTTTTAAATAAAAGATATAATATTTACAATCACAAAACTAGAAATAAAATCAAGCAAGTGATGGTGGTATGTAGGATGAAATTAAAATACTGTAGGCGGGCAGCCCTATCGCGTGTTTACGTACCGCGGGCCGCGCGGCTGTAGGTAGTTATTTCAAGAACAGGGGTTGAGTCACATACTGTATGATATTTCTACTGTGTGATATTTGCTGGAGACACATATGTTTTCATTTGTCATGTTTTTGTGCTGGTAGGTAATAAAAAAATGTGGCATAGTATGTACCTATCTACTGATCATTTTGCAACGTTCTATCAGTATTGTTATGTACTTGATTGAAGTATTAAAATATTTTTATAAAAATATTCCGTTCGTTTTTATTTTATTTATGTAGGTAGGTACTTCATACCACAGCTTATATTGTACCTACTTGTATTGTTTCTTCCTACTTCCTCACTCATAGTACCTACCTATTTACCTATTTAATTTCATTTCCTTGCTGCAGTAACATTATTACCGGTTAAATTACAAGCAATTTTATAGTTTCGATTGATTTGAGTAGATAATAAAATTTAAAAACATGAATACCTACTTATCGTAACATTCGCATAGCGACCATTTAGATTTTAGTAAGTTACCGCGGACATAAGCAGATAATAAAATTAAGCGCGTTTAGGAAAAAACCCATTTACAGCTGCACGAATTATTATGTACCTATATGCCGCATGGCGTAAAAATAAAATATAATTATTTGGCTTCGCAAACACGTCGTCTCCTACTAAAGCTAAAAATGCTAGCTCAATCATCAATCACACAAACGAAACAATTACGCCAACTCAAGATAATTTTTGTCCTTGAGCGCACGGTACGATTACGACGACATACTCGATGTGAGATGGAGAATCTATAGGTATCTAGATATAGCCATCTAAGTAGTATCGATGCCACCAGCATTGATGAGACCTAGTGTCTAGGCAGACTCCTAGATGGTGTTGTAAAACTACAGTATCTAGTAATTAGTGAGTCGCTGATGCAGCCATCTGTTATAAATTGAAGGAAAAAAAAATAGCCAGCTCAATAGCCAGACTTAAGGAGGTGTCATTTCTTTGTATGGGATTGGGTATCTGTACGTAGTATTGTAATATCTGTGCTTACAGCCACAGTAGAAAGATCATAAAAAATGTAACAAAGAATTACGTTGGGGATTGTGTGCGTCAGAATGGCTGGTTTATATTTGCTACATATTATATAATAAAAATTGTTACATAGGATATATATTTAGAAACAAAATATTTTTTTTGACCAGCAATCCTGACGTTTGTTTGGCTGGTCACCTCCTAGTTTAAAGTCAAGCATGTAGAGTTTCCCGAAATGTATTGCGTCAATAATTGCTACATATTTACTTCATTTATCTAATTTAGTTGTAACTTCAAACATATGTTAAATAAAGGATGTAGTAATTATTTAAATTATCCCAAGGAAAAGTGCCGGATAAAATAATAAAGGCAAATAGTTGCAGTGTGTCTTATTATTAGTGTATTTACTGTCAATAATAGAATTCGAACCTCCAGTATGTGAAACACTAATCGGTCACTACAAAGCTCATTGCAGACGAAATTCACAATGGACATGTTATGATGACGAATCGAAAAAAAATACGAAGAGTAAAAAGAAGCTAATTCCACATTGTATAATATATGCGAAAAAATAATATGAAAATAAGGTAAATTAATAATTGAATATTTTTTAAGTAAATTGTAATATTATTAAACTGAATCTTATGAACGACCTACATTTTTTTTTATTTACGATATCCTTTTAATGTGCTTATTATCCACTTACCTACTCATAATATAACATGCCATTTAACAATTTAAAACGCCTGCCTCCTAAAGTAGCAATACCGTTGAGTGAATACACACTGCAACTATTTGCCTTTATTATTTTATCAGGCACTATTCCTTGGGATAATTTAAATAATCGCTACATCCTTTATTTAACATATGTTTGAAGTTACAACTAAATTAGATAAATGAAGTAAATATGTAGCAATTATTGACGCAATACATTTCGGGAAACTCTGCATGCTCGACTTTAAACTAGGAGGTGACCAGCCAACCAAACGTCAGGATTGCTGGTCAAAAAATATATTTTGTTTCTAAATATATATCCTATGTAGCAATTATTTATTATATGTAGCAAATATAAGCAATTATGTAGCAATTTTCGAATCAACTCTCATAGACCAACGCCACAGAACCAGCCATTCTGACGCACACTGGGGATTCCCTTTTAGCACTCCAGTAGAGCACGAGCGGGCTTGTTTCGTCGAAGTTGAATTTGTTGTTCATACAAAATTAAGACTTATTACAACTGACGAAGAGATGTTATTATTGTACATTGTTTCCGCATAATTGTGAGACACAACAGCAACGACGGATAACTGCGTGGGCACATTCACTTATGTTTAGGGTTCCGTACCCCAAAAGGAAAAAAAACGGAACCCTTATAGCTCGTGTGTCTATCACAGCCGATTTGCTCCGAATCCAATGGAACGATTAAGTTGTATACACGTATGAATTTCTGTGACCCAAACACGGACGTGTAACACAAATAAATGAATTTTGAACATGGGGGGTCAATTTTGGGGGCAAATAAGAAAATTATTAAAAAAAGTTTTGCAAACTGTACCGTGTGATATATCAAATTAAAGGGCTTACTGTGAGGGTCTCAAATCTATATTTTTTTTTATAATTATAAAATTGTTTTAAAGTTATTTAAGAAAATAGACGAAAATTGACTATTTCGCCCTATCTCCGATACAACAGAGCATATTTTGAAATAAAAAACCGGCCAAGTCCGTGTCGGACTACGCACAATGAATCCTAAGAACAAACTTAACATTGTAGTTGAAAAATATGTTCTTCCATATATTATACATAATATAGGTATTGAACTATTTTCTGTATTTTTTTTTTTCAAAATTTTAGGCTCAGTACTTTCGCAGATAGGGGGGAACGGTCAATTTTCGTCTATTTTTTTTAATTAACTTTAAAATTATTTATTTTAAAATTATAAAAAAAGTATATTTGAGACCCTCACAGTAATCTATTTCATTTGATATGTCGCATGGTACAGTTTGCAAAACTTTATTTTTATTTTCTTACTTGCTCCCAAAATTGATCCCATATTCAAAATTCATTTATTTACGTTACACGTCCATGTTTGGGTCACAGAAATACATACGTGTACCAAATTTTATTTTAATCGGTCCAATGGATTCGGAACAAATTGGCTGTGACAGACGGACAGACAGACAGATAGACACACGAGTGATCCTATAACAATTAAGTTTTTTCCTTTTGAGGTACGGAACCCTAAAAATACTGAAAGTAGTTATATTATTCCTATAGATTACAGGAAAACTTATTAGAATCTATGGTCTTAAAATATCATGATAAATCTCTCAATATTGTGCGTACAAAGTTACATTTGCTGTTGGAATGTCTTCCATATATTCCAAAAGTTGGATTGTATGAGGGAACATATTTTTCATCCCCGGGATAAATTCATCCCAACTACGGAACCCTTCGCTGTGCGTGGTCCGACACACACTTGGCCGGTTTTTTTCTATTCCGTGGCGGTAAAAGTGATGACAAGTTTAATAAAACGCCATCTATTGCAAAGAGCTCTAAACAAAATGCATGACAGAAGGCTACTTTGAACTGTTTATAACATACTATTTGGTTCGGATTGAAGTAAAAGGCTTAATGTATCGTTTTTGTTGAAAATACGTGAAATATGAGTGTAAATAGATAAATCAACATTAAACAAGGAAGTTTTGATTTTTACTAATCTTACTTCAGCCAAAATCTGCCGTATAACACTTATTAGTAGTTGTTAATTTCATAATTGTTACCTATGCTGCCATCTATGATTATTTTTCGAGACTAATTATAATTTGTTCTAGTTGAGAGTTGAGACCCCATGCTACAGCTGATATGATACTACGTAGTTACGTACTCTTTTGCTATCGAAACACAATAGGTAGGTACTTCTCTAAAAGTTATTCCAATTTTCCCTTAATACTTTTACGGGCTTAGGACCGTCATAAATACTTTTTTAGGGTTCCATACCCAAAGGGTAAAAACGGGACCCTATTACTAAGACTTCGCTGTCTGTCCGTCCGTCTGTCTGTCACCAGGCTGTATGTCAAGAACCGCGATAGATAGACAGTTAAAATTTTCACAAATTATGTACATATATCTGTTGCCGATATAACAACAAATACTAAAAACAAAATAAAATAAATATTTAAGGAGGGCTCCCATACAACAAACGCGATTTTGTTGCCCTTTTTTGCTCGATATCGCTCGATTTGCGTTGTAGTACGGAACCCTTCTTGTGCGAGTCCGACTCGCACTAGAAGGCAGACACAAGAAGACATTATTCACACATGGTCATCTGATCCCAAACTAAGCAGAGCTTTTACTATGGAAACCAGATAACAGATATGCTACATAAACTACTTTTTTTTTTGTAAATACATACTTATATAGATAATTACACCCAGACCCAGGACAAACAGACATGTTCATGCACACAAATGTTTGTCCTGGGTGGGAATCGAACCCACGACCTGCGACATGATAGGCGGTATCTTAACCAACCACGCCAGCTGGCCTGTCATGTATGGTTGGATGGTAACCAGGTCTCTTCACTGCGGTTATTTTGGACAAATTTTATCCATTTTTCCCTATCTTTACGGCCCAAACGTGGAAACCTTAAATAAACAAAATGTAACAAATTATGTCTTACAATGCAATAATTATTTTTCACCTTTTGGGGTGGTTTTGGGATCTACCTCCGAGTGGTCCACCCCGGGCAACGGCACCACAGGCTTGCCTGTGGTACGGCTGAACGATCCCACTTAGCGGTGGTAGGCTCCGCAAGGGGCCGCCTGGCTCGCGACCACCATCCCACCGGAGTCCGGCGCCAAGCAGCTTGCTGTGTTCCGTCGGTGTGTGGGAGTGCCAGTGCCTTTGGGGGAGAAGGAGATTGTTAGTTGCGCTGTTTGGCACCGGTTGTGGTCTCTGAGTCAGCTAGCCGGGTAACTCATTTTGGAGGGTAGCGGGATCCGAAGCACGGTGCCAGCCGTTGGCCGACCGCAGTCAGTAGGGGGCCCAAGTAGCACGCCAGCCACGTGCCAAAGGCTGCCCCGCCAACTCGCGAAAAATCCCGGTATGCTCCACCGTGCCAGCCGGCGACTGGATGGGAGGACCCGGTGGCCATATCCGGGGGGGTTCGGGCGTCCCCGCAGTCTCCAGATGAGTTCCCCGTAGGTTTGGTTGGCTCTAGTGTTCCACTTGGATCACTGAGCGGCGCCTCGACAAGTCGACTTTTTCCCCCAACAACTCCACTCAATATGACACACAAAGCGAAGAAAAATAAGGTAAAACAACGGCTGCACTTCCTCCCACTAAAAGTGCACCTCACTAATATCAGGGGGTTGCACTCCAATCTCGATTCGGTCCATCACCACCTTGAGACCGAGAAGCCGCACCTGTTTTTCCTAATGGAGACGAAGATAACAACCCCGTCGGGCGTGGCGTACCTCAACTACCCGGGGTACTCTCTTGAACACAAGTTCAAGAAGCAAGCTGGGGTCTGTGTGTACGTCCGCGATGACATTTGTTGTCGTCGTCTCCGTTGCTTTGAGAAATCGGGTTTCTCTGCCATATGGCTACTTGTGGATACTGGCGTGGAGAAATCTCTCTACATCGGCATCTACCGATCGCATAGCGGTGACCAGGAGACAACAGCGCTCTTTAATTTCCTCGTGGAGTCGACTGACGTAGCCCAGCAACGGTACCCAACGGCGAAGCTCATTTTCCTGGGGGACTTCAACGCCCATCATAAAGAATGGTTGTTCCCATACCAGAAAACTGACCATGCTGGGTTGGAGGCGCGCAATTTTGCTTTAACGCTAGATCTAACCCAGATGGTGAATGTGGCAACGCGGGTACCGGATGTTGACGGCCATACACCCAATTGCTTGGACCTTCTGCTGGCATCTGATCCGGACAGTCATTCAGTATCGGTCTCAGCCCCGCTGGGAACGTCTGACCACTGTCTGGTGAAATCCATATCAACCTGCTCTCCTCCAGATGAGAGCCCTAGAGGCACGAGGCGAGTATGGCGATACGGGTCAGCAGACTGGGATGAGATGCGGCACTTTTTTGCGTCTTATCCATGGCGGCAAGTGTGCTTTTCCTCGGGTGACCCCTCGCGCTGTGCTGACGCGGTTGCGGACGTGATTCGGCAGGGGATGGAATATTTTATTCCATTCTCCGACATCCCGCTCGGTCACAAATCCCGGCCTTGGTATAATGCAGAATGTGCCCACGCTGAGGCCCGAAAAGAGACTGCCTACCAAGCCTGGGTCAAGGCCCGCGACCGCAAAGTTAGAGCGCGCAGGGTTCGCGCGAAGAAGAGAGCCTTTAATTCTGCCGCCAAGTTCTGCAAGCGGGTTTTGCGTAGGGCACGTTTTGACCATGTCGGACATATTGGGGCCAGGCTGGCTTCGCACCCTCCGGGTAGTAAACAGTTCCGGTCCCTGTCTAAAGCGGTTGAAACGAATTTCTGTCGTCCCACTTTACCTCCTATGATGAAACCTGATGGGTCGCTGGCTCACTCTGCAACTGAGAAGGCAAATTTATTTGCATCTCTCTTCGCAAGCAATTCACGTCTGGACGCTGGCTCAAAGCAACCACCTACTGAACCTCATTGTGACTCCTCGATGCCGGAGATCGCAGTACACATTAAAGAGGTCCGAAGAGTATTGTGCAGTCTAGACGTGAACAAGGCCAGCGGGCCTGACGGCATTCCAGCGAGAGTGTTGAGGCAGTGTGCGCCTGAACTGTCTCCTGTATTGACACGTTTGTTCCGCCTCTCTCTTGAAAAAAGAACGGTGCCGAAATCCTGGAAGCTTGCAAATGTACAGCCAGTGCCCAAAAAAGGCGACCGTGCAGACCCTGCCCATTACCGTGCGATCGCCATTACCTCCATTCTGTGCAAAGTTTTGGAAAGGGTACTGAACAATAAGTTGCTGAACTACCTTGAAGACAATGATCTTCTCAGTGACCGTCAATATGGCTTTCGCCGGGGACGGTCAACTGGCGATCTTCTTGTGTATGTCACGCACTGCTTTGGCGAAGCCATCGAGAAACACGGCGAAGCACTGGCTGTATCGCTTGACATCTCGAAGGCCTTTGACAGGGTCTGGCACGCTGCTCTGCTCAGCAAGCTTCCTGCTTATGGCATCCCAGCTGATTTTTGTAGCTGGATATCAGATTTCCTTAGTGAACGGTCGATTAGAGTAGTTGTTGATGGCTGCTCTTCTGACCTTATGGCTATTGATGCCGGAGTTCCTCAGGGGTCTGTTCTCTCTGCAACTCTTTTCCTGCTGCACATCAATGACCTGCTTCGGCCTGGTATTGTTGGGTACGCAGACAGATGACAGTACAGTTTCAGAGAGATACTTGTCCAGCGCAAAAACCAGCGGGGCTGAAGTTCGTTCCTTGAGAGAGGCCATGGTAGAGCGGACAGATTTGACCCTAAGCTTTGTCTCCCAGTGGGGTGATAATAATCTGGTCTCTTTTAACGCCACCAAATCGCAGGCGTGTCTTTTTACCGCTAAAAAGAGTCGTTTCGCCCAAAACTCCTAATTTTCGGGGTACATCTGTTCCTGTAACTGATCGACTTGAGCTCCTAGGCATGGAGTTGACATCTGGTCTCAACTTCGGCGCCACCATCGAGTACAAGGCCCAAACTGCGGCCAAGAAACTGGGCATCCTAAATAGGGTGAAGCGATACTTTACGCCTGGACAGCTTTTAACCCTTTACAAAGCGCAAGTCCGATCCTGCATGGAGTATTGCAGTCACCTTTGGGATGGATCAGCTAAGTACCAACTGGCCGCGCTTGACTCGGTGGAACGCAGAGCTAAGAGGCTCATTGGCGACGTAAAACTGGTGGATGCCAAGCTTCATAGCTTGGCTCATCGCCGCAAGGTTGCCTGCTTGTCGGTCTTCTACAGATTGTACTTCGGAGAGTGTGCCCGAGAACTCCACGACCTCATTCCACCGGCCCCCTTCTACCACCGGACTTCTAGACGCACTGCCAGTTACCATCCCTACCTGGTTGCTATTCCACCAATTCGCACTAAGCGCTTCCAAATGTCTTTTATAATGCGCACAGCAAAAGAGTGGAACTCACTACCTACGTCTGTGTTTCCGAACGTATACAACCCTAATCTCTTCAAAGTGAGAGTGAACAGGCTTCTTCTGGGTAAGCTCACTCCATCGTCGACTTTGTCTCTGTCACCTCTGACCTAGACTAGAGTCAAGAGCAAACCCATCACAAATAAAAAAAAAAAAAAAACCTTTCATTTTTTAATTAATTTATTATTATTTATTTATCCTCCCACTGGAACGCCATACAGCAATTACACCAACCGGAGCAAAAAATTACTTCATGAGCTGCTTTCAATGCATCCTGTGCGCGGTGGATATCGAACGGGCGGCCATTTATCTCTTTTCATTGAATAACCACAGTCAGTTCTTTTCTAAATATATGTTGGATTATTATTTTCCGCTATAAAAAGAATTGTCAGCTAATTCTACCTACACATGTTACACAAATTGTCACATCTTAATTCTATCTTAAGTCTATGACAAATGATGGAACATGGCGTCTACCAAATATTTTGTTCGAATTAAATTTTAAAATGTTGTTACACACCGATGAAAAGTTATTCCTTTGCACTTCGCCGTATTAGTTGAATTATTAGTGCAATATCGTAAAACACACGGTGGCATATTTATTGCGTTTGAACGTTTTTTCGTTTAAAAACTAACAATGACTTAGGCGCTCAAGATCTAGCAAGCATCTGAGTGAAGTGCGGTCGGCCGGCCGCACTTGAACGGAACGCAGTAGTGATGTGTGGCGACTTCTCTAGTACGTACCGTAAGTTGGGGTGATTTTGCGCCTGCCAGTAATACTTTGCTCCAAATCCGTACAAGTTTAAAAATAAAATTTAAAAAAAAGTTTACAACTCTATGGTTTTATTGATGTCTGAACGCAATCATAAGATGTCAATGTTCTGTCATGGAAGTTGACAGGTCGCCATTGTTGCTATTACCTGTGCAAGGAGTCCCAACGTGAAAGTAGAAAGTTTACAAAAAAAAAAGTTTGGTAAAATCAAGGTTAGGTTTATTAAAACCTAACCCAAAATTAAATCCATTGATTTAATTTTGGGTTAGGTTTTAATAAACCTAACACAGCACACCTAGCAAACCTAGCACAGGTAATAGCAACAATGGCGACCTGTCAACTTCCATGACAGAACATTGACATCTTATGATTGCGTTCAGACATCAATAAAACCATAGAGTTGTAAACTTTTTTTTTAATTTTATTTTTAAACTTGTACGGATTTGGAGCAAAGTATTACTGGCAGGCGCAAAATCACCCCAACTTACGGTACGTTACATATTACCTCAATGTGTAGAATCAGGATTTTGTAATATCTTAATTTCTTGATTTAAAAGACTGCTTTTGAAGTTTCTTGCCCGTTCTTTTCCATAGAGATCTACTTTTTGGAATGGGCAGACTAACTGACCGACGCTGACAATTCAATGGTGCCTGTAATTAGTTTAATTGAAATAAATGCTTTGAGTTTGAGTTTGGTACACGAGCCCGCCAAGCTCGCCAATTACCGCCTGCACGCTGCGGTGCCACCCGAATTCAACCACATACATTTAATTGTTCACTTAATTTTTCGATAGTGATAGTAGTACCCATGCTTTTTCGATCGTGTATACACACCTTCCTTACTACGTCAAAATATCAAATGTCATTTCTTTGACTTTGACACTATTTATTTGTCATTTGATATGACTGCAGAAAGCGCGAATATTTAAAATTGGCTTTAGTTTATTAGACGTTATTGCTTATTGTGATTGTTTATTTAAGCCGACGGATTTTAATGAAGCAGTTGACGTCCTATGAAATACAAATATTGTTAATGTAAAGTGTTACAAATAAATTAAGACAATAGTGGTGTTTTGACAGATAACCTAAAAGACCTGATTATATCAGCGTTGTAAATATTAGGATATAGGGTGTTTTACACAGTGTATATTTAATTAACTATTTAATAATGCAGCTATTAATACAAGCTAGCCCGTTAATTGATAAATTAAAACATTGGCATCGAGCAATATCATTTAGTGAAGTGCAGTTAACAACTTCACAGAAGGTCAGTATTTTAGTTTAATATTATAATTGTATCACTTATATTGTACTCAAATTAATGATCAGTTATTGATGAAGATTCTAAATCTGTATATGAAAGGTCGACAATAGAAGGAACAATATCTATTTGATTTTTTCTTAAATAGAAAATACACAGAAGATGTAAAACTAATTCAAACAAATTGTAATGGTTTAAAGGTCATTTGTGATTGCTTTTAATTTATTTTGTCAGATTATGTTAAAATATGCGTGTATATGTAGTTTAATAAGAATGAGTATTAATACAAAAAATATCTTAAAGTACTGTTTTTTTTTCTAATCAATGACCTAATTGCTAATAATACATTTCCAGGTAGTGCTATGGAGTTTAGGAGTTGTGGGTACAAGTGCAGTAGTGGTTGGAGTGCTGTCAAGGTACTTAGCAAGGCGGCGAGCTAAACCCATCATTAATCCACGGATTCAAAGGGCTATTAACAAGAGAATTTCCCGAATGAGGAGTCCTAACGGAGGTGATACATAAATCTTTTGTTTAATTCACAGGCCCGTTGGCATGGTTGGTTAAGATACCACCTATTATGCCGCAAGGTTGTGGGTTTGATTCCCATCCAGGACAAACATTTGTGTACATGAACATGTCTGTTTGTTCTGAGTCTGGGTGTAATTATCTATATAAGTATGTATTTACAAAAAAAAAAGTAGTTTATATAGCATATCTGTTATCTGGTTTCCATAGTACAAGCTCTGCTTAGTTTGGGATCAGATGACCATGTGTGAATAATGTCCCAGGTTATTATTATTATTAAAATTTTATTAATATGAATTTTCATGAAGTCCCACTACTGGGCAAAACTGTCCATATACAACATCTACAACTCGTCTCTCCACCACCTACTTTGGCCAATTTGTTGAGAATGAATGCAAATGGTTACACAAGCATTTCTTTAATTTTACTTTTAATGTGGGAATACTGTCAGTATGTTCACAAATAAAACACTACCTTCCACAACTTAATAGCATCCATAGTTTTTTTTTTTCAATTTGTGCATAATAGAAGAAAAATACATAAAAAAACAGTTACATCAATCATTGGATGTTACTGAAGGTGTCAGACTCGTAGCCAAATTTTATTTTGAGCAGACCGTACCTAGATTGCCATAAACACGCCAACAAGAGAAGAATCTTTAGGATTCGATGGGACTGACATACGCTATGCGTAAAAGCCCCTATAAATAAAAAAAGAAAAAAAAAAAAGAGAAGAATCAGTACTTAATTAAAATAAACATAATTCTTTGTTTAGGAATGGGGTCAGTTGCAAGTAGTGGTGGTCGCAGCAGTCCACTGGGCTTTAGTGAGCGGCTGTCGCTGGCGTCGGGCTCCATCGGCTCAGGAGCTGGAGACGCCGCGCCGTTATCGCCACAGCAACTGGGCGTCATGGGTGAGTTACAGCAAGTATTATTCCAGCGCCATCTATTATCGAATAGCGGAATATAATTTTGTGAGATAACGAAATGTATGTAAATTTTAGTAACATAATATTATGTGAAGTGTCAAATAAATCAATTTAGGCTATATATGTAGGAGAATGTAGGTACTTACTTTTGGTCGCGTTACACAGTGTTACACATTTCATGTTGTTTTTAATAGCCAATTACGTGATTGCTATTTCATTCTGCAAATGTCAATCTTTAAGGTGTGGTTGTAACAAAAAATTTAGAGCGCCATCTCTTATCGAGTAGTCAAAGTACGTGGTTACGTAGTTGTCTAAGTTTCGTTATTGTTGGATTAATAAATCCTAGATGTCGCTGTTGTAACGAGTGCTACTGTATAGCCAATACAATCTCCACACCCAGATGATTTTACATCATGTGATGTGACACTGATGACTGATGGGTAATGGAAAAATTTCGGAAGGAAAAGAAAAGAAAAAAAATATTTTTCCGAAATTTTTCCAATACTTTTCCGATATTTTTCCAAGTCAAAAAGCTGACTGTGATTAAAGATTAGAAAAAAATAAGACTAATAACTGTGTACTCTGACATCAAGCAATGAAATGACAATCAATGAATGACATCAAGCAATGAATAGACTGCTTGAATATCTACGAGACTTTTTGCTGCAGTTATTATTCTAAGGTCTTTTGCCTGCTTTGCATGTGTGTCATTACTTTAGGTCTTTTTTTTTGTAACGTGCGTTTTGTTTGTGCAGAATAAACGGTTTTTCTTTCTTTTCTTTTTTTTCTTTACTGAAAAATTATAAATATGTAATCTTTAATTTTTTAATTTTTTTTGCCATAATGTTCTCTTATTGAAAATTATATACATAAATAAGAAAGAAATTACAATGTGCACTATAAGTATGTACACAAGTAGTTCTTTTTGGCCGGGTAGACGTGAGCCGACGACGATGCGCAGAATGCACAATTGGGAAAATACCATGTGCAGATGGCGCAAGATGGCGGTTGCGCTCATTTCAACCCGCGGAGCAAATTGCGTCATTGGAATCAGTTTCTTTTTGACAGTTCAAAAACATTCACTGCGTTATTTACGTTGTCGAGCAGATAATATTTCGAACATGCGATGCAATGGATTAGCAATTTGCTTCAAAATGATTCAGATTTGATTGATAGGTTGTAACGCAATTAGGGTGCTGGCCAAAAAGATTGGGGACTAATTGGACTACTGTACTTAATCACGTCCAGGCGGAGCATTATACTGAACTGTTACTTGGTCCACATTCACATGTTTTCCTTTATCAACAACAAGTCTACAAGTTTTAAAAGATAGTAAGTTTCTCATGTACGGTAGTACATATTGCAATTCTTCTAAAGCAAAAATAATTTTCTTTTGTCAATATTTTCTTGTTTCTTGGCACAAAAATCAGGGCATAATTAATCATACCTCTAAAATGAAAGTGTATGAATTTCATACTCTTTCATTTTAGAGGTATGATTAATTTTGCTATTGCGCTGTTCTTCTACAGCTGACTTAATTTTGGCGGGTTCTTTTCCTGGGTTTGGTTGATTTTCGGGTTTGTATAACTAGATCGGTTTTTCTCTGAAATTTGTTGGTGATATAAAACCCACCAACTGAAGATCTATTGTTTGTGTAGATGCAGTAGAAAATATTGATCATGATACTTTTCGCCAGTGATGATTCGGATTCTTCAACAGAATAGATGTGTTAATGCAATAAAACCCTTTGAATGTAAATAAAACCCTTTAAACTCTGTGTTATTTTACTTCCTGAAGTCAAAATTTTACAGTAAACAATAAAAAAACACATATCACAATCACTCCACTTCTAGTTCTCCACAATTCAATCAAACGCTTCGCAAAATAATAATAGATCGCTTAGATTAAGAAGATTGCGATTAAAATAAAACGTCCACCGACCACGAGTTCACTGCTCGTTTTACAAGATAGCCACCTCACTCGTTCTCGATGTTCGTTTTTGAGGTTGACATTTGTACAACAAGTCAATTAAGTCTAGAAAAGCGGAGGCGCCGACCATGTTCAGGTAGGCGTGGATTATCGGGTAGAAAGGCAGTATTTAAAAAAATAACACCTATCACAATCACTCCACTTCTAGTTCTCCACAATTCAATCAAACACTTCGCAAAGTAATTATAGATCGCTTAGATTAAGAGGGATGCGATTAAAATAAAACGAGGACCGACCACGAGTTCACTGCTCGTTTTACAAGATGGCTGCCTCACTAGTTCTCGATGTTTGTTTTTGAGGTTGACATTTGTACAACAAGTCTATTAAGTCTAGAAAAGCGGAGGCGCCGACCATGTTCAGGTAGGCGTGGATCTCAGACTAAATATCCTGTAGACGGAGCCTTTAAGAGAGACGCGTGTCCTTTTCTTGTTAGTGTGCGGCTCTAGAGTAGTATTAGTGTGCGTGACTAGGGAAGGGTCGACGCTTCAAAGCATACTATGGAATCTGTAGTACATCGATTTTTTGCTTAACGAAAAATGCACAGGAGTGAAACTGCGGATAGAAGCTAGTACCTACCTACTATAATAAAATGTGTGCTTTGTTAAATAAAAATTATGGGCACATAAATATGGTATTATGTGAAATTAATGTAACAATTTATTACCAATTAAGGGTACAACTTAAATAAATAATCAGACGTATATTTTTACGATTTTATTTATTGGAATATTTACACAGGTACATATATTGGATAACAATGAAATGAAATGAAATTGTTTATTTTGCAAATTGGATGTTGGCAATATTCTGGATATTCAAATACTGTTGGCACCGAAACCGACTTTAGTTTTTTTTTTTATAGATAAACCCGTTATGAAGCAGGATAGCTGTGGCTTTCTTTGGAGCAAAGCCTTGAATATTTCATGTTCCTAGTTCTGACGTCTAACAGCTTTAATCCAAGCACTTCTTATTAATTTTACAATATTATGAAAACCTACAACAGTAAGCAAAAATTATTATACCATATCAACAACAAACGTCGATAGATTTTATCGATACTATTGTACACATCCCTGCAGTTCACGCCTAAAACAATGCCTACGTTAAACTTAATTTAGACTATAAAACTTGGTTTTTTATCAAAATGATATAAGACAATCTTAGTCTTAATATGTAAATCTTCAATGTTTATCGATTTTCTAACAGTTAACCTCTGTAATTAACGATAAAATTGTTGTCATAGACTTACGCGTGAAATGATAATTCTGGGTCTATTACGCCTTATTTCGTTATTCTTGGTGAATAATATACAGCCGCACACAGCATATTTTCACTTTACTAATTTTGTGCTAGCCTAACCACTGATATTATTTAATATTTAGCATTTAAACTGCACCAAGTCGCAATGTTTTGACCGACTAAGTCGGTCACTTGTTGACACGATTTACACAGACAGTGCGACGTCGCCAAACTTACATGTGCTGTACCTTTTACTCGTTCCTGAACTCTGTGAAATAGACAGAGAGAACAATACTTTGTTTGACACACGGATACAAGAGCGGCAACAAGTTATAGCTCCGTCTACAGGATACTTAGTCTGAGGCGTGGATTATCGGGTAGAAAGGCAGTATTTAAAAAAATAACACCTATCACAATCACTCCACTTCTAGTTCTCCACAATTCAATCAAACACTTCGCAAAGCAATTATAGATCGCTTAGATTAAGAGGGATGCGATTAAAATAAAACGACCACCGACCACGAGTTCACTGCTCGTTTTACAAGATGGCTGCCTCACTAGTTCTCGATGTTCGTTTTTGAGGTTGACATTTGTACAACAAGTCTATTAAGTCTAGAAAAGCGGAGGCGCCGACCATGTTCAGGTAGGCGTGGATTATCGGGTAGAAAGGCAGTATTTAAAAAAATAACACCTATCACAATCACTCCACTTCTAGTTCTCCACAATTCAATCAAACACTTCGCAAAGTAATTATAGATCGCTTAGATTAAGAGGGATGCGATTAAAATAAAACGTCCACCGACCACGAGTTCACTGCTCGTTTTACAAGATGGCCGCCTCACCAGTTCTCGATGTTCGTTATTGAGGTTGAAATTTGTACAACAAGTCAATTAAGTCTAGAAAACCGGAGGCGCCGACCATGTTCAGGTAGGCGTGGATTATCGGGTAGAAAGGCAGTATTTCAAAAAATAACACCTATCACAATCACTCCACTTCTAATTCTCGATAATTCAATCAAACACTACACACAATAATAATAGATCGCTTAGATTAAGAGGGATGCGATTAAAATATAACGTCCACCGACCACATGGTTGCGTGCGCACCTTACCAAAAATCCGAAGTTACCTGCTCATTTTACAAGATGGCCGCCTTACCAGTGTGCTCGGTGTTCGTTTTTGACGTTGCCATTTGTACAACATGACAATTGACAGTCTAGAAAAGCGGAGGCGCCGACATATTATTTACTTCATGTAAATAAAACAACAAACTAAAAATGATAACAACACCACGACAATTATGCTGTACCTACTGTATAGGAAAATAAACATAAAATGGCAATTTTAGTTTAGTATTGCCAATCCAACCAACAATTTCCTAACCTTTTAGAACGAAGTAGTAAAAATTTTCATTGAACATATTTTTTTATTTGGCCTTAATTAGATAATATGATAGCATAAAAGAACATAGATAATTAATTGAATTTATTTTGTATAAATGTCACTTTTAGACGTTCAAATAAGAATTCGCCATTGTTCTTTTCGAGTTAATCAAGCCACGTAGTAGTATCCTCCCCTGCAAAATTTACTGCCCATTTTCACCCCGTAATTATTCTTTATTTTTAGTCTTATGTATAAATAGTGAGTTTAGAGTTAATTGGTCAGCGCGTTAAAATTTTGACACACCCAATTCCCCTTTAGCCCCCTAAAGGGGAATTCGGTGTGTCAGAATGGGTAGTTTAGAAAAACGAAAATTAAAAAGTTCATAATTAACATAAATATGTATTCGTGCCAAGTTCAAGTTTATTAACTCAAGGAATAAGAGTTCATACAAACAAAAACCCCCCTTTTCACCCCCTATAAGATTGAATTTCGAATAACCCCTTCTTAGTGCTCCCCTAAATTATAAAAGGAAGCCGTGTGCAAAATTTCACGTTCCTAGACCCAGTAGTTTCGGCCGTGCGTGATTTGTCAGTCGGTCAGTCATTTTATTCAATCAATCAGTCAGTCATTCATTCAGTCAGTCAGTAAATATGTTCAGTATAAATAAATTCATATGTTATTTTAATTCCTGTAGTCAACATTTTACAGTAAACAATATTTTTCCATTATTTTTCCATATTGTTATTTTTCGGAAAAATAAACGGAAAAATTTCCAAGTTTTGAAAAATTTCCGAAAATTACCCATCACTAGATGTGAGAATTGCCATCTATGAGTTCTTAAGCTGTTGATATCGGCGTTATTTTATGTAAATCTGTATCATGCAATATTTTACGTGTTTTTTTTTTAATTATGATTTAGATTTGATGATTGTTCTGTTTGATGACTGCTACATTGTAAATTGGGAAGTAAGTATCAATAAAATTGCATTCACCATGTATGAAGTAGTACTTAGTCACAAACTGAATTGGGCAATAGGTAATTAAGCAAGCCAGTTCAGCTAGTTCCTTCTTTTATTGGATCTGTCACACGTTGATGATGATATATGTGCATGTCTCGATTTGAACTTCTGTAGGTAAGTACCTACATTATGAGTGACTTAAGAGGATTGTGAAGTGCCGATACGCGGCGCGATTTTTGGAGGCAATTACCTACATTTCATACAATTATTTACATAAATATTGTTTCGGGCGATAACATTTTTACTCCCCTAAACCTTTACGAAATGAGACAACTTTGATTTCATTACATTCAGTATACTTTAATCTAGGTCTGTAGGTTTTTCGTTTTTAGTATTTCAATTTAATTTAATTTAAAAAAAATAAAAATGCTCGAGGATGTTTTTATGTCAAAAATATAGATATTTAGATGCTAATAACTTATATTGTATGCAATATTTCTTTATAATAAAAACGTACGGACCTAGTTTTTCATCACACCTACAACATTTCCAAAAATTATGAAAATTAGATTATGTTTACGGGGAGAAAAACGTTATCTCTTTTTGTATGAAAATTTACAGCTTCACAATCCTCTTAATATCTTAAACTTAGTTGTGTAAGAAAAAAAAATGATGACAAGCCATTCTGAAACGCGATGCGATTTACTTTGTGTAGATTTTATGGTACCTACCTACCTCGCATTGGAAACCTACATAGAACATTCATGGTAATTTTCTTGTCCTTCATCGATGCGAGCTACTCTACTTACTCATATTTTATTAAATACTATGTTTCACCCGCGGCTTCACCCGCGTGAAAGTCGGAAGTTATCCCACGGGAACGTACTACCGGGATAAAAAGTCCTATGTCCTAAACCAGGTCATGGTTGACCTGTGTGTCAATTTTCATGCGAAAACTTAACAGACAGCAGACAGATACGAGTTACATTCGCATTTATATAATAAGTATAAATGGATGTGCTTATAGTTAATTCTCCTAACATGACCATGGGGAATGTATTTAACCCGTCAGTAAGATGGTAGCAGGGTTAGCTGCCCAGCGTGTCCAGCGCCACTTTTGAAACTTATTTAATTCGACCCATTTGCTTGCCCTAAGTTCTATTAATTTAAAAATAAATATATGGATCTATGGATATCCGCCTTCAGGTGTTCTTAGGTCTATTTATCAATCTATTTCTAATATGTACTTACATATTATGTTCTTGTATTTATCGTTATGTCCAGGGCTTCCTGTTCCTACAGACCTACCGCCTATTCTAGACCTCTAATGAACTTGGCGACCATAATATTCAATCTAGCAATACCGGCACCCAAATAATAGAAATAATGTTGCTAGCTGACTATATTGTTTATAATCGTGACTTGCGTGATCTCAGCCAAGAAGTATGATATGACAGTAGTCATCGCTTAAATCACGTCAAGATCTTGTGAACCTTGACTGGGAAGATCTGTTATTTAATAATAGCTCGTTATGTCTTCAATCAAGTCGTAATTCTGTCTCTGACCCCAAATAGGTAGGATGCCTTGCCAGTCTTGTCTAGTCGAGGCACATCAAGCATGTGGGCTTTTATCCGTAGTTTATAAACTACAAAAGTATTAATTTTTTTTATTATCCTTCTCATACATATAGTTCGCGTCAAATAACTTTGCCGCTCTGAAACCAGGGTTTCCAATGCGCATGGCATGGCGCGCTGCTGTTTTAGTATAGGTAAACGTCCCTTTGTCCCTAGGCCTAGCTCTTATTTGTGACGTTCCACGGGAAAAGGTACCTTATGGTGCTGTTTAGCTTCGGAGATTTTAAACGTTTCGTAAAAAAATGTAAAAAAAAATATTTTTTTTTATTGCTGTTTCGTAAACCATAAGATGTAACATTTATTTTCGTTGTTTTCGTCGAAAATGCTTTTTTCGTTTCATTGTACTGTACCCCACTTGTCCCTAAGTCTTAAAAACCGGCCAAGTGCGTGTCGGACTACGCACAATGAAGGATTCCGTAATTGGGATGAATCTCAAGGACAAATTAACATTGTAGTTAAAACATATCCATTCCCATACATTCCAACTGCAAATGTAAGTGAGAGATTTACCATGTTGTTTTGAGACCATAGACTTCGTATAGGTTTTCCTGTAATCTATAGGTACAGAACTATTCTTTGTATTGTATTCAAAATTGTAGGCTCAGTACATTCGTAGATTTGGGGGGATTGGTCATTTTTTGTCAATTTTCTTAAATAACTTTAAAATGATTTATTTTAAAATTATAAAATAAAATACATTTGTGACCCTTTCATTTGATATGTCACACGGTACCTACAGTTAGCAAATTTTTTTTTTTTCTTATTTGTCCCCCAAAGTTGACCCCATATACAAAATTCATTTATTTACGTTACACGTCCATGTTCGGGTTACAGAAATACATATGTGTACCAAATTTCAACTTAATGGGTCCATTAGGTTCGGAGCAAATTGGCTGTGACAGACGGACAGACAGACAGACACACGAGTGATCCTATAAGCGTTCCGTTTTTTCCTTTTGAGGTACGGAACCCTAAAAAAGTATAGGTAAGAAGAAGAAACTGATTATTTTAGTAGCAGTTTATTATTAAAATAATAGTTAAAATTAATAAAAAAGATAATTTATTGTCCTGACATATTGTTTGTTACGGAATTTCCATAGAGTACCTTTTCTCGTATGAAACAAAGACTGTTATTGTGATGTAAGTAAGTTTAAGTGGCTTAAAAAGTTAAAAAATATTCTCTAAATGCGATATTATCAGTTTTATTATATGCTAATGAAAGAATATTGTTGTTTTGTGTGCAAGAATTTATATTGTTTGTTAATTAAAACTTAAGTCGTTAAGTTTTGTGATTTTGCATGAAAATATTAGAAGTTATTCTTACCTCCAATTCTTGTTTCTTTTTTGACTAAATTTGATCGAGTAATGGTTTTCTTGGTTGATCAATAAAAAATCTGGCGTTCTCATCGTAAAAAATCGTGAAAATTAAGAAGAAAACTATTTTCAGAAATTGGTTATTAGGCATATTCATTAGCCCATATCAAGGTTTTGATTTGTAATACAGAACTTATCACAAGATTTTTTGAAGGACAGGAGCCCAAGGAATTAGTTTCCATAGCCCACTATGTAACTTCCAACGACAACATTGTTTTTGAGGTGGCTAAACTTAAATTGTCTGTTTTGTAAAATTGCACAGTTCTTCTTCTTCTAGATCTTTAAACAAAAATAACCCCGTAACTCCGCATCATAAGAGTTTGATCTCTTTTGGTATCGACAGCTTATTACTTCCAAATTGTTATGGTATGCATAACTCAATACGCACCATATGGTACCTTTACCAGTAGAACGTCACATATGTATTAAGTCTCCTGCTTGATATGGAAGGAAGTGGAATTTATGTTTTTTTAACTCCTCCGCTGTTGTTTCATCAACATAGTTGCATAATTTCTCCGGGACTTTTGCGGCGGTTTCTGGTGGTAGTCACGGCTTATTCTGGCTCTCAGGCGTTGCAGTGCTTGGGAATAGTGTGGTGGCGGGCTAGGCTACACCACTTACCATCAGGTGGGCCACCGCCCACCAGCTTGTATGCCACTTATGGCAGTCCATGGCATATCCCAAAAAAAGAAAAGCCATATAATAATATACTAAGTACAGACGCCAGCACATCAAGCTACTACAATCTGTCAGATTTCTTTAATAGATTTTCGACTTTATTGCCAAAGCATTAGGTTCAAGGTTGATTAGGAAAATCTGACAGTTTCGGGTAGGTTGACCTGCTGGCGTCTCGTCTGTACATTCGGATCCGTTCGATTCGCTGAAACTGAATCGTATTTTTAAATTCCATTACTATGAGAATTTCGGGCAATACAAACCCTGTTCAGTTGCCACAGTAAGATCCTAGGAAGTTATTATGACTAGATACTATGAAATAGACCGGACTGTTAAGCACAGAATTAACACTGGATGGATGAAATGGCGGCAGGTCACGGGAACAATCTGCGACTCCCGCATTCCCCTTAAACTCAAGGGGTAAATTTAAAACAATGGTTAGACCTGCTGTCTTGTATGGATCAGAATGTTGGGCCATAAAAAGAATGAATGAAATGCAATTGCATGCAGCCGAGATGAGAATGCTAAGAGGGATGTGTGGTATTACGCGAATGGATAGAATAAGAAATGAGTATGTAAGAGGAAGTCTGAAAATGACACCGGTGACTGAAAAGTTGTGTGGAAATCGGTTGTCATGGTATGGGCATGTGATGCGGAGGAATGAGGAAAATGTCGTCAGGAAAGTGTTGAGTATGAACGTGGAGGGCTATACGAGTAAGGGAAGACCAAAGAAACGATGGGTGGACTGTGTGAAAGATGATATGGCCAGAAAGGGAGTGACTACCGAGATGACGACTAATAGAGAAGTATGGAAGAAAAAGACATGTTGCGCCGACCCCAAATAAATTGGGACAAGGGCAGGAGAATGACTATGACCAGCAAGTTAGGACGCAGGTTAATGTCCGCACTATTTACGAGTTAACAGGCAGACATTACTGGTCCTCATTAGGTCCACGTTTTACGACCGTGGAGGTACCATTCCTTTAAGTAAATACGACACGGTTCTCTTATTTATTAATTACACACCGCAGTTACCTACAGGTATTAAATACATATACAGTCAATAATAATTTGACACTCGTTAATTTGAATTTCTCGATAATTGGATTTTTTTTCTGGTCCCTTGAAAAACACTCAATAAATTAAATAAAATCAATGTTAATTGGTCCCCTCGGTAATTTGAAGTTGACGGAATAGTATCTTGCCCGTCAACATGCAATAATTTGAAGACCGGGCTTCTCTACTCTCTATAATTTGAAGAGTTTATCAGGCACCTGTCGTTTATTTATATACATGGACAGACCTGTCGATTGTTTACATAAATAAGATATGAGTGAGTTTACAGTTCGCATTCCAGTCTACCTTTGAAAGTTAAAGTGAGTCAGCTTGTCTACTTGATTTTTTTCTTCCCTCCCTCTAGGGTGATTAAAACTCCTGTTATTTTGAACTCTTGGTAATTTGAAATTTTTCTCTGGTCCCCCTTGAGTTTCAAATTATCGAGAGTCGACTGTATAGTTAAGTCTGTCTCAAGGTGGCATTTAGAAATTAATGGAACTATTTGCTGCATTGATACTTAAGTATTATTAATTCAACCGCGTCGCTATAAGACACGATTTCTGATGTCAGAACTCAGAGGTAAGATCAAGCTGTCCTTGCCCTGACCTACTAAAATTATACGAGCAGGTAAACAAATAAAAATATTATTTTACTACTGTGCTTAGGGTTGCCAGTTGCCAGTTGGGTGGGGCGCTCGTGGCTAAATAATAACAGCCGCACAGGTAGATCGCAGGTTAAGCTATGCTTGTCGCGGTCTGTTGGTGGATGGCTGACCATCAATTAAGTACATATCGAAACCCCACCGTGCCTTGGAAGGCACGTTAAGCCGTTGGTCCCTGCTGTCATTTTTAGATCTTTGACAGTCGTTACGGGTAGTCAGAAGCCCAAAAGTCTGACAAGCAGTCTTACCAAGGGGTATCGTGTTACCCAGTAACAGGGTTGTGGAGGTCAGATTGGCAGTCGCGCCATGTAAAATACGGGTATTCAGCTGCATGCATCTGGTTAGACTGAAAGCCGACCTCAACGGAGTTGGGAAAAGGCTAGTCAGATGGATTGTTTAAGGATACCATTTCAAAATTTGAAGTCCTGACAAAAGCCGTTTGCAAAAAACTTTTACTTTTCCAGTAGGTACTTACATATAACTTTTTATTTTCTTAAAAAGTACCCTTATGTCGAAAAGTCCGGACTAAGTCTAGACGCGTGCCAAAAAGCCGGACATGTCCGGACAATTCCGGCTGGATGGTAAAAATAACAAAAATATCATTATAGATAGGTATATACCTTCCTACTTACTGAATGCTAATAGAGGAGAATGCTAAGAGGGATGTGTGGTGTTACGCGAATGGATAGAATAAGAAATGAATATGTAAGAGGAAGTCTGAAAGTGACACCGGTGACTGAAAAGTTGTGTGGAAATCAGTTGTCATGGTATGAGCATGTGATGCGGGGGAATGAGGAAAATGTCATCAGGAATAAATGTGGATGGCTATACGAGTAAGGGAAGACCAAAGATGCGATGGATGGACTGTCTGAAAGATGATATGGCCAGAAAGGGAGTGACTACCGAGATGACGACTAATAGAGAAGTATGGAAGAAAAAAACATGTTGCGCCGACCCCAAATAAATTGGGACAAGGGCAGGAGAATGATGACATACCTTCCTACTTACGTGGTACTTCCCCTTGGCCTATTGCTTGTTTTTCTTGTGAAAGGTAAGTACAGACGCCAGCACATCAAGCTACTACAATCTGTCAAATTTCTTTAATAGATTTTCAACTATATCGCTAAAGCATTAGGTTCAATATTGATTGGGAAAATATGACAGTTTCGTGTAGCTTGACCTGATGGCGTCTGTACAAAGAGAAACCACATGTTTATTTTATTCCGACAAAACAGCGGATTAAAAATGCATGCTGCTTACTAGAATTTAATATAGTAGGTACTTAGGTACCTATACCATATTTAACAACCAAAAGATTGACGATATCAAAATGTTTGTATACCTAAGTATGTAAAACAACTTAGCAGATGAAACAATATTGTTTATGTAGGTAAGTACATGTATGATGTAACAAGAAAGACCACTCCTCCCAAGGCCTAAAAAGGCTACAACCAAGTTGAATGTCAAGGCTGGCTTAGATAACGCGGCTACCACTTGCCATTTGGAAACAATCCGAAGCGTTTGATAATAAACTGGAATATTAGTTACGCTTTATAAACTGCGTTTGATTTGAGAGCATCGTTCGAGTCTTCGGCCTCGGGCCTTTCACCGGGAGGCTCCGTTATCATAAGTGACGTACTCATATACGCCGCTTGTACAAGGCCAGGCGCAATCACTAATTTCGACGTCTTACCGTGTGGCTCGTTGGTCTAGGGGTATGATTCTCGCTTTGGGTGCGAGAGGTCCCGGGTTCAAATCCCGGACGAGCCCGTTTTTTGTTAACATTTTTGGGGCTTGTAGAAATATTTAGGCCGAGTTCTGTTGAATAATGTAAGATTTAAATTGACAAACAGTAATGTTGACCTCGTTTTTTTTTAAATCGAATTATTGGTGTAGGTATTATGTAAATAAAACGTCCTTCACCTAAAAATAACTCATAGCTGTGATGTCACGACACATTATTCAGCTACCTACACTCAGCTTCAGCACCACAGCGCGTCATCTATTTATACGAAGGTAGGTTCATTATCATGTCATTAACCAATAAGGATGTTTTAAGGGCCTATTATAATGCTACCTCAAATTGCTTAGCATGATCCTCCGTTATATCGAAAATACTGCAGCATTCATTTTGAAATAAATATTTGGTAGGTACAGTATGTTTGACGAAAACACGATTCCATAAAATTTTCTTGATAGAATAAAATTACAAAGTAACCTCCAAACTAGAGGTGTGCGCCGTTCGGTGTGGCGCACGCCGCGCGCCAGTAATTACATCCACGCGGGCAGTCTCGCCGCCGATGTTTTTTTTGGCGTCATCGGCGTCAAGTTCAAAATATGTAATTCTATTATAATTAGTTACAATGCAGATATACCTACTAGTAATCTAAACACTAGAAATGTCTAAATACAAGCTTATTGGTTTATTTCGACGTACTTAGTTGTTTTCGCAAAAATAAAAAGAACATTTTTATATGAGCATAATTTAAATAGCAGGCAGGACGCACTGGTTGAAGACATTATTTTGTTTTCGAACATTGCGGTATGGGTGAAGAGAAGACTGTCTTGACGAAGATTTCCAAACGCTGCCCAACCCAACTGGCTCCTTCTGCCAGCTTCTTTCTTGAAGTAGTGATCATGACTCCCAGATAGAAATATCTCCTTCACAACTTGACTATCGAACCTTCGATGTGGATTGGACTTAGCAAGACGTGTACAAGTTGTGACTTCTTAATTCATGCCGA
Source organism: Dicycla oo (assembly GCA_948252095.1). Taxonomy (NCBI): domain Eukaryota; kingdom Metazoa; phylum Arthropoda; class Insecta; order Lepidoptera; family Noctuidae; genus Dicycla; species Dicycla oo. Next base: position 25,778,999 of record OX411712.1, on the reverse strand, counting down.
GGCCAACAAGCCCACATGCTTCATTTCATTCATAGGCTGTGCAGCATTTGGTCTAAGTGTTCCAGCTACTCTGCCATTATGACGATGTCAGCGGCAAAGCGAATGTTTATTGTCCAGTTCAGTGTCTTGAATAATGATTGATGAACAATTTCGGGTATCACATTCCCCTGTGTCACCCTTCTGCGTAGTTAAATTCTTACCTAGGATCTGAACAGTCATTTTGGCAACGTCATACTAGCATCTCAACACTTCGATGTAGCGCCAGTCAATTTTGATTTTGCAGAGACGCCAGAACTGCCCATATTTCGATGGACTCCTTCTCGTAGTCCACAAATGCCATACACAGCAGCTGATTGTGCTTTTCAGTCTTCTGCACAATTTGACGCACAGTATGGATGCACCATGTACAGCCAAACGCACAAATGTGTCTGACCTTTCCCAACTCGATGTCAAGACCCGATTGTCTACAGCTTGCCTAAAACGTATTTTGACCTATTCTGGCCACATAACGCGACGGGGAGTTAGCAGCCTTGCAAAGCTGGTTATTGTTGGCAATACCGAAAGAAAGAGAGCACGAGGCCGGTCGCCAACACGCTGGTCCTACCAAGTAAAAGAATCTACGTCCTCCGGCAAATTTCAGCAGGTGACGAAGGCAACTTTGGACCGGAGTCGATGGAGGCATATTGTCCGCTTAAAGGGGTCCAGTGAAAAGATCCTCAGTAAAGAGGGACCGATTGAAGACGAGAAGATGGATGTGGTCTACGGTACTGAAGCCATTTCCAAAGCCGGCTTGTTCTGGTCGTCTATCTCGAGTCTCCTGGCGATACAGTTCTTGACGACTCTCGAGAACAGTTTGCAGGTACGTGGCTCAAAAGTGAGATGGATCTATACTTCTTCAGCAAGATTGTAAAATTTTTTTTGAAGAACAGAACCACTGCACCTCGTGCCACCTCTCGGGCGTTGTAGCTTCTTCGATGAAAAAAGAAATTTTGTTAAAATGGTTGGCAAATTAGAACTGAACTAAATAATTATAAAGCAGATACTTTGTTTTTTATTTTTTTCAAAATACCATTATTTTCACCGCAGCACCGCAACCGCACTCAGTCCACGAGCAGTATCGTGCGAACGAGTTAGAGTGAATTTGAGCTGAGGTAGTATAGGCTTACTTAACTTACTAAAGCTACTTACAAAATTCTATAAATAAAAACGGTAAAAAAACGTTTTAAAGTACAAAGACAGGTTGGTACTCCGTAAGGCTGACCCCACATTTGGCGTGCGCGATCCTCGGGCGTGCGAGTCGCGTTCTTACCCCTTCGCCCGCTATCCCCGCCGCCCGCTACTGTTTCGGTTCTTCTTACTTACTCGAGCGTCGCGAGCGCGCCGCGCGCGCGTTGCGCGCACGCTGCATGCACGTCACACGGCGGCAACACCCGACGCTCATGCAGCGCGCGCAACGCGCACGCGGCGCTCGCGCTACTCGCACGCCCGAGGATCGCGCACGCCATATGTGGGGTCAGCCTAAACTAGATCGTGCTCCATTCCGTTACGTGCATGTACCGACGACGTACACCCAATTACGCACACGATGAAATTACATTATAGGCCGCTTCGCAGTCAGTATCCGTACAAGCTACATAAATATGTGATATTGTAGTGATGGGCCGAATATGGGTTTTGCCGAATACGAATAATCGGCCGAATGTTCGGTAGGAGAACAAAAAGAGTCATCATAGGGCTATTATCAGAAAAATATAAAACAAATCGTGGTCATATACCTACTTTTTAAATTATAAGTATCATAAAATAATTCGGAAAAACTGACACCCTGTGATGAACTTTAAAGTTCTGGGACTACAAATATTAACTATTCTTCGATTTTTTTGTCTGTAATGTAACCTTGAATAACCCTTATGAAAATTACAGTTTAAAATTAAAACTTAATTGCCTCAGTTTTAAATAAAATGTTAGATTTTTGTCCACCATTGAATTCAAAATAATTACATCACCCCCATCAGTAAAATGACGGGCGTATCTTCTCGAGTTGGTGTCTTCAGTGGCTTCTGAAATTATATGGCAATGTATATGAAGAAAAACGAAACAAGCTATTACCAAATAAAGCCGAGCAATTAGTATTTTTGCATCACAACTTGCATGTATTAATGTCTTTTTTACAACTGAGGTACTTATTCGGTAAATTAAACTGATTTATTTCTAACTACACGTGAATGTCACCAAACAAGCGTGCAATCCTTCGAATAGATAAATAAGATTTATTGTGTTACATACTTTTATTTGCTAATTATAAAAAAATATTTTGATAACGTAGTTTTCAAAGGCTGAATAATTTTGAATAATAAGAAGATTAATAAAATACAAACCTACCCCTTTTATTTCTTCTATTAGACCATAACTGCTTCTAATCGAAGCAATGTAAGATACTATGTATCTCTTTACATAGACGGAATAAATAATAAGACACACTTGATATGGATACACGTATGTATATAATTGTGCTTACCGACTTATAGAGGCAACTTTGTAACACAATAGGTATTATTGGGTAGAATGTTCGGCATTTATGCCGAATAGTCGGCTGAATATGAATGTTCGGTAAACCTGCCGAATACCGAACATAAAACCAATATTCAGCCCATCCCTAGTACCTATAAAGAACAATAGTTAGCAGTAATCGATACCCTAGGGACTGAGGACTAAATTGGTGTGACTGTGGCTGCGTAGGCAAGTCCTTATTCCCGACACGCGCTGACCTACTGACACGCGGGATGATAACTGATTGTGAGATAAGACGATCTATATCACCGTCTATTGTGAAATGTCCTTAACACGAAGGCTGCCCTATAAACCAAGGATTATTGGCGGTTTAAGCACCTGCCACATCTTTAGGTACATCTTTACGTGTACAGAAGCCTACTCAAATCACCGCCAATGCGGAAATGACGCCAAATATTTTTGTAGATTGGGTAACAAGTGTACTCAAAGTATCAAATGAAGAACTTTCTAAACTATGCCTTCCTTCACTATTATTATTATAGGTATGGGCGTCATTAGAGTATAGTAATCAATCACTTATAATAACAACAATTTCTTTTTAAATGAAGCGTTGATAATAGGAGGTAAAATAATATGTTCTCACGTCTGCCCTACCTAATCTTTGGAATCCATAATAGGTACTAGTTATTTTCTACAAAAACAGGAAAACCTACCGTGAGTTGGTCAATAATCGATAATAAATAAGTAGTTCAGTTATATAACGAGATAAATTCGTTCAACTACTGTCCAATAGATGGCGCTGTTTATTGGCACGGTAGAGCCCACACACTTCACATCGTTCACTACGAATGCTTTTATTATTATCGCGTATGGTAGACTAGTTAGTGTATTATTTTTATCAGTTAGTATCAAAAAAATATCTGTACTCATAAAAATATAATCATTCTGCAGCGTTGTTGGTACGATACGGCTATTTCAACTTTTTCGTCAGTGGCTCGTTGGTCTAGGGGTATGATTTTCGCTTAGGGTGCGAGAGGTCCCGGGTTCAAATCCCGGACGAGCCCAAATGTTTTTGTTTTTTAAAGTTACTTTGAAACATGTTTTTACTTCGCCTTACATGGAAACATAGTATTTTGGATCTATTAGCATTTTTGTGTGCTATTTCAAACACCCATAGACTTATTGTAACATCTACTTATTGTATATTTATAGATACATGACAAATAATGTTTTTGTTTTTTAAAGTTACTTTGAAACATGTTTTTACTTCGCCTTACATGGAAACATAGTATTTTGGATCTATTAGCATTTTTGTGTGCTATTTCAAACACCCATAGACTTATTGTAACATCTACTTATTGTACTTATAGATACATGACAAATCATAATCAATTAGAATTTTAATGAATTTCATGTCATGTAAAACATAAGTCGCTGATCCCGACGATTGCACCCGTTTAGTAAACAAACGTTTCCTGGAGGGATCTCAAGGGAAAGCTTCTGTGATCCCTTTCCTTGTCCCTACCCTTACATGTAGGAATAATTAAAGCGCCGCCAACATACCTTTGAGGCTCAGCTGAAATGTCTCTACAAAGGGTCGTGAATGCGCCTCGGGTGAAAAGGAACACGCCACTATTTATGCAACGGTTTCTTTTTAGCTGCATCCGACACGGACGTAGTCTTTATTGTTTTCAAAGTCTCCGCTCAAACATGTTAGCGTAGGCTCGTAGCTCAATTCATGAATAAGATTGTTTTTCAACGCCATTCATAGAGAAGATTGCGGAAAATCCCGCAATAAGCCGCATTATGTATAGAAAAAAAGAAAAAAAAATCGACTTCAAAAGAAAAATTAACTCAAAATTATGAAATAACTTTAATTTCGGAAGTCGGTGTCTTGGGATCATAATTTTAGTTTTATGCCACTGACTTCCGAAATTAAAGTTATTTCATAATTTTGGGTTTAATTGCTTTTTGAAGTCCATTTAATATTTTTAACTTATTTTTTTATTTCGGAATTTTTAGTTTTTAGTAACAACTGGAATATTTGTTTGTAATAAGTAGTTAATAGTTTTGTTATAAATATTGCACTAGCATTTGACCAAGGTTTTGAGATGTTTTCCCTTTGACACCACACACCCGTAGCTCATATCAATTAGCCAGGCCGTCAGACTTACACGTATTAGTCCATTATCTTGAAAACTACTGAACCAATTTTGATTAAACTTGCACTGGGAACAGTGCAAGTTTAATCAAAATTGGTTGAAGTAAATGTAAGAAAAGAAAAATAAAATGGTCAGTGGACAAACATACATAAGTACCTACATACAAACATACCTACATACATCTATAAAATTTTGTATATTTGTTTGGAAGCCCTAATAGATTATCATATGTGAATAATATATTGCAGTTTCAATAATATTACATACGTGTCGAATTGATAACCTCCTTTTTTAAGTCGGTTAAAAATAGTTGTCATTTTGCGTAGGACAGAATTAACATTCTACAATTTTATTCTAAGATTTTTGTAGCAGTCGTTCATTTTAATCAACCTAAGAAAGTACTGGCTATAAAGTAAGTTCAATTTAGATTTTTCTGAATTTTAAATTCTTGTGACAACTTTTTTGTCGCTTGAATGGTCGCTTGTCAGAATTTTTTCACTGAAATACGACTGATTATTTATTATTTCAGACCATCAAGTCATAAATTAAATTTTATCGTGAATACTTACTTAAAAATTTAAAGTATGTACAAGTTGTTTTTATATCGATCGAGATTATGTGATGTTCTAGCCAATATGATATTATCATCTGTAATCTGAAGATAATAATAGTTTGGGGAAAAAGTTTCTTCGCATTTTTTAAGAAAATTCAAAACATTTTTTAATATAGTTTATTTACATTTAACTAAAGTATGTAGGTACCATTTTGTTCGATAACTTTTTGCCATCTTGTAGGTAGGGACATAATCCCATTGCTATAGAAATTTTGGGACTTCTGGTCAAAATACCGCGACAAGTGGTTTTAGCAGTCCTCTCGTGATGTTAACCTGACACTGCCTAAAGAATTCTGAAGAGACCGAAACAGGTGGAAATCTGAAGGTGCAAGGTCAGGACTATACGGCGGATGCATTAACACCTCCCAGCCAAACTCTCTTAATTTTTGCTGAGTGGCTAAAGATGTGTGAGGTCTAGCGTTATCATGATGAAAAACCACACCCCTTCTGTTGATTAATTCCGGCCGCTTGCTCTCAACTTCTTGCTTTAATCTCATCAGTTGTTCGCAGTAGAGTTCAGAATCGATGGTCCTGCCTGGTGGTAACAGCTCATAATGAATAATGCCCTTCCAATCCCACCACACACACAGCATCACCTTGTTGCGAGTTAACCCGGGTTTCGCCACAGTCTGTGAAGCCTGACCGGCCTTTGACCACGACCTTTTTCGCACGTTCTTGTCATACGTGATCCACTTTTCATCACCAGTTATCAGCTTCTTCAAAAATGGTTCGGTTTCATTACGTTGTAATAAAGAATCACAAATGAGTACACGGTTCATTAGGTTTCTTTCAGTGAGCTCGTGAGGTACCCAAATGTCGAGCTTTTTTGTGTACCCAGTTTTTTTCAAATGCGCCAAAACTGTTTTGTGGTCAATTTCCAGTTCTTCAGCTACGTCGTAACTACTGATATGCCGATCTTGCTCCACTTTTTCATAAATGGCATCCATTTTATCCGTAATAGGGCGACCAGAGCGACGTGCATCTTTGACATCAAAATTTCCGGATTGAAAACGCTTAAACCAAATTTGTGCTACTCTCACAGACACTACACTAGGTCCATAAACATCGCAAATTTTTTTCGCGGCTTGCGTTGCATTTTTACCTATTTTGTAGTAAAATTTTAAAATGTATCGAATTTCTTCATTAGATTCACTCATCTTGACGGTACGAAAAACAAATGAAAATCACACATTTTCCTAATTTGAATTTGGAATTTTTATTTAAAATTTAAACTTTCAATGATACCAAAACCAGCCAGATACAAATAGTATAGCCAAAGAGATTTTATTACAAGTTCATACATACTATAATGCGAAAAGACTTTTTCCCCAACCTAATATATACTATTTAATGGATTTTTAATTCTGAAGAGACGTTGTAACTAGCTTCACGTGCTTTCAAAATCACAGTCACGATCGCTTCTTTCAATCACTGATGCCGATGCGGCACCCTAATTGCAGCTTAACAACATTCATTGCGTTATTTACGTTGTCGAGCAGATACAGTTTTCGAACATATGAAGCATAGGATTAGCAATTTGTTTCAAAATGATTCAGATTCCGATCTATAGTGTGTTTTGCAATAGGGATGATGCCTGGGTAAACTAATAAAGAAATTCTATTTAGTCCGTCAGTTAGATAATAATAAAAAAATTAGATACGTAATGCTTTATCATATTAATGATTTACATAGATAACACGCATTAAAGTTCGGGAGTGGGGGCTTGCTACGTCATTTCTACGTATAAAATCTACCAAGGCCAGGATGCACGGCCTCTAGGCCAACTACGAGATGCCATTTATAAAAAAAAAAAACGTCTTGCCACATTTTAACTGAATGTATCGCCCTAATCTTTTGATTACGTAGAAAAGGAAAAAAATAAAAATATGTGTAATTTAATAATCTACATGACGGACAACAAATATTTTTTAGTCATCATTCCTATTAGGGTGCAGCTTGTGACCAGCACCCTCATTGCGTAATACACTATCAATAATAATTGGAATCTGAATAATTTTGAAGCAAATTGCTAAACCATTCTTTATGTCTTCGAAAAAGTGGTCTGCTCTACAACGTAAATAACGGAATTAATGTTGTTAAACTGTCAAATTGAAAACGATTCGGATTGATAGTGTTACGCAATTATGGTGCTGCACCCTAAGCAAATTGCTAATCCAGTGCTTCATATGTTTGAAAAAAGTGCAAATAAGAAAATTAAAAAAAGTTTTGCAAACTGTACCGTGTGACATATCAAATGAAAATGCTTACTGTGTTTACATGGGGCGACTGCCCATGTGAAATCCACAACCCAGTAACTGGGTAATATGTACGACGTAAACCTAAATTCGTACTAAAATCAACCAATTCGTAAGATGTGTTCTTTTTTTATATTTTCCTGTATTTTTCCATTATAATTCGAAATTATACGTGTTGTCAAAGTGGCGAGAATGCTGTTTTATTTATTTCTGCTACAGTCATTGAACTATACAGGGTTATTTGTAAAACACCAGCAACCTCTTAAGGGGTCATTGTACTCATCATTATGAACAACTTATACTATGGGACCAAACCTGAAATCGCGAAAAAAAATCAGCTGTTGCCTGTTAGTACATTTTGACGAATTATGCGAACGTAAATGTACTGAACAGCTGATTTTTCTTTCGCGATTGCAGGTTTGGTCCCATAGTAAAAGTTGATCATAATGATGAGCACAATGACCCCTTTAGAGGTTGCTGGTGTTTTACAAATAACCCTGTATATTACTAGCGTAGTAGTAGCACGCAGTGGTTTACAGTAGGTATTCATTGAGTAATTTGTTAATTATGCTTACAAAACACGTAATATTTATGTGGTAGCGTAATAAGTAAATACATTATTTGTAGAAGCAGGAGTGAATAGGTAGGTACCCATTCCCTGCTTATTATTATTTTGACAATTTTACTCCATGAGTTAGAAGGACCCATGTGACCCATAAATATAAGAAAGGAAGGACCCATAAGAAAGTAGGTACCGTTATATTACCATGTCCAGTACCCTAATAGAGATGATGTCTGAGTAAAAAAAAAAGAAATTCTATTTAGTCCTTCCGATAATAAAAAAATATTAGAGACGTATTTTTTGCTTCTCTCTCATATTAATAAAAGACTTAGATAAAAAGCATTAAAGTTGGGGAGTGGAGGCTTGCTACGTCACAACTACGTATAAAATCAATCAAGGCGTGACGTCATGCCACATTTTAACTCAATATATCGCCGTAATATTTTGATTATGTAAAAAAAGAAAAAAATACGTGTCCAATATTTTTTACTATTCCACACAATGCTATTAAATTAAAATGAGGCAGATATGTTACTACCGCGTGTTTTGTGAAGACTCGAAAGCGTCCTAATTGGGAAACATTGGGCTATTGTCTTTACTCCGCGTCAAGCAAGGCGTTATAATAAAAAAACACGACCCTCTTTTTTATCGGACTTCATATCGGACTTTCAGCACAACCGAATTTTAAACGTTTGTAACTATGAACGTAACACATCTTGTGTATAAAATATCATAGATTCTACATGACGGACAAATATAAAAATTTAGTCATCATCCCTTTTGCATAACACAATCGGAATCGGTTTCATTTTGACAGTTCAACAACATTAATTACGCTATAATTTACGTTGTTGAGCAGACAAAATTTTCGAAAATATGAAGCAATGGATTAGCAATTTGCTTCAAAATGTCTCAGATTCCGATCGATAGTGTGTTTACGCAATTAGGGTGCAGGTTGCGGAACTAGATTAGGGATGCCCGATCTGAATTGATTTTTTAGAAGATCGATCTTTAGCAATTCGATTTACAATTTTTTTAATCGATTCACTTCGATGCGATCTTCACCCATATCGAATCGCATGCCTAGGCGCTCAGATGAAATAAATCGAATGATTGTTATTGTTCAGTTCTAGTAATACTATATAGGTACAAAACATATATGTCTGGGTCAAAGTGTACATTGAGGTTTGTTTCCTATTGAATGAAGTGAAGTTTACTGTAAATAATTTTGCGGCAATGCTCAATGGAGACTATTAAAAATGAAATATGAAGGTAGGTAGGTGATATCATTTTTCGTTTATTTTATCGCTGAGTTGTTTCTTAGTTTGATCTTTTATTACGCGCTGTCATCTTGAGAGCGTGAGACGTGACGTGTTTTTAAATAGATTTACCGGTAAAATCAAATCCACCCGTATCACTTTTAATAAAAAAGGTCCAAACTTTTTTTATTAAAAGTGGAAAATGGAAATTATGTCAACAATTGGTAAAAAACTAAAAATAAAAAGAAAGACAACCAACTTAACAAACCATCTGAAACGACACCACAAGGAGATATTTTTATTTATTTTTAATTACGATTAGATCTTTGCTAGATAGATTCAAATCCATGCGCTCCAGATCGTGTATCGATTCAATGATTTACGATCCAGTGCGATCCAAAAGATTGATTCAACTCAAAAGATTGGGCATCCCCAAACTAGATTAATGAATTGAGAATTACTGAACCCTTACATCTGATTTATGTGACATCGTAGTCATTACGTTAAGTCATTCTGCGAAATTTTTAACAATGTCTATGACACAATAATATAGAGCCGGGCAGTCGGGTTACCGGGTTTCTCCCGACAATTGTCAGCGGGGATTTCGGGAGTCAATAACATGAAGCAATGAAAAGGGCGTTTGTGCACTACAAGGAATTTTACTGTCTGGAAGTCCGATTTTTTCGGTCCGATATGGCACGCCATAAATGTATACAGGGTTATTGGTAAAACACCAACAAGGGGTCATTGTACTTATCATTATGAACAACTTTTACTAGGTATGGGACCAAACCAGAAATCGCGAAAAAAATCAGCTGTTCAGTACATTTTATGTTAGCATAATTTGTCAAAATGTACTGAACAGCCGATTTTTTTTCGCGATATCAGGTTTGGTCCCATAGTAAAAGTTGTTCATAATGAGAGTACAATGTCCCCTTAAGAGGTTGTTGGTGTTTTACCAATAACCCTGTATACTAGTTGGTACACCATACGTAATTTTACCGTCCGACAGTTTTAGGGCGTTTGTGCACTACAAGGAATTTTACTGTCCGGCAGTCCGATTTTTTACGGTCCGAGGTGGCATGAAAAAAAACGGTTGATTGGCTTGTGCACTTGTCCGTCTTTACTCGGATCGGTGCGGCGCAGTTCAGGGTAGCTCTCTTTGAAACTACACGCCATGCACGCGTAATTACGCTAGGAACGATGAGTACGGTCCGGAATGGGGAAAAGTAAAATGTCGAACGGTAAAATTACGTATGGTGCACAAACTAGTATATTATACATTTATGGCGTGCCATATCGGACCGTAAAAAATCGGACTGTCGTACAGTAAGGGCCGCCATACACGGACTGCTCGAGCAGTTAGCCATTGATCAACATACACGGACCGCTCTTGCAGTCATAGCATAGCATAGGCAACAGCTTGAAGCTGCCATTGATAACTGCTCGAGCAGTTGATACCATCTGCCCGTCATTCAAATCAGTAGCATCATGCATGGGTAATTCTAAATAAGTTCTTGCGATTTAATTGCACTGATTAGCGCGTCACAATCTACGTCGTCCATTTTGCTCAAGAAACAAAGCAAGAAGCGTGCGGGCGGGAAGCGCGTGCGATGTGGAATCAAGAGCGCAGGCGGAGATAACTGCGCGAGAGCAGTCGACAGCTCGAGCAGTCATTCCGACTGCTTGACCGCACGACTTCCGAAGCAGTTGCAACTGCTCGAGCGGTTTCCTGTATGTGTGTACGTAGAAGACTGTTGTAGTTCAATATGCAGTCGCAGCTTGAAGCAGGCCACCCTGACTGCTTCAAGCAGTCCGTGTATGGCGGCCCTAACATTCCTTGTAGTGCACAATCGCCCACAAGGAATTTTACTGTCCGGCAGTCTGATTTTTACGGTGATGTGGCATGAAAAAACGGATGATTCGCATGTGCACTTATCCGTCTTTACTCGGATCGGTGCGGCGCAGTTCAGGATATAGATAAACCGATAAACCATTCTAAAAATGAATGCCCCTCCACAGCGGTTACGCTCATATGCAAAGAAGGTGTATCGACGCAATACACATCATTGGGAAAAGTGCCCAAAATTGGAGTATTTTCGCCGTTTGAGGTTTTCCGCACCCGTAGCAGTCACCCCAGCACAGCCCGCCGTGTCGAAAGATGAAATGGCGCAAGGGTGTCGACACACATGTTGCATCGCACACCAAAGGCTTACCTACCTTCCAAGGCATTATGGTAATTCCATCTGGTCTCTTCCTATCGTCGCGTGCCAAGCGGTTCTACAACAGCTGAGACACCGGCGGTAACAAGAGCACGACGGATGATGTCTTTGATGCTGGCGTGCCGTGCTATCCGGCCTGCGCTCTTACTGCAGGATAGGCTATGATGTCCGAGGCAGTCGACACCTTCACTGTTACGTTACGTTATGTTACCTTAAGTTCTTATTTTATCTGGGTCAAGCGCTTACCTAATACTTCGATATCCTGCGAATATAGGACTAAACTCAATCCTTTCACTTTTCAATGGAACCTAATGAGACTTCCTGCTGAGTCGATACGTCGATAGCGTCATACGCTCACACTCATGATATCCTTGGAAATACTCACGCAACGCAACAGTGCCTCAGAGAAATGGTCGTTTTATAGGACTTTGTAGAGTTGGTAGTCATCCACAGTTGCAAACCGTACTGGATTCGGTGTTAGGAAGAAATGTCAGTGCCGTGAACTTTCAAACTGTCGGCATTTACAATTATGGGCTACGTGGAGATCTTTATTGAAATGTCAAGGAAAATAATCAGCATTTGTAATGTTGGTTCACCTATTTATTCACACCTACCTACACATCCCTAGGTAATAATGCTTTCTACTGAATGTTTGTGTCACTATTGCTGCTCCCCTGCGTTGAGGGTCATTATTATCTTTATTATTTCAATCCAACTAAGCGATCAACTTTTGCCTTACTTGGCTTGCGTCATTGAATTAAAAATAGCTTCATCGCCGTTTGTCCTGATGAGTCATCGGAGGCCCATCCCAAACCTGAAAGGAGATGGCATTTTTTGGCATTACTAATTTTGGAAAGGTTGAGAATTCAAAGCTATTTTTTATAAAAAGCGCGTATTTTTATGTATTGATAGCCAGATTAACTTTATTATTGATAAGTAATGGGGATGAAATCTCATTAAATATGCGTAGCTTGATTTGATTTAATACAGAGCAGACGAGTCTTTCTTTCTAAAGCCATGGATACAAGGCTTTTTGGTCTTGTCATACTATATGATAGTGGTGTCATTGAAAAATATAAAAAAAATAAAATAAATTCCCTATTAATAAATTAATTTACATAATGTTTATTGTTAGTGCATAAAAAAAATCAAAATATGTAAACAGTTTACGATGACTTGATTTATCTAAGAAATCGAATGTATTTTTTTTTTCAACCAAATTGTTCCGATTTTATTTTTATTGGCAACACTAAAACCCATAAATATGATTCTTTAGATCAATGATATTATAAGTAAAAAGTCGTAGATAGGTTATACACGTTCCACAAGTGGTACGTCAAAATGTGGCTAATTAAATTAGCCACATTTTCGTCGTCTTGTCTCTGTTTCGCTCCCGATAATTACGACATGCTGTACTATTTCCACGTGTCATATAATAGACACGACGTTGTGCCATTTTTGAACATCGAATGTTGGGTAGGTAATGTATCTACGTCTTTTTACTTATAATATCATTGCTTTAGATGATGACATTTCACGTCACGTGTTATTTATTTATTTTATTTCGATTAGATTGTCAGTGGGCCTAATGGGGCAAACTGTCCGTCGTTATGTCATTTAAAAATATTTTAAATGAAACACTTATTTGGTAAAGCATAAATAAAGCAATGTTTTGTGCTCCCAAAGTTTTACGTGCCTTGCCTTTCGAAGGCACCTTTCCGAACAACCGTTGCGAGACTTAGACCTCGGGGCCGATTCTACTACTTAGCAAAATTGTCAAAAAATCGCAATTGAATGGCAGCTGAACCACGACTTTTGAGCGTTTTCGCATTCCACTAATGTAACAACGATCCAACTGCGGTTACGTTTCAGTTCAGTCGCCGATCGATCGAAACAATCTCAAAAGCTATTCTGCTAACAAAACCGAACATGAGCGTGACGTTTAGTCGCATCATATCTTTTTAATATCTTTTTGACATAATTGAAACGTTTCGTTTCACAGATTTCGCAAGCTGGGGCTGAAAACGAAACGTTCTTCTGAGTTTTTATTATTTATAAAGTTGAAATGTTACAAAAAAATGTACAGGCTAAAAATATACGTATGGTCTAAATATGTTTTTGTATTAAAAATACTTTTAGTAGCACTTATTCGTAATTAGTAATATTATTAGATTCAACTTTTTTTTCTGTGGTATTATTAAAACATACTATTTGGAATGTTGGTCACACAGGTTACCAGCTGTTACATTCCCGTTACGATTCGGTTTAAGTTTAGTTACCATTTTGCTTATAGAATAGTAGAATGACTTTTTTGGTAACTATCGAACGGCGATCGAAACTGAACTGTTGTTGAAACACAATTGAACGTGTAACGTTGCAAATTAGTAGAATCGGCCCCCTGGACGTTTCCTACTTTTATAACAAGTGGATATCATTTTTCAAGTCATTATAAAGCATAATTAGCGATATGTTTTGCATACAGTAAACATTTATGCGTTGAAATAGTAATAGAGGTAAAAAACCTATTAAAGTTTAATGCACTTAACCTCACTTTTACAAAAAATTAAGATTTCTCTTTAACCCCATTGTTATTATTTTTTATTTCATTTTTAAATATAAGCTCATAATATTCCCTATCAAACCATGCAACTTTTATTTCTGTAGAAACTAAAAAAGTATAATGCTGGCGTTCTATGAACTTCTGCCATTCTCCTTTGGACGACTTATTGCGATCCCCTTAAAATTCATTTTATGACCTACAGATTGTCACTTATTTTTTGGTATTTGCTTGTCTGACCACTCCTTGATCGTGCTGACGGATTCGGTGGTCTCGCAGACAGTAATTTAAGTACATATTATAAAATTATTCATAATTTGCTAAACTGGTTTTGTGTTTTTAAGTCAAGGTTGAGTTAGAGTGAGTTAGAGCAAATTTAATTGCTATTAAATTCTGGTAAAAGGTTATACTTACAATTTAAATTAAGCATATTTTATTGTGCAACATTTCAATGCCTCTGTGAAGTACCCAAGTGGCTTGCTGATGTTAGTGAATTGCATTGCGATTTGGTTTCGTGAGAACGACATCTTTTGATGTGAAACATCTAATGCCGCCGTCAGACCGGACCGGCTCGGTTGTTGGCGTGGCGACGCGGCCAACAGCCAACTTCTAAATTCCAAACGAAATAGGTAGACTAATTAAAAAAAAAACTGAATATTTTGTTATCGGTTAACTATGCCATATTTATTTCCTTCCTTTCATGCAATGATATTATATTAAAATGAGGCAGATATGTTACTAGGGACCGCGTGTTTTGTGAAGACTCGAAAGCGTCCCAATTGGGACACATAGGGTGACTGGTAATTAGTGACCACATGATTGTACTCATGGTAACAAACAACTTTTACTATGGGAGCAAACCTGAAATCGCGAAAGAAAATCAGCTGCGCCCTACATTAAAAGTTGTTTGGCATCATGAATACAATCATGTGTTTAATTAAGTATCGGTCACTATAATTACTAGTCACCTAAGTACTTACAGCTAAATCTTCAACTGTTTATTGACAGTCTTGACAGTGTTTATCAATATTTTAACGAACGGCCTTGTTAGATGTTGCTGTGGGCCTGTGGGCGGGAAAGTTGATCTAATTTGATGATATGTTGACGTTAATGAGCTCTATTGAGGCTCGATTTACTTGCTTTGATCTATTTCATCTACTACTGCTAGTTTATAGAAGAAACATATTAGGTACAGCTATCATTATTTAATTTATTTTAATCTTGACAAACCTATGATTTTTTAATAAAAAGCCGACATGTTCTAGTCTGAAAATGACCCAGAGAGGATAGGGAGCCGTACAAGATGGTGAAAGTAATCCCATAAAACTATTTGGCTCATAATAACACGACGCAATTCGTCTAATGTCATAAACACATTACTTACCGCTTGCACTTAGAGCTCTACTTATTACTTGATGTAATAAGCGGAAACTTACTTTATATAGTTACCGTTAAAACAATATTATAAATTACTAGCTGACTGGACTGACGTTGTACTGTTTCCTAGAACTTGATCGCAGCGCCACCTACTGGCTCCTTGTGAATCTAAACCATAAAGGGACCCACTCCAGCACACAAAAAAAAAATCATCAAAATCGGTTCAGTGACATACCTTGTAGCTTTGATTATTTACTGTAGCTACAAAATTAGAAATGGGTGAACAATTTTTCAACTGCCACTTATAATGTAATTCTACGACCCTGGGACACCGATACTGCCATTATGTATATTAGGGAATCCCTTGACTCTGTTTAAGTCAAAACTCGACGGACCCCTTATTTGTTTATTTTGAGGTATTTTCCCTACTTAACAATAATTTGCTGAAAATAAACTGTAGAATGACGTTCATCATCATCATCCACAGGCTTTATCATCCCGCTGAACGGCATAAGCCTCCTTTACGCTATATTGTGACAAATCCGGAAAACCATAGATTAAAATATTTATTTCTACAAAAGAAGGCATTAGTAATCTAGATAATGACAACGTAGCGTGTCATACATGTTCTCCTGATAGACGGATATTTGTGTCACAACAAAGAAGTGTCACACAATGCTTGAAATGCCTACGCGATATTGAATGTCTGGTCCATTATAAATTAAACCGACGATCTGGCTTTACAGTTACTTTACTGGGAAATAATAACTGGGTTCTCGTTAAATGGTTAGGTAAGTGATGACGCGTGTATTCCTGGCGCCAATGACAGATTGCCGCTCGCCGTCAACCAACTTATATTATAAATAATGGACGTAGGCTGTGTAATACGCCATCGCCATTTGGCTCAGGCCTCACTACACTACATATATCTAAATAAAATACCGCCAACTACATGTTACCAACTACAATACAACGTGTTTCTTTTGATATACCATAACCAAAGACTATAATTATTCTCTTTGACCATAACTCTAGGGTATTAATGAGACCATTTTGAACAACTTTTACTATGGGACCAAACCTGAAATCGCAAAAAGGAAATCAGCTGTTCCCTACAATTATGTTCGCATAACTCGTATACTTTTTAGTTGGTCACATTGTCATCAGGTCAGGATCTGATGATGGAATCCTGGAGAAATCTACTCTTCACAAAAACTCTTCAAATATTATAGGCACACCTATAGCGATTTGAGTATTTTTTATAGTAACTCGTGCATTTATTCTCGGAAAGCACCATTTGGTCAAGTGGAACTGATGATGAAGATCACAGATGGCCACCGGAACTACTCAATAATAATTATTTCACGGGTTGCGATTCGATTAGGTTGTTAGGATTAATGGTTGCTAAGTAATTTATGCTCGTCACAATGCTTATGGTGATATGGAGTTCTCCTGGTACTTAACATCCCTGCATCGGGAAAAGCAGTACATATTATGTAAAAGGTGATGAGCAGTTGACGTTACTGCCGTGGTATGGAAGAAGGCGGCTGTACGACATTTTAAAAACAGCCGCCTTCTTCCATATCATATATGTAGGTTTTTCGCTATTCTCCTTCAGTTCCATAATTACGACTACAACTACAACGTGCTACGTTATTGACTTATGCAAGTCAAGTGCCCTGAACACATACGTATTTATAATTAAAATGCATAATTATTGTAACAGGCACCGAGCCAATTACTGATAGGCAAACTAGCATTTTATATCATCTATGTTGCGGCAATACCTCAGAAATGAATCAAGATCAATTCAATAATTACATTGTGATATCTTTAGTACCTACTAAACATTGTAATTATAGTAAAAGCTCAGAGTTATTTTAAAATTCTCATAGAAATATTTGCACAAACTTTCAGTAAATTGAAATATCCGTTTTCCTGCTTGCCTTGGTCTAACCCTAGTGTCTACACAAACTACAAATGTGTGTATATATCTATGTAGGTAAATAGTACCTACCTACATATTATAGGTAGGAATATTGAGTGCAAGCCCGCCCCAGCCCTTGTGAAGGCTATGAAATACTTCCACGGGGGAAGTTTCCTAGGCCCCGGCATTACAAGGGTACGGACAAATTTACTTTTTATGATCATATCAACGCTATCTCAGAATTTTATGTGTTTTGTATACGTATATCGTTGTACATGACGAAGTATGTACGTACGTCCATGTTCATACCATTTTAATACGATTTCCTTGCCACTTTCAGATTTTGGAAGCCATTTGTAAGCTTAGGATTAAAAATATTTATTCTATAGCTTCTACTTGTCGAATAAGTAATCAACACTGTATGAGATGAGATAGGTACGTTAACAGCTACCATGACATGCTGCAACATCTCTTTACCAGTTGATAAAATCATAGTGCGAAGAACTCACACCTACACATTACTCAGACAAAATAACATGGATTTTGTTATTTCTTAGATTTTTCTCATTTTACTTACATCCTTAATAGGATGAAGCGATAGCTACTTTACGTCTAGACAGCTTTTAACCCTTTGCAAAGTGCAAGTCCGATCCTGCATGGAGTATTGCAGCCATCTTTGGGATGGCTCAGCAAATACCAACTTGCCGCGCTTGACTCGGTGGAACGCAGAGCTAAGAGGCTCATTCGCGACATAAAACTGATGGATCCCAAGCTTCACAGTTTGGCTCATGGCCGCACGGTTGCCTGCTTGTCGGTCTTCTATAGATTGTACTTCAGTGAGTGTGCTCAAGAACTCCACGACCTCATTCCACCGGCCCCCTTCTACCATCAGACATCTAGACGAACTGCAAGTTACCATCCCTACCTTGTTCTCTCTACCTTTTTTTTTCGTGGAGGCATGCTCATGCATACTGCACTACCACGGGGAGATAGTGCAGTTATGTGGGACTCCAATCCACTAAAACTACACGGTGTCGTTCTCTGCCGCTGCGTCTGTGTTTCCGAAGGCATACAAACCTGATCTCTTCAAAGTGGGAGTGAACAGGCTTCTTCTGGGTAAGCTCACTCCATCGTCGACTTTGTCTCTGTTACCTCCGACCTAGACTAGAGTCAAGAGCAAACCCATCTCAAATAAAAAAAAAAATCACATTTATTGGTTCTGACTTTCTGAGAAGCTGGCACCATGTTAAAAATTATTGAACCATAGTTTGACCATCGGCAGCCATCTTGAGTTGGTCGTTCGTCTATTCAATCAACCAAAGGCATGTATCTACCTAACATCTTCTGGTCCCTCGCCTGCCCACGTATCGTAACTTACACGAGTTATGTTACTATGGTAATATGCGGAAGGCGGAGGACAGGGTATTGTGGCTCAGCCTGGGAGAGACCTATGTCCAGCAGTGGAGTGCGATAGACTGAGTTGATTGATTGATAGTAATTTTAACTGGATACAACTGGTCCACTACTCATAGCATAGGTAAGTTAATACTTACTTTTACCACTGCTAAAGCTGTCTTCCTGAATCTCTAAGATCCAGAACCGTTTCTCGTTATTTGGTGACAAAATCACAGATCTCATGCACCACAGGAACTTCGTTAATAAAACAAAAAACAAACATCATCCTCATCTGTCTAGCCTTTTCTCAAATATGTTGGGGTCGGCTTCCAGTCTAACCGGATGCAGCTGAATACCAGTATTTTACATGGAGTGACAATCAGACCTCCACAACCTAGTTACTGGATAAGTAACTATTTTTATTTACCTTTGCTTAAAGCTTCAGCATCATCCAGCCAATAAAACAACTAATAAAAACCAACAGAACACTTTAAATTGAATGAATGCCCAATTTTTTTGGTATTGCTATAGGCACCTAATTCCTTCACGCTCCGTTAAGCCAGATACAATGAGACCCGCAGGCGCCGTGTTCCCCCTGGCTCCGCAGCTCCGTGGCGTTGTCGAGACGTCTCACACTAATGCGTCTGCAAATCCTATTACGTTTGCCAACACCAGGCAACAGACAAAATAAACTTTGAAAGCATGCAGGTGCATATAATCTGATAGGTAAAGTACTTAAGAGGCTCCCGGAGCATGCGTAGTTCATACAAACGAAATACCAAAATAATTTTTAAATGAAACATATTCACTGTCCAGCCATAATGTCGAAATTAGCTCTCACGTCCATTTTACTTTTTCGTTCCTGTGTACTGAGGTACTTGCCTTTACACCACTGCAGGTCCTTAGAGGCCATACAAGTTGAAGGAACCCTTTTAAAATTTATTTTTAAGTTCAATTTTCAAAGTTTTTAAGTCTAGATAAATAAAAAAAATCCATGGCTTATTGCTTTTTTATAATTGCTCATACGTTCATGTATAATACTAGAATGTTTCTTTTATGTCCACGAAGTAAGATGTTAAGAACCCATTATGTATGAAAAGTGCAGTGACCCACATGTAATGGCACGGACGTCTCGTTCCAATCCAAAATGACCCACATGCGGGTCACTGACAGTGAACGTGTTAAGGTAGTGTGTATTTATTCCGATCGGATTACAGAATATCTAGGTTCCCAAATATATATTAAATAAGAACACTGCTTACATGAAATATGAGAAAAATATATTTTCTATAGAAATTTGAAATTCCTGACAACTCGTCTTTAAATCAGTGTCCTTTCAAAATGTACGTATATTTGGGAACCTAGATATTCGGTAATCCAATCGGAATAAATACATACTACCTTAAGAATATGTTTGATTTACAAATTATTTTGGTACCTATTTAGAAGTACTCTGTGGTATGGACTAAGCATGCTCCGGCTAACGTAACGTTTCCCTATCGAAAGCGAATCACTTTATCAAATGTCAAGTCCCGTAGCATTGTTTTGTTAAGGATCGCTTCTCTTGGAAGTAATAATTAGGAGATAAAAACCGGCCAAGTCCGTGTCAGACCACGCACAATGAAGGGTTTCGTAGTTGAGATGAATTTATCTCAAAAACAAACTTCAACATTGTAGTTGAAAAACATGCTCCCCCATACATCGATATACGCCACGGTTTATGTGATAAAATTAAACTTCTTTACTTGTGCTGTGACTACCACAGAACAGATGAAAGAGGTCTCTTTTATCTGTTCTGTGGTGACTACTGTGAGACCTTTCTTCCTGCCATATTTCATGATTCTAGGTCAACGGGAATTACCCTATAGGTTTTGATATATTTGTAAGTATCAAAACATGTCGCATAAATGGCCTTATTTTTATTTGCGTAGACTTAGAAGCTCGATTTTTTTAGAGCTCCAAACATACCGTAATCCTGCGTATTTCATATTAATTTCTTGATACCTCCTTGCGGTCCTGAGTAAAAGGATCTTGACAGACAGACGGACGGACAACGAAGTAATTCTATAAGGGTTCCGTTTTTTCCTGTGGAGGTACGGAACCCTAAAAATACCGTAATTACTAGCTCAAATGAAAACGCTGACTTTTTATGGGAAAATCCGTGAGAGATTTTTTGATAGAAACTGAACTGCGGCTAGTTGCGTCAAAGCGATTTCTTATCAAGATTGTAGTAAAAAATATAATGTGAAAAGTTTAATCAAACTAAAAGTATTTTAAATTCATTAGCTTTTTCTTAGATATTGAAGCAATAATCTATTTAGACTTGATTGGTTAGGTATTGCAATTTTAATTTAGTCATCATGGTAACAGATACTGAACAAAAAAACTGGTTAAGAGTATCCTTATAAGTATCCAAATTGCTGTTGGATCTAGAGTAGGTATTATAACTAAATATGCTATTACTTGCCGATTGTAAATTTACAAAGTGCACTTCTTCTAAAATTATGGAACCTGTAGCTACAGTGTGTCGCCTTACAATGAAAACCTCGTATTTATCCGAAAACAGCAACTTTACAGGAAGAATTTAAATAACTGCATCCTGTAAAATTTTATTACATCTTCTTCAAAATGTGTTTTATTGTGCAATTAGAATAAATTTTCAGATGTATAAGATACATCTTCCATTTTATTATCGTAATAAAACGTGGCCGTGGTTTGCTGGTCTGCCACCAAGAAGTTTATCAATGAAACATAATAGAATAACAATCGATATATATATTTTTTAATTTCTTTTATTTCGTTGCCATACTTAACTGTAACATATAAGTAGCACTTGAAGTGTATAAATAAACTTGCAAATAATCATCAAAAAAGTCCTAAACAATTATAATTGAATATGTAATATACGAAAAGAATAATACGAATAAACGAAAAGGGCACATGTCTGAAATGAAAAAAAAACTATTTTATTTTAAGAAGTATAATGTATT
Organism: Dicycla oo; assembly: GCA_948252095.1. Taxonomy (NCBI): domain Eukaryota; kingdom Metazoa; phylum Arthropoda; class Insecta; order Lepidoptera; family Noctuidae; genus Dicycla; species Dicycla oo. Next base: position 25,757,169 of record OX411712.1, on the reverse strand, counting down.
TAAAAAAATATTTTGAGTTACATTCTGGAGCCAATTTGCAATCGAAGTTACAGAAATATTTTGATGTTAGCGTTATTATATAGTATATTTTAGATATTTCAAATTTTGTGAGATGTGCCCTTTTCGAAATTTATGATATTGAATTCACATAATTTAAAGAAAAAAAAACATATTTTGGCGAAATTTTTATTTTAGGTATCTAGAATTAAACATAATAGGTACATCCTATTATGTTTAATTTTAGTTATCTAAAATAAAAATTTCGATATTCAAATTAAAGATAATTAATACGTTTTTTGTCAATCTTCTTCTGGAGACTTTCGTTTATATTTGGCCATTGCAGTATTTCATCACAAAATTTTGTACCTAAATTCTCCTGGTAATTATATTGTTTCACTTTTGCAATATCTGCAATTTTTTATTTATTAATAGGTAATTTGCCATTATAAGCTCGATATTCTTGGCTTGGTAAGTTACTGCAAGTGTCTTTTACTCTAGAAAGAACGAAAATTCCACGAACGAAAATCTATATAATTGTGTGCGATTATTTTACCAGGTTTTTTAGGATCAAAAACAAACTCATAAGTACACTTTTTCCGTAACTTCTTACTGATAAAGGTTTAGATTTAAAATTTAGTTAAGCCCATTTCTTGAAATCAATAATATTTTCTGTATTTACATTTTCAACGTTAAATTTCTTGGTGCAGAAGTAATTTGCTGTAGACGCCATGACGCTGTAGAACAAATGCCATAGATTTCGCTTTTCGTATAAAATAGGTAGAGGGAAGCATTTAGAATTCATCGATTTGAAAAAGGTATTTGTCAAAATATGCGAGATGTGCCCTTTTCGAAATTGCATATTCAATGGAAAACTTCGTAGGTATGTTCGTTTGCGAGTTTTTCAAACTCGTCATAAATGATAAATGATTTTTATTTCTGTAAGTAGGTTTGTACAAACACTTTTACAAGTCAATCATGTTTTTTTTTTTTTAAACTAGATGAGGTCGGCGTTTGCTATCTGACTACTCTGAGAAGAAAGGCCGAAACAAACTCAGAGGTCACAGTCTCTTATAAAGTCCAGACATAATCTTGGTCACTTCATGTGAAGGCCATGTAGATTGGTGTCTGAAATGGTCTTTTGAGGAAAGAACCACACAGATTGAGAGGACCTGTCCAGTCAGTGCACGCATTTGTCAGTAATCGCGCAGCTCATAGCCTCAGATTACATTATAGCGTACAGGTTACTAAACTATTTTTGTGTGAAACTACGGCGTGCGTTGCGAGGTTTTCTTTCCAAAAATGTAATAAAACGTGACCAAAATAGCATTCCCGAGCTTTCACTCTAAGGCAACCAGCACCCTAATTGCGTAACATACTATCAATAGGAATCTGAATCATTTTGAAGCAAATTGCTAACCCATTGCATCATATCATATCATTTTCATTCATATGTTCGAAAAAATGGTCTGCTTCGACAACGTAAATCACGCAATGAATGGTGTCACTGACTCTGGCAGGGCCACCATCAGGGATTTTAATTTTGAAAACGCAAAAAATTTGTCGCTAATTAGTCGAAATTAGTCGCCAAATATCAGAATTAGTCGGTCACTGGTTCAAAAGATATAAGGGTTTATAGGTGGCCCTGCTGGAGAGACTCTCCCCAGCAGGGCCAAATTTATATCTCAAAAATTAGGGCACCTAGCGAAGATCTGTTTTCTCCCATATTTAGTCGCCAATTAGTCGGAATTAGTCGCCATGTATCAGAATTAGTCGGTCACTGGTTCAAAAGATATAAGGGTTTATAGGTGGCCCTGCTGGAGAGTCTCCCCAGCAGGGCCACATTTATATCTCAAAAACTAGGACACCTAGCGAAGATCTGTTTTCTCCCATATTTAGTCGCCAATTAGTCGGAATCAGTCGCCAAGTTACAGATTTAGTCGGGTCTTAGTTTAGGAGATATGAGTTCAATTAGTAAGGTATAGTCCAAGAGCTAGATCGAAGAGTTCACGAAAAATTACCAAGAAAAAATATTTCTATTAATATGTGTAATATACTTTTAGTTTTATCGGTCTTAAAGTCTTTAGAAATGTCCGAGAGAGATAAATTCTCAATTAAATTCATGTTTTTATGTTTTTAATTACTAGTTTAGAGTGGCTTAAACTTCTTTGAAAACATTAAACCTTGCTCTTGGTCTATTTGGTGTCAAAATGTACAGTCGCATGCAACTGTTTTACCAGTTTACAATGTTAACCTCTAATTAACGTTAGAATAATAAAAAAATATCGTACCTTTAGTAAAATGTTTAAAATACTAAAACGTTGAAAACGTATTGTCAATTGTAATCAAATTTTATTTTATAAAAATGAATTTTCAAAAAGTTCGTTTGATGTGTGTTGTGTTCGTGTGTATTTTGAGGTGATTGTGAGTGTTGTGTTGTGGGTATGGACGGGTTGAGTTTTTATTTTATCTTAATTTAGGGTAGAATAATAAAACTTCTAATAATAACAACATTCCTCCATAAGACGTCATAGATACTATCTAGAAAATACATAAAGTATTTTGTACTCGCTTGTACCACTGTATGGGGAAATTGAATTCTTTAATATCTTTCCTAATTACACACCGACTAAATCTGTAACTTGGCGACTGATTCCGACTAATTGGCGACTAAATATGGGAGAAAACAGATCTTCGCTAGGTGTCCTAGTTTTTGAGATATAAATGTGGCCCTGCTGGGGAGACTCTCCAGCAGGGCCACCTATAAACCCTTATATCTTTTGAACCAGTGACCGACTAATTCTGATATTTGGCGACTAATTCCGACTAATTGGCGACTAAATATGGGAGAAAACAGATCTTCGCTAGGTGCCCTAGTTTTTGAGATATAAATTTGGCCCTGCTGGGGAGAGTCACAGAACAGATGATCTCCTTTATCTGTTCTGTGGGGAGAGTCTCTCCAGCAGGGCCACCTATAAACCCTTATATCTTTTGAACCAGTGACCGACTAATTCTGATATTTGGCGACTAATTTCGACTAATTTTTTGCGTTTTCAAAATTAAAATCCCTGATGGTGGCCCTGCCAGAGTCAGTGACACCAATGAATGCCGTTGAACTGTCAAAATGAAACCGATGCCGATTGATTGTGTTACGCAATTAGGGTGCTGGTTGATGTAGATGCCAAATTCTACCGTGTATAAAATAAGGGTTAAGGTTTATAGAAATTACCCTACCCCTGACTGAATTGACATAGTGGGTTATCTGAATGTATCCGAGGCCGCGCTTGATAAACGTTACTTAGCACGTATTATGGCTAAGTATTCTTCCTGTCACTGTAGCACAGTTCTCAAGCTACAAGTGCAAGATAGATAACGGACGTTCCCTTATCCATCTTGCACTTGTAGTTTGACTTCTAAGCATTCTTCCTGTCACTGTAGCACAGCTCTCAAACTACAAGTGCAAGATAGATAAGGGACGTTCCCTTATCTATACTGCACTTGTAGTTTGATTCTAAGCCATAGCAAGTGCGAACGTTTAAAGCCTAACAAAGACAATCTTATAAAGAGTGATTGATTGTCAGGCTTCGAAGATTGTTGCGACCTAATAGGTGCTTTAGTTTTTAAGATGGACGTGATGAGGATATGGTCCACGACATTGGATTTATAAATAGCTCTTGATACCAAGTTAACCTAATTGCAAGTATTGGATAAAATGTGTTGTATGTAGTCGTGGGAATTTGTTGAACAATTCAAATATCACTCCAAGGTGACGTCGCCATTACCAGTTATTTGCATACGGGTGCGGCAAGATTTAACGCTTAGATCATTCTTTCTAAGTACAAAGGTAACGATCATGATATTTATGTACTTGTCATATAAATACATTTTCATAATAAACAGTGAGATTTGTTACTTCCACCAGCAAGATGTGGACGGATAAAATGGAATAAAATAAAATCACAAAATCTTTTAGTTACACTTTAATGAATTTAAACAAATTAAACTTACATGAAACATCACAATTATGCTTCGCAAAACAATGTTGATGTCTTGAGATTCATTGTTATAATATCTACCCAATTAGAAGGGTATATTTTAATTACATATAGGTAGGTACAACAATCGAACATGCCTTAATATTATGGAATAGATTTTCTACTCGGGAAGAAGCAATTTCCTTAAATATTAGACGTTGAACATACAGGCCTTGACTTTCTTTTGTAGATATTACTAAATGTTTCGCAATAAGTTCTAACATTAATTTACGACATCAGAGACAAAAATATTTTGAAGCTGAGAAAGAGTGAACAATAAATATAATTATATTTTTGTTATAATAATATTTTAAGTCTTATCCAATAATGGTACGCTAGGTGGGACGTTGATTTAAAACGTTAATTTAAAAATATTATTAACCAAGATTATACCATTTATGTTAAAAAACTTAAAAAAAAATGTATTCCGCGAAGAGGAATACCTACTGTCGCATTTGGAACTACAGAAATTAAAAGATCGATAGTAAACTTAAAAGAGATGAAGACAGTTCACTTACAATTAAGGCGAACACTTACAATCGATTTCAATTCATACAAAAATATCATCCATTTTCTTTACACATTGACAAAAGTCCGCTAAGCATACTACTACCAAACGATGCCAAATCTATTAGTCTAGGTACTCGTTTCTAAGAACTAACAAGAATGCTGAGTTCATTTGACGGAGGGATGCAATTTTAATGGATTTAATGCCTTAACTAACAAAAGTGGGCAAACTTACAAAGTATAACTTTGGCTTACATAACAAAGTCATCTTCAGCTAACCTCACGCCTCATGCTGAGTTTCTATTTATATCTGAAGTGTCATTCAAAATTCATCTGAACCTAGGCTTATGTTTAAATTGAAAGAATAAATCAAAATAAATTATTTGTGAATAAACGCTATCGCTATATGCTTTTAACTAATAATATCTCTTTAATTCTGGATTTCTAGACTCTTGTAACTTAAAATTATAAATAACAATTAAAATTAGGAAATACAAAATACTAAAAGGTAAGAGGTACTAAACAATGTGCTTACTTGCTATTGCGCGAAAAGAAATGATGAGTGTCAAACTGTTCTTAACCAAAATCTATACAAATGTAGTATCATACTAAATCATACTCAGGAAAGTGGGAGCGATGAATTTAATGCACAACAGGTGCCGAATTGTACAAAGCAAAATCAAGCGGGAACAACAATATTGGACAAGTTTAATCAATTAATTCTAAAGTGTATTAATATTAGGTAACGGAATACGATAAAAATAAATTACTTAAAACTTTACACATAACTTTTTACGGTGATTATATTTAACAATTATTCAAAAACATGGCTATAGCCTTCAAGCGAAAACAAATGTATCAAACGCAATTCATTATTTAAAATATAAAGAATATCTAAATATTGTGTTTTGTACATTGCAACATTTTAAATATTGACGGTAACGTATTTTCTCTTATAAAAGTGATTTCGAATTTTGAAATTCATTCTGATATCACAAATGTGAGTTTGCTGTCCTGTGAATGTCCAAGGTACATATTATGTATGATTTTATTACAGCTTGTCATTGGTAACAGTGTCTTACTTCACTCGCTATCATTATCCCTATCTACGATGTTTCCACTGTCATTACATTTAATGACAACCTCCTCGCGCCGCTCTGCGACTTTCATATCAGTTAACTATTTACAGATATATCTATTTACAGTTATGCGATTAATTTTGGCTCCTCAATTTACATATTGGAATGAAATCACATAACAGGAATGTCAAGAAAACAAAATATTTATATTTACATAATTTTGCCGAGGAAAAGGTGGCTCGACTTATAAACAACAGCATCAAGCTCAGTTGCCAAACGTACATAAATTTATAAACGACCAAGCATCTATAATTTTAATGATATTTTTCTCGCTATTTACAAAGAATTTAACTTGTCATTTTAAAGTAAAAGTATAAGCGCTGGAATAAATAACGTGAATGTAACAATCCTCATAGTTGCTCCATTGGGGTTGCTACCGAGTCCACCGACTACAGATTTTTTGATATCTTCTTTGGGCACCGAAGATTTAACCATGACTTCGCCGCTTTCGTTCGTCATATCACCGCTGTCCATCTGAGCAGGCTGTTCCGCCTTCTTCATGGCAGCTACATCATTTTCCTCAGGTGCTGGAGGCGCAGTCTCTGGTGGAGGTGCAGGCGTCGTAGTTGTCGTTGTAGTAGTGGTAGTGGTTGTGGTGGTTGGCACCAAAGTATTGTTTGCTAGGAAATATATTTCCCCGTAAATAGCTTCTACCTCTAGAGTATGTTCAATTCGCTGACCTCTCATTTGCCTCGACCGAGGGTCATTATCTTTGTAGAAAGTTACTAATTTAGCTGTATACTGCACGTCACTGTCTGTAATATTACCTCTCAATGTTACATTACAGGCTGTGCCTGGTTCTAGATATTTTTCAAGTTTATAAAGATTCGTCTTCCGCTCTGTGAATGGGTTAGCCCACTGTATGTGCGGAAATAAAGTACCATCATCTGATTCAATCGTCGTATTAAGACCAATGGCTATGCCATGTCCATGACCCCAAGATAAAGTGTAGTTGAAGTCGTATTTGATTTCTGTAGTGACTGTAGCGGCAACCTCGTCTTCATTTCTTAGAATTCGCTCTTGAATTACTTCAGGTTCTATTTGACGAACGTGTTCTGTAGCTCGATCTAACACAACATTCTCTAACTTGTAACTAATGGGTTCAATTTCTTTTAGGATTTCACCACCGTTTTCTATCATTTGGTTATTCTTATCATCAAAAGTGATTAACTGTCCGATAACGTTTTCGTACGCAATCCTTCCGATATAATGTGAATATCCACTTTGGGCTTTCATTCTTCCAATAAAAACGGAATCAACAGAGGAATCTACTACGACACCTCCACTAGGTTTGGCGTGAAACCTAAACCAAGGTATCCAATTTATTAATGATGCATTTTCAGTATTTTCTAGCACCTCGAATATGTTGTAGCTCTTACTTGCGGATACAGCGCAGGACGTATAGTCCGGTCTCAGTTGTCCTAGAATCATATCGCCTTCGTGACGTGCTCTGCAAAGGTATATCGGACCTGAAAACAACAAAAAGGACGTATAGATTCCAAACTCTCCTCTAAAAATGTCTAAATCCAATACCTATTAATAATAATTCATGTTATTACCTTGTTCAGATTCAGCCCCTACGACATAGTTGCTCATGGATTCTTTGTTGAGATTTTTCCACTTCAAAGTGCTTGAGGTTGTGACTTGTTTCAACTTCGAGTTGTACAGTCCAACTCCAGCTTCTGCCGCGGCTTGAACCGCCAGAGTGGCAGTTAATAGCACCACCCACCACCCACTTTGACAATTTCTGTTTTTCTTCATCTTGGCACTGCAACAAAGAAACATAGTTTATAGATAAAAAGTTTAAAGGAGAACATTCAGGCTCCATACATTTTTGGGCCTTTCCTGAAAGTAAAAAAAAAAATGGTCCGTGTGGTTTAGTACTAGTCATTTGGAGCAATAGTTAATATGGCAATGTCAATATATAATGATAGATATTGCTAGAAATAAAAATCTTAAGCAATGTCATTATAGCGCGAAAGCTGTGGGGTAATAATTATGTGTTCTATTGGACAAGTTAGAAAACCGTCATTTTACAAAAACTTGTTTTGCCTCACATTGACTTCGGATCATTCGTTTTAGCAACATCTATCATTATTTTATATTTTTCAGCACTTTCAGACATCAGTAAATGTATGTAAATGACAAATCATCGAACTTGTATTACTTGACCCACAACTTTTGTGCACCAAATGGCTAGTTCTAACCATACGTAAGATTTTTTTTTCGTTCAGAAAAGGCCCAAAAACATGATCTTTTCTATTTAGAAGATTTCAGTTTCACTAGCTAATTTTGATATTCTTACAACATGATTTTGCGTTACTATTACAATATGTAATATTTTGTACAATGAACACCAGTTCTCTATTTTTAAACGATGGATAAAGATTATATCCTACTTGACCTCAATATTTACACCGATGGATTTAAATATGTAGATTTAAATAAGTTGTGTGAAAGCAACTATTTATAGCGCACAGCATCAGCTACAATATTTCTGATCAAGTAAAAAGCAAAAATAACATTCGAGTCGTAAAAGAAAAATTAAAACTTGGCACCATGGTGGGTAAACAAAGAAAATTGAATGTAGCGCGTCTTTCTTTTCCAACCGACTGTTTTTTGATAGCTAGACAAATCAGAGGGTAGAAAAGATTGTACAAAGGGTATAGTTACATAATCCAGAACAAATAGAGATTTGTCTGATATAGGATGCCATTAAAATTTTCCTTTCATTGTCCTCGTGACTCGTGGTTTACATTAAGAATTTTGTGAGCTAACTCCGAAAATAGCATCGCATTCGTCCGACCCTCCAGTAATAAATTGCTGCGACCCCTAAATTTTATCTAGATGTACATTCTCAAGATATAAAAGCAGTCGTTTTTCCCTGCTTATTGCGTTTTGTAATTGGCAGTAAACATGTTAGAAATGAATTTAAAAATATAGGAAAACATATAGGTCGGTAATCTATATCTGTTGTTACCATGCGCCTGTATATCTAGTTAAGTACCTGTATATGTACGAGTATATCGGTAAAAGGTTGTGGTGGGTTTCGATCGCCCGGAAACTCAATTTCCTTGATAAAGTTACGTTACTGAAAGCAGATCGCGCTGAGCTCGACGAGGTCTCCCCTAGCAGTGTTGATGCGGAAGATACGGTTATGTCACAGTAAATATAGTTATGTCTTTGATTATATTTTGCAAATTTTCTCATCGCTCAAGGATAGGTACCTTTTTATGGTTAGTAGGTATCCTACTAGCTTCAGAGAATTTGAGCAGGTACATTGATAATATGTGTTATATTAAAAAAAATCGGCTCTTTGGTCTAGTGGTCGCAAGTGCTATTGCTGAATATGAGGTCCTGGGTTCGATTCACAGGTCAGGCAACGTGCTGTTGGGTTTTTTATCAGGAGATTTTCAGTAGCAGCCTGGAGTCTGGATTCCAAATCCAGACGCCCCTGGACTTAACTGGCGAAATGTGGGTTCTGCCTAACTCTTCGTGGATTACAGGCGTGATGTTATGTTATGTTAAACATATGTAACGCTACGAGGCCGCTGTTGCAAGCGACATTAAACTGTTAGAATAGCAAACATAGTAGAACGAGCGAGAAAGGTATAGGTATACTTAGACGGCTGGAGTAGGTTGTAGGACAATCGATTGAAGAGGCTGCCCTTGAATACTTTGTGAAAACTTGCATTAGCTTTAAGCTATCTTCATTTACTATATTCTAATATGAGATTTCGTTAAATTTTACTGTTTTTGAAAACACAGATTTCTAATACGTAATTGTAAACTAACTAACATTTCTTCCGTGTAACATTTAACATTTCTTCCGTATCTTTGGCATTGTAATTAAATTATTTTTTAATTTAGAATCCATCGTCATTCTACTATCAAGATCGTTAGCAGTATGAGCAACTTAGAAACAATAAAAAAAAACTTAGGTGGAATGATGATAAACAAAATATCTAACACTCGTACTTGCTGTAACTTAATAATTAATTTCTCACGAGTCTATACCTAATGATGCTGCCAGCAACATACATGGTGATTAATACATCCTAAATTACAAGACTGTTCATATAATTGTCAGTAGTTATGATCCAAGGCTAATATTTTTACTAAACGTTTTTTAATCACAAGTTTAGGAATAAATAAACCTAACCGCTATGTTGACCGGTCTATCGCCGACTACCGGCTACATTACTGTGTACCTACCTGCTATGATTCGGTTAAATTATTTAGTTATTTAACGCCGTTTTCTTTTTTTTTCAGGTAAGTTGACATTTGACAGCTTCATTATTGAAATATAAGGTATGTTTGATAGTAGCTTTAACTTCAATCTACCTAATAAAATGATCCTACCCAAAAAAAAAAGAAACCAATAATCCTAAATTTCACCTCGCTTAGCCAAACGACATAATGTTTATTGCAGATTCATTATTCCAGACTGGTTTATGGTTTAACATCTATTGATGTGTATGTGTAGTTTCGGTCAAACGGTATATAAACCTCACATTGTTCTATTTACAAGGGTTGGACTGCTTTTAATAATAAATCTACTTGAGATTAGGATCCAATAATTCATCGTTAGTGCCGCTACAAACGGAGTAAATTCAGTTTAATAAGTTCAATTAGAGATTGACATGGACCATTTTGTGTGGCACAATCCCGATGCCCCGTTCCTTTGTTATTTGATGAACTACTGGTGATATATTGCGTTTCGAATAGGGTCATTCCTTCATAAAGTATCTATAATTTTAATTAGTTACGGTAGCTTTATCTATACAACATTAATTTTTGACAGACGGGCTTTATTCCGTATCGCCAGATATGAAGTAATAATTCAATTCGGTCATAGGTTACACGATAACGCTAAAAAATATTCACCTTCCAAGACATTAGACTGCATGAAAATGATAAAAATTTAAAGATGAAGAGACAAATAAACAAATATTTTCAAGACATCATTTGGAGTAGGTAGGTAAGTAATGAATGAAATAATGGAAGGCCTTCATAATTTTTTGAATAGCATTTTTTATCCCGGGTACGCAGAATTAACTTTGACTAGGTTGCATTCCGTCAGCCCGTGTCAATGTGAATCCCTTTTGTGTCGGCGCACATAGCGTGTCCAACGCAGCATTTGTGTGCCCGCCAATATGACACCTAGCAGAATCGATTAACTGATTTCACTGTAGGTATGTACATACGTATACGCTCTATATATTAGCTTTGGCCCATTTTCAACATTTAATTGTACTTTTTTGATAATGAGGATGACATTTTTTCCTGAAATTTAGATCTCCACAACGCTAAGAGATGTTTGAGGTTTTGTTCCCAATCTGATGAACTAAACCACAGTCTCCCTCATGTAACTAGATGATAGAATGATAAAGTGTACAAAGGAAGCTCAGACAATTACTCAGCGGTGGCTCTAATGAGTCGATTTAAACATCCCATACGTTCCTTCCAACACAATACCTTCTGTCTGCGTGTTTTAGAGCAACTCTCGATGCGACGAGGGGAGACAAACTACAAACAAAACAGGGAATCTTTCGTCTGAGTTACCTCACTTCACTGAATCATCACCGCGCCTACCCTCTAGCATTATTTTTTTCACTTCACGTTTTCCCAAGTAGATAGGTATGAACAGGGGTTTCATTTCTTTTTGTGTTCGGTTGGAAGTTTAGAACTTATTTAGACAAAACGATTGCTAATTTACTTAATATTTCGTGTTATGCTTTACGGGCATCTATGAAAATAGTTCTCTATGCTTCATTATTTTACCCGGTCGAAAGGACGACCATTGTACATGATGAAATCCGAGTAAAACGCTGTTGGCAATGTCATTGTAAATAAACGTTATTTTTCAAACATGACATCATGTTGGTAAAAGCAAACTTGTATTTTGTAACAATATTGTGGGCAATAAAATTTTATGATGTTCAGCGACGTGGTCAGCGGCGACTGCACCATTCGAGGTCACATTTTATGAATAGCGTGCGGTTCCTGTAGTGCCGTAACTAAATTGCAACCATCTCAATGTCACCAGCAATGTCAATGCTGTTAATATTTTGCTAGACGAAGGAGATCAGGATACCGTGGTTGTTAGCGGAATGTTCTCTTTATCCACTGTGTACAAGTGAATTAATTAAAATCATCATAATGTAGGTACGATGAAGTTGGTAGAGTCGCGCGTCGATATCTCTTCAATGATATCTAATTATTTAGAATTACATAGTTCACTCGTTGAATCACTTCAACAAGTACCAGCACACAACCTTCAGCCATAAGTCAAAGCAGCGCAGCAGTGGTGCCAATTAGAAATTATTCAGTTCTCTGTCCAAAAGCGAGTACCGAATAACCTAAAGAACGTTCATCCAAGAAGTGAACCGAAATGAACCTTTGAATACGATTCATTGAATAGTTGCACAATTATTTATCTCAGCACTGAGTACTTGAGATGGTACTTGTTTATCTTTAGTTCCGACGCTTCATTGTCCCGGCAGAGATCATTAATCTTGTCGTTAACTATGAACTCTTTTGCTATAGCCATATTTCTTAAGTGTGAGTCACATTTTTAAAATAGCTTCTATACATAGATTAGATCATTACGATTACAATTTCCATAGATGGCATCAATATAAAAAGCCATATTACCAAGCATGTAGAGATATCGCCGTTTAATCAATCGATTGAAGTTGCTTATTGTAAGGAGGTAAGCTCCCCGGGCAATAGCTCGCACACTAATCGTATTACCCACATGCAATCAATAATACTAGACAGGATTACTGTTCACTGCAACGTACTAATATTTCTGGGTAATGTGATGCAAGTAATAAACATGATTTGAAGCAACAATATGGAATTGGGATGATGCCTGGGTAAAAAAAAAGAAATTCTATTTAGTCCGTCAGTCAGATAATAAAAAAAATATTAGACACGTATTTTTTGCTTTATCATATTAATAAAAAATGACTTAGATAACTCGCATTAAAGTTCGGGAGTGGGGGCTTGCTACGTCACTTCTACGTATAAAATCTACGAAGACGTGACGTCATGCCACATTTTAACTCAATGTATCGCCGTAATCTTTTGATTACGTACAAAAAGAAAAACTACGTGTCCATATTTTAATAATCTGGACAAAAAAACATTTTTTAGTCATCATCCCTATTATATGGGTCTTTAGTTCTTAGACTCAGTAATGGGACATACATACCTGCTAGCTAGATCAACTGACAAACTGAACTAGTTTAATATTATGTGCAGTTTCTTGGCAGTGGCTTAACATTTTGTTGGTCTATTTAAAGTAACTAAGTACCGCATTCTCTAAAACATTATTAGAACTTATGAAATGTCACATACACGTGTCTGTTTTATGAAGCATGTTTAGGGTAGCAAATAAATGTCAGCGTCGCTGAACCGAACACACCTTATGACCCACGATTAATTTTAGCAAAGTACTTAAAAACACGTTGTAAACATTCTTGAGCATTGAAATATCAAGGTTGACATAATATATAGATGATACTAGCAGCTCCCCGCGGTTTCATCCGCGTAAGTCTCGAAGCCGTAGGAATATAGGGATACAAAGTATCCTATGTGTTAATCCAGGTTATAAACTATCTGTGTGCCAAATTTCATCAAAATCCGTTTAGTAGTTTTGTGTGAAAGAGTAATAAACATTTATCCATCCTCACAAACTTTCGTATTTATAATATTCTGCCGTCATAAGGAAAAAAGACGTAGGTATCTGACATTTTTTTCTTATTTACATATTCGGAATCGGCAAAAAAAAGACGCATTTGCCAGTATTTTTATATTGGCGTAAACTTATCGCATCTGCCTTTGTATCTTGTATTTTAAACAGGACAAAACATTTTTTTCCCCATTTCATATTTCTGTAGATTCTATACGTCCTTATTCCTTACGGTGGCAGTATTATATAGTAGGATAGATGCTCTATGCATGCCTGTTGTCCTGCCTGATCCGACTCTGCGAAACAGCATTAAGCTTTTAACCCAGTTGTGCTGCTGCTGCTTACAATGCAAATATTCCGTTAACGTTAGCGCAAAGCCTCTCGGGTGAGTCGGACAGTGTGCTAATTTAATAGCAAGCCTTATAGGTTTTAAAAGGAACTATTTGTAATATCGCTGCCAGCATTGAAGAAGTTTTTACTGTAATGGTGTAAGTAGAGAATTCATCAATAATTGAACCTCTGCACCGTATCTCGATCGTTATTACACCCCCATTAATGTCTGGGTACCTACACGATTGAATTTAATCACACTTTCCAAATAGCATGAATTATCTTTTGTGAATTCTTCAGTTATGTCAATGTAGTCTTGTGCTTGTGCATTCTTGAAAAATAAATAAAAAAGGTTCTAGTGAATTACGCAGAGCTAACACTGTCAACCAAAGACTACTTGTGCATTTTTGAAGGATAAATAAAAAGGTTCCAGTGAATTACGCAGCTAACACTGCCAACCAGACTATATATAACATGCTGCCAACCAATTCATTCTATTAAGCACGCTGCACAAGATGATGTCCATTTGTCCAGGGGTCCCATTGACCTTTCTTGATATCATACGACAGGATAAAACCATTAAGAAAACGCTTTTATTGTAATACGTACAATAAAGTTCACTATTGCTTTGTGCAGTCTATTTCTATATTTAGAACTCCCATTTGTCATGTCAACATGGTTAAATACATTGCAGTACTCGGCAGTATAGTATCGCAGTCGGGTGTTAGATGGGCGGTCCTCATTGGGAGGCAATTATCGCAGTAATGGCTTCGTTATCAAATGCTGTTTCATCTCTGTAGCTCTATCTAATGAAACAAGTTCGGCTTTCTTTAACTAGTATCTACTTAGTAGGTTTATATCCGTTCATTGTCAGCTCAGTGAAAGCACGGACAAGGTCACATTTATGCCGTAACTGCTTTTTTTCTCTCAATTATGTCTCTTCAGAGAGATGCCATGTTCTACATTCACTATAAATCAGTGCCACTCGATTATCGTCGGAAGGTTCGGAATGGAGTACTCACAAAATTGGATTTTTAAGTACCGTTACCAATTTGGTGGTTTTTCTTTAGACATATACCATTATCTAAATATAATGAATACGTTGTAGTTCATTGATCTGAAAGGTTTTCCTATTAAACGCAGTAATGTTTATCCATGAAGCGTTCTGTGTAGGTATAATATGTATTTCGTTACGTGTAATCTTTACAAGTTAGCGGTACACGCGCAACAATGCAACATACTCGTACGTAAGTCCAGTGAATGCGGTGATATGTTTTTGCGGCGCCGTGAATTGCTCTCCCGGGCGCCATCGTCTCTCGTGTACCGCGCTACTAACTGTCAATAAATCATTCTCTTTATTATTAGTAATTGGCTCTTCTCCCTCGGAGCTGCCAAAATGGCGACTGTAGTTTTTTAATCATTTTGCTAACCTAGCTTCGCCATTCTATTTGATTGTTTTTATATACTTTTTCCACTTTGATTAATTTTTGCTCTCTGTCAGTGCGGTTTGTTATCGGGCAGACTGGGGTGAAGCTGCTAGTGTCGCGGGCCGTTGCGCGTGCGCGCTGGTGCGTGAACCAGCTGATAGCGTGGGAACAACTTCATGCATGCATTGCCTGCTTCACATATAGGAACACTATGGCGCCTCATATTCGTATCTTGATCGCAATGGACTGTAAATGGACCGTAGATTCAATGATTCAACGCTATTCAGGGAAATGTTGGTAAAATTAACAAACGATTAGGGCAAAAAAGTGATGATACGACCTATTCAGACTCCTACCATATATCAGGATTATTTGATAAACAATATATTATTGCAACAAATTTCGTTGACCGAGCTGCAAAGCGTATTGTCGCGTCTATCTCTATATGTATAAGGCGTACTTGTGTATCTCTTCAAAGCTTTTAAAACAATAGGATGCGGGCTTTGTGGCTTATTGACGATGTCGCCTTGAGCTGGTAGACGTAGTTGACAATACAATTAAGTGCTCAATGAGCGCCAATCAAATTAATTTGAACGTTGTTTTATCAAAGACATTGTATAGTTAAAGGGTGCTTTTGAAAATTGTCACAGTTTGCATAAGAACTTACGATTATTGCTTATCGTTTGCGACAGGAAGGGTGGGCTTATCTACATGTTATGTTTACTATGTCTTATTTTCTCGTTGCATATGAATGCTCCTCAATGAAATCTGCTTATAGTTCGTAGAACGGATGTGAAAGACTGTAATTCCACGGTATGTCCACATTGTCACGCAATGGCATGACCGTGCCCACATACTATCTCAGGCATCTTGCTACCTTTTCCATTAGATACTTACCATAATAGAGGTCATTGGCAATGTGGCTTAATAAAGTATATTTTTTGCTTGTTGTAATGGTTTTGTAAAACAGTTAACTTCCGGTAGTTCAAATTATGAATGAGATAGTTCCGTTCGAGCGGGCAGTATTTGTTCGCATTGAGTTCGCAGTGCCATCCGCGAGGCGTGACGGTGTCGGGAGATGTCCCATGATAATAACGGCAAAGCTGTTTTAATCATAATTACAGTTCAGGTTCCTGCAGTAATTTCCGTTCCGAGTTCGTTGTACTTACTGTCTGTAAAAAGTTTGAAAGGGCTCTGTCTGACCATGTTATCGTCAGATTTTAATCAACTTTGTATAATTGGGGCCAATTTTGTCTTCCATATTTTTCAACCTTATCGTTTATGGTGAATTGCTATTTGTCTTGCTCGACGTAGTACGTGAGTTAGCAAATCTCAATATTTCACGAGGAATAACTTGTTGTTGAGTGTGCTATCCTAATAACCTGTTTTCCTCAGTTTATTCACTTAGATTACGCGGGAGTGAAACCGGCTGCATTGCTTTTATTCTTATCTTAATCAATGTGTATTGCCTAGAGATATTCTTTAAACGCTGCATAATTTATTATAGGTAGGCAGGTATCTAAACGGACGTCCACAATTTTAGCACGTCATCGGCTGTAGATCAGAGTTTGCGCTTTGATAAATCTAACACGGTTTATCCTAAGACAAAGTTAGGCTATAAATCAACCGGCAAAGGTCTAATTAACACCAGCTCGGATAGAGTCCGTATCATCGCACCTGCCGCCCGCGCCGATCCACGGACCGATGGTAGAGGTAGCAATTTTCCATGTCAAACTCGGTTAAATGAGGGAACGAAAGATTTATTAGAAATTATGTAGTTAGGATGTTGGCTTACAATTTACTATTAGGCTGCCAACAGACGGACTTCACAGCAGTGACCGCACGCAGTCGATATATTCAACTGCATGCAGTTGTACGTTTGACTTCGTACAGTCGTGACTTCAACTTCACGCGGTTTATCGCTAATCGCATACAGTTAGTGTGCAGTTCACGCGGTCGGCTGCAGTCGTGTGAAGTCGATATTAACTGCATACAGTCGTGACTTCAACTCCATGCGGTTGACCGCTAAACGCATACAGTTAGTGTGCAGTTCACGCGGTCGGCTGCAGTCGTGTGAAGTCGATATTAACTGCATACAGTCGTGACTTCAACTTCACGCGGTTGATAGCTATAACCGCATACAGTTAGTGTGCAGTTCACGCGGTCGGCTGCAGTCGTGTGAAGTCGATATTAACTGCATACAGTCGTGACTTCAACTTCACGCGGTTGATAGCTATAACCGCATACAGTTAGTGTGCAGTTCACGCGGTCGGCTGCAGTCGTGTGAAGTCGATATTAACTGCATACAGTCGTGACTTCAAGTGCATGCAGTTGAATATAACGACTGCGTGCGGTTGCGGCTGTGCAGTCCGTATGTTGGCAGCCTTAGACGCTCATATGTACCGAACGGGAACAAACAAGTGTTCACGCTTTGTGAGTGGAACCTGCACGCGTAGCATGACCACCATAGAAAGGGGGGGTTTTGTCCACGGAAGTAGACAAAAATGACGTTACCGTGTAGACAGTAAGACGGCAACAAAGTAGAAAGAGTCAACCGCAGTTTTTACGAAATTCAATTTTTTACATAATTCGACTCGGAATTCTTTGTTTTTACCATGGATTTTTTTCTCAATTATCAATTTACTAATATTAATTATACACATACAACAAAGTAAAGTAAAAGTAAAGACATCCACCGTATTTTGGAAAAAAAATATTTATTCAATCAATCTGCCTAGTCTTTTCCCAACTATGTTGGGGTGGATGGAGCGACTGCCTATCTGACCTCCAAAACCCAGTTACTGGGCAGTACGATACCCCTTGGTAAGACTGGATCTAGATCACTTTTGTTCGAACAGCATTACTGTACACAAAGCAGCCAGCAGGCCCCGTGGTAATTGCCTCTTATGTGACACGCGTCTTGCGACAGCATTTGATACAAAAAAGTATATTATATAAAAAAAAAAAATATATATATATATATATATATAAATGTATAATTATCATGACACAAAAATATATATGTATATATATATCTGTTGGTGAAAGGTGAAGGACCTTAACTCCATTTTTGGCCCTTTTCATGTTTTTCTTTTTTTTTATTCTGATTTGAAAAACTCGAATTTATACAATGGTAAAAGACTATTAGTCCTAACGCCGAATCATTTTAAATAAGCTAATATAATTGGACATTAAGTTCCTGTCCCAGGATTTAGTCAACAATATTGAGGTCTACTGTAATAGAGGAGCTCATGGCTATGTAATAACAGCCGCACGGATCGATCCATCAGGTTAAGCTACGCTTGCCGGGGTTGGTCCGTGGATGGGTGATCTTTTCATACCGAGACTCCTCCGTGCCCCGGAAAGCACGTTAAGCCGTTGGTCCCAGCTGTCATTCGTGGATCTTTGACAGTCGTTACGGGTCATCAGAAGCCCGAAAGTCTGACAACCAGTCTTACCAAGGGGTATCGTATTACCCAGTAACTGGGTTGTGGAGGTCAGATAGGCTGTCGCTCCATGTACAATACTGGTATTCAGCTGCATCCGGTTAGACTGGAAGCCGACCCCAACATAATTGGGAAAAGGCTAGGCAGATTGATTTATTGAGGTCTACTGTAAACTTTATAGATTGGGACTTAAGATCCTTCACCTTTCACCTACAGATATATTAATTAATTGGCCTTAACAATTTTCTTGATTTTGTAGATAGCCGATACTTTGTGGCCATCAAGTAGAAAGTTTTCTACTGTCTTTATTAAGGTGATAACAAAATCAAATTGTCTTCACTACCCAAGACATTTGTCAGTTGACAGTTTGAATAGAGAACTTTCTTCTGAAATAGTCTACATAAAAAAGGACCTACACAAAGATCGTTCAAACGAAAGACAAAATGACAGATTGTAGAAGTATTCTACGGTGCGATGCCAACAATGGAGAAATGAATGTCACTTTATATAGAAAGAGGTCTATTCTTCGTAGAGATAGAAGTGGTCATGCTACTCGTGCTGGGAGTGTACGAATCAGAACATGTTTTTCATACCTGCACCCTAATTGCGTAACACACTATCGACTGGAATCTGAATCATTTTGAAGCAAATTACTAATCCATTGCTTTATATGTTCGAAAATTTTGTCTGGTCAACAACGTAAATAACGCAATGAATGTCGTTGAACTGTCAAAATGAAACCGATTCCGACTGATGGTGTGACTCACATAAATATTTGAATTTAGCACTACTGCACTAGTAACATAGTGAGGGGCTCAGGATACAATACATGCATCTTTATCAATAATAAAATATGTGTGCCAATGTGAATATTGCATATCAGCATAATATTCAAGTACTTATATAGATTTAAATTATCGTTACCGGAAGTTTCAACCTGCATAAGAAAAACAAAATGTTTTATTGGGTGTGTACAATGAAGATTCATCGATATAAATATATTACAAAACATTACCAACTGTAGTTGTTGGTCCAGTCCAAATAAACTTAGTTGAACGACAACTTTTTCAACGCTATCATTTATTTGAGTACTGAGCCAACCAGTTCGCTAAATTACATTATGTGGACAACAAAAAAAGAAGTTACAAACCAAACACTGGTTTCTCTAAGTATGTATGTAAGTTCTCTAAGTATGGATCTAAATATGTAAGTACGTACGTAGACGATTCAAAATCAAAATCAAAATCAAAATACAATAAATTGAGATTAAAGTGTATTTTTCAAGGTTCATTCAAAACATGAAACAAAACAGACTGCAACATTATGGACGCAAACATTAGAAAGTATACCGCCTAGTGTATTAGATCGGGTGAAAACCGACACCTCAATTGCTGAAGATAAGTCATATTGATTACGGCAATTTGTTGAGCCGCACAGACAAGTCGTTGTCCATTTTAGAACGTGTCGTGTTCGCGCGTCCGCAATGTATACGCACACGACTGACAAACGTGTTTTAGAACTTTATTGACTTGACAACCGTATAAACATCTAAACCTTTGGTTATTTAATGGTTGTCAATGACATATTGTATTAAGACGATGACGTTTTGGGAAAAATCGATCGTGAATACTTGTTTATCTAGCCCAACGAGTATGAAGCACTTGGATCTACGGTATTATGTAATGAAGTGCAAAAAGCGGATGCAGGAATGGAGAGGATGACAATCTGGGGCTCCCCACGATTTGCGGGACAACGAGCAGCAAGGTCGCCGTCTGATTGCCGGTAATAGTGCCACTTATGATTTGCTGCCGACACATTGGCCCAATTTTAGCTGCACTTTTTTACTCCCAGTTTTAGACGGTTCCACAAACGTCATACACAAACAGAAAATTTTACATTAGGTACTAATTTCATACTGCTATGCTCATAAAACAAAAATGTCAAATGCGCCTTTTCCAACCTGAAACGTTCTCTAAAGTTTTCCAGGCGTATTCTGTATTTCCCTATTATGTGGCTAGGATAATGGTCATTTGCGTAACTCGCGATGCAAATCCGGCACTTGTTTGATATTGAGAGGCCAATTGTGGTCCGTCCTGACGCCTGGACAGGATGATAGTGGGCTACTCTCGAACGTACTCGTCGTCGTGACTATTTTTAGTTCGTAGATGGCATCACCGAAACATTCCATTGAATTTATTGTCAATTTCGTGTGCTTTTTGCGTCGGGTGCGTCTCGCTTCAGTGGTTGACCATTGGGTATGTTTAGTATGGCTACTATGAAATTGCGCCGTGACTGAGTTACAAATTGTAATTGACTTTGTCAAGTTCAAACTACCATGAAATACGCGTATTTTAAATGGAAGATCATAATAACAAAGTACAAACTCAATGGTAAACTTATAGAAATACCCATATGGTTTACATAGGTATACATAATATGTTTACATATATGTATTCATATTTTAACTTTTTAGTTTTAAGAAAAACAATTTATTACCTTATTTGGAAAGGCTTTAAAATTTCCAGGTTTACTACGAATCTAAGCTGGTGCACCAAATCTGAAACAATAAAATTTTCTTTAACAGTATTTTCTCATGTCTCTCACTACGCCTAAATGTATAGACAATTGTCATTTAGTTCAATCGATAGTATTTTGGTCCAATTCTCATACAAGCCAAGACCTTGTCCTTAATTTGTTGTGTAAATTAAAAATATCTTCTAAACGTGACTGACGTAACTGTGTAGCTGTTGACTTCATAAAACCTAGTAATGTTATGAACCGCGGGGCAATTGCGTAACACACTATCAATCGGAATCGGTTTCATTTTGGCAGTTCAACGACATTCACCGCGTTATTTATATTGTCGTGTGGCCAAATTTATCGAACATATGAAGCAATAGATTAGATTAGATTAGATTCAAAATGATTCAGATTCCAATTGATAGTGTGTTACGCAATTAGGGTGCAAGCCAGGATGTAGTAAGAACTTCTTGTGTATAATCGTGTACACTAATGTGTCAACGATTACAGAGTTCTTCGTATCAGGTATATAACAGTATTAACAAGGAAGATAATTATTTAATGGTCGCAAACGTGGAGATTCTTTGTAATAAAAACTAGTTGCAGTAAAGTGGTTGCAGCTGTCTATAATGTTTTGTTATTCGTTTATGCAACAGATGTTTGACAATATCAAGTTAAACCAGCTGCTTTGATTAGTCATAATTCACAAGTAAAAGTGCATGAGTGTACACAAAATGTACGTAGGTATGCTAGATTTTGAAGTTAGTAGCTTTGCATAAAGTTTACTGTCGATTACAAACAGTTAGAATTAAAATGATAATGTTCAAAACCGCAAAGCAGTCAATGGTAAACACGCGGTTAACCATAACAATGAAACAGAAGTAAAAAGATACACAGACAAACAGAAGTATGGCGTTAGAATATATTTACATTAACTATTAATATTGATGAAGATAATAGAGTAGGTAATATCATTCTGGAAAAATCCGTGATTATGCAACAAGTCATGAGTGTTACAAGTTGATGCAACTGCGTTTTGTAATGCAGTCGTTATGCGGCGTCGAGTCGGCCTTCGCCACGGCAACGGTCCCATTGTCTGCGACTGCTACAATGAACACTTGGAAACCAGATACCCGCGTCTTATGTCTGGTGTCTCCGGTTTAATAATTACAGTGTAAGTACACGGGAAGTGCTTGGTTCATGCGAGCGCCGAGCGGTGAAAATTAGCATCAGACTGCACTTAGTTCCGTATCTGCAATGTGACCGAAACATTTTTGATCGATCTGCCCATTAACTAGTAGATTCGCCGACATCCGGATGAAGCGGCTTCGGGCTCTTCGTTAGTTAATGGATCATTATCTGATATAGCTCTGAAGCGAGTCAAATTATGCGAGTTCGTATGCTTTCGTCTTGCCATAAAATATAGTTATTGAGACGTTAGCGTAAAACATTTCCCAGATCTGCGTTTTCCTATTTCATGTTTGGTTTGTATAGACAATATATTAGGAGTAAATTCCGCATTGTGTATGTGGTTTATAGTCGCATTTTGCAGATTGCTCAGTTAACCACAAGAGCGCGCGATGAAGCCGGGATTTCCAATAAAGCGAGGGGAAGCCGATGGACAGGCAATTGTCTTGACAGGGGTCAAATAACCAAAGAGGCAAGGGATTTGGAAAATACGATCAACCTTTGTATTTCATGTCCTTTATTCGCTTTGTTTAAACGTTTTTGAATATTGTGTTCCTGTTCGTAACAATGTTTTCAGGCTCTGCCACCAACCACAAAACTCTAAAGTAGCTGTTGCCTTTAAATTATTTAATTCTTCTAAATGTCAAATTATTTCATATCTTCAATCAGGCTGTGATATCAAACCTTTTTGTCTAGCATCAGACCCGCCTATAATATTTATGTCGCACGTCTTTTGACGCGAGATATGGCTGTTCATGCAGACCGCCCCCACACTCCCAATCTAAATTGCCTGACAAAATCTCGCATCCCTTTGTGTAATAGAGTTATTATTACGGACCGCTGATTTGATGAGGATCCCTCAGAAATGTACTATTTGTCTTACGATACGATACCTTTTATATTCTTTTTAGGAGTCTCTACATTAAGTTCCTAGTTTCAATACAAATGTCATTTTGTTAAGTTTTCTTATCTTAATGTAAGTTAGTTCAAGGTTTTCATGGAATATAAAGGAAAAATCAAACCCAAGAGGATAAAATAACCTTATCCACTCGGCTGACTTGGAAATGCCGGGACTATATGTCGTTCCCGTAGGGTAGGGGGTTGTGGAACTGCGTAGTTTCCTCTGTTGCCATGGCGACGCCCCGCACGTGGCCGGTCCTTTTCGCAACCTGCCTCCGAATTAGCAGACTGAAACACGAGCTATCAACTCATAGGTTATCCCATTATGGTAGCCGGTTACACCCAGAATGTCCCATCACATGTAATCGCGCGTGTAATATAGGTATCAGACAATTTAAAGCCCTTCGTGTAAATGATTCGCTCGCTGTTATGGCCCGGAAAAGTGGGTTGTACAAGCATATTACATTTAAATTGATAATCACACCTCCCCCTTTTTGTTGTGCGTTCTATTGAGATATTTCAAACAATTTTATTATTAAATGGTTTTTCTCTCAGAAGCGTGTTATGTGTTACTGTACTATGGAGCAGCACCCTAGTCTAATTGCATTTTATTTATTCAGGACTCTAGTACCCTTGGACGATCATAAAACCGACATGGGGGTTGCAGCCCTAGTTGCTCATTAGTTGGTGCTTTTGGATAGAATTGAATAATATAAGTAAATTAAGTAACAAGTAAGAACATGTTCATTTGTCTGTCACATCATTAAGTTTATGGCAGTGTAATTTTTAAGCTTAAAGGAGATGAAACGTAGGATAGAGGAAGATATATTATCATATTGTTACCTTGATGACTGTTTAAAATACAGATTCCTAAGGCAATCTAATATTCGCCTCTTGGGGTAAAAATAGGTTAAAACATTGGGTTAAAAGCAATTCTTCCGAGTTTATACTAATCCCTCTTTTATCTCGTATACTTTCGACTTTTAATTGAGGATGGCGATTCGCCATCATTTGCCTAAAAAAGGTTTCATTAATCGCTTGGTCGGCATCGAGTTGTTCCCCCACGGATAATGCTCTGATAAACGGTTAGAAAACAATTCGGTTTGAAATTCAAATTGGATTCAATTTCAAGATAATCCCAAGTTATGGTCTGACAGTTACCAACGCCAATTTCTACATTTTATTACATTAATCTGTTTCTGTTAGACTTACATATTTTTGTTTTCAATAAATTGCGTGAAAGACTGCTGATTTCGAAGGCAATATATTTCAAAAAAGTAATGTGTATGCTGAATATTTTTTTAAACAAATATAACATCGTAAACTAAATACCAGAAACTTTTCTTGATAACGAATAAACACACAAGCTTGCGAGTGTTTTCACTAGAGATCGCCATAAAATAATAACTCCATATTAATATTCGTGCTGACACTAGAATATTATGAAGAGTATGTCATACAACAAATTGTTGCTGATGTCATGCTTGTTCCGTAATAAAAACTCCCCTCTAGTAAAGCAATCGATACCGGGTACCTCCATTATATATTTATTGCAAACAGGGTTTCGGGACTGCTGAGGAAAATGAAAATGGTCTCCTTACTTTATACAGCAGCCGCTAAGTCTTCTCTAAATTTTATACAATTGCGGAACATTACAGTTCCACCCAACTCGTAACATGGTAGGTAGACTTTTTGGGTTGTCAAGTTACGTCGTAGACCCACTTACTCACATTTTTAATCGCTTTCACAAACTCGCAATTGCCTGAGCTTTTGGCGTTTGTTGGTAATGGTAGTTAGTGACAGGTCGTGATCGATGACTCGCATGGTTATTTCGAAAATGTTGGCGTGATATGAATGTTAACCCATTTGGATTATAAAACAATACCATTAAAACGATTAAGTACCTAGAGTTTAAATCGTCTGTATGAAATATTAAAACAGTGTGCAATAAATTAGTTTTATGCTCACACTAAACGTGCGTTGGAAATAAATCGAATATTTACAAAGAAATAGGTAACTATTCTGAACAGTTCCGGTTGGCTTAATTTAATACCAACGTCCTTGGGCATTCGAATTGTAAATGATTAACATTTTTTGTCATCAACATCATTAATGGCTTTATTTAAAAAGAGCTCTCAAAGCCTTTATCTAAACGAGTTGCTTACCTGTACAATTTGATATACTTAGCAACTAAAGCCCAGAAAAGTAAATTATTCCTCTATATTACAAGTTCACATACGTGTAATACTCGATGGCAGTTAACTTTGCGTTTATATGGGCCAGGAGCTTTCAAACTTTGCATTAATTACCGCCGAGCAACTTTGCCCTCTGAACAAACTGTTCGGGCAATAAACATGTGCAATATCTCACTAATTAAGTTCCCTGTCCTGAAGTTAGCGCAAAACGAACGAAGTTTAATGAACGACACTTTTGTATAATACAGAAATCCTGTAGCATTCACTGATACAGTGAAAATCGTACACATACAACTTCAAGGTATTTCTAGACAATCGGAAATTGTAAACCTTTTAATGTTATCATCTTATCATAGAAAAACTGTAGGTGCTCTGTATATTTTCTGTGACACGAAATTTATTTGACCAAGCGAGCGAAGCGTCAAGTCAGGCAAAATTTGCTTTCGTCTGTCAGTTTGTTGCTACTCCTCTACAGGTCGTATTTTACAACCTATCTGTACGAAACTCGGTATACAGATTTTACGACTTTATAGAATTTTTAGTTTTCGGGGATTTTTGATCGGAAGGGTACTTCCTCCAAAAAGAGGCAATAAATGGACTACTGGATATCTCCGCCTTATCCGATTTCGATGGTTCTTTTTTATTCGAAAGTGAATATCTAATGAAAAAAAAAACATGGTAAATGTCCAGTTTGAAATAACTTTAGTGGTATACTAATTGTTGCAAAAAGTTTGTGCTCGCGAGGTCTACTGTTTGCAGAACTACTAGTTTTATTTAGCCTCAAATGATTGTAAATGGACCAAGTTTTCACTCCCCTAACGAAAAAGTTTGGCGCTTTGTAAACAGATCGCGGGGGAGTTTGCCGTTTGCATATAAAATGCTGTTAGCATTCCGGCCTGGGGATTAAACCACACGGACCGGGTACTACATTTCTATAGGGACATCTTGCAGAGAGATATGAGTCATCATAATAGTGATACAATTCTGACTTATACGCGTAACTTACTACGGATTACTCACAAATTCAATGCGTCACTTTACAATCCTTCGATGAGTCATTTGATCTTGCTTTAAGATGAATTATTCGAGGTCTTTATTGGATTCAAAACACTCATTTGAATACTACGAAATCGAATTCAATGCTTTAATAGTAATGATTTCTGAGACTAAAACTTATTTTAACGTAAAACAAATGCGGGAGGCAATAACGGCTGCTGTAAGTTACAGGAGGTCAACGAACTAAGAGTAAGGATGAGTCATCGGTCACCTTACCATTTTGAATTCACCATTCGCTTGCAAAAATATGTCTCCATGTTGACGATGAGACGCAAATGAACTCGCTTACTTCTCGCTCACGTATGGATGGTAAAATTCTTGATGCATGTTCCACTCACACGCAAACGCTGTATAGTTATTTTTGTGACGGTACTAATCACATTCCTCAGAGAACCTCTCAAATCTAACAAATAGGAGTTAATTGTAGTACTCGAATATACTCTGTGCTCGACGGGAAAGGAACAAAGCGTACATATTGAATATTCATTAATGATACGCCATAATAACGATTCGATTCGAGAGCCCTGCATTCCGCGTGGTGAGAGCCATTAACAATGCTGTGAACTACGGACAGGATGGACCGAGAGGGACGATAATTTACCGGAGTTTTACTGTAATAAATGAAGTGTAATAGGAGAAACTGTAGCTCAACACGCACAGGATTCGTTTGGTTCTTGCATAGGTTTGTGTACTCATTTTGTTGCGCTTTGATTTTTTGCCCACAACTATTTTTGGACAAAAGTTGTGGCAAGTATATACTTAAATTGTATCTGATACTCACCCATGCATGTAAAGCCCTTATAGCCATGTATAGCCTATTTTTCTTTACAAAACCTTTTCCTGAGCCAATCTCATTTCCAGCAACAAAAGTGTGTGTCTATTTACTTTGATTAGCTTTTCTCTATATAGAAGCCTCATTCACATTTCCAGTTTGTATAAACTTGACCCAGTTAAAATATGAGGGCAACTAGGAGAGCATGGCCTTCATCCAGTTTCCAATGCGAGCATGTAGAATATTCTGCCGAGCGAGAGAATACGTCAATTATACCGACTACACGACCTGTAGCATGTTTTTTCCCGACGTGAACAGCTATCGTGAAAATTCATTTCGGAGTTTCTCTCCGAGCATGTTCCATGTTGTTTGTTTGAATCCAATCAATTTGTTGGTTTTACGTTTTGTTGATCCCCTATGTTATTTTTTAGTTTGTTTTCCATGGTAACACTAGTGACACTGGTACACTAGTAACTAAATCAATGTTTTCCAAATTGAGAATATTCTAAAACAGTCAAACAAGATTAACCTGTTCAATACCACACTAACAAATTGTTGCTCATAATCAAATTAACACCTTTAAATGTCTTGATTCAGGCGTGGAGACTATTATCGAGTTACTGGATAATGTTTTTTGCCTTAAATAACATTAATTTGGAGAATGACGTGTAAACGATTACGAGGCAAGGTCGTCGATTAATTTCCGCGGTCATATCAAACAACACGTGACACAGATGACACGAACATTACAATAAGTTTGTTATTACAGAACGAATCTATGTTTATTATGCTAATGTTATATTTAGCCTCAAAATACGATTTACTTATCTCAAATCATTATTCAGTTTGGCTTTTAAGTTATGTCATTATAGTTGAGATAAGATAACATCTTTGCAAAAGTTATGCAATTCAATGTGTTCTCTAGTAATCCATGATAGATGTAATAAATTGTAATCCTTCAGCATCCAACCCCTGTTCTGGGTTTGTCGTAGCATTGCACAGTGATGAAAAACCAGGATGTAATATGTTCTTTCTAGATATTTAATCATTTTAATCATATCTCTTGACGCTACTCGCATCGAGTGCAATCCAGCTCTAGGTACTCCTTGAGCAAATGTAGTAATTAGAGATGGATAATCAGTGGACCGTATTCTAACGGGAGTCACACTTCAAGTGCAACGGTCATATGATATATTGAAACGAAATATCTTTAATCTTGCAGTATTAAATTTATTAGGAGTCTAAAGTACTCACAACTACATATACTTTGACAATGCAATTGATATGCAGTGAAAATCTGATGCAAAAATTAATACAAAAATTACAAATATTATAGAGAAACGCCTAAAGGTTTGACGTAACAATAACAAGCCACCATTATTACCAGTCATAGCAATAAAATGGTACAGTTTATTGCTACAGACGGTGGACTGCGCGATCAGGCTCTCGAACTTCAAGTGGAGCGATTTTACGATCAAAGCTTAAATAAATAAATCATTTTACCCACTTTGACAAGGGTTTCATAACAATTGTGATTGATATCGTCGTCAGCAGTACGAATAGTCATAAATTAAATGTGCCTGTGAATGCTATAATTACATTGAAATGACTCCATATCAAAATTAGATTCAATGATTTGGTCGATTCGTTGTAAACAAACATTTCGTTCGCATTCTTTGTTCGCAAACAAAGAACAAAGTTTACCGTAGACTGGAGCACTCTCTAGTGAAGTTACGTGCGGTGGCTTCAACTGCAAGTCGAGTGGAGTGCTTGTTCAACATGTCTCCTGTGAAGATGTCGCAACGCTCTCGCTGCCTGCCAGCAGCCTTCCACTTCTGTTTAGACTATTGTATACGTATATCCTCATGCTTACTTATATAGATTTGTATAGCATTCAGTACAATATTTTGAGACCAAACTACTTAAAAAATTCTTTGATGACTAGCATGAGCACCTGTGTTTATTTGTTTGTAAAAGTTGAAGACTATGCTTAGCTTAAAGCTCTGTGGAATCAATTCATCACATTCTTAAGTGCTTCTCTTACAGAGAGCTTTAATTATCAAGTCAAATAAACAGGGTCTTTTCTATGAAAACTTTTATGAAGACACTTATAGGGCTTTGACACTTATTATTTAACATTGTATATATTTTTATATTTTTTACTAGCTGACCCGTTAGTTGTTGTCCTGTCAAAATTTAAATTTCGATTTTTCGGCTGTTCCTTTGGGTTTTTCCTAATTTTCTTTTTTTTCTAAAACACCCCAGTATTGAAGCGAACAAAAAATAACTGGTCAAGAGCGTGTCGGACCACGCACAATGAAGGGTTCCGTAGTTGGGATGAATTTATTCCAAGAAAAACTTAACATTGTAGTTAAAAAACATGTTCTCCCATACATTCCAACTAAAGTTTGTACGCACAATATTGAGAGATTTACCATGTTGTTTTAAGACCATCGACTTCTTATAGGTTTTCCTGTAATCTATAGGCATTGAACTATTTTCTATATGTTTTTCAAAATTTTAGGCTCAGTACTTTCGTAGATAAAGGGGGGGGAATGGTCAATTTTCGTCTATTTTATTAAATAACTTTAAAATGGTTTATTTTAAAATTATAAAAAAAAACATTTGAGACTCTTACAGTAAGCCCTTTGATATGTCACACGGTACAGTATGCAAAACTTTTTTTTTTAATTTTCTTATTTGCCCCCCAAAGTTGACCCCCATATTCAAAATTTATTTTTTTACGTTACTTACACGTCCGTGTTTGGGTCACAGAAATACATATGTGTACCCATTTTCAACTTAATCGGTCCATTAGATTCGGAGCAAATTGGCTGTAACAGACGGACAGACAGACAGGCCGACAGACACACGAGTGATCCTATAAGGGTTCCGCTTTTTTTTTTGAGGTACGGAACCCTAAAAACGAAATCGGTCGAGTCATTTCCGAGTTTTTGCGAGACTAATGCACGGCAATTGATTCTAATATATATATATAAGATTAGCCATTATTGTCCCACTGCTGACAAAGGCCTTCCTACTATCTTTCCAACTTTCTCTGTCCAGAGCTGCCAAGGACTAACCTTTATATTGTATAGATACATATTCACTTTTTAAAACAAACAACAATATCGAATCAAAAGGTTGGTTGTAGGTTTAAAATAATATTAGATGTTTAATTAAAAAAAAAAAAAAAACTTCTATTTTAATCGAGATTATTGTAGAATACGTAGGACGTGCATGTGTTCCGAGTTCGTGACTAGCGAGTATGATAAACAAATTCTTCAACAGTCTCGGCACGTCCATACTGAACTACATACGACTTATTATATTAATTCATTCTCCATATAATAATGTCTTGCTTATGTTCTATTACTTGACGGATATGCCACTCGTTTTAAAACAACCTACTTTTTTGCACTTTTATGTCTTAAGCAAACAGGAATTTTCATCTCTAAGCATCACATCACATCACACAATCGGTTCACGTCGTGCTCGTAACGCTGCTGTTGTGAATTCAAAATCATGTACCGTTATAATTTAGTGTTCGCTGTCTGGAGGCTGACGTTGAAATACCAGAAAAGCATTTGCCTAAAAACTTGGAGCACTTTTGCGAAATTAAACTGCTCGCTTTTTACATCGGCTACGTGGAATGACTTGTGGTTTTGTCATGTTTTAAAATATTTCGCATTCAGGTTTTGCCCAGCTCTGATAAAAAAGCCATTTATCATTCTGCTCCATGGTTGGTCGGTTTAGGTTTTATTTGTCTAGTTGTGTCGGTTGTTCCCGGGAGACGGTTGTGCTGTGGACGTTGTGGTGCATGCAGCGGCGCAGTGGGTAACGGAAGACTTCGGTTCTCGCTTCACAATTAGTGCCATGTCCCGTTACCGACGCATTGTCCGCTTTAAAACCCCACCGGTTATATTCCTTTGTGCATTCTTAATGGAAAGTTTCAGATTGTTTGTTTTGCGTTACGTTTAGTATTTTCCTAGCAAACTGCCTATTGTAAGGGTAATAATGGTATGTACGAGTATACTCCAATGTATTTACATGAATCTGTATAAACTTCATTGTTCCCTGCAGTTAAAGCTGAAACTCGAAATCATGCTTATATTAATCATATTTTTTTTTTTTAATATTATTAAAATGGGCAGTTAATGAATGAACTGGGGCTGAAGTGGATGATTTCATTATGCTTGACATTTATGAAGGTGCCTCATACACACATACTAGTCTGTTTATCAAACCGCCATCATTAGCAATCTCTCAATCCGATCAGCGCCGCAACGTAGGGCGTCTTTCAGTGTTATCTAACGTTCCTATTCCTATCAATTTGTCATTAAGGGCTCAATTTCAGCCTTCTGTTTTAATATAATTATAATTCAACTAATGCTCGACCGTTAGCGATGCCGTGCGCCCTCGAAAAGGGACCGCCGGAAATGTATCACCGTGAAACGCAACTGCTTCCTGAATTCCAATTAAACTAATTTTGCATTAATAATAAATTAGAAAGCTATATAGAACGTATTATATAGGCGTTGAGATTTTAATTTAAAGTTAACGTTCGTCAGAAATTTGAATTATTTATCCTTGGACAAATTCTCCATTGTTCCAATACAATATTATGTATTATCCCAGGTTCAGTGGGAGTATAAAATATCGAAACCTTCAGTCAGCCTTCATAGAAAACCAAGGACACCAGCCATCCGCCCGGGCCGGGCGAGACCTTCCTTTTAGCCTTGGACGAGAAATGTGCGTCTGAGCGTCATGCCCTTGAGCCTCACTGGAAATTCATTATGATTGTGATACCTTTTTTTCATAACAGAGTCGATTCTTTGGAAGAATCTCCAATTTTGCTTGAAAACTACACGAAAACGTCGAAAAGTTTACAAATTGTCGACCCCCTGGCCCCTGACTATTGCTTACTATATTCCGCCTGCTGCCATAACATGTTTATGAATGAGCTCAGTATCCACGTCGATCGACAAAAATACCTGTTTCTGCTTCATTTGTCTTCATGTATTATAATTTATTATTCCACGAGTCCACGACACACATTTTAGCACGCTACATTTTTTTGGAATATGTATCTATTTATTTCTTTGCAATATCTACTCTTCTTCTTCATAGCAAACTTGTTTAAAGCTCTTTTTTAGGTAAGTTAAGTACTCACGTATGTACTTTTACGATTTGCCATTCCCACAGGAGTTACACCTATTCGTTCACAGATTAGCGTCACAAAATCACGTTAAAAAATTGAGCCTCGTACTGAGAAGTATTGAGCCATCTTTCCTAAGATATACAGTAGCTCTACTATAATACCTAGCTAGTGTACAACCTAATAATATGACAGAATTTGCTTCCTTTAAAATTTTCAGTCTTCAGTCTATAAATCATTTAAACCGCATGATCCATCACAAGTCGAATTTGAGAACGTTTCATGTCCGATATTTCGACTAACTTCGGATGCTGATTTGATATCAACCAAACTATACTTCCCTACTAGATAGAATATAGTCCATAATAAAATTATATAAGTATATTGTACTATATCCCATTAAATCCATACATATGTAGGTACTAGGTTATCATCTGCCTAGCCTTTTCCCAACTATGTTGGGGTCGCTTTTCAGTCTAACCGGATGCAGCTGAATACCAGTATTTTACATGGAGCGACTGCCTATCAGATCTCCACAACCCAGTTATTGGGTAATACGATACCCTTTGGTAAGACTGGTTGTCAGACTTTCGGGCTTCTGACGACACGTAACGACTTTCTCAGATCCAAGAATGACAGCCGGGCCCAGGGCCTTTCCAAGGCACGGTGAGTTCTTGGTATGTAAAGATGGTCACCCATCCACGGACCAGCCGCGGCAAGCTCAGCTTAACCTGATTTATGGATTTATTATTACTTAGCCACAAGCCCCTCCTAGCGTGTAGGTACTAGGTATATCTCATAATAATATAGGTATGTAAAATCCTGAATTTAGATGTACATACATGTAATAGTCTCAGGAGGAAGTCCTACAAAACTGTATTTCATCAATGTCTAAAGGACATCAGACATGCTACAATAAGCATTAGTGGTATGCCGAGGAAATGGGATTATTTTCGGGCGGATATTAAATTATAGCCGGTGATAGCCGGATTACATGGTGCGGGTTCCATTGTAGTCGAAAGTTTACAACCCAATTATCAGCCACGAAGAATAAATCATGGTATCACTAAAAAGGATAGGTTCAAGTGGCTATAAATTATTCTAGAGGGACTCTAACGCCTTTGAGAAAGTGAACAACTATTAACATTTCCTCTAGATGTAATAACATGACAGTAAAAGGCCCATACATTTATTTGTAATTATGTGTGGACACAACACGTGGTTGCGCACGCGCCGGAAGCTCGGGATAGTCGATACTACTTGCATGACATTGTTCAAGTGCCGACACCTGCCGCCTCCGATCATGCGGAGAATTTCAAATAGATGACTCCAAAATAATTAATTGGATACTAAATTGAACTTAATGACGTAAACGCAGGCCAGTGTTCGGGTCTACTTAATCAAAATCATATACAGGTGGTCATAGAAATGAATATGGTGAAAGAATAAGAATAAATTTATTTCGCTTTTACATTCAAGTGGATTGAATTCCTAAACCTCACACAATTTATAGGATTCCCTGTGTAGTAAGATCCAGGCTCCTTCGTTCCGATAACAATATACAGGGTTATTGGTAAAACACCAACAACCTCTTAAGCGGTCATTGTACTCATCTTTATGAACAACTTTTACTAAGGGACCAAACCTGAAATCGCGAAAAAAAAATCGGCTGTTCAGTACATTTATGTTAGCATAATTCGTCAAAAAGTACTGAACAGCTGATTTTTTTTTCGCGATTTCATGTTTGGTCCCATAGTAAAAGTTGTTCATAATGATGAGTACCCCTTAAGATGTTGTTGGTGTTTTACCAATAACCCTGTTTATAAATGAATCGCCGAAATGTATGTACGCGCATAACTTCCGAACGACTGCACCAAATTAGATAATTATTTTTTTGTTGTGTTTGTAATTGTCAGGACAAGGTTTGTATGAAAAAAAATGTTTGAAAAGTTGCCGGAAAAGTTCTAAAATTTGGGAAAACTGAAAGTGCATTTTCTATGGGAACTTTGTAGGTATGTATTATTGACATTTTGACAGGACAACGTTTGTCGGGTCGGCTAGTTTTATATAAAAAGGTACATTTTTAAAACTTAAAATAGGTACAAAAGGAGTATGCTGTGATTTGTGTCAGTTGGAAACAAATGACTAAATCATTAAAAGTGAAACACTCAAAAACACAAAAAGCTCTAAGTATCGAGCGAGTGCAGTACCGTGGTAGTACTGTACTCATAAATAAGTCACTGATCACAGTGATACTGATCAGTGTGATCACTGATGTACCAATTGAGAAACCTAACATTGGTGTATTCTAATAAGGAAGCCCACTAAGAAGCGTCCGCGCGTGTTCATTTAATTTCCTCACGGTGACCGCGATAACCGCATGTTGGTTCAATGTAAGTAATTAATTTTACCAAGCTTCGTTAATGCGGTCGGGACAACTTAATAACGCCGCGCCGCTGTTCGCGTTGGCAATAGCAACGAGCATGTCCGTGGTGCACTCGAACACATCTGACATCATACATTCTGAATTTGTATTGTTCCACAATGTTCCGCTGTTGTGCTGCATATGCGTACCTACCTCATTGTGTTCACCAACAATGTGATGAAATTCAGTTTATTTTTTTACATTGGTGTTGTGATTAAACAATATAAAGTAAATTTTTCGTCATACATATTATGTAGTCATTATTTAAATTTGGTTTCTCAAGCCTGATTTTTTTAAGTGTTATGACGTTACTTAAGTGATATAAGTATTATACTAATATTACTAATGATATGTACAAAATATATATCAAATGATAAAAAATAAAAAAAAGGAAATGGATAACGAAATTAAGCTCCACTTGTATTCACCGTATTGATTAACATAGAAATTATGCAGGTGTGTATGCGTTGATATTACATATGTATTTGACTTAGTCAAGGTTGGCAGCCGCCCGCACTAAACGCGTCCAGCTACCGGAGCCTGGTACGTACGCAGCTCGCTCACAAATCTCGCCAATCGATTGTTCCAGTGGCCATGAACTCGAACCTCGTCTCGCACTACCCCGGTGTTCACAAGTAAAATAACATCACGTTCCTACATCCAATTCAAGAACAACACCCACTTTTAAAATACCACACCAACTTATTATTACAATTCCTCGATATGGGGTAATGCGTAATATACTCTTACCACAACTTATAAAGTTAATCGAAGCCTGGAAAATTAACACTATTCATGAAGGAGAAACTTACTGGGACTGTCGTGACAGCAAGGTGTCGCCACCGTCTGGCGCCCGAAGAAAAAGTTGCACACTTGCAGAATGGAGACTACATTGCGTTTCACGTTGCGTCATATATGTTTGAAGCAAACGCATCTCGACCACTTTTTACGTTGCTGAGAAACTGTCTCAATCAACTTTCAACGTACTAAGTAGGTAGGCAATGTAACTTGCCTTTATAAATGGATGTGCAGTCATTGACTTTTTTATCTTTTCCAAGTCACTATGCACTATATTAGCTTTGAAATGCATATTGGCAGCGTTAAATGAAACTTAACAGAAACATATTGTGCAGTCTAATCGGAGAAAATACAATTGGCCTCATTTCGCGACCCAGTTACTTCCTTCAGCGAATATTAGAAAACATGTTCTAAAAGAAAAGGAGCAGCTGCATCTCGCTCCCCTCACTCTAATCATTGTTCGTCCAAAGGGTCGTCCGAAATGGGGAGCAATGGCCGAGTAAAAAAAACTGTAATAAAAGAAAGCATCCAGGTACCCACGGAAGGATCTATAACGTCATCCTATTTAGCTGCTGATCAACTGATCATAACATTATTCTCATATTTACTGTTCTATATTTTTGATCAAATACGAGGGCGGGTCAATAAGTCCGTGACTTTTGGAATAAAACACAGATTTTTTGATAAATAAATCATTTTATTTTTCAACGTAGTCTCCCTTGAGCTCTATACACTTTGTCCAACGCTTCTCCAATTTTTTTATCCCTTCCAAAAAATATGATTTGTCGAGGTCCTCAAAATAGGCCTTTGTTTGAGAGATGACTTCATCATTGGAGTCAAATCTTTTTCCACCAAGCCATTTCTTCAGGTTTGGGAACAAGAAGTAGTCACTCGGAGCCAAATCTGGAGAATAGGGCGGATGAGGGAGCAATTCATAGCCCAATTCATGGATTTTTGCCATGGCAACTGCACATGTGTGCACCCTTGCATTGTCTTGGTGGAAAAGAACTTTTTTCTTGGCCAAATGAGGTCGGTTTTTTTTCAAATCGTCATTGAATCGGTCCAATAAGTTGGCATAATATTCCCCATTGATTGTTCTTCCCTTTTGAAGGTAGTCAATGTGGATTATCCCGCGTGCATCCCAAAAAACAGTCGCCATAACTTTATTGGCTGACAAACCCACCTTGGCCTTCTTTGGCGCCGATTCACCCTTAGAAACCCACTGTTTTGACTGTTGTTTGGTCTCTGGTGTATTGTGATGGATCCATGTTTCGTCCACGGTTACAAAACGGCGCAAAAACTCCTCCATATTGCGATTAAACAACGCCAAACCTTCCTGTGAAGTTGTTACACGATTGCGTTTGTGGTCGACTGTGAGCAAACGCGGCACCCATCTTGCGGAAAGCTTTCTCATGCCCAAGTGATCATTCAAAATTGAAACCACTGAGCCATGCGAGATCCCTACGGCTTCCACAATCTCTTGCACTTTCAATCTTCGGTCGGCCAACACCATATCGTGAATTTTTTCGATTGTTTCGGGTGAAGAGACCTCAACTGGGCGTCCAGGACGTTCGGCATCTTCAGTGCTTGTACGGCCACAACGAAATTCAGTAAACCACTTTTTTACCATTGAAATCGATGGTGCAGAGTCCCCATAGTATTTATCAAGCTTAGCCTTGGTCTCGGTAATGGTTTTTTTTCGCAAAAAATAATGCTTAATAAGCAAACGAAATTCACTTTTTTCCATTTTTTCCTCAAATTACTGGGTAGTCTGATAAAGATAGCTGTCAAACACAAACTAACTGACGCAGCAAGTTCAAATTTTGACAGATGCCTGTTGACAGGAGTAGTGTTGCTTTTTCAGTAAAGAGGTCAGAAATTCAAAAAGTCACGGACTTATTGACCCGCCCTCGTAGCTATTATATGTGAGCTTTTCATTCCATCTTTGCCATTTTAGCTGCTACCCATTTTAACATATTATTTGTATCTGCCTTCTCTTACAGTAGGCAAACTTTGAAACGTAGACAAATTACCAGGTATAGATTTGTCATAGTACCTATAATATAATTATACATCTAGAGGTGAAAGCATGCGGGCATGCAGTAACAACTAACAGCTCGCAATGCGTACAATGTAGTGCAATGCGGACTTGTTCAGTTATGACGATGACATAGCCGCACTCCTGTTCATCTGCTAATTGAAATTCTTTGATTCATACTGGCAGCTGTAGTTGTCTACCCTATCAAGCTAAATTCATAATTATCATTTACTCAATAATTACTAGTGCTAATCACGTATATTAGATGTTTGATTAATTAGACCATCGGCGTTAACTATACACATGCATGGTTGGATTCCAACTCTTGTTTTGGATCAGACGGAGAAGAATCTTTATAGCTTATTCTATTACAAAAAATCTCAAATTCACAAGATCATTTTACCGTCAATTTGAAGCCTGACATTTAAAGTATCCTCATAATATATTCCAGGATTCCAGACTGACGTCTAAACTATCTCACTTACTACACAGAAGCTGTGTATAATAAACGCCAGGATCCCTTCATTGATAGCTCCCCTCAATATACGTCGGACTGCTATTGGAAGTGCATTAAAGCTATTAGTAAGTAGTTAGCGCATTCCACATAAAAAGGCAGACCCCTTATAGGGGAGAGATTCTGAACTCAAATTCACTATATTGGGTTTCTGTTTAATATAGGTAAATATAGAAGAATACGGATTTTAAATACAGAAAAACGTGCGATTGTAAACTAAACAACCTCGTTCCTACTCCATGGCAATGAACACCCACGCTGTTTTGTGATATGAATCATTTAATAAGCTAACTTCACCATTTACGGCGACAAATAAATCACGATTAAGGTACTTCGACCTGTTAACAACTCATAATATTATATTGTAGTTGGCTGTGACATAAGCGGTCCTGAAAACTTGGATATTTATATTAAGGTTGGTAAATTTATGCTCATGCGTATCTGTTGGCACTGGCAGTCCACATCTTACACGGTCACGGAAGGTCATCACCGAGCTTGTTCCGTCAAGATCAGGGCCACGCGGTCACCGGCCGAGCGTGTTCTACGGCTCACTGATCGGTTACTTCATGACAACAGTTTTTTTATTCTCTCCCTTGGTCGTTCCCGATGATGATGTCATTTTCTTATCTTTAGAATACTTAGGCCGTCGCGCTTTGATGGTTAAATAATTACATTAATTACAATTGCAAATACTCTGACAAATACATTTCCATACTTTGTTATCGCTGTCAGAACTACGTTTCCAAACAATTTGTCCACAAAAACGTGGCATTATTTATTCTCAATTCACGAGTTACACTTAAGTGAATATGGTAGGAACGTCTTAGCTATATAGTAGGAGCCTTTCCAGGATATAGCAGTCATTAATGAGTTGTCTTCAAGAAATTTAATAAGCTCAAGTAGGTATATTTGTTGTAGCAGACTTGTGAATCGTATCGCAGGGAGGCGTCGCGCGGGCGCGTATCGATCGCGCCGCCACCGCGCGGCCTGCATACGAATACCAGAATCGCCCTCCGTTCAGCCCCTTATCAACCACTTCCACCTACTAGATCCCAAGCCCTTCGTTAGTGTCGTGACCTCCTTGATTGTTGTGTCAACTCTGCGCTGAGTCGCTGACTCAATACGACTTACCAAGCTACTAAACTCCAACAATCACTAAGTGTGAAAACTGCGATAAAATTCTAACAAGAGACTTTAAAAATATTAGCAGAAGCGTGTCTATTCTAGCACAATTTTTGTCTCTTGGATGTAATGATGACGCTAATTTACAAAATGCTTTCCCTGTATGTACCTTCGGTGCGAAAAACGTGACCTCGTTTTGTGCAAATTAGACGCACTACATTTACATAGACATAACGATGAGGTCACATACAACTCGTACAACTATTATCTCTAAGTGTACGACCTGAGTGAAAAAGCGTCCAGCGGGGCGTTTGGCGTTGCGTGCAAGCGTCGAAGAGCGTTCACCGAGCGCCGCTCGGCCGTCACTCAGGGTCAGGACACTCGCGAGTGTTTGCATGTGTCGCACCGCACGCCCCGCCCCGCCGGACGCTCGAGTCGAGCGTGCACTCAGGCCGTACACTTAATTATTAACAAGCAGCTATGCCTATGAGCTAATTGAGAAATAGAAATAGCAAAACAAAGCTTGATACACCTAGGGTTAACGACACAGGACACTGGGACAGGCATTTGCTGCATTTTCCGGTTAAGGTGTCTTAAGACATGCGTGCGGCTGAAGTGGGCATTATTGAATTTCGGTTTTTTCAATTTTTATTTTCTATATTCGCACACAAACAATGCAAATGTTGGACGAATGTTTTCCCTAATAAATGCACAGTGGAGTAGAGAAAGTAATCGCCTGAAAATAGAGCCGGTAAAAGCGCTATTAGTAACCCAAGAAAACTTTAAAATCGTTTCGTGTGAAAAATTTTATATTTAAAACAAAGAAATTTTGAAAAAAAAAATGTCTTCGGAAAAATATCACTTAATGTAGTAAGTTTGTTTGTTCTGAACTAGTTCAGTGGTCGTAAATTGTTCATACTTTTAATTTTGAATAAGTGTCAGTGTTTTAATTAAACTATCTATTGCGTATTATTTTAATTTTTAGTTTTTTTTTACAAAAGGCATTTTTCTGAAAAAAAAAACAGGCATTTTGTACATCTTAGACAGGCATCCTCCCTTACATAGATGGTAGTAATACACCTCTGTCCGGTTATCGTACGTCTAATTGTTTATAAACATCGTTACGAACGCAATCCATTTTAGTAGATGTTGGCATCATGAATAGCCAGTGATTGTAGTTACGTTACGACACGCTATCTAAAGCAAGTGCTATGAAAGGGAACATGAAACTAAACAAAAAGTCCTCTAGTAAAACGATCCATTTTGCATTTTTTACTCCTTCATTTTATTTTCATTCTATAACACCGCAAGGAACCAAAACGTATTTTTTGTATCAAAATGTTGATGCACTTTATGCAAATCTGTATCAATTCTGAAACAACATTCTAGCTGTCTTGTTAAAATTGTCATAACATTTATATTTTTATCATCATCGCCTGCAATTTAGAAGCTTTCTTGTCTGGGCTATTTAGCTGATTATGTTTCGGGGGTGGGTTTCACCCTAAAAATTGAAGCAATTTTCCAGCCGAGAACTTGCCTACTTACTGCGTCGCAAAATGTCTCCGTGACGCCTGCACCCGACTAAGTAGGACAGCCAAGCTGTGTGGGGTCCATGGATTTATACTCGTGTAAATTACATAACTGGGGTTTCGAATCCAGAATATTAAATTTGAAGTAATGTATTCGGCTACAGGTTCCGGGTAACTTTAATTTAGCTGCCAGTAAACATTCTCTGCATACATTATACTCGTAGACTAATTAGCGACAAAAATTTGCGATAGTCGATTGTTATTTTCTCATTTCTCTTGAAGTGGATCGAAGTAATGATGAGACGGGAACACTTGTTATTTTCAATTTTGATTAGTGCATTAAACTATCTTAAA
The DNA here is from genome assembly GCA_948252095.1 of Dicycla oo. NCBI lineage: Eukaryota > Metazoa > Arthropoda > Insecta > Lepidoptera > Noctuidae > Dicycla > Dicycla oo. The sequence continues at coordinate 25,716,021 of OX411712.1, read as the reverse complement.
ATATATAAACTGTACAGTATCGATGCATAACCAGCAGCAATTTGATCGAGCAAACGGAAATGGCCAACTAGAAGCGGAGGCGACTCGATGAAGGCAATTTAGCGAGACCTCCCGGAGCATCGTCTTATTAACAATCGCGTTATAATAATCGCTGGTTACTAAAATAACTCACAGGTTATCCCAATAAGGAATAAAACTATCAGTAGAAATCGTTAAATACATATACTAACATAACATATAACTTTAGCGAGAGTATTTTCAGATTTTGAAGTTAAATCAGATTTAAAAATAGCAAAAGTGAATTTAGATGTTTATTTTAGTGTGTAGTGTTCCAATGACGTAGTTGCAAGAATAGACTCGCAGATCAATACGACGACACCAATTGGTCGTTGTCGCAACTCGTGACAACAGAAGCTTCAGCAATCGAGACATTAGAATCTGTTGCTGTGTTTACAATTGTTTGCGTCGCATAGGAGGTTTGACTGTGAGAATGAAATCTACCAAACGATCTGTGAATTTTATGATAGCAACTACCTACATTGGAAAAACCCAATCAATATCTCTACCGGCTCGTCCCAAACGGTTGGTATGGTTTTTTTGTTAAAACTGTTTGCCGGATTTCAACACAAAGTGAATTCCAGCAATTGTGTCGGCACATTATTTGTATTGACAGTATACACGTGGATCCGCAGCTGCAACTTACGTTACGATGTAGAATAACAACAGTTACAATACACCTTCAGTGTCCTCTGCCCCTAGCATAGCAGATGTTTGCGCGATTTTGCACTTCGATAACAAACGCGTCTTATAAAATGCAGTCATGTTATCAAAATTAAATGTACGAAAAAAGCGATAAGATCAATTTCTAACAATGCGTTTACACTAGTAGGTAATGTGTTTCTATATATCACAAATACTTATAATCTCTATGATATATTTTTATGTTAGTCTCTTTGTAATTTATAATTTAATAGCAATTGGCATTCCTGCATATTTCCAGCTTGTTATTTTCACTGATCAACTTCGCCGTAATTAGATGACGTAGGTATTTCTAAAATAAGAACTATCATAAAGTTTAAATTCGGTCCATAAATGCTGACAGAAAAACCAATAGATGAATGAAATTGACGTCTACTTATTACTACATTCGTATTGATAATCCAAGATAAAACTTTAGTACCATTTCAATTCACAGTGGTGCCTCTAACCTGAACCTCCGAATATACTTTCGAACATATTTTGGACATTGTTCATTCGATTAGAGTTACGATTGCATAAGTCGTGTATCCGAGTGAACCGGTTTATAAGAAACGTGTCAGGAGATTCTCTTCTGAGTGCTCACGATCCAGAGAATGCTTGGAGCGCTTGAGACCTCCTATAGTGTTCCTCGGTTGATAATCTAACTGTTTAATGTCGATTACGTTGAATCTTTTTCCACGGAATGATAGAAAATAACACTTCTTACCAGGCATATCGAACGGCTCATAGAAAATAAAGCAGATGAAGGTAAAAACAAAACGGGATATCTCCAAACAACAGTTACAAGTTCTACAAATTAGATTAGGTTAGTACATATTTCAATTTAAATAAATAAAATAAACATTAAATAAGACTTCATTATTAAACTTTTAGAAAAACACATAGTTGTTATTCAGTAAAGGTTTTATTGAAAGTTCATTTAATTACGACTCTTGTCTTACCTGTCAGAACGATACTAATCGGCGTCAATATAGCCAGGAAGAGCAGTGAAGGCTCCAAGAAAACTCACAGAATTCGCGGTTTTTCATACACAACACTGTAACAATGTATCAATCACTTTGCAGTTAATACTTGGATATGAATCCACAGTTATTTGTAGTTGACGATTAGAAAAAGAACGCTTCGGATAGGTGTAGCACGGTGACAGTACGGAGCTCAACGATAGGACACACCGCCGCAGTGCGGAGTCTCGGGTAGACTGGCGGGACAGGCGGGCGGAGGCCGGCCGGAGCCGGAGAGACCATGCTCGAACGAATGACGCTCGACACCCCGCGACTCGCCGCGCCAGCCGTGCGCTGCTGCACTGACCGTTTGTGGTGTCCACACTGTCCACTGTGTCCAGCATCGGTCTCACTTGTCCCAATATATTTTTATAAACTGCATTATTGGATGCTAGATTTATTTAGAGACATCTTTTTATTTTTCCTGTAATCTTTTCATAAAGTTCTATCACACAGAATAATTTCAGATTTTTCTCTATTGGGCGGTAATTTTTTTTTTTATATTTTTCATCAAAAGTCGAAAACTATGTGGCCTAAAAAAAAAGAAAAAATGTTTGAGAATGTGCAAACAGCGCTCTTTTATATGATTATATGATACCTCACATGCCCTAGTAGCCCCACTTCGAATTTTTTGTTTAATCGAATCTGTAAGACACTTGATAAAAGAGTCTTTGAGAATGAGAAAGTTCATGATGTTCAAGGTCCAAGCAGAATAGGCTCTGTCAGCTAGTCCTCGTATTTGCAAAATGTTGATCGGGCAGAGTATTTCATCATAACTCTTTTAATAGGTTCCAGTTTCTTCCCTATCAGTTTATCACATACTTGCATAGGTACTCTTCAAATGAAATAACTGGATTTATGGTTTCCAAAATAAAGATACTTACAGAAATTGTAGTCACATTTGCTTTTTAGGGTTGCGTACCACAATGGATGGTAAAAAGGAACGTTTATGGTGCGACACAGTCTGTCTGTCAAAGCTGGATATCTCAAGAACCACTAATGCTAGCAACTTGAAATGTTGAATAGTTTTAGATGACGTTTGCTCAACTATTTTTCAAATAACATTTTTTTTTTTTTGCAACAGTGACTGAAAGAGGGTCTTAAAAATTCGAAGTGGGGCTACTAGAGGGCATGTGGGGTATCATATAAAAGAGCGCTGTTTGCGCATTCTCAAACATTCTTTTCTTTTTTTTTTAGGCCACATAGTTTTCAACTTTTGAATAAAAATGTAGAAAAGAAAATTATCGTTTCCCCTCCCCCCTTATCTCCGAAGTTTGCATAGAGAAAACTCTGAAATTATTCTGTGTGATAGAAGTTTATGAAAAGATTACAGGAACAATAAAAAGAGGTCTCTAAAGAGCACAGTTTTTTTTTTAATATGATGGTACGGAACCTTCGGTGCGCGAGTCCGACTCGCTCTTGACCGGTTTATTATTAACTTGCTTGGTTCATATGTTTCTGGTTACAAATTAGTAATTCATTTTTCAAGCAATTCCTGACATCCCATTGAGCTGAAACTTGGCATACTTATTCATTCATTAACAGACTTTGGTCGTATTTGATCTTTTTGCCATTGATACGCTAAGGCCTGTGTTCACCAACATGCAAAATACCGGTTAGGTATTTAAACAGCTGGTTTATGTCAAATTTCCTAAGGAAAGAACTAATTAAATATCTAAACAGCCGTTTAAAAAGTCGGTGAACTTCACCCCAAGAAAGAGAACTAATTTGGTCAGTCAGCTTATACAACGTAGTAGGTGGTACGTTGGCGCCAGCTTAGAGCGGACTTAAAACATTCTTAATTTTATTTTAAGCAGGTATACATTGCTATAATAACATTGGACCAGTGGGCGGTGATTTCCTACTCGAATACTTGATGCCTACTTACATGTCATAACATATAAGTAGGTATCGGGTATTATTATTGTAGCCAAGGTAATTGTGATGAAGAGCAAAACTTAGTTGACCTGCTAAGGTTTCGCAGAAAAGCGGCTTACCCTTTTTATGTAAAACCTTCGCTGTCGCCGTCCGACTGTTAAGTGTCGGCTATGATTAAATTATTTCAGAATAATTAAACTACCGAACGTTAGCATCTAACTCGCAGCCATATACAATAATAACTGTACCTATCTTTAAATATACATAGGTATACCAGTGACACCATACATACAAGAATTTCTTAGTCAACAAAAAATACATAGTTACAACGCCAATATATTATTATTATCAGTTTCGTAACTATAATCAATTAAATAGCAGACTAATCTTGCATGCTGTCGATCGATGTTATCATAAGAGAGTGTGGTTAGTTAGGTATTACTTATTGATCATGTAACTTCTCGAAACCGGTTGGAGGCTGCGAATTCGCAAGTCCATGTGACTATGGCAAATCCACAGTTGTGAAAAAAAGTTACGCACGTAGGTACGTATCTAATTGTATAGAAAAAGTTTTATAAAAAATGTATTGAAGTGTCGTATAATATAATTATGTAGGTAGACAAGTAATATAGTCGGAAAACCGATTTGCTAACTTATAGTTATAGAAAGAAATTTATAACCAAACACTGAATATTTATGTGGCACTCGGGAGTAATTATTTTATTGCACAGCAAGGTTTTATTTTAATCGTCCTATCTAAAGGATTTTAATAAGTGAAATTCCGGGTAAATTAATTAGTGAGCCGGTTGTAAGCCGGTAAGCTGACACTTGACTGCTTCGGGAAGGAACCCACAGACACATTTGTATGTCGCATAACTAGCTACCAGGTACCATTAAATGCTATTATCGCTGCTTTGCATGAATACCCGCACAAACCAAAATTTTGAAATTACTGGTTTATAACACAGCCAAATGCATAATAGTCCTTATTTCATGGTCAGTATGACTCACATTCATAACGGCATAATCGATCGGCGGTTTTGCCGTTATGAATGTGAGTCTTACTTCCATGAAATAAGGACTATTTTGCATTTGGCTGTGTTATAAACCAGTAATTTCAAAATTTTGTTTTGTGCGGGTATTCATGCAAAGCAGCGTTATGTTATTGCAGTGGTCGATCGGAAACAGAAAAATAAAAATTTCGAAATGCTTGGTCTACCTATGATTTTTTTAAATTAATTACTGTCCCATTGCTGGGCAAAGGCCTCCCCAATTCCTTCCAAGAACTCTTTAAAAATATTGAAATGCAAAATATTTTTTTGGGTAGGTATTTCAGAAGGTACTTTTACAATAGGTAAATACATGTATTCTATTCGTAAGCATATTCGTGAAGAAAACAAACTAGGATGCTTTTAAGACAAATCATATTGCAATATATAGAAGTCCTTTGTTATATTTTTGGGATGATTAAGAAGCGCTCACATAATTATCTAAAGCATTATTATGCATCACATTTCAATGACTTGAGTGAAGACCTAGGGACCCTATGACATAGGGTCATAACGGTCCCTAGAGGCCGCCATACACGGACTGCTTGAAGCAGTCAGGATGGACTGCTGCAAGCTGCGACTGCATAGTGAACTACAGTCTTCTACGTACACACATACACGAAACCGCTCGAGCAGTTGCAACTGCTTCGGAAGTCGTGCGGTCAAGCAGTTGCAATGAGTGCTCCCTGCTTTGTTTCTTGAGCAAAATGGACGACAAAGATTGTGACGCGCCAATCAGTGCAATTAAATCGCAAGAACTTATTTGGAATTACTCATGATGCTACTGATTTGAATGACGAGCAGTTGGTATCAACTGCTCGAGCAGTTATCAATGGCAGCTTCAAGCTGTTACCTATGACTGCAAGAGCGGTGTTGATCCGTTGAGTCCGTGTATGTCGGCCCTAAATCTTCGTTCTAAAGGTAGAACTACGAACAAAATGTAGTATATGGTATGTTTTAGTTTTAACGATCGTAGTATTTTTTTTTTCATAGTTCTACTTATTTCTTGCAGTATTTCACCCAACAAAGTTTAGAATCATAGTATATATACATTACCATGGTCTTGATCGCTACCACAAAGTTACAAGCGTTCCTAAAAAATTCTGCTACTCGATACAAGATGGCGCTCTCGTATGTTTTATTTCAAAATACAAAGTAAATGATAAAGCAGATAAACTGAGTGGAAATTATCTCAAAAGCATTCTCATAAATAGTTTTATCACAGGCAGAATTTAATTACATGGTATGCATTGTGAAACTTATTTGGTAATAATAATTGTAATTAACGCCATCTGTGCTTGCTTAGGTCAATAGCCTATTGTTTAGATAAGTTGTGGTAACACTGAAATTATCAATAAATATCTAACCCGCGCCAAATATTTTCAACACACATTATATCGAGCTTTTTACAATAAATTCTTTAAAAATATATTTCACAAAATCGATAAAGGAAGGGGTTAACGAACTCTCGAACGCGCGCTGCGCATCTCTATCAATATCTACAGTCACCGCAGTCGCCATTACATATCGCTTGTTATTATTGCTTTTGAGAAGGAGATTGCTTATGTCAAATAAACAGCGCGCGATTATAATTTTCTTGAAGCAAACATTCTTGAGTATGTTTTAAAAGTTGACGAGTTCGTTAATCGAGTAAGGATCCAAGGTAAGTAATAACCTAGATAAATTGTTTCTATGAAACACTACCTATCCTATTAGTTTATTACTTTGACAAACTTCTATTATATATAAAAAGTTTTATTTACATTTTATTTCTAGATGGCACCGCCTCGTCGCATTCTAAGGCAGCAGTTGGAGATTCTGATGGACTTTCTAGAAGAGAATAGGTACATGTCTAAAGGCCTGCTACCTGGTGCGCCGGTGTCTCATCAGAAGACGCGGCACAAGTGGGCAGTGCTGGCCAAGCAACTGAATGCGGTACAGTCAGGGGCACTGAAGACCCCTGATGGCTGGAAGAAGGTGTGTTGTCAATATTTTATTATAAATTATTTTATTATTATAGGTATACTAAACTAAATACTGATGATGAATTGGCAACTACCTACTATAGGTATATAACATTTTTTTTTATATACAATAAAAAGTAATAAAACGAATCGTACATTTTATATTTCAGTATTGGTTTGAATGGAGACACAAATGTAGAAAAAAAGCAGCAAATGCCCGAAGATTCCGGTCAGGGTCCGAGGGAGGACCAAACAGATGCATACCACTCAATGATTTAGAAGTGAGAGTTCTGGAACTAAGTGGAAAAGGCTCTGTTGCAGCCGGTGACTCATCATCCAACCAACTTGATGATTTTCTGGCAGAAGACTCGGATTCAGAACCTTTGGAAAACCTCAAAGTACGGTGCACACCGGCTAGTGAGAAGATTAGACGGTCTGTCACTAGTGCTCCTAGATCACCTATAGGTAATATAAACATGTTATGCATAATATTACAACTTTCCTGAAAAGAAAACAGAATTCACAGAAAACAAAGTACAGTAAAACAATTTATTTATATTTCAGATGATGAACCTCATGGTGTTTCTCCACCACCTAAATGGGCGATCGACTTTGAGGAACGTAGAGTAGCAGCTGATGAGAGAATGGCGGATGCACTGGAGTCAATGGCAACTACAATGAGGACTCAGGAGGAACGACGAGGGTTGCTAGAGGAGCGGATAGCAGATGCGCTCACAGCGATTGCAGGAACAGTGCAAGACTTAAACAGTGGCATACAAGAAGCTTTACTACACTTGCATCCACTGCAAGCTAACAGAACAGAGTTGAAAGGAGATGTTTTTTTATAGACACTAAATGAATCTGGTTTAATGTGGTACCGAGTGTGTGTGTGTGTGTGTGTGTGAAAGCTGTATGAGAAATTGAGAACACTGTGTAGAGTAGGTCTACTTAAATATGATTTAGGACAGATCACACAGGATTGTCATGTCAATAGCTCCTAAGTCCTAATGACTTGTAGGAAGGTGTTTTGACACATTAAGGCTGGCATATTAGCCCCAAATTACGGGATTATTCCGATCTGTCATCCTGCTTTGTCCCCACAGATCGGAAAAAGTTTGATCTGTCCCCCGGGACAGATAGGAGTGTGAGAATAGTATAGTGAACAGGGGGACAGATCAATTTTTTTTTCCGATCTTTCCTTCTAAGGGCGTTTGTGCACTACAAGGAATTTTACTATCCGGCAGTCCGATATGGCACGCCATAAATGTATGTACTAGTTGGTGCACCATACCTTTTTACCGTCCGAAATTTTACTTTTCCCCATTCCGGACCTCACTCATCGTTCCTAGCGTAATTACGCGTGCGTGGCGTGTAGTTTCAAAGAGAGCTACCCTGAACTGCGCCGCACCGATCTGAGTAAAGACGGACCAGTGCACAAGGCAATGGTCCGTTTTTTTTCATGCCACATCGGACCGTAAAATATCGGACTGCCGGACAGTAAAATTACTTGTAGTGCACAAACGCCCTAAGGTGACAAAGTAGGGTGACAGATCGGAATAATCCCAATTACGAATGAACAGATCATTCATATAATGTAATTTTAATTAATGATATTATGTAATGCAAGTAAATAATGTAAAAATCTATATTAGTAATAATCATTAAACTATTTAATTCCCAAGATTCTTTTTATTTTACCTAAAATAAATGTAACCTTTGTATCAGAATATAGGTAATAGATATTCCATGTTATTTTTATGTTATTATATTGTACTTCTGCTGTTGTGTATCATAATAAAGATTTATTATTACACACTAATAAATTAAGTATTCACACATTGGCTATTAAATAGCTATAGATAGTTACCTACCTTGTATAGAAGCTAACAAGAAGCTAGAACACAAGCTCTGCTTAGCTTGAGGCTAGACGGCGTTGTGTGATAGTTGTGGAATATATAATATATATTCTTACTTATAAAAGAATAATTTACTTATCTAAGTATATAAATACACATACCGGTAAAACAGGGCTATTCGGGACTAACGTTGATAATGGCGAAAAAAAACATTTTTTTTTTTAACGAAATGACGAAATATTTCCGGTTTCTTTTATATTTTTTAGCTTTTTCGGTTTTATTGGAAAAAAAACATGAAATATATACTGGCAAATTTTCTTGAAACTTTCGAATAAAACATTGAAAAAAACAACGGAATTCGAAAGAAACGGGAAGTTTTGCTGTTTTTTTCTACGCTATTCGGGACACATTTTGATATATTTTAGCAAATATCTTGTTTATATCGCATAAAAAATTATTTGGGTCTCGGAGAACCCCTTACTTCTGCAGATATAAGTACGTTTAAAGTAGCAAATTACAACACGAACAGAAAAAGTAAATTAAAATAAGTAAGGCTGTCCCAAATATCACCGATTAAAGGCTTTTATGGACAGCACTGAAAAACGGATATTTAATGCATAATCTGAGCCTAAACAGCCACTTCAAACGAGTCTTTCGATGTTTGGGACAAAGAATAACAAAAACCACATCAAATATGTTTTTAGGGTTTCGTACCTTGAAAGTAAAAAACGGAACCCATATAGGATCACTCGTGTGTCTGTCTGTCCGTCTGTCCTTTGCTCCGAATCTAATAGACCAAGTTGAAATTTGGTACACGAATGAATTTCTGTGTCCCAAGCACGGACGTGTAACGTAATTAAACGAATTTTGAATATGGGGGACATATGAAAATTTAAAAAAAAATGTTTTGCAAACTGTAACGTGTGACATATTAAATGAACGGGCTTACTGTGAGGGTCTCAAATGTATATTTTTTATAATTTTAAAATAAAATGTTTTAAAGTTATTTAAGAAATTAGACGAAAATTGGATCGAAACTATCGAGCCTAAAATTTAAAAATAATACAGAAAATAGTCCTATATCTATAGATTACAGGTAAACTCTTAAAATAACATGGTAAATCTCTCAATATTGTGCGTACAAACTTATATTTGCAGTTGGAATGTAAGGTGGGAGAACATGTTTTTCAACTACAATGTTAAGTTTGTTCTTGGGATAAATTCATCCCAACTACGGAACCCTTCATTGTGCGTAGTCTGACACGCACTTGGCCGGTTTTTTATTGTAGGGATTAGTAGAATTTTAAGAAGAAAAAAATATGTTTCAAAATCCATTCAGGGTTTTGCGCTACGGGAGAAGTTTTCACACATATGTAAAAAACAGGAGCTGACTCTTTTACCATAATTTGGAACTAAACTGTGAAATATACTGGATATGACGTAAACTATCAATGTGTTTCTAGAATTTGCTAAATAAATCCTACCATACCTACCAACAGAAAGTTCGATATTATTGTTCGAAAAAAATAAATCCTGGGTCGTCCCAAATACCCCCCAAAAAATCCAAATAGCCCCGCTGTACGCTACATTACAATTATATTAATACAATTATTGTTCCGTTCCAGGCATGGAGGCGTTAGAAACGAGTATAAACTATTGGGAGGATGCGCTGGCTGCGTTCTCGCTGGGCGCGCGCGGCGGCGTGTCGGGCACACTCGCGCTCACATCGCCCGAGGAGGCCGAGTTCTGCCGGGAGATACAGGACCTACTGCAGGACGCCTACCTCTTACAGGTACCTACTGTACCAATACACCAGAACACAAACGCGATGGCCCAGAAATATCTACTGCTGCAGGTCGTCATCAATCATCATCCATAGCCCAATTTCATCTACTGCTGGGCAAAGGTCTCTCTTACCTTGTGCCAATCCTCGCACTCCAGTGCCGCATCATCAATAGCCCGACTTCATCTACTACTGGGCAAAGGCCTCTCTTTCCTTGTGCCAATCCTCCCCTTACAACTTAGTCAGACGAGGTTACTCCGATCAGCCAGTGCCGATTGAGGAGCTAGAGCTACATCACAAACAATATCTTTACCTGCTATTCTGCTTTTTGTGCCACAAGGCATGTGTGGCAAACCATTCGTGACGTATGCCTCGCCATGTCTGTGCAACGCTATATGATTATTTTGGCGCGGGACCAAAATTAAAGCATAGCCGCCATCTTGTTTTGTCAATACACAATGATAGTGAAAATATCACAAATATTTACCAAAGTCGTTCTCTGTCATTCAGGCGTCAACAGATCCTCGTAGAGCTTGTCTACTCTGAAATGACGCGCCCCACTATTCACATTTGTGTAAGTAGGTACACTACGGTAAATGCGGTAGTGGGATGCGTCATTTCAGAGTAGACAAGCTCTAGCGCTGTACGCGGCTATAAAATATGTCTGTCTTATAATTAAATATAATTTGTCTCTGTCACCTCTGACCTAGACTAAAGTCAAGAGCAAACCCATCACAAATAAAAAATATTGAAGTTACGATAGTTGAGCGGGAAATCCGAGCGGTTCCGAATCCGTGTTGTTGTACGCTCCAGGAGCGGTGCGAGCTGCTATTCCTGGACCAGCGCTCGGTGCTGTTCCGCTCAGAGAGCGGCACGGGCGCGGGCGGGCCGGGAGCCGCGTGCGCAGAGGGCGCGGCGCCGGGCGGGCGCGCGCGTTTGCTGTCAGCGCACACGGCCTCCTCGCACACGCGCCGCGACCACCACTCCAGCGCAGAGTCCTTCGCCTCGGCAGAGGATCAGGTACGAGTCCATAGGTACTAATTTCTTATTCTATACCTATACAGGGAGGATTTTTGAGACGGGGCAGTAGGGCAGGGACCGATAAGGGTAACGCAGATTGTAGCATGCATTGCAAAAATCCTCCTTCTTCACTTTAGTACTATTTCTATAAACCGACGCACACAACAGGCGGGTAAACATAGCACTTTTTTGGATGAAAATACGTTGCGCTGTGGCCCTTTGTATGACAATATGTTGCGCTGTGGCCCTTTGTATGACAATACGTTGCGCTGTGGCCTTTTGTATGACATTACGTTGCGCTGTGGCCCTTTGCGACTGTAATCTGCGCTTAGCTTAATAGTTGTTACAGAAAAACGTTCTTAGGAGACTTCGACGTCCTTAACTTTTTGAGTTATTGCTAACAGCATTCACAGATCAATCAATCAGCTGTTCCATACATTTGACGTTATACGAACATAAATGTAAGGAATAGCTGATTTTTTTTTGCGATTTAAGGTTTGGTCCCATAGTAAAAGTTGTTTCTTATCATGAGTAGAATCATGCGTTTAAGTATTGATCACTAATCCAGTCACCTTTAAGCGGGTTGCAGACCGCAAACTAAGCTTAATTAGTTTAGCTTAGCTCACATAGCTGGCTTAGTTTTTCATACTTGCACCAACTACTACAACAACTATGCATAGTTTGTGGTCTGCACACAAGTATGAAAAACTACTCCAGCTATGTGAGCTAAGCTAAACTAACTTAGCTTAGTTTTTGGTCTGCAACCCGCTTTAAAGTAGCGAAAACAAAAATGTCCAATAGAAAATTTGTGAGTTGGACTCATTATCCAGGGTCCACCCACTCACTCAACATTTATTTTAATTTCAGGTTGCAGACCTTCGAGACTTTGACGATCTTACAGAAGCATTACCAGAATTAGAAAACTTGGAATTATATCAGGCCGCTGTAAAACAGTTTGAAATCGGCATTCCTTACAGGTAAACTTTTTACAGCTTTGTAAGACAATATTTTTACATATTTACATTTATTGCCTTGCTTAGGAAATCTGAAAGAAGACCCTCAGTTGCACTTGCAACCAACCACCGAGCTAACGAACTTAGGGTCAGCGTTGACAGAACTGCAAGATGCTCGATGTTCCACAGAACAGATAAAAGAAGGTTAGAAAGGAAATAGTTCCTGATTTGTATCAGAACGCGCGTCGCCGTTGTCTCCCACTCTTTAAGGCCCGTCCTCCCTAAAATACGGCGAAACTAAGTAACTTTGTGTCCATTTTTTACAGTAACTATAGCAGATTTTTGATAGAAAAAAAATGCAATAATCTACAGTACATAAGAAGTGATTTCATGTGTCCAGAAATCTGTTTTAGTTTATATAACTAAAGAAAAAAAAAGCTAAACACAGGTCTGTTTTTTCTAGTTTTTACCATATTACTCCTACAATTTTCATTAAAATTGTTCATAAATTTATACAGTTCTCTACAAAATAATAAGAAATGATTTCATGTTATTACTTTTTTTAAATTATTTTTATTTTATTTTAAATTAATTTACAAAGCAAATCCTTAGCGGCAAATTTACGCTGCGCCCCGCTCTCGCCCAAAATCTCAGTGCGGGGCGAGACGTGTTGCTGGACGGACCTGTGCTGCTTTGCGTGACGACCTCCTCGCTTCGATAAACATTGTTTTTTTGTGAATAGTGTAGCCACACGGACAGTTTCATTTAATATTTGGTATCTTATCTACCTAGTTACGTGACTATATTTTTTTGTGTGAATACTTTTACTTTATTAATATTAGTTAGTGTATTCAGTGTGTTTTGTTATAATAGGTTGGGGAAAAAGTTTCTTCGCATTTTTTAAGAAAATTCAAAACATTTTTAATATAGTTTATTTACATTTAACTAAAGTATGTAGGTACCATTTTGTTCGATAACTTTTTGCCATCTTGTAGGTAGGGACATGATCCCATTGCTATAGAAATTTTGGGACTTCTGGTCAAAATACCGCGACAAGAGGTTTTGGCAGTCCTCTCGTGATGTTAACCTGACACTGCCTAAAGAATTCTGAAGAGACCGAAACAGGTGGAAATCTGAAGGTGCAAGGTCAAGACTATACGGCGGATGCATTAACACCTCCCAGCCAAACTATCTTAATTTTTGCTGAGTGGCTAAAGATGTGTGAGGTCTAGCGTTATCATGATGAAAAACCACACCCCTTCTGTTGATTAATTCCGGCCGCTTTCTCTCAACTTCTTGCTTTAATCTCATCAGTTGTTCGCAGTAGAGTTCAGAATCGATGGTCCTGCCTGGTGGTAACAGCTCATAATGAATAATGCCCTTCCAATCCCACCACACACACAGCAGCACCTTGTTGCGAGTTAACCCGGGTTTCGCCACAGTCTGTGAAGCCTGACCGGCCTTTGACCACGACCTTTTTCGCACGTTCTTGTCATACGTGATCCACTTTTCATCACCAGTTATCAGCTTCTTCAAAAATGGTTCGGTTTCATTACGTTTTTCAAATGCGCCAAAACTGTTTTGTGGTCAATTTCCAGTTCTTCAGCTACGTCGTAACTACTGATATGCCGATCTTGCTCCACTTTTTCAAAAATGGCATCCATTTTATCCGTAATAGGGCGACCAGAGCGACGTGCATCTTTGACATCGAAATTTCCGGATTGAAAACGCTTAAACCAAATTTGTGCTACTCTCACAGACACTACACTAGGTCCATAAACATCGCAATTTTTTTTTCGCGGCTTGCGTTGCATTTTTACCTTTTTTGTAGTAAAATTTTAATATGTATCGAATTTCTTCATTAGATTAACTCATCTTGACGGTACGAAAAACAAATGAAAATCACACATTTTCCTAATTTGAATTTGGAATTATGTTCTTTAAAATTTAAACTTTCAATGATACCAAAACCAGCCAGATACATATAGCCAAAGAGATTTTATTACAAGTTCATACATACTATAATGCGAAAAGACTTTTTCCCCAACCTAATATTATAGTAAAAAAAAATGTATCGAAACAATCGTTTTCTAAAGCATGGTGTGTTCAAGATGGGAAGTAAACAAAGACAAAAAAAAAACGAAATCTCAAAAAGAAGATGGAAACAGGGAAGAAAATGGGACAAAGAAACATCACGATCCCCTCAACATACTTGCTCATTAATGATAAAAAAACGAAGGAACATGAAGAGGTAGAAAACCAGAAACCAAATACCAGAACCAAATACCAGACCCAAAGCAAGATTCAAGTAAATGAAGAAGAGAAAGAAAATACTTTTTATTACTCTACTGACTTTCCGAATGCTTCAATTCAAGAATTCGGTAATATAAGCGATGATGAAGAAGTTCAAATAAAAAGAAGAAAAACATTGACCGAAAGACAATTAAATTTTAATGAATTTTGAGTAATCTGTCAATAAACATGTTTATGCTGCCAATATTGGTTTTCTTTTTGAAAGACATGCATATCAACAAAAAAGTTATGATACTAGCAATGCCCGCAACTTCGTACGTGCAAGCATTGAAATAAATGCCGATACCGATTGTTTTAGCTACTAATATTCTTGGTTCTTGAACATATCCTTGGACACACACTTCTTGTCTTATAGTACCTACATTTTTATTTGAGGAGTAGGCTCTTTCGCTATCGTCTAGATGTACCTCTAGGGTTCCATACGAGTATCAGGTCCTACATAACATGAATTTAATATCATATAGTGTTCAAAATCCCTTACCCTTTTTTCGTTCGCTTTTTAAATTCATCTCTGCGCTATACAGGTTGCTCTAAGATGCTATTTTAGAAAATTATAAATAAATCAATAAATAATAATGTTTAATGAAATTAAAATATCCTTATAAAACGAGATTGTGGAACCATATACGTGTGTTGATTTCATGTCGCCATTGCAGCGCCACGTTGTATAATTGTTAACTTGTAGAAATGTACAGACGCCAGCACATCAAGCTACTACAATCTGTCAGATTTCTTTAATAGATTTTAGACTTTATTGCTAAAGCTTTTAGGTTCAAGGTTGATTGCGAAAATCTGACAGTTTCGGGTAGGTTGACCTGCTGGCGTCTGTACTTTTATTTCAGAATGTGATTGATGTGACTAATAAAGAAATATCTAAACAAGATGTTTTATGTGTTGCCACTCCTTAAAGATTGTAAAGTTATTTTTTAATACCTTATATGTAGGTATTTATAAAAACATCTGCGGTCTTACTACAAAAGGTTTAAAAACATGTTCAACGCATGTATAACGTCAAACTCCATACATAAAAAAACATAAAATACGCGTTGAACATGTGTTTAAATCTTTTGTAATAAGACGGCTGTTATTTATTAATTACTCTATGTCGCGCGCGGCAGTAATCGTGTACACCCTAGCGAAGCATCGCGCGCGATGTTTAGGTTCGGGTGGTGCGGGGAGTAGTACAAAGCTCCGCCCACACACGCAAGGTCGTTGGCGCCGGTAAAAACCTTAACTTCACTACATGCAAGAGACCAATGCCTAAGCGGATTACGCATACAAATAAATAACACGCACTTAGATCGTAAATTTGCTATTGGTTGTCACACTAATGCAATCACTGCGTTTGACGTACGTCATGCACGCATAAAAGCACGCTAGGGTGGGCGACTAAAAGATCGATAGTTGATATCGATAAAATTAATGTACTCTTGCTTTTTATTTTGCACGTATTGTTGACTATGTGGACTTCTGTAATGCATGTTGTGAACTTTTATTCATGCGAATATAGAAACAAATAAATAAAAGTGGATCAAATAAAAAATACATAACTGAATTTTAAAACCAATTTTATTACTTATTAACATTAGGATTTAAAATGGAATATTTACCATGTTTATTAGAGAAAGTCGGTTGCCTTTCAACCTTACATTTCCGGTACTTATCACCAGTTCAAAAAGAAAAAAATTATTGTCCCTGAAATAATACGTATTTATTAAGTAGCATACGCTTGCTCTCCTTTAAATTGGAGTTTTTCAAAATGAAATGCAATCTAACAGTAATATACTTTTCTATAATAGCCTTAGTTAGGTCGGTCACATGGCTCGCACTAGGATATAAGCCAACCTGATGATGACTTATGCTGTTAAATAAATCAGTCCCAACGAAGCTGCGCATAATCTTTACTGTTAACATATGCTTGTTAATATTTCGGAGGTTTTCGGTGTACTTTTTTATAACTGCTTCTGATGTTTTGCAGATTAGTAGCAGTTCTTTCGAAGGGTACAAGAGACCTCCTTTATCTTTTGCAACTATAAATTTATGGTCGGAATTTATTTCACTTGATAATAAAGCTCCCACACAAATGTCACAATAAATTTTTTTCATTAAAATGTGTGCTATATATCCCGCAATGTGACTTATAATTTGTTGGCTAAAATCAGAAATATTTTGGAAAAATAAATTTATGTCTTCATCATCATTATTTTCGGAAACCATATCAATACCGTCTTCTATTAATCCATTATTAGTTGTTTTATTGATGCGTTCTATAGGCGACGATGCGCAATTCAGGATAGAAATATGTTCCAGAGCAATTTCCACTTTCAAGAGCCTTACGTTCATCTCACAATCGTATTCTTCAATGTCCCACCCACCGCACAGACTTCATTCACTCTTCCTTCTTCGTTCAGTCTATCTCTCTGTGGAATGCACTCCCCCAGGAAATCAGGATGGCAACCGACCGATTATCCTTTAAAGTTAAAGTTCGCGACCACATTCGCAAGAAGCTGGTAGTATCATCACAACGGTAATGTTTCCCAATGGTTTGTCTTATTTGTTTTAGTATATTTATTGTGTTTATATTTATATATAGTTAGGTGTATATATTATATTTATATGTATCTATATCTTTATATTTAAATATTTATCTATTCCTCATCTCTCGCTGTTGCACCTACCACTGTTTGTCTCTGCATCACCCAAAGGTCGACTGGTACAAAATGCCTATGGCATTAAGTCCGCCTCTGTACATTTTGTGTGCTTAAAGTATTAAATAAATAAATATATAATTTCTTATATGCTGCCTTAAACTGGCGCGCCGTAGGGTTATTGTTGGCTCCGCCATGTGACCTTATATTGCCAAAAAGCATCTCGAGGTGGTCTTGGCTAATTTTATACATTGGCATATAAACAAGTACTTGAGTACGTATTATATGATTATAAATATGTTTTACTGCTTCGGCGCAACCAATGAACCCAATAAAGCCTGTTTTGCGCGGGCTTTGTATTAACAGCCTATCGTCTAGACATTTTAGTCGTGATAGGTAGTCGACTGCTGTGTCTAGGAATCCTAAAAGTTCCATTGAGTTAATTTCCGTAAGCGCTTTCTTAAATTTAAATTGAAAAGTGCTTCGGGAATTGAATACGTCAAACATATTATTAGTTATCCTCAAAAATTTGCTTTACTGTTTTTAAATTCAGGTAGTTTCAGTTCATTGCAACAAAAGTCTATAGCATCCGCTACACTAAGGCTGAATAGCTGTGTTGCGAGCTTTACCTTCATTTTTTGATTTAGAAAATGTATGTGATGGTAACGTAACTTGTTAGCTAAATGAAAATTTTCTGTTTCCTGAAGCTTATTTAGTTCTTCCAAAAAAATCCACTGTATTTTATTGCCATCTGGATATATAAAAGTTTTATAGCTTTGAAAAGCGTTCCGCAATAGTTTGATCATGTGAGATGGATCCAATATTACCAAAATTGGGTCTTTAGTTACAGGATGGTTAAAAGTAATTCTTCGATCTTCTATAGAACAACCCAAACGTTTCACCATTGCTATATTAGCAGCGCATCCATCGAAAGTCAACGATATAATTCTTATACCAGTTTCTTGGATAAGTTCTAGACATTGTAAAATTAAGTCAGACCGCTGACTTCCTGTTATACCGTCCACAAGGAAATAACCAACGGGAACTTTGAAGTTACAGTTTATGCTTGTAACTAAAAAAACTAGAGCCTCTTTAGCTTCTAGTAGGTACATGATCTCATTCAACGCCAGTACCGATATCAACGTGTCCCACTAATTTTTCACCGTCATATTCTATACGTCGGCGTATAGCCATTTCGTCAATAGCTAACCCCGCAATTATGGTCCAATTTGTATTTTTAGCTTTTTGTTTCAACGCTTCGAAGGATTCTTTAGTAAAACCTGGGTCTCCTCCGATTTTTTCGTACCACTTTCTAAGTGTACGCCTTTCTGGTAAACAGGTATCGAAAGTTCTACGTATGTAATCGTAGGCCTTCGGTGAATAATAATGTAATGTCAACGCAAAGGTACGAAGCGCTGGGCTATATTTTTGTTTGCATTTTCCTCCAGACTTTTTTGTAACCAT
Source organism: Dicycla oo (assembly GCA_948252095.1). NCBI lineage: Eukaryota > Metazoa > Arthropoda > Insecta > Lepidoptera > Noctuidae > Dicycla > Dicycla oo. Next base: position 25,697,333 of record OX411712.1, on the reverse strand, counting down.
GCGTCGTGTCAGTTCTTGAGCCTGTTGATAAAAAAAAGTAGGAACGCTTTTTAATATTGAAAGAAAGCAAGAAAACGATCGACAAAGGCATACAAAATACGAACACGGCTAGTGTAAGAGTCTGTAATACCTGTAAATTAATATTTTTCAAACTTCATCTTTCAAACAAAACTTTTCTCGGATATTAACTAAAAAGTCTTCAATTTTATTAATTTTGCGTTTTAATCTTCTATTTTGGGCTTGTATTCTTTTTATTTGTAATCTCTGCTTCTTAATGATATGTTCCTTAGTGTTAATAATGTTTTATAGTTTTCTTTTTCTAGGTGAAGTTGCGTTTGAAGGCGATAATAACTGTTGCTGTAAATAAAAAAATAGTATATATTATTTTGTAACTGTGTTAGCACATTCAATATTAAAATGATTATTTAGGTAGGGTTTTTTGCGAATTATGTGATTTACTAGCTTTTTTTTGACAACTTTGTACGCGCATCCCGTTTTTTCCCGTTTCCTTTGGAATTTCGGGAAATCCTTTCTTAGCGGATGAATAAAACAACAAAATATCATTAAAATCAATGCAGCCGTTTTCGAGTTATCATAACTAAATTAAGTAAAAAAGATTCACATTACATAGATGTCAACAGTTTACATAACATTGTATGTGCGTGTAATTTATCACAGCATAATTTTTTTACCTGAATGCTTCGTGGTTTTATGGACTTATCTCTTCGTGATGTAGATGGAGTTGGTTTGTGGTCATCCACAGTCGGCTGTAATAAAAAAACAACGTGACTATTTTACACTTGCTATTAATGTATCTAATCAAGAAAAATAATGCAAAACTTTATTACCGTGTTTTGACATGTTTTTTCTTCTACGTTAGATGCACCCTGAGTTATGTCGGGGGTAGATGCAGTTTTTGTTACGGTATCACTGGTACATGGTAGTGATGACTGTAAAAAAAATTGTTTATTAGCAGTCATCAAAGAAGTATAAAAAACGTAATAAAAAAGGCATAATTTTCAATTTCCTTATTTTCAACCATAAGTGTTATAAAAATCAAATTTACGGAAGATGATTCAGATATTGCCATTTTTAGACAAAAAACTGATTTGACGAGACTAAAATGAAATTTTCTAGAACAAAATCAGTTTACTTACTGAACAACACATAACGATATATTTGTGCGGATAAGCGCCTGATTTTAAGTTTTTTTTCCCTGACTTTGTTGTTATGTAATTATCATCATCGAAATGTTGCGAACAAATTGTGCTACATTTAGTGGGGATCCAATCAATTCTACCAGTTGTCTCAATCCACAGTTTTCTTATAGGGGGATCTGTTGGAAACCTAAAACGTATTAAATCATTATGTCAGTTTCAATTGAAAAAATATTTTTTATATACATACAACTTAAATACAAAAAAAAATACAAAAACCTCACTCAAAATCTATGTTACTAATTGGTCGTAATAAATAATATTATTTTAGTTATAAAGTGTACTATTGATAATAATCAACTGTATCATAGTAATAATCGACATTGTTTACAAATTGGCACAGCGCTATCGATGCCTAGATTTCCTGGAAATGAATCCTCGGGACCATAGATTATACACTTAATACTGTTCTCGGGACTCTCGCGGTGAACGTAATACATTGCGCGATCGCTCAAGTAGTGCAAAATGGTACCCATCTATTGCAAGCAATACATAACTATTCGTCTGCTTGCGATTATATCATTTTTGTCTACAAACTTCATAATGCTAATGTTATAATTACAAATATCACAAGTATTTCAATGTTTTTGGACTTACCGGTGGAAAGAAATCCCTCCTCGTGCTACACACCTGGCTTGTTTTCCGACACGTTATAATAGCGCAAGACGGCATAATTTAATATTTTTGCGGAGCTTACGTACGCTGTCAAAACAAGAGCCTGATTGCTGGCCGGTAAAGTAAAGTTCGGTTGATATTGAGCATTTGCTCATAACCGCGGCGCGCGTGCCCCGCCCACAAGGCCCTTCTAACCTTCTTTTATCTGTTCTGTGCGATGTTCGATCTTTGGTTAATTGATAATGAACTGGAATGCGTCTGTAATAGAGTTGAAAATAGTGTGCAAGGTATTGTTTAATTGATAATAAACTTAAATGCGTCTGAAATAGAGTTGAAAATAGTGTGCATATATTATGTTCCTCGCAACCAGGCGTGAGCATGCTCGAGGGTCGATGCTTGCGAGCAGTCGTCGCGGCAGCACAATTGTGTAAATACCTACTCCACAGACACACTTCTTCAGTTCAGACAGAACGGGAAAATTCTCGCGCAATTTACTGGCTCCATTGAAAATAAGACTGTAAAGTATAAAATTGTGTAAAGTATAAAATTGTATGAATCGGCTCGCGCGAGCCGACTGTGTTGTGTGTTCATACAATTTATATTTTTATTCACACATTATATTCATTTATATTTTATTCATACGGTCCTATTTTCAATGGAACCAGTAAATTTTTCCGTTCTGTCTGAACTGACCCTAAGGAGGGTTTTCAAATTGTTCATATTTGTGTGTTCATAACTGTGTGGCCGTGACATTTTGAAATCGCCAGCGAGTCGACGGCGATCAAAGTCACCGCGTGTACATTTCCGACCAATTTTGCTTTGGCTATTTTTTAGTTTTCCTGTTTATGCAAAATAAACGATTTTTCTTTCTTCTTAGTTATTTTCTTGACCTGCCACATAATTCCCTATATACGTATGTTACGGTATAGTATCAATTGTCTGGCAAAGATTGCTGTTTGCAATAAGACCGCCTTCCTACTACATACGAGTATATCACCCTATTTGTAGTAAGGGTAGGTTTTTTTTTCTTCTTTATTTGGTGTGTAGTGAGTATTCTGTGTAGGACGCTGCGCACGGAAGTGGTGCAGTGCAGCTCGGACTCCGAGTTCCTGTGCAAGCTGCACTGCCTGCGCGTGGCCTTCACGCTGGTGTTCAAGGACGCAGCCGTGTGGGCGTGGTTCGTGGACGCGGGCAGGCAGGTGCTCACAGACCTGCTGCTGTTCGCTGATAAGGTACCAAACATACCAGCTGATGACAATATGAACTGCCTCTGGATTACTTCAGATTTCACTACTATAATTTTTCAATGAATTTGACTTCTACCACTCACTATCCTTATCATCATCATTTCAGCCGAAAGACAACTGACTGCTGGACTATCCATATATTTTTAGGGTTCCGTACCTCAAAAAGAAAAAACGGAACCCTTATAGGATCACTCATGTGTCTGTCTGTCTTTCCGTCTGTCACAGCCGGTTTTCTCCGAATCTAATGGACCGATTAAGTTGAAATTTGGTACACGTAAATTAATGAATTTTGAACATGGGGGTAAATTTTGGGGCAAATAAGAAAAACAAAAAAAAATATTTGCAGACAGTACCGTGCACATATCAAATGAAAGGGCTTACTGGGGTTTTCTGCCATATGGCTACCTGTGGATACTGGCGTGGAGAAATCTATCTACACCGGTGTCTACCGATTACACAGCGATGACCAGGAGACAACAGCGCTCTTTAATTTCCTCGTGGAGTCTACTGACGTAGCCTAGCAACGATACCCAACAGCGAAGCTTATTTTTCTGGCGGAATTCAACTCCCATCATAAAGAGTGGTTGTTCCCGTACCAAAAAACTGACCCTGCTAGGTTGGAGGCGCGCAAATTTGCTATAACGCTAGATCTAACCCAGATGGTGAATGCGGCAACGCGGGTACCGTATGTTGACGGCTATACATCCAATTGCTTGGACCTTCTGCTGGCATCTGATCAGGACAGTCATTCAGTATCGGTCTCAGCCCCGCTGGGAACGTCTGACCACTCAATCTGCCTAGCCTTTTCCCAACATGTTGGGGTCGGCTTCCAGTCTAACCGGATGCAGCTGAATAACAGTATTTTACATGGAGTGACTGCTTATCTGACCTCCACAACCCAGTTACTGGGTAATACGATACCCCTTGGTAAGACTGGTTGTCAGACTTTCGGGCTTCTAACGACCCGTAACGACTGTCAAAGATCCACGAATGACAGCCAGGTCCAACGGCTTAACGTGCTTTCCGAGGCACGGTGGAGTCTCGGTATGAAAAGATGGTCACCCATCCACGGACCAACCCGGGCAAGTGTAGCTTAACCTTATGGATTGACCAGTGTATCTGTTATTAGCAACAAGCTCCATTAAAGTCGTCAATACAACTCTTTAAAACCAGGTAATTCTATTGAATGACTACCTATTTCATGAAATCTTGACATTTGAGGATTATACTAACTTAAGGAGTTGTACCTATTATTTATTCTGTTGATTATAATTCTGTAAATACATATTTCTTACGGTCGCGAATCATATCAACATACTTAGAGAAAGCAGTGGTGTAAATTGCAAAAAATAAGAAAATTTTAATTTCGCCGGCTACACTGGCGCCCTTAATATAAGAAAAGCCAGCAATATTGCTCTTTTACCAATGGTAGACACTTTTCTTTTCCTTAACTTTTAATGGATCACTCTTCCAAGTCTAAAAACTGAGAAACACAATAATAACAGATAAATGACGGTAACTTCAAGTGTTTGCTTAGTAACCGACCTTTCAGGACTCCCCATTCACAGTTATGTTGTTATAGATAAATCATTCTAAAACTGAACGCCCCTCCACAGCGGTTACGCTCACATGCAAAAAAAGTGTATAGACGCAATACACATAATTGGTCTTTGTCATTGGTTGCTCATAAAGATGGGTAGCACACTGTTTTAAAATGAGGATCGTGCGAGGCACTCTTTTTACAAGGTGTGCTACCACGAATGAGGCGAGGCCGCGAGTTACGTTCTGTGAGTGTGTAAGTCGCGTGTGACTCGCTGCGCGATCCGCGACTCGGTGAGTGTGGAGTGTAGTGATGACAACGCGACATGGCACACATACGCAGTAGAGTTGGCACACACGGTCACTAACACTGCTCGCACGAGTGATGATGAGGGAAAGAGATGAGAATGGTTACGTGACGTCGTCAAACGAACGAAAGCAAAAGACGGCAATATTAAGCTTAGACCTTAACTCCTTTGCTTAGAATCGTTAATATTATTACGTACAATTGTATGTATAATACGTGCAATCGTACAAAATGTTATGTGTAGCTAATCTGTGGTGTGTGCTAGCACATCAAAATAAAAATAGTGAGTGACTCTTTTTATCCAAGAGAGTAGCTAGAACTGTGGTAGCACATGTGCTGAGTTACCCAACACCAGTTGCTCAGTCACCGGCGAGACATGAAAGTGGGACCACGCGTCGATTTCACCGCAAAAGTACGGTTAACAACATGCCAACGAAAAAGCATCGTCAGTCAAGTAAATCTTTTGTTTCAAATTTCAAAAAATCACAGATTTTTTTTTATGCAAACGGTATCTACCTGACTTGCACAAACGCCGAACAGCCGGATTTATCAGCCAACTAGTGTATAAATGAAAGGAACGCGCGACAGAGCGAACGTGTCGTTCCATACAAAGCGCACGCACCCCGCCGCGGCGGCGGGGAGCGCCCTGTGACAGACAGACAGACACACGAGTGATCCTAATAAGGGTTCCGTTTTTTCCTTTGTGCATGTGTTGCTTTAATAGCCATGTCTATGAGAAATCGTAAAAAAAAGAAAGCAGTGGTGTAAAAAGTGGCTAATGAAAAGAATTCTACACACACTTAAATTTACTGAATGAGATAAGAGACACAGGAGAAGAAGATCCTATTATTACCAAATGAAAAAGTCTGTTTTGTTCATGATGATGAACGGATGCCAAACTGAACTGTAACCTCTGTCTAAGTGTCATATTTACAGAGTCGCGGCGACTCTGTAATACTTACATAGATACAAGATAATACGCACACAAGTAAAGTGTTGCAAAAAGTATTTCCTCTCGCACATTGAAATAATCACGTTTTGTTAAGGGGCCCACATTTTTAGAATGGTTTATCTATACCTCTGATGTTGCGTCACGGTCAAAATCACAGTGATCTTTATTGTCTGTATTAACCCGTGAGAAGGCGCGCTATGAGCAATTTGCTCACACAAAAATCTAATTCAAAAATTTTTTGTCTTTCCCATGCCACACCAATTCAAGCACTTAAGTACCTTTCTAAATATTCACCCCCTCTCCCCTGACGCAATTCTCGATCCGCTCAGTGGCGTTGCGACCGCGCAGCAAGGCGTTTGTGGAGGCCGTGTACCAACGTGCGGCAATTTGCTCATCTCGCGCCCATCCAATTACTTTGCACCGAATATGTAAAATACATGTGTTCAGTGTGTTTCGAGAGGCACATTAGTGTAGATTTAATGGATGAATAACACTTTTTAGTTTTTGTTATGTAACAGTTTTTATTGTGATTTTTATGAAACGTGCCAAAAAAATTAATTAATACTAGGTTGTTTTGTTATTTGCGTTAGAAGTTGCTATTATGTTTAATAGTTTTGATTAAAATACTTGTTTTCTTACTTACTAAACCTTGTGTTATTTATTTAAATACATTATAAGCCAATAAATATAGAAACACTAAAAATATAAACATTTATGATAGTGTGAGCAATTTGCTCGCACGCGCCTACTCGTGTAAGAAAATTAGGCGCGCCTTCTCACGGGTTAATGTGAACGCAGACTTGGCTGCACCGCACGCGCCGCAGTCATCGCTTTTGTTAATCTGCTGCTGCTTTTGTTAATCAGCTGCGGCGACTGCGGCGCTGGTGGGTGTGCGAGATTGCATAGAACTTCATATGAAGAATTCAAATGCGGCGACTGCGGTGCAGGTCAGGTCTGCGTTCACCTTAAAAGGTTGCTGCTGTCAGAGGTTAAATAACTGTGAATGGATTCGTGTGTTTTCTACCCGTGATCCTCCGAGAAATACAATGCTGCCGAATTTAAATTGTACCTTTGTCAAGTCACAATACAGTCAAAAGCTTATTTAAAAAGATGTATTTCTTTTTATACGTGTTTATGGGCGAATAGTTTATTTATTCTTATCTTATTGGATGTTTGTTGCCAATCCGCAGTGGTAGCCCGCGGAATTCCAATTTTCTTGCGTTTTTTTGCAATTTCCAGGTCAGTGTCAGGTTGTATCTTGATCAAAATATGAAGTTAGATTTGCCGTCGTCTGATCTGATTTCCGAAATCAGACCAGACTACGGCAAATCTAACTTAGAGAGATGTATTGATGATTATTATGGCTATAATTATATAAATACATATATGTTACTGTCGCGAATCATATTTTCGAGGCTACCATTTTAATTCGGCAGCATTGTATTTCTCGGAAGGACCACGGGTATAAATAGGGTTGCAGACGAAAGGATTGTAGAAGATCTTGAAAACGTCTTCAACTTAAATAATACGTGGCCTCCTTTCCATGAAATGTTTTATTTTATTAGGAACCAAAGGAATTCTTGGTGGCGTACGAAGAAATGGTGTCATGGGCAACAGACGGAGCAAACTGGGCAACGATAGAAAGTGAACTTACAACCAAGGGCGTTAAGGTATAGATTATTTTTGCCATTCCATTCACTAGTAGTTACAAACTACATGTGCATTACGTTTGGGGATCTACATATTTACGGCATGACATCAGTACACCACAGATACCTATACCTACGCAGCCGTGAATATGGCACATCCGAGTTTCACAGAGACCCACAGATATGAACGACACAGACGACGCTCTCTATGAAACCAAACTGCCGCCCATTTTTTTTTTTTCAATAAAGCGTTATTATTATTATTATACCTGTAACTTGGCCGGGTACATCCTATGTTTTCCTTTTTAATTACTAGCATCAACCTATTCCATACGGCAATAGATAAATATCTGTTGCTAACATGATTGTACCGTATTGCTTCATTACTTTCAGGCCTTGACATTCTACGATGTGGTGCTGGACTACATTCTGTTGGATGCTTTTGAAGACCTCGCATCACCGCCTTCCTCGGTCCTTGCCGTTGTACGCAATCGATGGCTGTCAGATGGATTTAAAGAAAGTGTATGTTGACTCGCTAAAAAAAATCGTTGAGTGTGAGCCATGAAAGTATTATCCAATTTTATTCATAAACAATTATTCCAGGCATTAACAACGGCAGTGTGGTCTGTTATAAAGGCTAAGCGGCGGTACCTACAGTTTCCAGATGGCTTCATGGCGCATTTCTACTCTATATCAGAGCATTTGCTGCCAGTTCTCGTGTGGGGCTACCTCGGACCTAACGAGCGTCTTCGTGACGTGTGCGAGTCCTTCCAGTCAGAAATAGTAGGATTTATTGCAGACTTATTTAACTTCCAGAAATGTCGTTACACTAATGTAGACGATCTCTCCGCTGACATAATGCAACACGCTAGACTACGTTCTGCTAATATTACTGATAAATTAGCTGAAAGAATTTAAAACTATACCGCGCTATTATTGAAATGTAGTATTTGAGATCCAGATTTTACGTGCAACTTGGATGTCATAAGTATTTGCCTTTTTACCTCAAAATTTTCAGCTTGTAAAGGAATTTGTTGTTTTTAAAGGTAGCTATAATAATATTATCATTGTAAGAGAAGCTAGTAATTGTTATGTATAATTTAAGCAAATGTTCACTGCATGTGATACCAAGGCCTAAGTTTTGGTTGATACTAACAAGCACATTTCTTAAAAGGAGTCAGTTACATGGAATATAACATTCCTATGGTCATTCGGTTTTGTTTTATATTGTAAAATGGTGCATGTATAGTGCTCAAATCAATAAGTATAAGTCTTTAAATGCTTTTATTATTTAGTCGTAAGCTAAAAGTGTTCATTAATCTGTCTTTAAAAATACGAAATATTCTAATTGTAGCCTTTTGTTATAAAAGCTGCTGAGCAATGATCGTCATTGAGAACGTAAGCTCTACAAGGATCTTTTGGCGTGTGGCCAAAATCGGAACTAATGCCTAATCTTGTTTTTCAGTACGTTTCACAAAACAATTGCACAAATGTTTACCAACAGCGCCCCTGACAACGTCTCTCAACCTCTAAAAGATCCTGGTAGCAGTGTATGTACCTACTAAAGTCGGATTTTTAATTAGAGTAAAATGACACTTCTTCTGTCTTTTCGTTATAAAATGGAAACATTTTTTTTACGAAATGACAGCTAAGAAGTGTAATTTTACTGCAGCTAATTAGTCCGACCTTAGTTTGCCAAGAAAACAAGGCAACTGCCTGTTGTGAAATAAATGTCAGTCGCAAATATTTTTGGTATAGGTAGGTAGCAAAAAAAAAAAAAAAAATTATTAAACGGTCGTTTAGGCCTGAATTCCTCCTACGCTGTCGGTCGCCTACGTCAGCAAGAAATAAATAATAAAATACCGTACTTGCGATACCGACCGCTCTAAGGTACGATATTCATAGCGACTGTCACGCACGCGTGGCATTCAGCTTATCATCGATAACAGACTGAGGGCGCTGGCACAGTACCATGCTCGCTCGCTAGTCGACCGACGTACGCGGCGCTGACGAGCGAGACCGACGCGCGCGATACGCGGCGCGTAGCAAACTAGCGACGTACGCGCCGCTGACGTTAGCACCGCAGTGTGGTGCTATATAAAATACAATGTATGGTACGCGCGACCGACATCAGCGCAGGAGGAATGCAGGCCTTAGGTATACAAAATAAAATGTAAATCACAGCAATTGTCAGCGACATACAATGTACCATTACATTGTATTGAAACTCTTAAATCGATGTTTTTTATTTTTCCTATATATTTTGCTCTCCATACCCTAAATATTTACGGTTCTAATCGTCTATTTTTCATGGCAGAGCTATAAAGCCAACCGCACCACAAAATGGGCAGCAAGAAGGCAACGAATGTTTATATTTGAGTAGAGATCATTTAAGCTTAAATTGCATGTACGTATACGATATGTAACTTATGTGGTGTATGTACAGACATATCTTGTTGAGTCTGCATCATTATTGCTCACAGACTAAATATGAACGTGGCAAATTGTGAAATTATACTCATTAGTCGTCCGCTGGAGAAAAGTAACAGGTAGGCTAAGTCGTTTAGTATTGCTTTTGAGATACTTTTTTACACATCGTTTATTTTAAAGCTGTCAAGGCTAGAATATTCTCGTACTCGTACTAGAAGCATACTACTATCGAGCTGATGCTAGATTCCTTTCATAGTTATTTCACCTCTGACAGCAGCAATCTAATAGCACCCTTATTGTAACTAGGATAAACATCAATGTGATTGACTTGAGAATGGCAGCAACCGATCAGCAATTTTATTGCAATGACTATAAAAAATCACAGAGATTGTCAGTGATGCTTCCAGTCCGACCACTATGCATGGAAGTCGATCGCTTGGGATAAGCGAGCTAAATACCTAGGTGTGATCTTTGACCACCACCTTACCTTCAGTGAACACAAAGGCGGCTCGTTCGCGCGCTTCCTTCGCTGTTAGTAGGTTCCACTTCATATTGACCGCACGCATCAAGTTCAATCTACACCGCGGTCATACGTCCCAATCATGACCTATGCTTGTGTCGTCTTCGGACACGCTAAGCTAATTTCCATAGGGTGCAGACCTTCTAGAACAGTTTCCTAAGAAAGGTCACGGGAGCCCCCTTCTATGTTCGCAACGTGGATCTACACTTGGATCTCAAAGTGCCCATCGTAGCAGTTCATTTGACATTGCTATAAAGCACCCCCCAATCTCCCGATTGCGGCAGCCTCCTGATAGACTCTCTCCCGTATGCAAGATTCGTCGACCGAAGCATACTCTCAGCCCGCGCCGCTGAGCCTGTCTTTAAATTTGTCCCACCCTCCCCCAGCGGACGCCCTAAACCGAGGTCCGTACCCTACAGGGGGTGCCCTTAGCGTGTTTTGACTCACCCTCCCCCAGTGGACGCCTTAAGCTGAGGTCCGTACCCTACAGGAGGACCCTTAGCGTGTAGTTGCTTCGTTTTTAAGTTTTATGCCCTGGCGGAAGACCTTAATTTCCACGGGAAAGTCTGGAAAAGCAGCCGACAACCCTCCTAGCTTGACATTTATAAATCAGAGGTAAAATGTGGGGACCTCGTAAGCTACGCTTGCCAGGGTTGGTCCGTACAGGGGTGACAATCTTTACATATCGAGACTCCTCCTTGCCTCGGAAAGCACATTAAAGCTTAAGGCGTTGGTAGTCCCGGTTGTCATACGTGGATCTTTGATAGTAGTTGCGGGTCGTCAGAAGCCCGATAGTCACAACCAGGCTTACCAAGGGTTATCGTACTACCCAGTAACTGGGTTGTGGAGGTCAGATAGGCAGTCGCTCCATATAAAATACTGATATTCAGCTGCATCCGGTTAGACTTGGAAACCGACCCCAACATAGTTGGGAAAAGGCTAAAGGTAAAGTAACTGTGAAAGGACTGCATAAAATATACACGTGTAATATACATGTATGCTAGTGAACACAAGCAAGCTAACTAATCGCATCTATTTTTTGATGGGCGGGTGGAGGGGAGCGAGGGGAGTAAGGTCAAAAATAACTTAGTTATTAATGATTATTGGTCTCTTATCCCTTCTGGACTACAATGTTGAATCCAAAAATGTTGAATTTGTAAAAAGTTGAATTTACCATCTGGACCACAATGTTGAATTTGCAAAATGTTGAATCACAAAATATTGAATTTGTTAAAAACAAAAACTCTTTACTTGTAATACTTACCTATCTAAAAAAAACTCCACTTGTAATCAGCAACTAAAACAACAAAAACTCTTTACTTGTAATCTTTAATTTAAAAAAGGATAACTCCACATTAATTAAAACAACAAAAACCATTTACTTGACTTAATCCTTTTTTTTTTTAAATACTTCACTTGTAATCATTAACTAAAACACTACCTACGTGTAATCCTTAACTAAAAAAATATGAACATGTAAAAAGTCGTAAAAATGTAATTAAAATCCTAATTTATAACTTTTCTCAAAAATTACAAATTTTTCGTTTCAAGTTTTTTTTAATAACAACGAATATCTTTTATCGAATAATAAATCTTTTACTCTTCTATTTTTCTTAAAGGGAAAAACTCGACGATCATAATAGGTAGCTGCTTCTTTTAATAACGTTTTGATAACTAAAAATATATTCGGTGTTTTTGGAGCCTAGAATTTACTTTTCGGTGATACCCCTCACAGGAATAACTTAGTTGTTCTGTGGGTATCGTCTGCACAACTAATCAAATTGTGATCCATGCTGAACCACTGCTCTTCAAAATACTGAAGAAAACTGTAAATTTTCTGAATCTAGGGGCAGCATCCACAATATCCCGCCAGGCTGCTGTCATATGCGTCGGTGGAAGTAAAAGCAGTAAGAGCACAATCGTACTACATTTTTATCACATTTATAAGCAAGACTGTTGCTGTATTTCTTTTTGACCAGAAAGAAAGAAAAGAAAGAAAAAATATTTGTTTATTTGTCACAGAAAACGTGCATACAAAAAGTCATTCCCGCTCGTCCACACCCCGTCGTCCACACTGCGGACGACTGGGAATGTTGCGTTCTGTCCGTCTACACTGTGGACGGACAGAACGCATTATTCCCAGTCGTCCACACCCCGTCATCTCACGTCTAGTCTAAGAGTTAATAAAGAAAATATGATGATAGTATTTCCTTATATAATAAACATACTTTTAAAATATTATGTACTTAGCTTTATTACTTTAGTAAGGCAAATACTTTAAAAGTACATACCTAGTAAATCTAAAGCTTTTATGCGTATTAATTGCATTTAAACCGATATTGATACAATACCCAATATGTAAAAATAAAATGTGAAACATTCTTATGCTATACATTTAGTATAAAATACGCAAAAGCTTTAGATTTACTAGGTATGTACTTTTAAAGTATTTGCCTTACTAAAGTAATAAAGCTAAGTATATAATATTTTAAAAGTATGTTTATTATATAAGGAAATACTATCGTCATATTTTCTTTATTAACTAGACGTGAGATGACGGGGTGTGGACGAGCGGGAATGACTCCAAAAATATAATTAACTCGAGTTTTACAATAAGAAAAATAAAACACAAATCACGAGCACAAAACAAAAGTCGGCAGCTGCTGGCACGCCATGACTGTGACAAGGCTTCCACTCAGCATGATGGATGCTGTGCTATGGGGGGCCCACAGCACAGCGCTGTTTTTCAGTGGTCACCCGAAAAAGACGTAGGTACGGAAACCAAGTCAGGTTAAATGATCTGTACAACCAACTTACATTTACCAAATTACATTGCTTTGCCCTTTTCGAAACTGCCTTGTTAAATAGCTGAAAGCATCCTGCATCTGTCGTCCCATACATTTGGTTAAGTAGGTATTGAAGTTTTGTATGGGACGACTGATTTTTTTATTCACGATTACGATGTTGGTCCCCAGGAAAAAAGTTGTTCTGTTTTATGGTCTGTACCACACCCTGTAGGTTTATGTAGGTACTAATTTTACAGGGCCGCCTATGTGGGTGCGACCGCAGTGCCAGATATTTTCCCGTGAAGTAGAAGTGTGCTCATTATATTATTTGCCAAAAGACTTCCACTGCTGGAAATAGGCCTCCCGCAAATATCACCACCGCGACCGGTCCTGCGCCTCTCGCATCCATAGGACTCAACATTTTGGGATTCAACATTTTGCGAATTTAACATTTTGCGAATTCAACATTTTGCAAATTCAACATTGTAGTCCAGATGGCTCTTATCGTGTATTCTCCAGGCGTGCTAGTAATAAGCATGCTTCAGAGGATTGTGTCTTTCACTAGCAAATTTATGTGTAAACACTCAGAGCATTCTGTAAATGAGCATACTACCTAGTAGCAAAATAACAGGCTTTTTAATAGCGTGTATATTCCAGGCTTAAATAATACGACGTGACTTGATTTCACATGAATAAATAATAACATTCACTGCTGTACTTGATAAAACTAGGTTTATCGTGCATTCATTTTGCAAGACGAGAATTCTGAAAGAAATTGTTTTGCTTATTTTACTGTGCGCTTGCTGTATCCATTTTGGCTTGTGAATTATTTAAGTTATCTTTGCATTTTGTGCTATTTGCCATAGAGCTAATCGTGCATTCCACTTTGGAAGTATGTACATATTTATTTTACAGGTACTATTGAAGTCATTTTCAACACTTCTATAACTTTCAAGCTTTCAATTCCATACTAAACATTGCTTCCATAGGATAGGAACCCAATAAGAATATAATTTCATTATAATATATTATAGTAAGATTAAAATAAATTATTTTGCATTTGTGGAGACGGTAGCTGTTGTTGTTAATTTATTAAATCAAGTGTAATATTATCTTTGTAAATATAGAATAAATTGAATACATAATAACACGGTTTTTTTGTTTTATACCATCTTGTGAAAATATTTAATCCTAGCGCAACCACTAGGATTGAATATTTTAACACCTATTTCAAGATTTGCAACATTTAAGACACTTGATGATTAAATTGCATAATTTAAATAATTGTTTAGGTTTTGAAATAAAACGCCTCTATATTAGAAAATGTAGTATATCAATTTTCACAATTGCGTCAATCAATCAATTACAAATACGTCTATGATATAAAAACAAATGTGTAAACATAAATCTTTAATTACAAATTCAACGATAATACTTCCCCAAGGAGCAAGCACCAATTATTTTAAAGTATTTTTTCAACTGAAGATAAGTAAAATATATATTATCACTCGCTAGCCTCATCAAAGTAAATTAAATTAAATAACATAGTCTTTTATTATAATACCTGCACTTGAATTTTTTTTTTATAATACTTTCGGTTTACATAAGGTGAGCGAGTGACGATTTAATTATTTCACGCCGGTTGTGCCGACGATATGATAACCCCGAATTTTTACAACACGGATATCTCCGTGTTGCAAAAATCGTATCCTTAGGATTACTCATACTAGGTGTTCGAGATAGCTTACTAAAACCGTCTATAGGATAAGAAAGCCTGACAATCGAAAATTACGTTAGTGTATAATAAATATATTTTACGACTCACTACAATAATTATTTGGTTTAGTGCACAGCAAGTTTATTTAAAAGCTCTAATAGTACAACAAAAATAATAAATAATATAAAGAAAACCATAATATCTAATCCTTTTTTATATTAATTAGATATATTGATTGGCAGGCTTCCTCAGAAATATAAAAGCTTACGATATATTGAGAATCGACATCTACTCGTCAGGACTAGACACTAGGAAGTCTGAAAATGAGTATACAAACACACGAAAGAAATGCATGCATTCTTCTTATAATAATAAATGGAATCACCCTATGATATCCGAAACTAACAGAGTCAATATATACAACAAAATAATTAATGAAAATATCAATGTTGTTTTTAAGACGAAATGGACATTGTCAAAAATGTTCTGTTCAGAATGTTTTATGTAACGTTGGAAGTAAATAAAAACATTGAGATGGGAGATCAACGTAAGACTGTGGATTTGTGCAAATTATAATATTTGCTTATTACTTGCATTTTTTTTTTTAGGTTTTATCACATTGTTTCATAATCAGATCCACAGCTAATTTACGAAATAAATATTCAAAAAAATGAGGTATACTATACCCACCATTATAAAAATAAATATTTTGGTGTGTTAATACTTTCAAGATAAATCTGCTAAATTAGTTTAAGGAGTGAAGCTCGCTACAATAAGAGTTTTATAGGACGGACACGTCGCGCAGCTCGTGGCAAGGCGCTCACACGTGACTCGCATCTCCCTCATTAAAGGATCGCCGACGCGTCCACAGCGGCGTTGGGTTTCACAGCTGCCATATCGTGCGTAATGACCGGTTCGCTCATGTGAGTGCAAATCGTGTAACAGTAGTTCGTGCCTATGTCACCTACCTATTTCATTAGAAAGAATTTTGTAGTGTTGTGTGCGATGTGAAGGTTGCGTGTGAGGCGAGCGAACCTGGCGACGAGATTTACTCAGGCTCGGGCGAGTCGGGCGCGTCTACCGCGGCCACGGTGGTGCCGCCGGCTGCGCGCACCTTCTTCAAGTAGCTCACGCTGTCGAACTCCAGGCAACTCTGTCGGACACGATAGCACATTTATCGACGGACGCCTTCCATGTGACACCGAATGAGTTAGTGCTTGCCAGTGTTTGTGTTAGTTTCTTCCGGAAGCGTATCCGCCTCTGTGAGGTTATTTACAAGAAAATCCCGGTCACCGCAGGGTTAGGAGTTTCATGTGGATTAGTTGGGAGGTAAGCGTAAGAACAGGCAAAAGACGAAGATATTTTGAAATTTTTATATTTTTAAACCATAAATTGACAATCAATAATAGCAAGGAAATAACACTAGTAATTTTAATGCCTACTCAAATTAAAAACAATAACAACAAATGAACACAACAGATAATCAACAGACTTCACTCATGTTTTCGCCTTTAGCGAACAGTCTACCTGTAGCGATCCCCTCTCGAATACCCATTCTGTCCGAGCAGCATGAACAAAGAGACATCACAAATTTATATTGGCATTGTTAATAAACTCTTAATAAACCTTTCAAAACTGTTTACTCATGTAAATATCGTTGCGTAAAAGATTTATCAATATTATTCTGTCAATAAACACCTTTATATATTAGTAATAAAAAATTCTTCCATTAATTCAATAATGAAAAATATTTTTTTTCTAAAACGATAAAGAATTTCCAGCGCTATAATGGTCAGATTCTTATCCATAGTCAGTCTTCAGTTTGGCACGACAGTTGGTAGTCTACGGTGGAACGTTGTCAATAGTGGCAGGCATTCCGAATGGTGAGCGGCAAACTTGTCGTCGCCACCCTCGAACTCTGTTAGAGGCCACTCCCCACATAATACTAGCGTCAGTCTTATTATTAACTTACACCTTACGCTACTGAGATCAACATTTTTCCTACTTTAAAAATCGCTTATAATTTAACCTAGCGTTACGCTTAATCGGCTAATGGTGGGCCGGGGCTAGAGCCCAGAGACGAATGAGAGATGCGTGGGACTAGAAATTTTTGACTAACCTAACTATAAATAGGAGGTACCTCGAGATACTTGACACATAGCTTCTGTCATGCACCATATCATGCACAAGCATTAGAAAGGCGGGTGAAAACAAAAGCAAGCCGGGACGCGTGCAGGTCGCGCATGTCGAGGGAGATAGAGAGAGGGGCGGGCTCAGTAGAAGTTGCGGCACAGCAGCGCGGCCAGGTAGTTGGGGTGATGCAGCGGCGCCCACACGCGGAAGGGCAGCACGCGCGCGGGCGGCCGGCGCGCGCTCAGTGTTACCTTGCGCGCCAGCTCAGGCGGGAACGCGGCCAGGCCGCTGGGCGGCAGCTTGCTGAGCGGCGAGTCGGCGTACTGCACCAGCGTCTCGTACGTGTACGTCTGCCGCGACCCCGCTCCGCCTGTAACGTGCGCACCGAGGTCAGCGCCTGCCACACGAGCCGAGCCGGCGAGACCCTTCTACTACAGAATACAGATATATTCAAATTTATAGCTATTGATCAGTATTATGTTCCATTATAAACAAAACACACTAGCGTTTTAGTGTTGGTAAAAGACCACTCGAACAATTTTTAAGGCAAATTCAATATAATACTATCAACGAGTTTATCTTACAATTATATGCAAGCACAAAAACGCAAAACAATTTCAGTGTTGCAAGCCGTCATGAAGTTAAAGCACATTCGAATGCATTCTTATTATAATTATTAGTATTTACTTTTTATGCAATAAACGAATAATTATTAGTACTGATCATTTTTGACTGACTGCTGCATTTTAGATATTTTTATGGAACAATATGGGCATGAAAAATATGAGCACAATATGAAATGGTTTAAATGTTATACAACAAAGTTTTACAAAATAATATTTAGGTATGACTTCTACGGACATGCAAAACATGGTCGAATTTATGAAAATAAATGAATACGATACAGGTTAATCCTGTTTATAAAACGGCATTTTAGAATCGGCAAGGATACACGATCCTTAAACATATAAGTGCTCTGGCACATCGTGAAATGTTAAATCAAAATCGACATGTTTAAGTAATTATTCGTGAAACAAGTAGCTAGATGTCAAATTCATGGAATACTCCACTGAGTGACATCTGGAGTGAGCAAGTGGCAGTGGTTTTATCCCGATTGCTAATTGATAGTAGATGGGCCAAGCTAGTGTGGTGTTGAGTAGGTGTGATTTACCTTGGTTCTTGTCAATGCTGGTGGCGCGAGAGAAGCGCGGACGGCGCGGCGTGGCGTCCGAGTCCCCGGCCGCTGCACACCACACGTCATAATCACGTCACACACGACGCACGGCCGCCTAACTACTCTATACCAACACAACCCGCACCACGCCTTGTTTGCTAATACCTACTATCTGTCGGCTTCGTTTGCCACACTTATTCAATATTTACTTGTTTTTTGTTCAAATGGAAAGGTAGCTTATATACAATTATTTAATTAAAATGCAATAGTTTTTATTTTCAAACAAGGAAGTGGTACAATTTTAATGTGGTGAAGTTGCTTCAGTATAGAATATTTTAGGTTACGGATTTATGGCAGATAGTAGTGATTACTAATGATTTGTTATGAAATGTTCGATGTTAAATGATTTAAAAAAATACTCTGCCACGACCGTGAATCGAGGTGATTTGAAGATAAATATAAAATATCAGTGACATAAATATACATAATAATTATTTTTTTGTACAATCGAAAATTAAATACTAGCGAGTCTAAACACTGAGCCTGAAAGAAATGATCTCAAATTCGATGTAATGAGGATGTTGAATATATATTTTTCTAATAATAAAATTAAACATGCTTCAGTCAGTCTAATCCTCCCTATAGTAGACCTGCCTAACTGTATGTTGTTTAGAAGCTGCACACTATCACTGTAAGTGCGTTCATGCTTCCAAATTGCAACTCCTGCACTAACTACTATTTCATGCTCTTTTAAAACATTATATATATAGAAAATGGCACATCATAATACCTATTTTTGTGTGAATAGAAGGCGGAAAATCATTCAATAGCCAATTTTTCAAAACAACTAAGTTTCATGCGATCGAACGCAAGGCTCGTCGACCACTATGTTTACTGCTGGCAAAAAGTTATTAAAGCGCCAGAAACTCCTAGAGCTATCTTTGAAACATTAAAATATTAGCTTGCCAGAAATGAGCAAAGTGAAATCGTCGAGCGCTGCCGTCAACTAGTCGAGTTCCTCCACCGGGCGGGGGCGGGAGTGACGTTGAGCGAGAAGGCTGCGTTACCGGCGTGGTCGTGGTCTGCGACGAACACGTCGTCGTCGGCGCCGTTGAGCGCGGCGTCGTCGCGCAGCAGCAGGGCGGCGGCGGGGCGCTGCGACAGCGTGAAGAAGTCTCCCGAGCCCGCGCCCATCGCCTCCAGCGCGCCCGCGCTCTCAAAGTACTCGTCTAACACTAACTTCGCAGTCTGCAATTCACCAAAGTACGAGCTGTAGCATACGTTTATACAATAACCACTGGTTCGATGAATCTTGGTTTAAAAAAAGACTCACCTTTACAAGATCCAAATTTTGGCCTGTGATCTTAATGGAATGTTGCCCGAAAGTCACAGTGTACTTATACTCGCCCAGAGCAGCGTCATTCGTCGAGAAGCTATGAAGCAGAGCCCGGGCATTGTGTGGGGATTTCTAAAATAAATTTAAATCATGACAACTTGTAGGCTAACTACGGCATTAGACGTGGCGGACGATGACTGTGATTTGTCCATTGGAAATAGGGCACCCAATCCCGCAGGTTTTTTGTAATCTCGGGATTTGCAAGATCGATGATTTTTGATCTCGCGAGATCTCGGTATTTGCGAGATCCCGCATCTACATATAAATGCCGCATGCTCTGCTGTGTGAGAGATATATAGCAGTCTTTAAAACACATTCATATATGTATATGATATGAGCATCACTACTTACATATAATAAAACAAAGTCCCCACCGCTTCTGTCTGTATTTTTAAATAATTTATCAATAGATGAGTGATTCAAGAGGAAGGTTTATACGTATAGTTTTCCGACATCCACGCGGGCGAAGCCGCGGGCGAAAGCTACCAGAAATATAAAAAACAGATATGAGTGCGTTTTAAAGACAATCTAACATGGTGAAAATAAAAATCTATAATTTATTACTTTTATTTATGAGAAAATACTAAAAACATTAAGCCAAGTTTTGCTGAAAATATTTTCGGGGAACACATAACATGTCTATGGTTTCGTCTGCCAGACTTGCATCTAATAAGTATGGGATGCTAAATACTCGGCAGCAGGTAAAGCCCTTTCAGCTTCCACACTAGTGGACGGAATACACTTGAGGGCATTAAATGTGAATGTTAAATACTTGCCCATCAAACCTCTCGTAATTAGATGCATGCAACTTCACAAATCAAAACAAACAATGGCAGCCGTAGTAGGAGCAAATGCTTGCCGCAAGCGCGACCTTAGATCTGAGTTTTAAGTTCAGCTCAGTACTCCTCATTTGCTAGCGCCCAAGGAAGGACGTCTTTATGCTGCCCCCAACCCCGCAGACCCCGCACACGTAATATCGCTCCTTGCGGGGAGTAAACAATCATGCGGGGCGGTATTTCGAGATCTCGGTATACCGAGATTGGATGCCCTAATTGGAAACAAGTACAGTTTTCTTTGAATTATGAATTTTAAATACGTCACATACTATACTGAACTGGATCAATAAACCAACTACACTCGTGGACAAATTTAGAGGAACGCAAAAAAGTGTGTATATAACAAAATATCATGGATATTTGTGACAATTAAGTTTATTCATTTGAATTTTGCTTAATATTCGTTAATTTAAAATTTAAACATCAACAAAACAATAGATCGAATGATAAAAATTTACCCATTAAAGAAAAAAGAAAAATTTTACAGGAAAGAAAATAAATGGAAAGGAAAGGCTACGTGGGGGGTATGGGTATAATCAATACTTACAAGGGGACGGCACAACCTTGAGGAAACCGATTTGGATGAAATTTCGTGTAGTGGTAGTATACCATGTGGGGACTACCACTGTAAAATATTTCCGTCCAATGCCCAGTAGGAGCTGAGAAAAACGCATACAAAGTTCAGCCCGTACTTTATCTATAAGTTACATTTTATTCCGGTCGAGCGTACCGTGGCCTAAGCGGTAATGCTCTAGACTCGTACTCCCACCTGTGCAGGTTCGAGTCTAGCTCGTGGACTTTTTTTTCTTTTTCTTATATTTTTATTATATAAACTATATAAATAATTTATTAAATAAACTATGTAAATTATTTATCATATAAATATGTATAAATTAAAAATTATAAGTCGGTACAAAATAAAATGCGTGTTCTGGTAAATCTTTTAAATTTATTACTACAATTATAAATACAGTATTCTATAATAAATTTTTTTTTTTGAACAGGCAGGTGTACAAGACCCTGAATGATAATTGCGATAAAAACATTCAAAACAAAAATTCTTTCTGCACCAAGAACAACAAATAAATGCTGTTTTTTACAATTACAATGTGTTTGCAAACGGTCTAAGGAAAAACAAGCTTCATTTAAATTTGTGAATTTTTTTTTTTTTGTATCACTGAGTCCACTGGCATACCAGGCATATTGTATGGTGCTGATAACTGGTGATGACCAATTGAATGGATTTTTAAGCAATCTTCACGAGAATGAATTTCTTTATTTTTGTCTAATAAATCAGCAGTGCACTGTAATCGTTTCATGAAATTTTTTACTTGTCTATAAAAATAAACGTCACATGGTTGAACTAACGGAGTACATTTTGGAGGTATAATTTGCATGAGTTTTTCTCTCTCCTACTGGGCATTGGACGGAAATATTTTACAGTGGTAGTACCCACATGGTATACTACCACTACACGAAATTTCATCCAAATCCGTTTCCCCAAGGTCGTGCCGTCCCCTTGTTAGTGTTGCCCCCTCCAGCTCTTAACGTGTCATGTCATGCGTGTTATGTTATCGTTAGGACCAAGAAAGAGACTGACATCTTGAGTTTGTTTCGGTCTTTCTTCGTCGGATAGGAAACGCCAAACTCATCTCATTTTAAAACATAATTGATTTTTGACGTGAAATGTGTTTTTTTGAACCAATTTACAGGGATAATAACATTGATCATGTACCTCTTGCGCACGCGGCGCGTCGTCGGAGCCGGCGGAGTCGAGCGAGGCACGCGAGCCGGCCAGCTGTGGCTCCAGCGCGCCCTCCAGGCGCACGGGCGATGCGTTGCGCCGGATCGTGTCGCCGATCAAGTGCTTGGCGTGGCTGCGATACATGACAAATCAATTCATTCTGAATCGGACAAGTATTACGTGAAAGTCGTATGGCATTTTCTTTTCTATAAATGATAAGGAACTTTCCACCCTGTTCCACACCTCTATAATCGGAAGAATTTCTCGCTTATATCTCTTCGGTAAATAAGTATAAACTAAAAATGTGTAAATATAACTCACTTTACATTCTCCTCGTTCGGCCCAGTGATCTGGACGAGACGCTCCTTTGCACCGGGACTCACTGAAATCATTAACATTCCTGTGACTGACAAGCTCACACAAGTCGACATTATTAGTCTTTATTATTAGTATGGACTTGATAAGCTCATAGCTAGTTGCGATTAATAGGCGGTGAAATATCACTATTTTGAAAATTATTAACTCATGTAAACCATTCCCAACAATTATGAATGTTGTAACATTAGTAGGAGAAAGTCTGTAAAGGTAAATATGTAACCTAATGTTTAATTTAGTTTCAGACTGATAACAGTACGATTGTTAAGGTGATTTATGTGTTAAAATAATGGATAGTAAAGATCTTTTGGTAGAGAAATCAGAGGAGATGGGAAGAGCCCGCCACACCATGCGTAAGCGCCTCACAGCACAGCCCGCACCGTGCATTCATACCTCGCTGAAACGATATAATCGTGTCACTTAGCTCCTCGATCATGTGCACCCTCCTGCCCTTGATACCCATCACTGTAACACCACAACACAACTTCAGATACGCCGCCATGGGGCTCTCGTGTAGCGACCACCCAAATTCCTTGTTCTCAACTTCACTTTATAATAACCCCATCAAACAATACATTGGATGCTGAGACAACATGTCTCAGCATCCAATGTATTGTTGGGGATAGCAAGATCTAAGGGCACTTTAGAAATTGAAATAAAGCATTTGAATCATTTTGTATAGGTATACAATACGTAATATACAGGTTCGTATCCTTCTTATCGCCATGCACTATCGAAGTACATATACAGGGTTATTGGTAAAACACCAGCAAACTCTTAAGTGGTCATTGTACTCATCATTATGAACAACTTTTACTATGGTACCAAACATGAAATCGCGAAAAAAAATCAGCTGTTCAGTACATTTATGTTCGCATAATTCATCAAAATGCACTGAACAGCTGATTCTTTTTTGCGATTTCAGATTTGGTCCCATAGTAAAAGTTGTTCATAATGATGAGAACAATGGCCCCTTAAGAGGTTGCTGGTGTTTTACCAATAACCCTGTATAATAGAGCTGGTCTAAGTAATACTAAGAACAGATAAGCATAATATCAACCTCAGTCATGCATTGTTTGTTCCTGATTTATCGAAAAATATTCAACATGCAAGTCCCCATTTAGATAGTTTCAAAATGTAATAGGAATGTATGGCACCTTTCCCGGAGTCGGCATTTCTGATGACCACTTCGTCCTTGGAGTAATTCTTGCCAGGGATCTTAGTGGGCTTGGGGAACTTGCCCGACGGCTTGATGATCTCCCCGGGCCCGAGCAGCGAGGGCGGCTCGGCGGGCGCAGCCAGCGTCGGGGACACCGAGCCGCCCGAGCCCGAGCCCTCCATCGTCGGCACCAACAGTGGCTGCGCCGCAACACACACACTTGCAATACGCTACCAGGCACTCCATTCCGGATGTGTATTATTACAAAACTAGGTCAGATGTACGTTTATCGCAGGTTGGTTTTAGTATTGCACATATTACTAATTGTTTGGGTTAAGTCACGCCTTGAATATTGGATTATGAATAAATATAACATAAAACGTTACCTCGGCATGGGTGCCGCGGTGTCTGTAATATTGACTCATGTAGTCGGAGCCCTGCCAGAGTTTGGCGCGCAGCTCAATCAGCTCGAGAAGGTGAAGTCTAGTTTTCTTATCCAACCGTTCGTCCTGTGAACCATTACGGAACACAACAAAGTATCTGAAATATAAAGAAGATTTCACACTGTTCTTCATAAAGACAGATAAACATCTAAAGATGTTAAAAGAACGATGTCAAGTATTCCCACACAAGCAAGAAACAAATGTTTAATTTGCACAAACCTATCAAGAAAGTCCTTATAAAGAGCTTCGAGTTGAGCGCCGTAAAGCTTCAAATTAGAGTACATGGTGGCCACATTGCTTTGAAGCGCACGGTCATAGTTTCCTTGCATCATTTGGTACGCCACCGCTTCTGTCAACACTATGAGGTCATCAACTGCAACAAACAACAAATTATATGAAGATATTTTTAATTTTGAGGCAACTGTATGATTAGGACTCGATGTGTGCAAAAGTTGGGCGTTTGGCTCTCCGCGCCATTATTAGTCACTAGGTCTTAAAGTCTGTTTAGATTAAATTGATTTAAAAAAAACCGGCCAAGTGCGTGTCGGACTACGCACAACGAAGGGTTCCGTAGTTGGAATGAATCACAAGAACAAACTTAACATTGTAGTTGAAAAACATGTTCTCCCACAGATTCCAACATGTTGTTTTGAGACCATTGACTTCTTATAAGTTTTCCTGTAATCTATAGGTATTGAACTATTTTCTGTAATTTTTCAAAATTTTAGGCTCAGTACTTTCGGAGACACGGGGATGGTCAATTTTCGTCTATTTTCTTAAATAACTAAAAAATAATTTATTTTAAAATTATAAAATATATATTCATAAAATATAAGTTCACACTTCAACACTTCCTCATAAATTCCTCTTAATTAATGAGGAAGTAGAAGAGGAATATTTTATGCCTGATTTGGAGGATGTGGAAGAGGATGACGAATCGCTAAAAAATGAGGAACTTCCGCATTACGAGGATGAGGAAGAGGAATCCTCATCAACCCTACCTACCTCACAGTAAGCCATTTCATTTTATATGTCACCCACGGTACAGTTTGCAAAACTTTATTTTTTTAATTTTCTTATTTGATCAAAATTCATCTCAAAATTCATTTATTTACGTTACATGTAGCCGCACAGGTCGATCCATTAGGTTAAGCTACGCTTGCCGGGGGGTTGGTCTGTGGATGGGTGACCATCTTTTCATACCGAGACTCCTCCGTGCTTCGCAAAGCACGTTAAGCCGTTGGTCCCGGCTGTCATTAGAGGATCTTTGACAGTCGTTACGGGTCGTCAGAAGCCCGAATGTCTGACAACCAGTCTTACCAAGGGGTATCGTATTACCCAGTAACTGGGTTGTGTAGGTCAGATAGGCAGTCGCTCCTTGTAAAATACTGGCATTCAGCTGCATCCGGTTAGACTGGAAGCCGACCCCAACATAGTTGGAAAAAGGCTAGGCAGATTGCAGATTGACATGTCCCTGTTTGGGTCACAGAAATACATATGTGTACCAAATTTATTTTACCAAATTAGCACTAACAATAAGCTTAACCTTACGCAAACGGATCCCAGAATCGAAAAATAGTTTCACAGACCCATAATATTTTTGAACGGCCTATCCAACAATACCCCAACCCCACCATAGCCAGAGATAGACGAAGAAAAAATATCATCCACACTTACATGCAAGGGTTGCATGTGAAGTGTCTGACAATTTTTTTTTTCAAGATTTTATTTTACCACTGTTGGCATGCACTATTATAAATTATCTCCTATATACTGGGTTATTCTCCATTGAAATTGGCATTCGTGACCGTGAAATTCGGTCAGGAGGATATTATTATAATAAATAAATATATTTTCACTTTATTTAAATAATGAGTTTAATGTTTGTAGTATGGTAAATGGTAGCCAACATTTATTTTTTTTCATTATATGTGTCACAGTTGGAGATACTTTATTCACATTACAATCTAGCAGCTAGGCATTAGCCAATTAGTAATTTAAATATAACTTACAACTGCTAAGAATTTATAAAATGAAGAAATTGAGCAATAACATCTTTTTAGTTTTTTATTTACTAACTCACTGTTAAGGGGAAGACACTTGATTCATGTGTTCTTTATATTAGTCATCACTTGCACTGCAGTTTATGTTCACTCACACTGCACTAAAAGGTTTTACCCATTTTAGCCTTTGTACTAGATCAGTGTCAGACGATAAAAATTGTCACAATTATTTGATATATCTTTTTAAACATGTCATTGAATTTTAAATCTCCATGTTTTGTCAAGTCATAAAAAGCATGCGAAGCAGGGTCGGGTCACTAGTTATAAAAATAATGCAGCAATGGCTTACATAAATTGCCACTAAGGACATTGTTTTTCACTGTTACTTACTTTGCCAAAATCATGATCATGGCGATGATGCTGATAATACTTACAGTTCAGATCTGTTGCATGTAATCAAAACGGTCAAATGAAAAAGACAACAATAACAAATCCAAATCTCTCAAGAGGCTGAATTCTGAAAACTGTCAATGTTGCAAATAGCTGTCAAATATTTTGCAGATATTTGCAACTGCCAACTTTCAGAATGCACAGCCTTAATCTCATTCTATTAGTGGTTTTTGGAGTTATGTCATTAGTCTGACAAACAAGTGTGCGACATGTCAGGGGTCAACAGAGCATTGGCTCTACAGGTCTTAAGTTCGACAGGTAGTTAGTGTGTCAAGCAATGTGTGTTTAAGGGCCGGTTATTTGATCCGTAGTTAACTCAACCAATGGTTAAACATAGTAACTCACATGGTTGAATTTTGGCTAAATGTGAAAGGCTAAACATGAATGAGTTATGCCATTAGTTACTATTTTTTAATATAAATGAGCTAACATGAATAAATTCATAGTTAACTCAACCAGTGGTTAAACATAGTAACTAATGGTTGAATTTTGGCTAAATTTGAAAGGATAACATGAATGTATTCATGTTAGCTCATTCATACTAAAAAGTAGTAACTAAAGGCATAACTCATTCATATTTAGCCTTTCCCATTTAGCCAAAATTCAACCATTAATTACTATTTTTAACCATTGGTTGAGTTAAGTACGGATCAAAAACCGGCCATAAGAAATATAACATCCAGGATAAACAGTTCTCAATAACAATGGGGTATTTATAAAGAAATGTTAAGTCTATTAGACAACTTGGTCTTGAATGAAAATATGTTAGGTGGTTATAGTCAGGTTTTACTAGACACATTAACAATGCAGGCCAAACAAAATTAAATTGCTTTGGTAATGAAAACAGAAAAGTTTGTGGAGTACAACATCCCTGTGTAAATTCAAAATATCAAACATTAGCTAAACATTTTTCTTGAAAAGCAAGTCACAAATAACAATACTGGAATAGTGATGATGCCCGACATAAAATGTTTGTTCCAATTAGAAATTGTATTGTAAGTTGTAACTAAATAATGAAAGTGGCAAACAGTTATTCTTACCAGAATTTATTTTGACATCCAACACAGAGTTGCGGTTGTGTGCGGAACTGGTCGTCGATTTCAGGGGTCTGGGCACCTCCAGTTTTTTAACCGTGCGGGTCATTTTCGTTAGGGTCGACATGGTGCTACAAACAAAAAACTAACATTAGGAATATTTTATTATAGTAGATTGTGTTGTTGCTTGTTTACCGACACAGAACAATCACGAACAATGATTGTCACATTTTTGTTGGAGGACTTGCGAGGATATGAGTAACCTTGTCGTAATTATTCACAATGAAACTACCAAACCAAATACGGGAAAAATTATCGGAAAACTCACTCATCCATGGCGATAGCGCCTCGATGCACACTAGTAGAATCACTATTATGGCAAATCGTGTGGAAAGTGAAAGTGATGACAATGAATGATCCTAGCGAATAAATTCGGAACAAATCCAATACGTGTTCATTACTCGTAATATTGGTTTTTCGTGTAATAAAAACGGATTAGCTGAAAAAATTTTGACTTTATAGAAGATTAAATATTTTGCTCGATGAAAAACATTTAGACAAAACAATTGAAAGCCGTGGAACACAATGAAATAAGAAATAAACAAGAAAACTCACCTGGCTACGCCATTAATTCGCAATAAAAATAAATTGTCTAGTGGTGAGTAGCTATGAAAAAAATCGAACTTTGCAAATATATTTTACAAACGTAAGTAAATATACTTTCTTAAACACATTTTTTTACAATATGTAACAATTGTAATAAGAATTGAACTTTAGGAAAAAGTTAAATTGAATTAAAACCGATAATTACCAATAAATAATCACAACAGTGCCACACAACTCTAAAAATGTAAAAATAAAATTTCTACCAATAGGGTAGTAAATTATAGCAATTTTCTACAGAAATAGGCTGACTGTAATTTTTCTAAATTTAACAAATTTGGTAAACCATACAGCTATTGCCCAATTAAGGAAAAATATATAATTATATAAGTACCTAATTATAGTTACCAAAATGTTAGTACTATGTTCTCCAACATTTAATTAGACATAAATATGAAATAATTATAACACAATTAAAAAATTCTAAAAAGTATATATTTAAATAGTTTTTGTCCCATGCTGATAATCATTGCCAACACCAGCATTGGGATTGCCCAGCACCCCAGTAATAAATAAAATCGAAATAAACAAAAACAATATTGAACAATAAAAACAAAACGTGAAACTTATGAATGTCTAACATTTATAGTTCTTTATTTACATCATATCCTAATAAATTACGTCTTGCTTGAGTAATTGCATCATATAATAATTTATTGTTCTGCTGATGATGAGTCAGAATCATCAGAGTTCAGACTCTCTTCTTCTTTAACACAGTTGTAACAAAAAATAATGTCAGAATTATCGGGTAGTATACCTTGTATCTTTGTGGAACGTTGGAATGTTATCATATGCTGGTATTTCACATTCATTAAGTGCTGGATGCAGGTTTTTTTTTCTTAATTTTTTGTAATATCTGTTCTTTGGTATTGTTTCAAGTTGCTGTTAACTTTGTGTGGTCATTATTTTCCTGATAGGTCAAATATCTCAGATACTATAACAGACTTTAAATTAACAAAATAATTTGTTTCAAAGGATATCAATACTAATTATATATAACAGTTGATGTCCGGGCAATTACTATAAAACATTATCACGTGGCAATTTCTAAAACCATGGTGGGCAATACCGATAAGATCTAACCATCTAAAATGACCGTTACGAGTTCAAAACT